>CM053771.1:226496767-226545407 GCA_028658325.1 Potorous gilbertii | reverse complement strand
ATATATATATATATTCACTAATTGATATAAAATAAAGGCAAAGATAGACCTTGTTTATTTAAGTGTTCTTTCTGAAGCACCTGTCAAATTAATGATACTTTCTACTTCCTGCAGATCCTCAGGACCTTCTAGAAGTATATATGTAGTGTTGGACAAAGTGATGCTCTTAGAGACAAGAGAGACCTGGGTTCAGATTGTACATCACAGACAAATAACCTAAACTCTTTGAGCCTCAGTTTCCTCATTTATTAAGGAGAGGTAATAATATGTGAAATACTTGCTTTACAGGTTGTGGTATTTGACGATAATATATGTAAAACACTTTATGAAACTTAAAGTATTGTCAATATGTATGAGAGAAAAGGAAATGTTCCTTAAAAGATTGCATCCATCAGAGCCATAACTAGGGATTCTAGCACCTTTGGTCAGGTGTGAGTAAGGGATGGAGGTACTTCAGGTCTGACCACTTCTGTGTGGTTGAGAAGTATTGTCTATGGAAATCAATTACTCTGTGGTGTTTGAATGTTGAGGGATTGGGATGGAAAATAAAACTAAGCCAGATACTGAAATTGCTATCAAAGATGCTGAATGATCTGGAGGTACACAGGTGAGAGCAACAGGGATGTAGATAGGGTGGGGTGAGCTTTAAGGGAAGAGAAATGATTTCTCAGGGATGATGGCCAAATGAGTGTCTGAAGTAAAGAAGAAGAAATATATCAACTTCTTTTCCCAGCCCTGAACAGGCCAATAATGAGCTATGCTAATTCCTATAATAATAGTAAGTATAGCTAGCATTTATAATGCCTTAAAGCTTGCAAAGCACTTAGAATATTATTTTATTTTATCCACAGGACAATCTTGGGATGTATGCCTTATTCTTAATCTCATATTACAGATAAGAAAACTGAGGGTGAGAGAGGTTAAGTGACTTTCCAAGGGTAGCAGAGCTAATGAGTATCTGAGGGTAGATTTGAATTCAGGTCTCCCTGACTCCAGCTCTAGTACTCGAATCACTATACTTCTTAACTGCCTATCAGATTACCGGGAATGAGTTAGGCCATCTTTATCTACCTTGTTTTAATAGATACTTAAAAACAGTATACAGAAACCATTGAAATATAGAGGGGTTTCTCATAGACTAAATAGTATGATTCACTTAATAGTATAACTTAACACAACTCAGAACAGCATAACCACTTCTAGGGGATGTGGTAGGGCAGGACTCTCAGGCCTTGGGGAAGAGGTTGCCCTATATGACTTCTGAGGTCCCTCCATTCCAACTCTGTAATTTTATGATTGAGGGGTGGGGACAGTTATAAAAAAATACTCCACTGTCTATTTTCATACTTTCATGTCCTTCATTATAGCATTTTGTGTCCTCCAGTGGTAATCTTGAGAGTAGGGTTTGTCTTATGTTGAGGGCTTATACTGGGAACCATTATATTAAAAAAAATAACAGCACTTTTTATTTAAAGTTTGCATTTGAAAAAATAATTATGGGTAGATTGAGTTTAGAAGCCATTTTTCTTTATCACTACTACATGAGGTAGGTAGTATAAATCTTATTATTCCTTCTACATATGGAGAAGCTGAGGTTAAAAGTTAAGTGACTTGCTTACAGTCTACAGCTAGAGAGCATCCGAACTGGGACTAAATCTAGGTCTTCGGATTCTGAAGGTTTATGCCATGATTCTATGCTGCCTCTCATGCTTATGAGTAAGGATTGTTTCATTGTATACGTATAGACACATATACATGTATGTTTATGTATGTATACACACACATACACATATGTACCCCTAGGCATCTAACATAGTACCTAGCATGTAATAAGGATTGAACAAAGATTTATTAATTGATTGATTGATTAATTTTAAGTGATATGGAGTATATAAATAGGAATTCTGAGTGATGAAGTAATGTATTGCTATTGGGTAATGAGAATGGCATTTGTTGGAAGAAATTTCAGGAGAAAGAAGACAACATGTGGAGTACATCTTGTTGTGACAATTAGTGTCTTTAAAGTACTTTGAAATCTTTGGAAATATTCCATAAATACAGAGAATTTGCATTAAAATCCTTGAAGATAGTCTGTAAATATGCAGAATTCGTATTTTTTTGTACCCTTGGTTCTCTTTGGTGCTCCTGTCTAGCCGTAAACAAATGGAATTTCATGATGGACTTTTTGATCACCTTTGTTTAGCATGAAAGATTACAAACTTGTCTGCTAACAGCACATGATGTGAATTTGTTTGAAGGAACTACAAAAGAAGATGAACTCACTCCTTAGATATTATCTTATTATTTACCCTAATGTTCAGTATGTTTTGTATTTAAGCCTTGGACTTGACTTTCTTGCCAGAATTGTGATTTTTGTTTTCTTTTAGTTATTTATCATTATAAATAAAAAGAGGAAGGAAAGACAGTGGGACAGTCATAGTATCCGAGTATTGGTCATGTATGCTTCCAGTTGTGAGATGTGAGGCATCTTTCCCATTTGACTGGAGAGGTCAATGTACATCTGGATGTAACATATGGGGAAGAGTGATATCTAACTTTCCTCTCCTCTAGCAATTCTTCACAGACTTATTCTAGAGCTAAAACCTTTTTCTCAAGATTTGAAATCATTCATTCAGGCTTAGTATAGAAATCATATCAAATTGTGTAGAAGTTGATTTATATTTCAATAACTTTCTGTGATGATCAGGCTCTTTCTGTGTATTCTTGCATCAATATGTACCAAATTGCTTTTTTTAGGAGCAGATCCTGGTGGGCCTGCTCACCAAGTAAGGGAATTTTATTAATAAATCTATGAATTCTTAAGAAAATTTGAAGTAAATAAGTAGATAAGGTTTCCTTTTCTTTTAACTTTTATCTCTTAAGTGATACTCTATGTGAATTTTAGTTAGGCTTATTTTTTTTAACATAAATCCTCTGCATCAAACTGGAAACATGGCAGTTATATACATTTAAAAATAGTCTTAGCTTATTATTTTTGACTTACAACTAATAGAACATTGCAAAACCAGTAGATTTATAAACTACATGTATCCCAGCCCTGACTTTCCTTCTCTTTTTTTCCCTTTCTCTTTTTCCTCACCACATTTCTCTAGCAATTCTCTTTGGATCAACTCTTTATTCTCTCAAACTTCTATGGATGGATACAGATGTTGCCTGTTCCATCCACACATCTGGCAAATAGAGCCTTGAATGATACTAAGAAAGAAGTAGGGTAGGATGAGTGTAGGTTAATATCATAATAATCATCCTACTTGTTCTGGTTTTTAACAACTGTTGTGAATGTGGCAGAAAATCTGTTGAAATGAGATAAGTTATGATATATATCCTATCCCATGTTAAATGCTTATGTAAAAAGCTAAAATAACTCTAAGCCTGACTCTTCTGTCTTTTTCTTCATTTGACCATATAATGAGCATTATAGGAAAGATGGAATCATCCCACGTAGTTCTCAATGCCTCCCGGGTCATGTTGCTCACCATTTGTGCCCATGCTAGAACAAAATCAAATTGACATTGATAAAATGGAGAATTTACCCTCTATCAACTGCTTGGTTATTTCTTACCCTGCCCAATTTAAAACTGTAAACTTTAATTTCTTTTAAGAGGGACAGGGAGAGAAGAAAGCAAGTCAGGGAGTGATAAATGTTTTGTGGTTGCTATTTTTTCTAACAACTTTGGAACTGGATCATATGAAATAAAAACATTTCAATGAAAGGTGGGTTAAGTAAAATGTAACTGTAAAAAAAAAAGCAAAAAATGGGAGAGAGTGATACTGTCTTTGCTTGACATGAAAAGAAAGACTTGAACTGTAATTAGTTTCTGCCATCTCGGAAGTGGAGTCCGTGGTCAACAAAGGACCACTATAATAGAGATCTGTAAGAAATTTATCATTCCCTCTGGCTGAGCAAAAGCAGGCTTGATATATAGTTTTGTTTAGTATAAATATTCTCGTGTTACTGTTTACTTTGTGGGAATATGAGGACCTCACTGACAGGCTACGTGCTCCAAAGCTTCGCTTTTCTAAAGCATTTCTTTGACTTGGTTGTTTGTACTTCTACAGAAACTTCAGGGCATAGCACAGAATTTGTCTGATAAGAATCCAGACTGCACAACCAGAGCATGTTGTACTCTGGGGGCTAGAAAGGCTTATTGTTTTAAGCAAGCCTGCACATGGCTTTTAAGAAAATCTATTTTTCATAGGTCTGAACAATTACTAAGAACAATCTCTAATAAAACATCTGTAATTATTCAGCTATGGTTAGAGCAAATGCTCCTATGCATCTTGGATGTGCCCAGAGCACCTATTCTAAATTTTGATCAACTGACTACTTCCCTTTAATTTATGTGTATTTTCAGTTTTGTTCCCATAAAGTATTGATGGAGATTAGTTTAGCATGATTTGGGGGTTGGCGCAGAGTCTTGAATATCAGAACCTGTTTATCCTCCAAAGTTTTTGGCAGTAGAGACGCAGAGATAGATGCAGAGGATCTGTGGGATCGTCAGAGTTCCTAATAAATGAAAGACAACTGGTCTATTCTCTTTGTCAGCTCCCCATTGTCTTGTATCTTTGCTTTCTTTATCACTGTTCACTTCATCTGTGTCTTTATGAGCACTTCATCTGGACAGGATCTGACTTGTCTCTGGAATAATGGGGAGAAATATTAATGGTGGCTTGCAGCCACATAGCTTCAAAAATGCCCCATGAATCAACCCATCAGACCAATGAAATCATTGCTAACTTTCCCTTTTAGATACAGTCTCATTTTTCTCCAAGCCCTCTACTCATCTTGTTCTGTCCATACGCTTCTATTTTTCTTTAACAAGCTCTATCTGCAGTTGTCTAAAGAGTAAATTTAAGTCATTTTTGAGTTGTGACCTCATGTGTGGTTTTCTTGATAATGATACTGGAATGCTTTGCTACTTCCTTCTCCAGATCACTTTAAAGATGGAGAAATGGAGGCAAACAAGGCTAAATGACCTGCCCAGGGTCACACAGCTAAGCTAGTAAGTGTCTGAGGCCAGATTTGAACTTAGGAAGATAAAGTCTTCCTGACTTCAGACCTAGCATTCTAGCCACTGCACCACCTAGTGTCCCAGAGCAAGTCCTGTATCTTCCACTAATTCCACAACTCTGTCTTCATTAAATAAGAAGTTATCTGGTCTTTGCATGTTATGGCAATTTATGTCAATAATGTCTTTGCAGGGGCTGCTGTGGGACTTGCCTCCTCCCTGTGGTCCTGTCCCTTAGAGGTATATGAGTCACTGCCTCTAATAAGGCAGGCAAGGTCAAGACCCTGGCTTTCTCCAAACCTCTGTACCTGCTTAACAGTAGCCTTCTCAAGACTTTCAAATGAGAAGGGGAAAGGGAGATAGAACAAAGGAAAAGAAAACCAAAATGAATCCTTACAGTCTTTATTTCCTCAGTGCCCAGGACAGTGGTTTTCATGTTATGAACACTTAGCAAATGCTTTTTGGTTGACCAATAATGAGGAAATATTTACTAAATCCCTCATCTGTATCAAACACTATTCTATGTGCTTTGGAAGGTATCGAAATAAGACATAACATAGTGGTTACTAGGTGACAAGACAAGAAATAGTAATGTGCTAATTGTGTGATTCAGTAAATGTAGCAGGAGTTAATAAAGGAAATAATTATATTATAGGTTTTATTTATAATATTATAATATAATATAATTATATTATAGGTTTTATTTATAATATTATAATATAATATAATTATATTATAGGATTTATAGCTAGATGGTATCTCAGGGTCTCTAGTTCATTCATGTCATTTTCCAGAAGAGGAGGCAGATTCAGAGGGGGTTATCTGACCTGTCAGCTAGTGAAAACAGTTATCTCTTCTCCGTTGCTGGGGTGAGAAGGGCAGTGCCCCTGCCATCTGGCCCTTCATAACAAAGAAGACTGATTTTTTTTCTTTTATGAGGTGTTTACAGTACTTTATTGCAAAATTTGTGTTAAATATTTGGTCACAGGTGCTGACATTTTTGTATCATTGCACAAGCTTCCACAAAACTACCTCCAAATTCCCATTTAATTTCTTATGCAGACCCCTAATATATCAAAACTGCAATGGGGAAAGTCATGATGTGGAAGGGATCACTGTAATACAGTGAAGATTGTAGGATCATGAAAGTAGGACTCAAAGAAATTTCAGTGGCCTCCAAGCTTTCTTATTTTACAGATGAGGAAACTGAGACTTAGAGAGGTTAAGTGACTTAACAAGGTCATATAAACAGCAAGTGGTAGAGGAGAAATTCTAGTCCAGATCCTTTGATTCCAAATCCAGAGATCTATTCATTTCACCACCTAAATTCAGGTTTTCTGATTCTACATATAAAGTAATTATGATGCACACACATACACACACATACACACAGATATATGTGTTTCTGAAAAAATTACTAAGATGCAGTATGCCACAAGATTATGCTTCCTTTTTATTACTAGCAGGTTGTAAACTGATCATCATTGTCAGAGTTTCTTGCTGATGACTCACCATATCCAAGACATTTGTTAAAACTTACTAAATTTTCAGGTTTGCAAATTCAGCTACCAGCCCACCCCCTCTCCCCTTAAGTACTTTCCCTGAAATTAGGTTACGTTGCCAACAGGTGGGAACCATTCCTCATTCATGTGGTCCAGTATCCAACCGCAAGACATGTATTTTGTCTTAGAGCTAGATTTAAATCTTTAACTTGCTACTCATTCTTTTAAAAATAAACACTCCTTTATTAGTACAGCTGAACTTAAATAATATCACCAAGCACCATTGTATAAAGATGATTTATAGAGAGCAAGTTATTTTTTTTAAAAGAAAACAAGATCGCAGGCATTATTTTCATCATTCCTTAAATATTGTCATTCCCAACTTACTCTAATCTTTGTTTCAACTAAGTTTTGATGATAATGTTTCTTTATAATTCACTCTGGAGTAAAATTCTACCTGAGACTGATGTATAGTTCTAGACTTCAGGCTAGATTGAAATCAAAAGCCCTCACAACTTCTTTCTCTTGTTGCCTGTGGCCACATTAATTTCAGAATCATCCATGTGACTTCTATTTCACTCAATGTTCCTTTAGGCGTCTTTCCCCCTCATTTCCACATGGTATGTGGTATATGGTACCATAATATTTAAATAGCTTAGGTAAGGGGGAATAGCTCTAACATACTAGGGGATGTAGCTTTTGCTGTCTTTGTGACATAGATTCATCACTATCAGTATTTGCCCCAGACTACAGGTAGCTCAGTTGGACACATAACTTCCTTCATGATCTTTCATACACACACACACCCTCACACACACACATACACACACGTGCGTGCAGTAAGACACCTAGGTACATCTGCTAAACTGTGAATGTCTCTCTTGTTCTTAAGATAGTATGAAGTTTTTTTCCAATAGAAGTAGAAATCGGGCTAGTCCCAAGCACCAGCAGTAAACCTTTGCTTGAGTGAATGAACATTTATTAAGTGCCTAGTGTGTTCTAGGTACTGTGCTAAGTGCTGAAGATACAAATACAAAAAAGAAAGTCTTTTGCCCTCAAGGATTTTACAATCTAATAGGAATTAGAACATGCATGTGTGCTCACACACACACACACACACACACACACACAGCTGAAAAGGGTTGAGGTTAGGATTGAGGGAAAAGTCCTTGGTAGAAAATAGACAAAGACCTCCAAAACAAGTACAGTGATGAAAAATGACATGTTTGAGGAAATGTCAGTCTTGT
The DNA here is from genome assembly GCA_028658325.1 of Potorous gilbertii. Classification (NCBI taxonomy): domain Eukaryota; kingdom Metazoa; phylum Chordata; class Mammalia; order Diprotodontia; family Potoroidae; genus Potorous; species Potorous gilbertii. The sequence goes on along the minus strand of CM053771.1, from coordinate 226,537,628 downwards.
CTCCCTACTCAAATGGAGGAATTTATGGCTCCCCACTCCAGAGGGGAAGAAGAGATTGATGAAGTGTGAGTGACAAAACTGTTTGGATCTTGCAAGATGATGAGATTTCCCAATTATGAGTTTATATAGGACATGATAGAGACACTAAAGAAGTCCAAAATGAGTGCTGGGTGGGACATGAGGCAGTCTGCTTCTCCCTAATTTGATTTGCTGGCTATAGATGGGTCATACCCCAGAAAGGCTAGCTCACTACTCTGCCTGTTGATTTTCTGACTTCATGCTCAGACTCTCATGGGGATTTTTTTGTTTGTTTTGTTTTGTTTCCTGTGCTAACACATGGTAGAAAAGGACAAGGAGAATGAAAGCTACATTGGGCATGTAACTTGGAGTACAAAAATCCTCATGGAAGTTTATTCTTCTCCCCACTCCACACATTCCACTACGAGGGCTTAACTTTCACGTCTTAGCTAGAGAAACATCTTCCTTCTAACAACTATTTATAACAGTAATTGCTAGCTAAGTGTCATTCATATTTTAAATTTTAAATATGACTCCCTTAGGAGTATCTCTGTATTAATTTATAACTTATAAACTGCCTTTAATACTTTCTGATTTGGTCAATTGTTATTTTAAATCCAAGTTTATTCCACAATAGAAATGTGTATGTGTGTGCATATATGATACACATATATGTATATATATACACACATATATACACATATAAATTATATGTGAATTATACATGGAATATATCAATTGATTTGATAAGGGCAACACCTCTTTTGTCTCCTTATTTACTTTAAATAAGTGTCCCAAGAAACTAAAACAGACCTTTTCAACTATGTCTTGGCAAATTTACAATTGTTATATTTGGGAGAAGGAACAATTCATCCCCAACCCAGCTAGTCTGGAATAATAGTATTCTTCTGGCCTATAAAAAGGCTTTGACTAAACTCTTAGTATGCTAACTGAAACCTTTCTCTTTAACTGATAGGGATGGGGTTGGAGGAAATTGCTGATGAGAATTGTAATGTCTACAAGCCAAAGTCAAAAACCAGTTAGATGTGAAAGGAACTGAAAGGGCCAAAGTGTAAGGTTGTGTTGGGAGCAGAAGAAGAACCAAAGGAAGGAGTCATGAAAAAGTCCAAAATCTGCAGTATCTATTGATAATTAAGACTTAGGTCTCAGGCTATGTGGTTTACTGCTAGGCAAGTAACATAGAGTCAGACTAGAGTTATCTTAGTTTACTAAAGTGCATTTATTTATTTTTATGTATGTAATTAGTCCTGCCTTCTAATTCTTCTGTAGTACTGTCATCAGGAGAGCTAGCACCACTATCATTACTATACATGCCAAAGCTGAGGCTGGGTATATCAAACTAGACCAGATGGAAATCTGGGACATCATTCACCAGGGCAAAGTGGTAAAAGGGCATTGTTATTTCTCTTTGCATTTGTAGCTATCCCTGGGGTTGGAGGTGTTTAGATTAGCAGAATAACCAACCCATCTTAGATGCTTCTCTCCTTCTTCCTCTCTGGTGGCAGTTGGGTTGTATGAGGTGTTCAGGAAGACTAGCACCCCTGATGTGAGGGCTTGATGAGCCCTTTTCAGAGCTGTTCATCTACCTTTAGGGTCTGCCTGATTTACTCAACTCTCACCTATGGCTCTAAGAAACTGTAATATATGTAGCAGTCACACCTGGTAAACCATCTCCACAGAAGGCCTAAACCGGACTGAGAGTAACCAATAGACCTCAAGCCTGTCTGTGAGTTAGCCCGTCTATCTTAAGCATGATAGGTTTTTCCTGGCAGAATGGGCAGATGGGAACAATTTGTTCTAACAGCCAAAAAGGTGACTGAAGCAGGCACTGTGGAGTGCTTAGAACTTGGTCAGGTGTCTAAGACAGCAAGGTAATCAATCCACTGTATCCCAGGTCATCATCGCTTCTGTTCTGCCACTGAACTTCAGTGATTCAGGAAGAGAAAGTAAGGCTGACAACTTTATGAAACTCTCCCTTACTTAAGTCCAATTCATGCACAAGTCAAGACATTATCCATGATGTCATTGATCCTCTTTGAAAATGAAGGACAAACCATTAGAATAGAACTATATTGTTTCCTCCCCATTCATCTCATTAGCTGTCTCTACTGATGTGAAGTTCCCTTAGTCAACACTTTACCTTGGTCACTTACTCAGGGTCAGATAGGGTAGATGACATTGTCAGTAAAGGACAATGGGAGAAGCATTCTCCTGCTTAGCAAGTCTCTTTCCCCTAAAGCTACTCATGGGTCAGACAGTATCAAAAGACTCAGTGCTCTAGATCCACATCACTTGACACCATGCTTTGAAAAGGTTATAAAATATAACAATCGATCTATGTTTCTCTCTCATATAGCTTGTGGAACCCACAGACAGATAGAAAACTCCCTAACAAGAGCAATTTAGATAATGTATCTTTTCCGGGGTTTTTTTCTGTCCAACATGTCTTACCATCTCTGTCTCTTTCTGTAACTTCCTATTCACCAACAGGGACAGTTAGATGGCTCAGTGAATGGAGCGCTAGGCCTGGAGTCAGATCATGGCTTTAGCCTGCTCCTGAAACTCAGCAGAGGAAGGAGCAGGGAAAGAAAAGATTGTTATGTTCCTTTCTTAATCAGATATTTTTGAGGGAAAAATGTAAAAGTACAAAACAATCAGTCCATTTCAGATTTGTCTGAACAGCCTTCAGCTGTTCAAAGACATTGTTGAGGCAAAATCAACCACCAGCCCTCCTTTACTTTCCCTTTCTCAAATCCTCAGCTGAATCATGCTTGAACATCTTTCCAAGTTCATGTCCTGAATCTCCTCGTTAGCCCTCGTGTTTGTGTTTCTCCTCTGGAAGGGAGAGGGAGGACCACAACATCCCTTTAAAACTCAATCTATATTCAGTACCTAGATTCTGACAAGTCAACAGATTCTAGTCAACAGTACTTTATTCCCAGTATGAATTAACTTTGTGGCCCATTTTACCAATCTGGCCTTGAAAATCCATCCCAGCAGCATCTCAGATCTATTTGAGGTTTATTCTTTCAAACCTATCTTTTTTAACATCTGAGAATGAATAGGTCCAAGCTGCCAACCATATTCTGTTTCTGATATGGTAACCAGATCAGACTTGTTTCAGAGTGATGTGTTCCTGATAAATGACTTCTTGAAAAGTTCTGACTACATTTCACCTGACATCTTGGTTTGGCATAAATATAGAATGGCAGTTGAATTCTTACTGAAATTTTCTTCATTTCTTTATAAGTATAGTCATGGAAATAAAATTATAGGAAATAAAACCACCTTGAGGGAAATAACAACTTATTAATAGTCTGTTCTACAGAAACTAGTGTGTAGTTATATTTACCTTGATCACTTTGGAAAGTTGGGGAACAATTTAAAGAGATTTTTTTTCTATTATCTCCATGGTTAAGCAGTTTTGGCTTTTTTAGTGGCCATAAAGTGACTAGATATGACAGATTTTGATTCTCCCTTTTTTGTCCAAGAATGTATTGAACATGAGCCCCCTGGGAAATAGGAAAGTCTCCCTCTAGTTTCTGCTCTCTATTTACTGTACCATTGTTTGTAGAGTGGTGGAGGAACAGCTTTTGAGTTTAATTTTAAAATTGTTTCAGGGACACAATCCCTAGCTGTGTCTTACTCTATTTCTACTTCATCCTAAGAAATATCCCTCTTTTGGGGGGAATCATTTCGTTTTCTGCATAGGCTGAATAGACCATTTTCTACAAGGAGTAGGTGAAGCTATTTTTTACAGCTAGAAAAACATTATGTGAAAGGGTTAGAGCACTAGGCTCAGCTAGGATGATACTTGCAATTATAATAAATATTGCCCTGTGTTCATGTTTTACTTCCCCTATTATGCTGTGGGCCCTGAAAGACTAAGAACAATGACATAATATGTCTCTGCTCCCTCAGAACTTTATATGTAATATTTACACAATAAATATTTTCTAAATGAATTTTATATTTGGGATTTGGGGATGGGAATAATAGAGACATGATTCTGAACATTGTTTCCTCTAACTTGCTTAAGTTGTTATAAAATACTTATGTGATGTGAGCAACAAACTACGAAGATCGAAGGAGCTCAGAAATGATATCAAATAAAACTTCAAACAAAATTAACTTCATATATATTTACATTTTTATATAAACACACATATGGGCATATATGTATATATGTATCCATATATGAAATGCACTTTATAGATGATAGTAAATATTGTTGTCATTCAGTAGTTTCAATTGTGTCCAATTCTTCATGACCCCATTTGGGGTTTTCTTGGCAAAGATATTGGAGTGGTTTGCCATTTCCTTTTTCCAGCTCATTTTACAGATGAGGAAACTGAGGCAAACAAGGGTTAAATAACTTGCCCAGGGTCACATAGCTTGTAAGTGTGTGAAACTGAATTTGAACTCCAGTTTCCTGACTCCAGGCCTGACACTCTACCCACCTAGCTTCCCCAGTGATTTATTGCACGTAACCATTATTGTTTTGTATTGTAATTAAATGTAAATGGGAAGGAAACTTCCTGAATAACAAGTAACTAGCGTTACTTATACAAAACCAAACCAAGCATTTCTAAGGTCAGCTAATGGGAGAAAAAGAGGGAAAAGGAGAGTACATTGTCCTTTTTTCCTCCTAAAGTGAGGAATTGGAAAGGGGAGACCCCCACTCTTCCTCCATGCTTGGTGAGCTTTCTATGTGAATCATGAGGCATGAGCTGTTCTAGTCTGACCTTACTGAAGGGCACTTTCAGATTTTTGAGTCATATTGGCCCCAGGACCCTTGTCTTGTGCTACTAACTTGGAACAGCTATATTTATCACCTAGGTGGAATTAGAATGCTTAGACTCCTTCTAGAGTCTCCATAGAGGCCCAGGTATCTAGGTCTTATTATGTATACTTATTATGGATACTAGAATTTTCAGAAAAAATCTCAGAGCAGCTCTCTTCTCATCCTTTCCTTGACTATCCGTAGATGGAAGGGGCTACAAATGGATCTTCACCATTCCCTTCTTATTCCAAGTGACACATGGAGATGGAATTATTAGACTGTATTAGATTCAAGGAAAGGCACAATTTCCTCTAAAGATTCTCTTCCACATTTGATACAAATTCCACTAATTGAGCATTTTTTAGTTTGACAAGCAGATATCCATTGAGAGAACTAAAGGGGATATACTTTAGCTTGAACTCCAGGAGGTGCTTACCATGCACACCTCTATCTGCACATCTGAGGGGATGGGCAAACAAACCCTTGAATAATATAGCAATAATGAGAACTTAAGAAAAAGCAAACTCCTTTTAAGGATTCTTGGAGAGATTAGAGGTAAATTCATGCAAAATAACTTCTAAAATAAGGAGCCTCCAAAGTAAGACATTAAAAAAAACCACTTTCTTCCTATCATAGTCAAAGGAAGCTTAATCTTGGATTCAATTCTTTCTCTTTCCTTGAAGGGATTGTAAGTAGTTTGATCCCATAGGAAGGGTCCAGTAGTAGGGACTGGACTATTAGGTGCTACAAAAAGAAACAAAAAGATAAATAACTATTCATGAGGGGTTAAAGAGAAGTCTAGGACTTAATGTGTGGCCCAGGTGATTTATCAGATAAGACAAATATAAAGGAAAATTCTACCAATGGAAAAGTTTTAAATATTGAGAAGCCACCAAAATATTGTCAGTTGGACTCTGGAGGGGTGAGATGAGGGTTTGCAAAAAACAGCTTTACCGTGTATAACAGTGAGACAAAGCTGTGCACAGTTTTGTTTGGGATAAATTGATTCATTCTTTCTCTCTCTCTCCCTCTATCTATCCCTTTGTCTCTGATCTATCTATAATATATATCTATATATAGATATATAGACACATACACACATATATGTGTATATGTATATATTATGTATGTGTGTGTATATGTATATGAGAGAGAGAGAGTAAAGTAACAAAATGGCTACTTGGGGGGAAAGTACTTACATTTACTCTCACAGAAATGAAGCTTAATTTCCTTGAATGAAAAATGGAGATAGTCATACCCATCCTACATAGCTCATAAGGCACCTTCATTTGAGACTCACATGAGATAATGTAGGTAAAGTGTTTTGTGAACTTTAAAACACTGAATAAACATCATTTATTATTCATGTTACAAATTTTCAAACCCCGAGTTTCCTATATTTTGATTAGATTCTCTTCCTCATACCTAACACTACAGAAATGGGATGTCCTATAGGAAGCAAAAAAAAAAAACCTATATAAGAAAGTTCTTAACATCACTGACCACCATGATGGTGTGGTTAATGATCTAGAGCTAGACATCTTAGAGAATGAACTCAAGTGGGCCTTAGAAAGCATTGCTAACAATAAGGCCTAGTGGAAATGATGAAATTCCAGCTGAGGTATTTAAAACTCTAAAAGATGATGTTGTTAAAGTGATGCTCTCAATATACCAGCAAATTTAGAAAACTCAACAGTGGCCATTGGAAAATATCAGTTAAATAAGGGCAACGCCAAGGAATGTTCAAATTACCAAGAACTATGCTCATTTCAAATGCCAGGAAGGTTATGCTTAAGCTTCTTCAAGCTAGGCTTGAATTGAGGATTACCAGAGAAGTAGTCTCGTTTTTGAAGAGGCAGAGGAACTAGAGACCAAATTGCCAACATTTGTTGGATTAAGAAGAAAACAAGAGTTCCAAGAAAAAAAAAACTACTTCTGCATCACTGAGTACACTAAAACCTTTGACTATGTGGATCACAACAAAATGTGGCAAGTCCTCAAAGAAATAAGAATATGAGATCATCTTACATGTCTCCTGAGGAACCTGTATGTAGGCCAAGAAGCAACAGCTAGAACCAAACATGGAACAAGTGATTGGTTTAAGATTGGAAAATGAGTGTGACAAGACTGTGTATTGTTATCTTATTTATTTAACTTATATGAAGAGTATATCATGTCATGTGTCAAGCTATATGAGTCAAAAGCCAGAATTAAGGTTGTGGGGAGAAATATCAACAATTTCAGATATGCAGATGATACCACTCTGTAAAAAGTGAAGATGAATTAATAAACCTTTTGATGGGAGTTAAAGAGGAGAGTATAAAAGCTTGCTTGAAGCTTAACAACAAAAAAACTAAAATCTTGGCAACTGCTCACATCATTTTCTGGCAAATAAAGGGAGAAGAAATGGAAACAAGTGTCAGATTTTATATTCTTGGGCTCAAAGATCACTGCAGATGGCAACTGCATTCATGAAATTAAAAGACACTTGCTACTTGGAAGGAATGCTATGGTAAATCTGGACAGCATAATAAAAATCAGAGATATCACCTTGCCAACAAAGATCTATATAGCCAAAGATGGGGGCAGCTTGGTGGAGAAGTGTGTAGAGCACCTGGCCTTGGAGTCAGGAAGACTCATCTTCCTGAGTTCACATATGACCTCAGATACTTAATAGTTGTGTAACCCTGGGCAAGTCACTTAATGCTATTTGCTTCAGTTTCCTCCTCTAGAAAATGAGCTGGAGAAGGAAATGACAAACCACTCCAGTATCTTTAGCAAGAAAACCCTAAATGGGGTCAAGAAGAGTGAGACACAACTGAACAGCAATAACAATAGTCAGTGCTATAATTTTTCCAGGAACAAGCTATGGCTGTGAGAATTGGAATATAAGGAAAGCTGAGCGCCACAAAATTGATGTTTTTGAATTGTGATATTAGAGATTTTTGAGAGTCTCTTAGAGTGCAAGGACATCAAATCAGGCAGTACTTAAAGAAATCAGTTAAGACCATTTACTAAAAGGTCAAATACTAAAGCTGAAGCTTAAATACTTTGAGACCCTGATGTGAGAGACTGAAAGCAAAAGGAAAAGGGGATGGCATAAGATGAGATGGATAGATAGGGGCATGGAAACAACAAGCATTAACTTAAGACTTCAGAAGATAAGGAAGGATAGAAGGGTCTGGTGTGCTATGGCCCACGTGGTCAAGAAGAGTCGGACACAACTCATCAACCAAACGTCAGCAAAAATATGGGAGACAGGTGGAGCGGGAAAGGCAAGAAGTTAAAAGCAATCTTAGAACATGGATTGCTTCAAGATAAACCAGGCCCAGATCGAGAGTTAATCAGAGAGCATCATGAGGCCCACTTAGTAGGAAATAAGGAAGATGGGGCTCTGGGAGGTGGGAGTAAAGTAGAGTATGACTTCAAAAATGGGGTAAAATAATGGCTATAGTCACCTTTCCCTCTCCTCCTACAGACTAAAGAGCAGTCATTTTCACTTGTCAATGTCTATGTTCTGTCCAGAGCTCTCTGGCCCTCCTTTGGCTCAGTAATTCTGGTGGCTTTTATGTATTCTTTGGCATAGCCTCTTCCTCTGTACACACTGTGATACATAGAGTGAAGGACTTGAAGTCACAGACCTTTCCCAAAGAAAGGCCTTTCCTTAGCATTGGGTGATTTGGTACCTCAGAACAGGGTTTGCATCTTGGAAGCAAGTTGTGACTAATCATGAATTAAATCCAGGTGATGAGAGAAATTAAAATATTTTGATGCCATGCATGAATTCATCAGAACCTAGTTGGTGGTTTCCAGGATGTTAATTTGCAGTGGTTGGGGGTTGGGGAACACTTTTTTTTTTGCCATGCTTCTCTTTAACTCAAGAATCATCAAAGCAAGAATACTCCATTAATACCTCTTTCCCTTAGGACAGCAGTTTTTAACCTGAGGATCTCAATGAGTCTGTTAATAGGTTTCTGTCTAATAAGGGTATCTGTCAACTTGGATGGGGAAAAAAATTACATCTTTATTTTCACTGACCTTTGGTGCCATTTGTAACCCTTTGTATTTTATTTCATACATTTAAAAACATTCTGAGAAAGGGTTGGTCCATAGACTTCATCCCCTGCCAAAATGGTTTACAACTTAGACTAGGATAAGAACTCTTGCATTAGGGAGAGAAATAGAAGTATTTTAAAATTAATCATCATAAACAAACCATTTATGTATTTCTGATAGTTGTCAATCAATGGCCTCCTCAATTTAAGAAAGATCAAATGAGATCTGTGTAAAGCAATTCATAATATCTTAAAGTCATTTATAAATGCCAGTTATCATTATTCTAGTTCTCAGATTTGATGGCATTTGGGTAGATGCAGTCCTAGGACAAGTTGATATGCTACAATATATCTGGCAAACTATCACATTGATGGATAAAATGATTACCTTTTGTCTTTGAAATGAAAGTGTTAGACTGTAAATTCCTTTTCTGAGTACTCACAGAAGTATCGTTAGAATAACGCTAGCAGCAGACAAGATGGTGGGAATGATAGGCACTTCCTCCTCTTCCCACGTGGTTCTGATTTCTTTTGTTGGGTATGTATTTTGAAAGCTTTTCATCCAATGTATTTTGTATGTTATAAGCCTTTGGTCTCTGTATGGTGACATCTATTAAAAGCATTCTTAAATTTGTGTGGGTGAATGTTATGTCTGGGTCATTGTGGGCAATAGTGATAGTCTTCTAGTTCCCTTTTTGTTATTGTTGAATTATTCAGGATAGTTGGCGCTTGGTATTTATAGTATAAGGATTTGTCTTCTACTAGTTTCTGAGCTTCTAGTATGAAATTCTAGCCACTTGATTGTATCTTTCTGGATATGTGGTAAGTGCTAAATTTTTGCAACCCGAAATAATACATTAAATGTTCTTGCTCTTGGTTGCATAATCTACATAGAACATTACTTTTAGTCCTTTTAAAGGTAACCTTTCTGTAATTTATAGCACCAGTAACCTGACACTAAATCACCATCATATACACTTCCCTTTCTTTAAGAAAAATCTGCACAGTTTAGTCATTTTCCTGATGTTTCTTTGTTTACATATTATTAATGAATAATTAATAGCATCTTGTTCTTGTCCTAACTTATTATTAATGCTATTGTTGCTATTAATTTCCTTATAAGATGAATGTAAGTATCTATTGAATAAACTAGTATTTTCAGATACTGAGTTGTCTTCAGGAAACAGCACACCTGCCTTCAATTTCCATTTGCATGTACTGCCTAAGAACTCAATTCTCTTTCTCTCCTTAGTTCATGAGAGGCTTTCTAGATGACACCATCTGGGAAATGTCACTTTGGATGATGCCAATCTGCAGAGCTGTTAACACTGGGAGCCAAAATGAGCTTCTCTAAGTAGCCACATCTTCCAGAAGCAGAAAGTGGTGGGTCTCTCTGAGTTGCCAGACATTCAGAGATGCATTCCTCTGCTTGGTGTCAGATGAATGAAAGGCTTTACCCCTGTTGGGCCTGAAGGGTTTTGTGTGTTTTCATTCCATCACCATTGGGCTATTTTCTTTCCTCTCTAAGTTTACTTTGACATCTAAGGGGAAAAATATAAAAAAATAAAAAAAATTAATGGTGTGATTGCCAAGTTTTTCTTTCGATCAAGAAAAAGAAAGCAGTTGTTGAAAAATATGATGAATGGTGTCCTTTGTTTTATTTTCATATGAAGCACATTAGGCCACTGCCATTGGAGAAGGGCCAGAAAAACCCATGTTGTGCATGGAGCATCTGGACTGAAAGCAGGGTAAGGAAGCCTGGTGACTTTCCATTTGATTGGTGAGACAGGGTTTCCTGACACATTATCAGCTGTTTTGTGCATCTTTTCTCTCTTGATTTTTATGATATGAGTCCATCTTCACAGCCATACTTTGTGCTTTCAGCACTTAGGGCTGAGAAGGATGCCGCTTAATTGTGGGAACCCATCATTGATGCCTTTTGGAGCTCCCAGCATTTAACATGTGGTTGCCCTGGCTTCCACATGTATTAACTTCTTTGACTGTGGGCTCCATGTACATTTGAGGGCAGCAGTTAGCTGTTAATGTGTGAGCCATCCTCAAATTTGTTAACATGATTCTTCCTTTTTTGTTGTCTTGACACATGGTAGTTAGAGACAGTTAAAGGGCACAGAACAGAACTGAAGCTTTCCCAAAGTTATGCAGCCCAGTTGGCTTTCTGTTGCCACCCACATGTTATGAAGGGAAAAGAGACATCTAAGACCTTGAAAAGGACAAAGAGAGTGTCTCAAAGAAAGTGTTTGTTTAAAATTTTCCAAAAAAAATGAATTTGGGACCAGCCCAGAAGATAGCAAGACAGCATGGTGTGGTAGTGTTGGAGTTCTGGAATTGGAGTCCAGAAAACTTGGATTCTAAAATCACCTCAAGCGCTTACTAGCTCTGCTACCCTGAATAGGTAATTAATACTCTCTGAGCCCTCAGCTGCTCTGCAGAATGGGATAATATCATCTGTAACACCTACCTCAGGGTTATATTGAGAATCAACTGGGACAACATGTAAAAATGTCCTTCCCACTCCAAAACACTAGATGGACATTAGTTATTAATATTCCCTGGAACTGGTCCAGTCCCTGTAAGACTTCCCTAATTTGGATTCACAATGCAGGTTTTGGACTAGAACAAGATCTGCTTTCAGATATGAAAGGCCATCATTTTCCCAGGCATTTACACAGGGTATTGTGCTCAGATGTCCATCATATTTATCAAACTATAGAAAGGGCTGTATGAGAGAGAGACTGGGGCTTTATAGTACTTCTGAAAATCAGAAAAAACTTGGCTTAACCTAAGGCTGGGGTGAAGGTTCAGATCTATTCTTTTTTTTTTCATTGAAACCAGCTCATCTTTAAAAGAGCATTTATGGAAAGAAAAAAAATGCTTAAAAAAATTCCGTACAAAGACAGCCTGTAAAATGGCTCCAAAATGAAAACATATGATTCCGACGTCCTGCAGAGCCAGCAGTCAAAAGTGAATGTCAGTTTAGACTCTTCACACTTCATCCTATTATGTTCCCTCTAGAACCCTGCTTTTAATGCAGCACAGTAATGCCCTGAAAAGTGTTTAAGCAAACAAAATGCCAGGTTCTAGTCTGAGGCTACCAGATTGGAGCTCTTTCCCGCCTGTGTCTTTGAGTTAGATGAGCTGTGTTTGAAAGTATGGCAATATTTCGTGGGCAGAATTTTCTGCACAAGTGATTGCAGCCTGAGTGAAATATATTCAGATGAACCTCCCTGAAATATGTTAAATGGCCCTTTAAATGCGGGATTCATGTTTTGGAAATCACCAGTGAGTCACTGTCCTCAAATGTAATCAATAAAAGACAATCTCCATCATCAGCTTTTCATTAACCAAACCTGGAGGTGCCTCCTTTTATTGCCTTTTCAAATTTCACATTAGGTTCATGTTTACAGTATTTCATTCTTTCCTTGATTCTGGATTTTCACACCATATGGCCACATCTTTAAGTCATTTTTCAGCTGCGCTATTAAATAGTGAAATGAGATTCAGAACAGATTTCTTTGATTCTAAAATAGCATTTTGGGTATATGCCTTTTTGGTTTAAAAAAATCAAGCACTTACAAAGCATTTAATTTCAGGTACACCAAACCAGGGCATTCAGACAGGTAGATGATCATTGTCTTCCTGGAAATGCATGTTTGTCTCATGGAGTTTTCCATGCAGTAATTTATTTATCTTTCAAATTGAGATTTATTCTAATTTAAACAAGATCTCCTCTCTGCTATTGATAATGCTTGTGCAGAAAATGAATTGGAAAGGACCGTCTTGAAGGTCATTCAATATTGCATCTCTCATTAGAAATGATTAATCCAGCTCATCAGTGGTCAGGCTATGTTTCATTAATGTTAGTTCATTGCAACTGCTGTTGTGATGTTAATTTTCATTGAAATAAAAATGTGCAGAACATTGTTATTCCTTTAAAAATGGGCCTTTTCTTTTCCTTTGGAATATTTAATATCTTGTTCTTATGGAAATGCAATGCAGCATTAGTGCTTTTGTTTCTATTGTACATTTCATGGTCCATCATTGAGTGTTTAAGGCATTTGATCATATAGTAGTTCAATCAGGTAGCCATTTAAAGTGTTTAGAGTCCAAACTATAAAAGTCTATTCACAAAGTGCATTTATGCTGTAAGATAAACAAGAGAAGTTTTTTTATGTTTTTTTTTTGGTGGGAGGGGGAGGGAAGATAGGGAAGATATTTTACAAAAGGAAAGCATTTTTCATGAGTGCAGAAGCATACATTTACCATTGATCCAAACTTGAGCAGGACGTATTATGTCAATCATGATTCATCAGTTTGAGTATGCAATTCGAAACCCTCAATTATCCATTAAAATGTGGACATTGACAAGAAGAAATGACTGCCAGAGAGTTGATTGTCCAGAGTTAAACCAAGTGCACTCACCATCAAGAAGGTCAATTATCCTTTAAGCTATAATTCAATAGAATAGCAGCATCATGGTATCATAGATTTAAAGTCATAAAAGATCTTTGAGGTCATTTTCTTTTCAAGAAGTAGACCATTTACAAATGTGTTTAAGCATGTTTCACTTTTTCTATATACTTTATTATTAATATTTTTACATTCAGTATTTTTTCTTTGACTTGTCAAATGATATTTCAGTTCTCATAGATAGCTATATGATCTCACTCAGTTTAAAAAAAAATGAAATATTGGGGGTTTTTCTTTTTTTAAGCAAGCCCAAGCTTATATATCTTTCATATTTTCCTTCTGTTTGTGTGTATTTTGTCTTTTTTGGCCTCTGGAAGTCATAAGTAATGTCTTCTGATGTGTTATATAAAGCTTCTAGGATATGATTGTGCTTTGAAGTGTAAAGGGTTGATGTAATAGGATTGTTCTCTTATTTATATCAAAGTTTTAAGAGTCTGTGATTTTATTAGTGTGGGTATACCATTCACTGAGAGAAAACATAGCATTGGCTTAGTACATGGTCTTAACTGTGACCAACCTTCGGGCACTGAGGCTTTCCACACTCAGCTAAGCTCCTTCTCAAAGACAGATGCACATAGTCTATCACCAACCAATATTTGAAGCCTTTCCAGCTTGGCAGGACCCATAAGGGCTTGTAATATGCTGATGTCACCTTCAAAATCACAGGGCCTGCTTTAGCTTTTGATGAGTAAAATGAGGCATCAGAGTAGAATATTATATCACTCAAAAAAGTATTTGTGAACTACCTATTTGTAGGGAGTCATTTATTAGGTAAAGTATCACAAACATAAGTGGAAAGTTATCAAATTGGTGTCTCTGTTGGTATATCTTGCTAAATCTTTAATGATTTTTGTTGAGATATTTTGTTGGAGGAGAGCCTTTTTTGCTGAATCAAATATGTGTATGCATATATGTGTTCATGTATATATATGCATATGTGTCTGTATATGTATAACAATATCCTTTATATATACATAGATTATTCCTATAAAGATTTTCTAGTTATAGGGAAATAATCTTAGGGTTTCAGTTATTGATATTCTCTTATTAGCCTTTTATCAGCAATATAAGGTCCATTGATTTGATAGAACAAAACACCACCTTAAATGGCCTCTTTCAACAAGTTATCTTTTATCCATGCATTAAAATCATTCAAGATTATCTAAAAGATATAACAGAAATAACTCTTCTGATAGTAGCTATAAGGTAATACCCAAGACATGGAGCTGTATGCTTGCTAAAGGTGTCTGGTAGTATAATAAGGGAGATGTAGCACGAATTCCAAGCTAAAGAGGGACTCCCTGTGGATCGTAAGAGTGTCACAAAGTTCCAGCTCAAAGATGCCATTTTTCTGCCTTATTTGTTTTGATTATTCACACAAGGGCTAACTGGATGAAGAATACCTTATAACATATAGTTGAACAGACAATATGTAGTTCTTATCTATTAATGTATGTACACATGTGTGTATTTTATATGTATATATACACATATATTTATGTGTGTATATATGCACATACACACACATACATACATACATATATATGACACATCTCTAAATGGGCACTGAATTGAATCCAAAATTAAATAGGAGGAAGAAAATAGGCTAGATTCCCTTGAAGAAACTGTAAAACTTCTTTAATTAACTTTCTCCTGGAAACAAAGGCTCATAAAAAGATTCCAATAAACTACCAGTGTTGTATATTCACAAGACATGGAATACAATAGTCTCTGAAGAACTGAAAATTAACATTAATCAACAAACATTTATTAAGTGCCTACCATTGCCAGACTCAGATAAATGTTGGGAATATAAAAAGAGGCAAAAGGCTGTCTCTGCACTCAAATATCTTACAATAATCTATTGGGAGACTCAACAGGAAAATAAGTATAGAGAGAGTGAACTACCTGTAGGATAAATAGAAAACAATTGACAGGGAAGGCATTAGAATTAAGAGGAATTGGAGAAGACTTAGTAGAAGGTGAGCTGTTAGGACTTAAAGCCAGGGAAGTCAGTCATGGGAGGAGAGCATTCCAGGCATGGGAGGACAGCCAGAAGAAATGCTCAGAGCTCAGAGATGTCTTGTTCATGGAACAACCAGGAGGCCAGTGTCACTGGATCAAAGAATATGTAGTGTCAGGGAGTATCATACAGAGGATTAAGGAGAGGCTTGGTGGATGTCGGTAGGCTGCATCATACAGTACAACCAATGAGGAATTTCAAAGAACAGTAATAAAAGATGTCATCAGGGAAATATATGATAAGAAGAGGAGATGGACTAGACATGTAGAAAGGGCAAGGAATGGCAGGTAGACAGTAAGAGTGTTCCACTGAGATCTGGATGTCTGGAGAAAGCAAGGAAGGCTGATAGTTATCTCCTATGTCAAAATTATGGAACTTAGCTATTTTCTCTTTCTGGCCACAATAATTGTTTTATTTTATAGGATCAAGGATTTATAACTGAAAGGGAACTTAGAGACCTTCTACTCCAAACCCATCATTTTAAAGAGTAAAGCAACTAGGTGATTCAGTGGACAACGTTCCAGGCCTGAAGTCAGAAAGATTCATTTTCCTGAGTTCAAATCTGGTCTCAGCCACTTACTAGCTGTGTGACTCTGGACAAGTCACTTTGCTTTTGCCTCAGTTTCCTCTGGAGGACACAACAAATTCCTCTGCTATCTTTGCCAAGAAAGCAAAATTTGGAAAATGGGGTAATGAAGAGTAGGACACAACTGAAAATAACTAAACAACAATAAAATGAAGGCTTGTCTAAGGTTATATAAATAGTAAGTAACTGAGCCAGAATTTGGAACACAGAACTCTGCTTCCAAATAAATTGCTCTTTCTATTATACAATAGCTTTAGTAAAAATAGTATTTTTTGCATTTTTTAATAAGAAATCTAAAATATCCTTGGTTACATATTGTAGGTTCAATGAATATAGTCTTGGAAAGGTGCTAAAATTGCTAGCTCTCAAAATTTTTTCATTACATATCCCCTAAATTTAAGAAATATTTATCAGGTCCTACTCTTCAAGATATTGTGATGCCAAAGATGAAAATAAATTTAAATTGATATTATTTTCTATTCACTTATAATGAATAATTACTTTTTATTTATAGGTAGGTAATTAAAAAGACTGGATTTGAGAATCTCTTGAGTACAAACTAAAATATGCCCTGGTACATAAGGTTGTTCCTCATTAGAACTTCACCTTATGGAAAAAGAATTCTTCAACTGACATAATTGGTTTGGTCTGTTTAAGTTCCAACCTCCAGGTTTCTTTTGGGGAGGATTTGCTTTGGTACTTTGAACTCTCCAAGTATGTAGAGAGAAAAAAAATTGGAATA
Source organism: Potorous gilbertii (assembly GCA_028658325.1). Lineage (NCBI taxonomy): Eukaryota > Metazoa > Chordata > Mammalia > Diprotodontia > Potoroidae > Potorous > Potorous gilbertii. The sequence continues at coordinate 226,520,912 of CM053771.1, read as the reverse complement.
TGAAATAGAGCTCCAAGAAAATGAGTGTCTGCAAAAATAATTGACCTGTTAGGAAAATAAAAGTTTGGTACAACCCTACGTCTTTAACAGGCCTCCACTGAGCCTTTGTTCAAGGTCTTATCCTAAGCAACCAGACATTTCTTGATGCTAATGCCAGGTGTTTTGTAGAGATGACCCATTTTTAAAAAGTTAGTTCTGTATTATTTTATTTAAGACTTTGATTCTCTTCTGTCACCCATCCCTTTGCATGGAACAGTGTTGTGTAGGGGAAGAATCACTGGACTTACAATCAGAATCCTTGAATTCAAGTCTCAGTGCTGCCACTTACTCACTGTTACCTCAGATAAGGCACTGAATCTCCTTCAGTCCACGTTCCTTAATCTATAAAATAGAGATCATATTTAGGCTAACTATCCACTTAAGGCTTATTGAGATTTCATATAAACCTGAAAACACTGCATAAATATAATTACTTAGATATTTAGGTTAATAATAGTAACTAGCATTTATGTAGCACTTAACGTATGCCAGGCACCGTACTAAAAGCTTCACAGTTATTCTCTCATTTGATTCTCACAACACTGAGAAGTAGTGCTATTATTATGCCTATTTTACATATGAGGAAACTGAGGCAAAAAGAGTGACTTGCCTAGGTTTACATAGCTAGTAAGTATCTGAGGCTGGATTTGAACTCAGGTCTTCCTGACTCCAAGACTGGCACTTTATGTACTGTACCACCTAGCGGCTGACCTATGATTTCCTGTTATAGATGTTTCTTCCCTTAATCCATTAATCCAGATAGCAACCCTTCTTGCATTAACATCCATATCTCTCTATGCATCCTCCATAGAGGCCTTTCTATGTTTATTTATCTAGTTATGCTGTTTCCAGGATAGAATATGGTCCTTGGGCTATTCCCTCTACTGTCTCTCATTCTTATTACATGGTAAACCCACCTCCTTTTTTTTTTTAGCCCAATAAAGAACTCTAATTAGGGTGGGATTTTGAGGGCTTTATCCCAAGGTACCTAAATTCAGAGGATGCTGACAGCCTTTAACATCCTTCAGTGGGTATAGAAACAACTGACATTTGCCCTGAATTAGCAAGAATGAGTTAAAATAAGAATTTATTGAATGGCATTCTTCTTGTCAACAGTCACCTCTCCCTGACCTCAGTAAGTGACTGAATCTCTTTGGGCTCCATTTCCTCAACTGTAAAAATGAGAGCATTGAACTACATAGCTTCTGGGATCCCTTCTAAACCTGTAATCTTACTCTGCTTCCCCCACTCTCCAGTGCTAGACCCTTCAGAGGTAACCACATGGTGTCAGACAGACCCTTTCCTACCTTCTCCTAAACATTTTTGTCATAAAATGTTATTTGAGAGCACATTGCATACTGCTTGCCTCAGCTGTAAAAATTTTTACTTATAGCTCTGTTCCTACATACATGTGTAGCCTTGTTATCTTTTATGCTGGTCCTTGCACGCAGGTCTTTGTGGATAATATGCTACTGCTTGTGTATCCCCACTATGTGTCTTTCCATTATTTTTTTTGTTCATTGAGAAGTTCTTGGTATATGCATTTATTTTCAGCATTATTCTATCTGACTTTATAAGCTAGAATTTATGCCACTAGTAAGTGCCATTTACTGTCTGTATAACTTTGAGGCAAGTCATTTAACATCTCTAAGCCTCAGTTTCCTTCTCTGTGAAATGAATGAACTATCTACTTCTCAGGATTGCCACCAGGCTTAAATGAGATGTGTAAAGTGTTCTATATACCATGAAGGAATAGTTACATATAAATAACTTGTCATTTTTATCTCTGTATGTTTCTTTCCAGTTTCATTCTATTTGATTTTATGAACTTTTCAAACTCAATGTAAGAATATTGATTTTCATTATGTCCTGAATAAAGTAAAGCAAGTGAGAAGGCAGAATTCCCCTTCCATGTTTGCAGAGGACAAACACTGATGGCTATGAATATGCCTTCCAGGAAACTTCAGAATGCGAGCTCGATTCTACTGACAGCTGGTCTTATAGAATCTCTGCTTTTGTCAAAACACTCAGGTGTGTTATTAGCCTTCTTCCACTCTTGTGCAATGGCTGTCACATAACATGCAATTCTGGAGTCAAAGGGTAATCTTCTGCCTTCTCTGTTCATCTACGGAAAAGCAATCTGTTAATTACGCTCCATGTAGTCAAGAAACACAATGTCTTTTCTGTTTTATTCATTTTTCATATCTCACCTTCCTTTTTTCGGCCTCTTGCTATTTGCATAAGGTTTTTCTATTTGCAGAGTTTACATTTGCAAAGTTCCAAGGGAATGTCAAGCATAGGAGACACACCAAGGACAGTTGATGAAAATCCCATGTGGAGAAGCGATGTGATTGCCCTTGGGTTAAGAACGCTAAGTGAGAGACACATAAGTCGTGGATCTACAAAGCTGGAGAGGCTCCCATTTTACTTCTAGCACAAAGGCTTAGTTCATAAGCATGTGGGAAATCCAGGAGCACGGTGGCAATTCCATTGACCCCATGTGTATTTTCTGATTTGGTCATTATGGGAGCAAATAAAATTTGAAAGCTAGACAAGACCTTAGAGATCATCTAAATGAATTCCCTCATTGTGCAGATGAGGAAAATGATGTTAGATGGTAAGTGGTGTGCTCAGCTTCACAGGATAAGTACACATCCTGAAATCTAATAAGATTTTTCTATGGTGTCAACTACTTGCATATTTAAAATTTATTCATTTGACCAAAATTGATTGAGTACCCATGATGAGCACCAGATGCTTTGGGGTTACAAAAGAAAATAGAGTTTGATTTCTTCACAGAAACTTGTTAGTGTAACATCTCCAAGCAACATATTTTCCTATGTCCTTATTTTTTAAACAAAATTTTTAGAGACCGTTTTTGTTCTTTTTTGCCTAAATTACCTCTCCTTTATTTCTTCCCTTCCTCCATCCCAGAAGATCATTCCTTGTTACAAAGAATATTTTTAAATAAAAGAGGAAAATGAGAAAAAGACAATCACTATATCAACACAATCTGAAAATATATTCAATATTTCACACCCTTGAACCTCCCTCCTCTGTGAAGGAGTTGTCTTCCCATGGCTCTTCTTTGGGATCATGCTTATTCTATAATTTTGCAACACTCAGTTATTTTGCAGTTATTATTCTTTCCATTCATATTATTCTAGTCCTTGTGTATGTTGTTTTCATGGCCTTCCATACTTCACTCTGTATCAGTTTATGCAAATCTTTCCTTGCTTCTCAGTATTCATTGTTTCTTTCACCACAGTAATATGCCATTATATTTGGGTCCCACAGTAAGTTTCACCATCCCTCAACCAATGGCCATTCATTTGTTTCAAATTCTTTGTTACCACAGAAGAATGCTATTTTAAATATTTTGGTGTATATGGAGACTTAGCAATGAATTCCTCATCTAGTAGTAGAATCTCTGTATTAAAAGATAAAGATTTTTATTCACTTTATTTGCATAATTTTAAATTGCTCTCCAAAATGGTTATATTAATTCACAGCTGTACCAGCAATACACTAGTGTGCCTCTCTTATTAGTAATGTGAAATATTCTTTTATATGGTTGCTAATAGTTTGTACTATTTCTTTGAGAACTCTTTATTCATATCCTTTGATCTTACATAAAACTCTTCTTATTAAGGAGATGTTACATATAGGTGTAATTAGACAAGGCAGGTTTGGATTAGAAAGGTTTCAGGTTTATCTGTTTTGATATATTAAGAGAATATGTAATGGGGAAGTGTTGGTTGGAGGGAACACTTTATTGGAGAATATTATCAAAAGTCATTGAAGTGAAGATGAATATGGTATGATAGAAAACAGATTATTTTGGTAAAATGGATTAGGACAATGCTGGGAAACATTCATAGGATCCTAGATTCAGAAATAGAAGGTTCCCTAGAAGCTATCATCAAGTTCAACCCCTTCATTTTGTAGAAGAGAAAATTCAAGTTTAGTGAAATCAAGTGACTTGCCCAAGGTTACAGAGGTACTAAGTGTGTGAGGCAGGATTAGAACCCATATCTTCCTGACTTCATGTCCAATATCCTATTCACTACTCTATACTTCTCAGGGTACATTAACTTTCAGGGCCAGTTACTTAGCAACTTCTTAGAAGACCTATTGTTTATTGGCATCTAGCTACAAGTAGGCTTTGGAATTGCATAAATCAAACATTTACCTGAGAATTTATCACATCTTTTATTTTTATAAAAAATTGTAACTATTATAAAGCAAAAAAAAAAAGGAAAAGAAAGAAAGAAAAGAAAAGAAAAAAATTTAATGTTCTTGCCATTTTCAGTTTTCTGGAAACTAAGTGTGGAAAATTTCACTCAAGAAAGGATTTGGGGAGGAAAACATCTTAAAATATTCCAAAATGGGATTATTATAAGAACCATTGTAACTATGGAGTCATATTTCCCAAAGGGGTGTGCTACTCAATAGTTGTGAATAGTTTTGGGAATTGACCTTCATATGTGTGATCATGATTTCTGAAAGGTAACTATAAAATTTTCACTTCCCAAAAAGGGTTATTTGCTTTATATTTTCCTGTGTTCCTTCATATCACCTTTATTGCATCACTGAAAACATTTCTTTAGAATCATGTTATGTTGGGATACAGGCTCATTAAATTGAACAAAAGTAGCCTTGACTACTATAATGTTATATGGATTTAACATAAATTTCACATTATGTACAATGACACTATTAAATGTGTTAATACAACACATAAAATGACCAATTCTCTTTAAATTTTAGTGTTCAGCATATTTGTTTTGATTGTACATGGGGGAGCTGTGAGAACAGCTCTGCAAAAATACTTTGTGAGTTACCATAGTGATTAAATTGTGGTGCTTTACGATGTCTTTCTCTCTGTCTCCGTTTGGTTGTATGGTTTTGCAATCACAATCACTTTTTAGCTTTTCAATATCTCAATTCCATCCCTTCCCTTCTCCAACTCCAAGTTATCCTATTTATTTTCTAGCTTTATAACAGGTCTCTGTTCACCATTATTTGCGTACTAATCATGGTTACAAAACAACTACACCAGAACTACTCAGAAGAAGTGAACTTTTGAGCCTTATCTAGTGGATTTAAATCATCTTAGCTATTTAGATTTGGATTGACTTTGGCTTTTAAATGTTTTGACTGAGTACATTTTTTCCCTCAATACTCATAAAAATATCCTTTGCTTAAATGATTTAAACAGTTGGCAAAAGCCCATCCTCAACAAAGATTCTCTGAATGGCTTCTTCAGGTAGGCATTCATTTATGAGTTTGAGATACCTTCCAGAACTAAGCAAAGATTTCTAACACTTCTCAGAAACTCTCATTATCTGTTGGGGTTCACTTCAACTTCCAAAGAGGGCCTCTTAATGTTTCCTTTTATACTCATGTCTTCATCTAGTGGCTTCTCAAAACTCTTGCTTACAAATGAACTTTATAGATCATTGCAGACAGCAAAAATAGTTGTGCCTGTCATAGGAATTTGCATTTGCACTCAAATGTCATTATTACAGGAAACTATAAAGCAATGGACATGTTTATTTTAGACCCCAAAGGAAAATAATATCCTGAGAACCAGATTTTCTCTGCAGTTAGAGGTATTTATTAGAAAATATACTAGTTTCTTTAAAAAAAAATCCTACACTGAATGGGCATCTAAAGTTATGGCAGGCCCAGAGATTGGCATGGTACATTCTCAGCTTCTTTGCCGGGGAAATAAAGTTTGGAACTGAATTTATAGACATGTAGAGCCCCATTTTCCTAGTCTTTGAAAGGATGAGGCATGAGGCAGCTTAGGATGTCCTCATATGCATGTTGTGGAGGTGGACTGAATCACAGATCTGGTCCCCTGTCCCATATAAGACACAATTTAAGAGGTCTATGGCATTCCAATTAAATATGTACAAAAGGCAGTTGGAGATACAAGACTAGAGGTCAGAAAAGAGGTTAGGGTTGGATCTGATAATCATCTGCATACAAATGATGATTGAATCTATAGAAGCTGATGTTATCACTGATCAAACTAGTATTGAGGGAGAAAAAAAGAGGACCCAAGTGAGATCCATGAAGTCCACCCATGGTTAAGAGGTACAATCTAGATTAAGGTCAGCAAAAACTGAGAAACTTCTAGTCAGACAGTAGAAGGAGAACCAGAAGAGAGCAGTGTTATAGAAACCTAAAGAGAAGAGAGTATTGAGGGAGAGAGGGTAATTGACAGTGTCAAAGACTGCAGTAAGGATAAGAAGGGAGAAGACTGAGAAAAGGCCATTACATTTAGCAACTATTATTTCGCTGATAATTTCAAAGAGAACAGTTTCACTTGAACGATGAAACTGGGAGCCAGACTGTAGAGTTAAGTAGAGAGCAATAGGAAAAAAGATAAAGTGAAAGTCCTTATTGTAGATGGTCTTTTCAAGGAGTTAAGAGGAGAGATATAGGACAAAAGCTAGCAGAATTGGATGAGAATTTTTGAGGATGATAAAGATATATACATGTTTCTAGGCAGGAGAGAAGCAGTCAGTAGATAAGCAGCTAGTCGACAAAGAGAGATTGAAGATCAGTTTGCTAGAGAAGATGGCCTGAAATGAGATTGCTTGTACATATAGAGAGGATTGCCCTGGCAATGATAATTCCTACATCTTCATGTGAGACAAAAGTGAAGGAGATCCTGGGGGAAGGCATCTGAGTGATAATGAGATGAGGAAGATGAGAGAAAAGGGACTCATTGATGAAAAATTTCAGTTTTTTCAGTGAAATTTGAGACAAAATTCTCAGGTAAGAGGGTGGGGAAAGTGGGAACCTTGGAAGGTTGGAGGAGAGCTCTGGTAAAAAGTTGGGAAAAGTTTTTAGTGATGGGGATTAATTCTCATCTTCCCCTTATAAAAGCTTGAGATCCTTCTATTTCATTGAATGACCATTTTACCCGTTGGAGTATTATGCTTAATTTCACCAGGTAGGTGATTCTTGATTGTAGTCCTAGCTCCTTTGACTTCTTTCATGACCTCTAATCCTTTAATGTTTTAGCTGTTAAGTCCTGTGACTCCTTGATATTAATTGGGTTTTTTTCTGGCCACTTGCAGTATTTTTTTCCTTGACCAAATAATTCTATAACTTGGCTGTAATATTCCTTTGAGTTTTCATTTTGGGATCTCTTTCTTGAAGTGGTTGGTGCAGTCTCTCAATGCCTATTTTGCTCCTGGTTCCAGGATATCAGGGCATTTTCTTTGATAATTTCTTGAATGGGGCTATCCAAATCCTCCTTTTGATTATGGCTTTCAGCTTGTCCAATAATTCTGGCGTTTTCTCTCCTGGATCTATTTCCCAGGTCAGTTGTTTTTCCAATGAAGTATTTTACACTTTTTTTTCATTCTTTTGAATTTGTTCAATTGATTCTTCTTGTCTCATAGAGTCATTATCTTCCACTCATCCAATTCTAACTTTTAAGAGGTGTTTTCCTGAGTTGTCTTTTGTACTTCCTTTTCCATTTGTACTTTTTAGGGAGTTGTTTGCTTTAGTGGGTTTTTGTATCTCCTTTTCTGTTTATCCAATTTTACTGTTTAAGCAATTATCTTTTTCCAAGCTGTTGACTCTTTTTTAAAAATAATTCTCTTGCATCACTGTCATTTATTTTCCCAATTTTTCTTCTACCTCTCTTATAAAAATTTTAAGCTCCTTTTGACTTCTTTCATAAGTTCTTTCTGGCTTGAGACCACTTCCCATTTTTTTTTGGAGTTTTGCCCATGGTTGTTTTGACATCACTGACCTCTTCTGAGTTTGTGTGTCTTGGTCTTCCCTGTCACCATGATAACTTTGTAAGGTAAGATACTTTTTGATTGTTTGTTTGTTTTTTACTCATCATGTTTGACCTTCTTCCTTTCAAAAAAAATTTGAGCTCTACTCCCAGGGTGGAAAAGGCATTGTCTCAGGCTTCTTGTGCCAAGAACTATAGGTCATGACTGTTTACCTAGTACTGCATTGATATTACCCCAAGGCCCTCAGGAGACCCTCTTGTCTGGTGCTGCACTGAGGAGATGGGGTGGGGTTTGACTGGTACTGCTGGAAGCTGTAGGGGTCTAAACAGCTTTCCTGGTACTGAGCTGGGGTCCTAGTGGTAGTGTTGGCATGTGCGGAGTCTGGTGGGGTAGGTCTGTTTCTCCATGGCTACTCTAAAGCATATGGCAAGAAGGCACCGTTGGTGGTTGCCTTTTTGCTGGGGCTATGCAGAAGCCTGTGGATGTCTGGCCACTGGAGGATGTCTATTTTCTGGGACTATACTGAAGGACATGGTAATTCTTGGAGCTGCAGTCTGCTTGTTCCCCTTGCTGTGCTGAGGTACTTGGGGGGTTCTGTTGTTGGTGTTTGCCTGCTCTACCACACTGGAGTCCATATTCTCTCATTGTTTTGCTGAAGTGGGGCTTGCTGAGATGCTTCCTGTCCTGGACTGTGTTCCCCTCCAAGTGAATCAGACGTCTCTTGCCAATCTTCCAAGTTTCTTGGGCTCAAAAATTGTTTCATACTATCTTTTTGCTGGGTCTGCTGTTGCAGGATTTGTTTGGGGGCACTATTTTATGGTTGTATAGAGGTGAATATGGGAGAATTATGGCAATCTACTGCTTACTCTGCCATCTTGAATCCCTGCTTAAAAAGTAAAATTGGATAAACAGAAAAGGCGATACAAAGATCCATTAAAGCAAACAATTCCTCTGAATCCCAGGAAACTCAACTTTCCTGATTTTTCACTGCTTTCATTCAGCCACTCAGGAATAAGATTGAAGGCCATATGTTATCCAAGTATTCCAAGACAGGGAATTGTCAGAGGAAATTCTGTGATAGAATGACGGGCAATTATTTCAAGAGAAGAGAAGGACCACACTGATTCACCAAGGCCTAGAGATGGGGAAGGGAGAGAATGTAACCAGTGAAGAAGTGATGGCCTGCGAAAGGAATGTGGAGTGGGGAGATCAGAAATCACAGTAAGGAACAGAGATTGGGGTCATAAGGTGGGGAAAAATATGGAATTGTAGAAGATTATGATCTGATAAAGCAATTTCATAGTTCATGAACATGGAAGTGAAACAGTTATGGGTCATGGAAAGATCAAGGGTATGAATATCTCTGTGTGTTGTGTCTTTGTCCCCCAAACCTCCTTTTTTAGTTCAAGAAATAAGATTAACTTAGATTTGCTACTAATTTATAATTCTTAATTCCACTAGAGTGAACTTGGTGATAATGATGTGTTTAATGGCTTCACCCAAAATGAGTGAGAGCATAGAAAGAAAAAGTGACTCAAGAAATGGAGGAATTTTTAATGTAATGAAGTTATTATTCATTCCCACTAAAGATTCTTCATAAATCTAGGGATATATGATATAGTGTGAATTTTTTTGAGGGAGCATAATATTCAATGTCTAAAATATAATAACTGGGGCTACTCAAGGTTCAAGTTACTTTGTGAATCAACATCTACTCAGAGCCGTAACTCATAAGTCCTGCTTATATGTTTACTTTTGCAAGGGTAGTGGATATAGTAGTTCTAACCTAAACACCTTTAATCAAAAAACATAGCAAATTACATGACAAGAAAATATTTTCCCCCCACCATACACATATGAGGCATAGCCTTCCAAGTTTTACATGCTATCACTGGGAAAAGGCACATATACACTGAACATGAGTAATCAGGAAATATACATGCAGGCCACATATGTAAGGAACTGTGAGGCCAGAGAGCATGCATATTAAGGCACATACCAGTAACACATGTAGCCATTGTGTCATTTCTGCTGGGCTTCTCTGCTGTTCTTTTGGTCATTGAACAATTTTCTACCATGGCCTTCTGGTTTTCAGCTATTCAGTCTCTTGAGAAGGATCTCTTGCTCTCTCCTATAATCTCTTGGGAGTATAACAAAAAAGGAAAGCCTGGCAAGGGCAGGGGAGCGTGTAAATTGATTTTAGTGAATAATATAGGTCTATTGCTACCATATTTAGCCAGCCAGACAGGAAAAAGCCTTTGGCTAAGATTAAATCTATTCTTTTGTCTACTTTTCTTCTGCTGTGCCTGGTTAACAATTTGACCAAGGTTTTGGATAATTCCTTTTAACTTGGAGACAGCATGGTACAGTAAAAAGGCCACTGAATCTGTGTCCATAGAACCTGGATTCAAATTCTGACTCTGTCACTTACTTGTCTCTTGTAACATGGATTTGGGAGTTCATTTAATTTCTCTGGTCTTGAGTTGCATCATCTGTATGAAGAGGGAGGTTGGAAGAAATACCACTGACGTCCCTTCCACCTCTAAATCAATGATCTTCTCGCTCTATTATAACCCTGATGGTCAGTCTGCATGCCCTTAAACCACTTTTCAGACTCTAGGCAATAAAATCTTGTTGGAGCTGTGTCAACTTTAGGTGATGAAGTTTCCCTCCTTGGCCTCTTTTAGTGCTCCTGGTAGCTATGGAAATTAAGGGTAAAAGCAAAAGGGGAGAGAGGCTGTTGACCCAAAGTCTTTGCCTTACATTTACCTTACATACTTGTCGACTATAAAATTATTGGCTACTATCTGCCTAATGCTGATGATCTGACTATGCTCCTCCCCCCTCCCCCCAACCCCCAATTCCTCTGGGCATGGTAAAGAATTTGAAGTTGCTTAAAATTTTACAGGACACATCAGGATATTCATAGACTTGGGTTATATATATGCATACATTATTGTACAAGTTTTGGGGCTGGGATCTAGACCTGTGATTCCATCAGGATAGGGACACAATGTCTAATATGGACTCTTCCTTTATTGATGCAGACCTGCAACTCATGTGTAACTTAGAGAGTTTTCTAGTGTACCAGGAAGCTAAATGACCTGCCTATGGTCATCCAGTTAGTATCAGAGGTCTTCATTATTTTTGCTATATATAACAGGCATGCCTAATTATCCTTACTACATGGTCCAATACTCACGGAGATATTTGATGTGTCATACACATTAGAATTGTATGTAGGAAATAGGAGCAAATGCAGAAACATTTATATATCCATATGACATTCTCTTTCCACCCCGACCCTCCCCAGTAATAGTAAGTCTAGAGAACCTAGCACTTTTGTGTTGGATGAAATGTATAACAAAGGATAGTGATTTTTCTGGAGGTCTGGAGGAGGAGTGAGGAAAAAGTCATCATCTGACTCTTTTCAGTCTTTTCTACCCCTCAGCCTCAACCTTAAGCCCATGATTTGTATGGTGCATGATATCTGTATGTGTGGTGGTTGAGGAGGAGAGACAAATGACTACCTAACTTTATCTAGCTACTTTGTAGGTTGCTAAATGGAACACTATCAAGTGGCATAGACTAACTTACTGGTACACAGGCTGTAGCTGTTGATTTTACTTACACCATAAGCTCTAAGCATATCAGCACCCCCTGAGCATTCCTCTATTCCATGTAGAACCTGGATTTCAGTGACTGGCCATTTAAATATAGATCATCTGATTGGGGTATCCTCATTACTGATCACAACGCTGGCATAATGACATGGTAAAGGCTATAGGACACATATTCTTCTATGAATTTATCTCTTCAGGTCTCAATGAGGAGCCTGACACTAATTTTACCTTTATCCTATCATTCTCCTCTATCTCCTATATGCAGAATCACCTCCTCCTCTCCCCCTACCTGTGGTACAGTGGATTGAGAACTAGGCCTGGAGTCAAGAGGACCTAAGAACAAATCTAGTCCCATTTTGTTAGCTGTATGACTGTGGACAAGTCACTTAACCTCTATTTACCCGAGTTTCCTCAGTTGTAAGCTGGAATAATAATAGAACCTCCCTACCAGGATTGCTGTGGAGAGTCACTTATCTACTAGCAGCATCACAGAAATGTATGTCTTGACTCTTTCTAATCAGCCTAAGAGTAATTAGTACTGTGTTTAAAAGGACTCATTTCTCACCTTTCACCACTGTTCTCAAACCTTGACTGGATCTGTCATTTCTGTGTTTGTTTCTCAGTGTTGGTCACATGTATCCTTGGAGATATTTTATCTGCTGAAAATGTTCACCTAGCTAACTGAAGACATGAATACAACAAATGCTAAAGAATTTTACTGATGACAAGTTTGTATTACATGGTTATTGAATGTTCCATCCCTGACAACACCTCCTCAGCCCTCCCCTCACATTTTTGCCTGTGTGAGACCTTGATATCATTTTTGATTTCTGTGTTCAAATAAGTAAGATTCAGAAAATGAAGGAAAAGCTTGATGACCTAGTCTGCATACAACCAGTCCCATTTTTTCTTATACAATATGCATGGATAAAGAGATACTCTTTATACAACAAAGAACTAAAAAATAATTTGTGTGTGTGTGTTTGTTAATGAGAGGCAGGGTGACAAAAGCATTGGAGTTATGGAACCAGTGAGAAGAGCTCTAGTGTGTGTCCCCAGAGCACCCAGATATTATTAACTATTTCTGGGCCTTATTTTTTCCTTTCTAAAGTAAGGGGGATAAGTTTCACTTCTGGGAGCCAAGATGGAGGATTAAGAAGTAAATCATCATAACTCTCCATATTCACCTCCAAACAACCATAAAATCGTGCCCTAAAACAAATCCTGGAACAGCAGAAGCAGCAAAAAGGTGGAGTGAAACAATCTTTGAGCCCAAGAAACTTGGAAAATCATCCCAAAAAAGTCTGTCTCATGCAGCGTAGTAGCAAGCACCTTGACACATCCAGGATGGCCTATTAACACAGGTTCTTAGATCTGCTTTTCTAAAAGGAAAGCAGCTTTTGAGGGGTCAACAATCTTCTTTAATCACAGAGAAAATACAAGCAAAGAAATAAAGACCAACAGACAGGGCTTCTAACTGTCTGACCATAAGCAATACATACATCACAGATCAACAGGCAGATCCAGCTGTCTGGCCATTACATACATACATAGTTACCAGAGAAAGAAACACCAACAACTGGATTTTCAAAGCTGAGGCAGGGGGCTCCTTAATGTCTGCCTAGCGTCTCATCTGGCATACAAACCTTCTTCTGAAGAGTAAGACCCCAAAGCAAAACTTCATCTCAGAGTATATGTATACTTTTCAGAGCCAGAGGGTATCAGGACACTTGTGACCCAATGCCTCATTAGGAATAAACAAAAGGTATAGGCCTTCCTACAAAACAAGCCTCCCCTAATCAGGCTTCCCTTAATGGGCTCCACCTGAGGCATATTAATGAGCAGGGAAAGTCTTTACTTCCTATTATTACATTTACATAAAAGGGGAGTGCAATTCTGTACAGGAAATATCCCAGCAAACCAGAAGTAAGTCCCACCTCAGAACATCAGGGAGAGATCCTGAACCCCAGTGTCGTGGAGCAGGCAAACACCACATGCTCCAGTGTACACCTGGGCAAACAGGCAGTCATCACTGGCTAGACCTCCAGTGTTCAGGGTAGCCACAGGAAAATGCAGAAATACCCCACTAGCCTCAGCGCATGCTCGACACCAGAACTAAGACTCCAACTCAGCACCAGGAAAACCACCAGATCCCTGTGGCCTCCAGCAGTACCAGTCACCCCTTACCTCACCCCCTCAGTGCAATACCAGACACAAGGGCCTCAGGGCAACATCAATACATCATCAGGTAAGCAGCTTGCTAGTCCTGGCAAAAAAAAAAGCCTGAGGTAGTGCCCCTGTCTCCCTTGGAGCAGAGCTTAAATTTACAAGGAATGGAAAAAGCCAGAAAAGATGAGTAAAAACACACAACGAAGAATCTGACCACAGACAGTTATTATAATGACAGGAAAGACCAAGACACAAACTCAGAAGAGGTCATCAATGTCAAAATAACTATGAGCAAACTCCCAAACTGGGGAGTGGTCTCAAGTCCAGAAAGAACTCATAAAAGAGCTCAAAACAAGATTTAAAACTCTTATAAGAGAGGTAGACAAAAAATTGGGAAAAGAAATGATACTGAGGAAAGAGAATTATGAAAAAATCAACTGCTTAAAAAGTAGAATTGGAATGGAAATGGAGATAAAAATCCACTGAAGCTAACAACTGTCTAAAAAGTACAATTGACCAAATGGAAAAGGAAGTACAAAAGCTAACTGAGGAGAACACCTCTTAAAAGTTATAATTTGTCAAGTGCACACTAATGACTCTATGAGACATCAAGAATCAATCAGACAAATTCAAAAGGATGAAAAAAATATAAGAAAGTGTAAAATACCTCACTGGAAAACAACTGACCTTGAAAATAGATCCAGGAGAGACAATGTCAGAATCATCGGACTACTTGAAAGCCATAATCAATAGGAGGACTTGGACAGATTCTTTCAAGAAATTATAAAAGAAAACTGCCCTGATATCCTGGAACTAGAGGGCAAAATAGTCATTGAGAGAATCTACCAATTAGCTCAGGAAAGAGATCCCAAAATAAGAAACATTATAGCCAAGTTGCAGAACTATCAGGTCAAGGAAAAAAAATCCTTCAAGCGGTCAAAAAAAAATTCAAATATTGGAGAGCCACAATCAGGATTACATAGCAGCTGAAACTTTAAAGAATCAAAGATCATGGAGCATGATATTCCAGTAGGCAAAAAAGCTGGGAAATCACCTATCTGGTGAAATCAAGCAAAATACTCCAAGGGAAAAGAAATGGTCATTGAATGAAATAGAAGGATTTTAAGCTTTCAAAAGGAGAAGATAGAATTGAACCAAATGTTTGCTCTCCAATACCAAGATCCAAGAGAAAATTAAAAAGGAAAAAAAGAAAAAGAAAGCATAAGATATTCAATGGAGCTGAATGGTTTACATCCCTACATGGGAAGATGATACTTGTAATTCTCAAAAATTTTACTACTAATAGTATAACTAGAAGGAATATACATAAAGAGAGGATTTGAGTATGGGGCAAATTTGAGGGAATAACATAAAGAATAATTAAGGGATGACCAAGAGGAATACATTGATTGCAGAAGGAAGGGAAGTGTAGAATGGGATAAATTACTTCCCATGAAGAAGTGCTAAAAACCTTTTACAGTGGAGGGAAAGATGAAATGAGCATCAATTTCACTCTCATCAGTATTGTCTCAAAGAAGAAGTAATATGCACAACAATTTCAATATAAAAATCTGTCTTACCCAACAGGAAAATTGGAGGGAAGGACATTAAATAAAGGAGGAGGGCTAGGAGAAGTGGGGTACAGAGGTCATTGCCATCTGTCCTTTGTTCTCGAAGAGGACCACAAAATCAGGGAAGTGATGCAATGATATGCAAGTGAATTGGATTTAAGAAAAGGAGGGCTGTGCAAGGTCACCAGCCTCACTTTTTCCTCACTTTCTGGAGCCTTCTGGGTCTAGTGGCCAGATATGGATCAGGATAACTAGAGATGGCCCAGGATTC
This sequence comes from Potorous gilbertii, assembly GCA_028658325.1. Lineage (NCBI taxonomy): Eukaryota > Metazoa > Chordata > Mammalia > Diprotodontia > Potoroidae > Potorous > Potorous gilbertii. The sequence continues at coordinate 226,505,470 of CM053771.1, read as the reverse complement.
AGTGTGGTACTTTGGCCTTTTCAAGTCTCAGTTTGACTGAGGCAATGCTTTCTCAGTGATTAAGGTTTAATAAGAAAATCAAGAAGAAGAGAGGACAGACTGGGAGATGTAGTAGACAGAAGTAAAACTCTGTCAAGGAGGGAAAGAAAAGAGGACAAAAGGGAGGAAAAATAGGATCCAAGGAGATACACAGTAATCATAACTGTGAATTTGAATGGAATGAACTCACCCAAAAAATGGAAACTGATAGCAGAGTAGATAAAATACAAGAATGCTGCAATATATTGCTTACAAAAAACACACTTAAAGCAGAGGGATGCACACAGAGTAAATGTAATGGGCTAGAGCAGAATCTATTATGCTTTAGCTGAAGTAAAAGAAAAAGCAGCAATAGCAGTTCTGATCTCAGACAAAGCAAAAGCAAAACTAGACCTAATTAAAAGAGATAAGGAAGGAAACTACCTCTTGCTAAAAAGAAAATACAATAGATAATGAAGTAATATATTAAACTAAACATGTATTCACCAAGTGTTATAGCATCAAAATTCTTAAAAAGTGAAGTGAGTTACAAGTTCATGACCAAACAAGAGATAGAAAGCATTATGGAATATAAAATATATAATTTTGATTTTATTAAATTAAAATCAAATAAAAAATATTTGCACAAACAAAACCAATGCAACCAAGATTAGAAAGAAAACAGAAAGCTGAGAAACAATCTTTATATCAAGTGTCTCTGATAAAGACCTCATTTCTCAAATATATAGGGAATTGAGTCAAATTTATAAGAATACAACCCAATTGATAAATAGTCAAAGGATATGAACATGCATTGGAAGAAGTGCTCTAAATCACTTTTGATTAAAGAAATGCAATTTAAAAGAACTCTGAGGTACCACCTCACATCTATCAGATTGACTAATAGGACAAAAAATGGAAAATTATAAATGTTGGAGAAGATATGTCAAAATTTGGACACTAATGTGCTGTTGGTGGACTTGTGAACTGATCCAATGATTCTGGAAATCGATTTGAGACTATACCCAAAGGACCACCAAACTGTGCATACCTTTTGATCCAGTAATACCATTAGGTCTCTACAAATGTCTCTACACCAAAGACATCATAAAGAAGGAATAAAGATCAATATGTGCAAAACAATGATAGCAGCCCTTTTTGTATTGGCAAAATATTGGAAATTGAGGGGATGCCCATCAGTTGGGGAATAATACAAATGGAATAGGATACTATTGTGGAATAAGAAATGATGAATAGGCAAATTTAAGAAAAACCTGGAAAGACTTATACAAACTGATACAAAGTGAAATGAGCAGAACCAGGAAAATATTGTACACATATCAGCAACATTATGTGATGATAAACTATGAATGATTCAGCTCTTCTCAGCAGCACAGTGATCCAAGACAAATACAAAGGAGTCATGAAGAAAAAACTGTCCACATCCAGATAAAGAACTGATGGACTCTGAATGCAGTTCAAAGTTTTTCTTTTACTTACTTTTTTTCCTTTTTTTGTGATCTTTTTTCCTTTTGATCTGTCTTTTCTTTCACAACTGTTACTAATATGGAAATATATTTCACATGATAGCACATGCATAACATATCAAATTTCCTACCATTTTAAAGAAGAGGGGAAGGGAGGGAGAAAAATTTGAACTCAAAAATCTTGTAAAAAATAAAAAAGCTAAAAATTGTCTTGATGTGTAATTGGGGAAAAGTAATAATATTTTTAAAAGTGAGGGGTATTATGTGTGAGCTTTTTCTCCACCATATAGTCCTCTATAGTCATACTGATACTGAGAGTGAACACTCTGGAAAACTTCAACATGGGAACAGAGATTTAAAGCCAAGTGTGACCTCAGATACCATCTAGTCTAGACCTCTCACTTTAAAAGAGACACTGGCAAAATCCAAGGAGCAACTTATTTGTCCCAGTCTAGATGTGGAGCAATTCTGAGACACTGTGTCTTGATACAGTAAGGGAAGAACTCCATCAGCCATGTCAACATCTGGAAGTGAATTTTGAGTGAATATTTTTTGGCAGTTGCTTTAAGTTTGAGTCAATTCTCATCAAGAACTGAGGTGGTAGAAGAAAGAATGTGCTCCTGATATTAGGAGGGTGGGGTGTGATACAAGTTTTATACTTTAGTTATATCACTTTGTAAAAGATAATTAATGTTAATTGTTAATTAACTGCTGCTAATCAGTTGTTTTTCTTTATTCTTGAAGAGAACCAAAATGACATCACTGAGTGATATCTTTTGACTCTTGAATAAATTGGATTTAAATAAGGCAGAGTTGTGTGAAGTTGTCAGAGTCCAGTGGCAAGATAAAAGTCAAGATGAGTGGTTTGGGATGCAGTGGATGCCTTGGCTACTTTGATGTCTGGTCAAATGCTAAGCATTCAATAGTGACCGCTTCTACCGCCTTTCTAGCCTTGTGAACAAAATGTTCACATCCACCTATTCCACTGGAGGAAGTCTTCATATGCTTCAGGAAGACACCCCCCCCCGCAACTCACAGACAAGTTTGAGGCCTTGTATTTATCCTCCATCTAGTTTAGCCTGTTTGTTGAAATAGATTACTGGAGAGTGGCTGCTGCTCATGCTACAGCTTCTTGAGTTACAGGTGAGAGTTGAGTGGCAGGTAGACCCAAAAGTGGAAAGCAGCCTTGAAAAAGACTCAGCTGCTCTCACACCAGAGATACTAGTCTTTTCTGACTCCCATATACACCTAATCTAATGCTACTAATCACTGGATCAATCAAAAATATAAGGGGCATATTAATTTTAACTAGCAATTGATGTTGGGGAGAAAACACTGGAATATGGAATACATTAGTGTCAACTCCAAAAATAAATGACCAAAGAGTCACAGAGGTTATACAACTGCTGTTAACTCTGAAAAATATTACCAAAGAGCTCACAGAAGTAATCACAACTGTTAACTTTGAAAAATAAAATAAAATTAAAGAGCTAACAGTGGTAATAAGAAAAAAAGCTTTCTTTATTCTGTTGGAGGAGGGAAACTAGACACATGTGCTAGGGTCTCCTCCCCCAAGGTAGTGAGGCTAAAGCTTGATATATATGGTTGTGATCAGACAAAGAATTAAACGGTGTGGTATAACCACAGTGGTGAAGCATAACAGCAACTGTGAGGCAAGGTTGCTTAGTGATAAAAGTTCATGTCTGGGCCTACTAGTGCTTGCCCAAACTCAGGGACTGTCAGTTTTGTGATTTAGTTGCAGCAGAGTTCACCCAGACCATAAGTGCAAAGGATTTTTGTTATGCCAAGCTCAGGGCACAGCTTACTTGTTAGCCTTAGCTCTGGAAAACGAGGTATATCCTAATCGTAAAAAAAGAAGAGAGAAAGGAGAGGAGTGGTCTTGGCCTGGGGATCCTGACATTAGCATTAGAATCCCTGATGGTGGGGAGGTAACTAACTATCTGTCTACTGAGGCCCTGACTCATCAAAGTGATTGGGATAAGAACACCCCAAATCTCTATGTTCTACATACAGATGAAGAAACTAAGCTACAGGCAGACTAGTTGTTTTCTCCAAATCCAGAGTCACTACTTCCTCAGTTGTACCACAAGATCATCAGGCAGCCAAAAACTCAGTTGTTTTCACTCTGCTCTACTTAGTAAAACATGAAATACATTTGAAAAAAATTTAAATGGAATGATGTAATTAGTAGATAGAGTAGACTTGGAGTGCGAAAGGATTCCAATCCCATTTAATTAACTATGTAATCATGGGAAAGTCACTTCAAATTATTGAGCATCTTTCCTCATACATAAAATAGGAAGGGAAGTAAATAAGTACTTATGTGCCCACCATGTACCAGGCAAGGTAGCTAGGTGGCACAGTGTAGAGAGCACTGGACTTAGAATCAAGAAGACTCATCTTCATGAGTTCAAATCTGGCTTCAGACACTTAGAAGCTGTGTGATCCTGGGCAGGTCACTTAACCCTGTTGGTCTCTGTTCTTCATCCGTAAAATGAACTGGAGAAGGAAATGGCAAATTACTCTAGCATCTTTGCTAGAAGAACCCCAGTTAGGGTCACAAAGCATCAGACATGACTGAAATAACTGAACAACAGCATTGACCAGGCACTGTACTGGTCACTTTACAAATATTACCTCGTTTTATCCTTGTGACAACTGTCTGCTGTTATTATCTCCGTTTTACAGTGGAGGAAACTGAGGCAAAGAGAGCTTAAGTGACTTGCCCAAGGTTGCTCAGTTAGTAAGCATTTTGAGGTCATATTTGAACTCAGGTCTTCCTGACTCCAGGCCCAGTGTGCTACTTGCAAACTTGAACAAGATCATGAATGTAAATGGTTTGAAAACTTTAAAAGGCTACATTAATATTAGGTATTGTTAGCACTATGCTTGAGACACAATAGGTGCTTAATAAATGCTTGATAACTTTTGAAAACAAACCCTAAATTAACCAGAAACTATTAGCTAAAATATTGTTAATGAATTGAGATCTTAACTGATTTGTACAGAAAGTAATATTGGCTTTTAAAGACATCAGAAAATTGTTCAAGCCATAGTTTGAGCAGGACTGAATGTACTTATATGTAGGAAAAGGGTCACTGGTAGAAGGGACTGATTGGGATAGTGTGTGGTGACATAGTTTTCTGAATCTTACCCACCAAAATCAGAATGAAGGATAGAGTGATCATAAAAGTTAATTTGCGGTATAATGTTACAAATTTTCACTCCCTTTTTTGAATTATATTTGTAAATTTACTCATGACTGTTGATGAAAGCATGGTAGTCACTGTTGAAAAGAATCCAAATAAGTTGCTTATTCAAAGATTTTTTTTTCTTAAATAGTTTCGTGACAATTTCACATTAAGACCTTCATAGAAAACTGGTTTGATTTGGAGACTCCTCTCTCCTAACCCGCTTTCCCATCTTGACCAACCCTCACTCTTTTCAGTTGAGCTTTTTGATATTCATGTCCTATTTATAGCATAATAGTTCCATCTGGAAATCTAGTACTGAGCCACAATATTGCTTTCTTTTCCCTCCCCTCTCCCCTCTCCCCTCTCCCCCCTCACACAATAACCACAAATATTAAACATTTTTAAAGCCTTCAGTGAATCGTTATCAGTCTAGACTCCAAAGGGAAGGCAAAAATCATTGCTGGAAGCTAAAATTCTTTGGGGATTTTTATTCAATATCTGAGCAATTAAATGGAACATATTATTGAACAGTGAAGAGTACTTTCTTTGCAATCTGCCCACGTAGCACAAGTATCATTAAATATCAGGCGTAATCCTAAATCCATTCCTGAATTTGCTGGAAAAGTCCTGCTTTCTATGGTTGGTTTCAGTTTCATTTGTTTGTTTAAGTACAAAAAATTTCTAGTAGAAATCCAAACATAGATACTTTGTCTACCCTAGGAATTGCAGATCTTAAGAGAGTACTAAATCAAGCTGCAAAGGAGATCTGCCCATGGAGTCTGACCCCACTGGGAAGCTCTAAGTACAGATCAGATAATGAGGACTGCACACCTACTGATTTAATTTGGAAGGGCTCATTGCCAGGCTTCTTGAAGAGTGATGCATTTTTCAGCCGTAGTTGCCTTCCTGACTCCAGGAAGACCCGAGTTCAAATCCAGTCTCAAGCACTTCCTCTGAACAAGTCACTTAACTTTTGTCTGCCTCAATTTTCTACTGTAAAATGAGAGTAACAACAGCATCTGCCTCCCAGAGTTGTGAAGATGTATTTGTTTCTCTTAAAAAAAAATCTTTATTTTTAACATTCACTTAAAAAATAGGGGTTCCAAACTCTTTGCCTCCCTCTCCCCTCCCACTCATTAGGAAGGCAAGCAACATGATAACTATTATACATGGGAAATCATGCAAAACATAATTCCATATTAGTCATGTTACAAAATAATAATAAAAGCAAAATATATAAAGAAAATGATAAAAAGTATGCTTCAATCTGCACTTGAACATTATCAGTTCTCTCTCTAGAGGCAGACAGAATTTTTCATCATGTGCGCTTTGCAGTTGTCTTGGATCATGGTCTTGATCCGAATAGTTAAAGTCTTTCACGATTGATCATCATTACAATGTTGCTATTACTGTGTACAATGATCTCCTGGTCCGGTTCACTTCACTTTGCATGAGTTAAGTCATTTCTTATAGCATAATAAATATTCCATCACAATCATATACCACAACTTGTTCAGCCAATCGCCAATTGTTGGACAGCTCCTAAATTTCCAATTCTTTACTACCACAAAAAAAGAGTTGTTATAAATATTTTTGAACAAATATGTCCTTTTCCTTTTTTTTAAACATCTTTGGGATACAGACATAGTAGAAATATTGTTGGATCAAAGGATATGCATAGTTTTATAGCCCTTTGGCATGGTTCCAAATTGTTTTCTAGAATGGTTGGACTAGTTCACAACTCCACCAGCAGTGCATTAGTGTCCAAATTTTTCCACATCCTTTCTAGAATATACCCTTTTCCTTTTCTGTCCTGTTAGCCAATCTGGTGGGTGTAAAGTGGTACCTCAAAGTTGTGTTAGTTTGCATTTCTGTAAATAATAGTGATTTAGAGCATTTTTGTGTGATTATTGATAACTTTGATTTCTTCTTCAGAAAACTGCCTTTTCATATCCTTTGACTATTCACACCAAATGAAATATTTGCAAAGCGCTTTGTACAGTGCCTGGCACTAGTCAGTACTTAATAAATTTTTGATCCATCTTCTCCCTCTTCTCTTCAAAGACTTTTTACTAACTATAGAGGAATTACAGTTTGTATTAGTAGAGTAGGCATCCATACTGATGCAATCACATGCACTTGAAGTAAAATTATGTTTTAGAGACCTCTTGGGATATGGATGACTCAGTGACACTACTAGCGTAGTGAATGGAGTGTGGGGCCTGGTGACAGGGAGTTCCTGGTCAGCTTCAATTTTTCTATCTTTAAAATGGCAGTAATACTAAGAATAGCCCCTACCTTACAGAGCTGTTGTGAGGACCAAAGAAGGTCACAAGCAGAGCACTTTGCCAACCTTGATGTGCTATTTAAATGCTAGTCAGTCAACAGGTATCTATTAAGTACTTACTATGTGCTGGGCACTGTGCTAAGGACTGGAAATGCAAAGAAAGGGAAAGCCATCGTCCTCGCCTTCAAGGAGCTCATATTCCAAGGGGGAGAAACTATGGAGGAAATGCAAATATAAACATATACCACACAGAATGGAAGATTTTCAGAGATAAAGCATTGGGAGGGTAACAGGAAGATTGGCAAAATCTTTCTGTAGAAGATGGGATTTGAGGTGAACCTTAAAGGAAGTTAGGAATGCTAAGGAACAGAGGGGAGGACAGAGAGCATTCTCAGCATGGGCTGAGTGGCAGCCAATACAAAGGCATGTTATTCCCACAGTTTCTCAGACCTGGACTTAAGTGATTGGAGGCAGGGTCCATCTGCAGAAGTTATAACAGTCAAAAATAGCATAAAAATATCTAGGTTAGATATTGAGGGATGACCCCCAAAAAGAGCTAGACTGTTAAAGTGAGACTAAGAGATGATAAATTGTAGCCTGAGTGCCACATGAGCACCCTTGAAATAGGACAGCTTGGTGGCATACTGGAGAGAGCTCTGAGTCTGGAGTCAGGAGGAAAGAGTCCAAATCTGTCCTAGTCCAGGTTAAAACTAGGGTGGTAGCTGTGTGAGAAACAGGAGCTGTGGAATGCTCAGAGCTTGGTCAGACAGCAAAAATGCCAGGGTCATTCACTTTATTGGCAGTTGTCTTCACTTTTGTCTTGCCGTTGGACTTCTATGGCTCTGGAACAGAGCGTGAGGCTGATGACTTTTTGAAACTCTGCCTCATTTCAATCCAATTCTTTTGCAAGTCAAGGCATCACCTGTGATGTCACTGGTCATCTTTGAAAATGAGTGCCAAATAACAATAACAATCTATCAGGCATCTTCCTTGTTTATTGAGCAGATTTGACAGACACAGAGAATGAGGTAGGAAGAGATTAGTTGGTGGATGTGACATACAAAGTTTATCAAGATTTTCTGAACTTGACCTTCCAAAATACAATGATGGGGCTAAATACAGAGACATTCCATGCCTGTGACCATTGTTGGCTTTATTTATTTATTTTGGTTAAATTTATTTATTTAACTTTTTACATTCATTCTCACAAAATTTGGGCTTCCAAATTTTCTCCCCATTTGTTCCCTCCCCCCACCCCAATACACCGAGCATTCTAATTTCTCCTATCACCAGTCTGCCCTCTCTTCTTTCATCCTTCCCTTCCCTTGTCCCCACCTTCTCTTTTGTCCTGTAGGGACAGATAACTTTCTAATTCCCATTACCTGTATTTCTTATTTCCTAGTACTAAGAACAATACTCAATAGTTGTTCCTAAAACTCTGAGTTCCAACTTCTCCCCATCCCTCCCTCTTCATCCATTCCCTTTGGGAAGGCAGGCAATTCAATATAGGCCATATCTGTGTAGTTTTGCAAATGACTTCGATAATAGTTGTGTTTTGTAAGACTAAGTATATTTCCCTCCATCCTATCCTGCCCCCAATTGCTTCTATTCTCTCTTTTGATCCTGTCCCTCCCCGAGTGTAGACTTCAAATTGCTCCCTCCTCCCATTGTCCTCCCTTCCATCATCCCTTCTACC
>CM053771.1:226460976-226496267 GCA_028658325.1 Potorous gilbertii | reverse complement strand
GGTTAGGAGCTAGCATATGTGAATCTTTCTAGTCCACCATATTGGCTCCTCCCCCCATTGTTGGCTTTAAAAGCTAACTGGGGTGTGTAAAGAATACTGTATTTTTTTTCTGTTAAAGTCCCTCCCTTCCTTCAAGGCTTAATTTGGATATAATCTCCTCCATAAAACCTCTCCTGACTCTACCCCTTTCAAGGTATAAATGGTCTTGGCTCCTTAAATTTCTTTTATTACTGTGGCTGGACTTGCCTTGTATCATTCATTCTTCCATCACAATTTTTGTGTGCTTGTCTCCCTATCACATTCCTCTAGGTTTCAAGGTCATTGATATTGGGCCCTATGTCTTTGCATCCCCCAGTGCCTGGCAGAGACCTTGCACATAACAGGTACAAGGTGAGTTTGTAGAATTAAAGCTAATACACATTGCCCAATCAGGTAAGATAAATAAAACATTTATTAATTCCTTATCATGTGCCAGGCACACTGCTAAGCACTGGAGATATAAGTACAAGGAAGTACAAGGGAGTCTATCTCCAATGGTGGAAGACAATGCATATAAAATATGTATGGGAAGACAATACGTAAAAATGTGCTAGAAAGGGAGGAGGATGCTCATGCCATAGCAATACAGTAGATGTGGAGAAGGAGGTGGAGTCCAGAGAGGGTTGACGTCAGAAGGAAATGAAGCATGACTGAGCTCTTTCTCAAAATAGTGGCTCTAGAGTGGGAGTCACCAATGGGTAAAGGAGAGCCCCAGGGTAGAGGTTTCATATGGTGGAAATAATGTCAAGCAGAAAGGAGGTGAAATCTACACATGGGATTGTCTGGTCACCAAAAAAGGACTGCTTTTAATGCCTCTATGTGCTCTTATTGTACTCTGTTTTTTCCTCCACTGGTCTCTGTTCATCCCTGTGATGACCTGTGTAATGAGAGAAGAACTGATCTAATAGCTCATTAATCTCATTCTCTCTCTCTCTGAAAAAGACTGGTCATCTATTACCCAAGTCCCGATGGAGAAACTGATGTACAGGGATTTAAATTCTAATAGATTCAGACCTTGGTTACTTCTAATTTCAGTCAGTATTTCACAGGTTTGAGAATGGAACCTTCCCTTTACAGACTGCATTTTTCAGGCTTGCTTTGAGTTACTCCACTGCTCTTGCTTTGACCATTAAGACTAGAGTATGCATGCTCTGCTTGCATATGCACCAAACCCTTTCCCCTCCTAGGGAGCACTCCCTCTGTCCATTTCTTCTTTAAGAATTTCTAACCAAATATCCATGACCCTTGCTACTTTGGAGGACTTAATGATCACTACTCTATGGAGCAGCTAGGTGGTGCAGTGAATAGAGCACCAGTGCAGGAATCAGGAGGACCTGAGTTCAAATCTCACCTCAGACACTTGACACTCACTATCTGTGTGACCTTGGGCAAATCATTTAACCCCAATTGCCTCCTCCTGGGTCATCTCTTCTCCTCATGATGAATATCTGGTCACTGGATTCAGATTGCTCTGGAGGAGAAGCAAGGCTGGTGACCTGAACAGCCCTCCCTCCCTCAAAACAAAGTCAAGTGCAAATGCATGTCATTGTTTCTCTGATGGCATGGTCTTCTTAGGCAGCAAAGAATGAACACACCCACACTATGGCTCCATTCGGTGTCTCTGTGCTTCAGAGTTATATGTTCTCTAGGTCAAAGCTCCTTTACTTTACCACCACTCCCTCCCCATTCATGCCCATCCCTGTCAGTAGCATTTTTCTAATGTCCTTATCCTTTCACTGTGCTTTCTAGAACCCTTATTCTGTTTGTTAACAAACTGCCTTTTATATCAGCTCTGAGCCCATATCTTAGAAATTACTTTGAATATATTTTGTTTTAACATATATGTGTGTGTGTGTGTGTGATTTTTTGTTTTTTCCTTTAAAGTAATGTAAATTCCTGGAGGTCAAGTATTGTTTCATTTTATCTGTATCTCCCCAGTGCTTGATTCATAGTAGCCACTTTATAAATGTTGTTGAATGAAATGAAGTGCAATCTTAGGAAGAAACCACATGTATCTTTCCTGCTTTTCTTCCTCCCTCCCACTCGTGAACTCATCCAGGACTCTGGGTCACCTGCTCCTTTAGTAGGGGACAGTAAATAGAGAGAAGACCTTGAAATGAAACTAATTCAAAAGAAAAAAAATTCATACAACATAGTATCAGAAAGTGAGAGAAACACACTAAATATATGAATTGTGGTTGAATAAAGTTTACCACCTATTATGATGAGCAATAAAGAAACTAGCCATGTGGAGAGGACTTCTATAGAATTAAGACAGGGGATAGTGCAAAATGGAACTAGGAAAGGGGAAACCTATAGGAGATGGTTGTTGGAAGCCTTGTGAGGCCAGGTGGGAACCAAGAACTAATCAGATCTCAACATGGATAGATCACAACTGATCTCAAGTTCTCCTAAGAAAGGAGCATTTTAATTTTAATTACTTTAATTAATTTTAATTAAGTAGTTTTAATGTTCACATAATACATGCTACCATAGTACCTAAATCAATCTCACAAAATTAGCACCTTATGATAATACGAAGAGTGATTTGTAGCTGTCAATTTCCAAACCTATACTTTTCTAATAATCAAATAGCTCTTTGTAACTAGAACAGTATTTCAACAAGGAAAAGTTTCAGGGAAGTCATTTCTTCAAGTCATTTCTCTGGTGAATATTTGAGAGCAAATATTCACCAGATTCCTATGTAACAAAGAAACTGTCCCATATGTTCCTTCCCTAAATAAAGTTAATCTGGTTTTGTTTGTTTGTTTTCCGACCCAAGGAACTCTGGCAAAGAAAGAGAAGATAACTTTGTGGCAATTCTTTTCACCTTAACTAGGATCTAGCAGCCAGCGAGGCAGGTGTCTTTCTAGTCACTTTCACAATTCTCATGGCCCTGACTGACCTTGGATTTACAAAAACAATCTAATAAAACCAATGTGTCTGCTCCCACAAACCTTGAACTGGTCATTCTCTTAAGTTCAAATTGAGACTTTCCCTACTTCATATAGTGACTAATGACCAATGAAACCTTAAGACCCCAAGCTATGAATTGAGGTCAAGGTCCTTTTCTTTCTACTCCCCCCACCCCCCCTTCTCTTCAGGAACTCTGTGATATCTCTGAAAAGTTAATAATGGAGGCTACTGAGGTTTCAAACTGAAGAAATCAGACTTACATGTGCATTTGAATTGAAACAAACTCAGACTTGTCAAAAAGGGAATATCTCTGTAAGCTCCTGAGTAAATGTTCTTCTAAGCCACTTTGACATAGGATTATTCTCTTTTGACATATTATAAACATTAAAGAAAATTTAGTGCCCATCTGGACAGTCAGCTTTTGCCAACTGCTACCACTACCAGCTGCAAAACTACCCTGACTACAAGCCATCCAGCTGCCATGTGGAGTCAGTGCCAAGAGCGAGCAGGCTGCCATGGCTGCGCCAAGTGGCTGGTCTGGTCTCCAGCCAGCATTCAGGGAAGGGTGTGCTGTGAAACACAGTAGTAAGGACTCTCACTTCCAAGGAGTGGTATTTGTTTGCTTTCTCCCCCCCACTTCTTTTCTGGTCATCTACTGTGGGAGGTTGGTGGGGACATGATCGCTTTCTTGGAAATGACAGCAAAACATGTTGATCCTTCCTCCTCTGCCTTTTATTTACTTGCTGGCATCCTCCACATGTTTGTTCTGCCCATACCAAATCATTATCCTGTAACTGGCTGTAGCCACAGGAAAAAATGGTGACGATTTTTTTCAAAAATTAGCTTTCTCTGTCCCCCACCCTTATTCCCATCTTCCCCTCTTCAGCTACTCTCCCCTTTCTAAAAAAATTTTGGTTGCTTCTGATTGCTGTTTACTTTCTCATAATGTCAGCAAAGGCAAACAACTGCCTCAGTGGGAGTTTTCCTAGAAGTGTTCTAACATCAGCAAAGTAGGGTCCCAGGCACCGATCTTTCAGAAGGCTCTCACTTTCTAAAAGTCAAAAAGTCAAGCTCTTCTAATTCTGATTTGGGAATAGAATACTTCCACTAACCTGAAATGAAGTGATAAACATATATCTAGCTTCCCTGCTACATTGGACGAAAAATACAGACAGGGCAAAATGCTCATTTGATCATATTCCACCATGTGTCCATTGAAACCAAATATTAGAGCTAGAGGGGCCTTTAGTGATCATCCAGTCAATGCCCTCATTTACAGATTGGAAGACTGAGGTATAGAAGGGATGTGATTTACCCAAGGCTACTGCCCTGCTAATTAGAATTGGAAGGAATTTAGATATCATTCTGTTCAATCTCTATTTGAAGTAAGAACCCTTTCTATGCTATTCTTTACAATAACCACCTAAGCCTCTACTTTAAGACTGCCAGTTATGGGAAATTCACTACCTCCCAAGGCTATGTGTTTTGGCACACCTGTAATTGTTAGGAAGCTCTTTTTTGTATAGAGATACAATCTGCTTCCCTATATATTTGACCCATCGGCCCTATTTATACTCCTTTGTGACCCAGAAAGATAAGTGTAGTCCTTATTACATATGATACCTTTTGGTTGTCATAATTCAGGCCTCAAATCACAGTCTTCTCTTCCTCAGGCTAAACCTTCTTACTTCTTTTAACCAATATTTGTAAGATTTAGTTTTGCATCCTTTCACCTTCCTGAATAAACTCCTTTGGATCCATATCCTTCCTAAAATGTAATACCCACAATTAGACACAATATTCCAGATGTCATTTGACCAGGGCAGAATACAATGGATGATCTGGCTATTTTACTTCTATTTATAATTACATGACACTTTTGGCCAATGATTCCTATTGAAGTAGCATCCCAGTTAAAGTTTCAGATAATTTTCATGTGAATTGATTTCTAGTTAGGTATTGCCTATCCTATACCTACATAGTTATGAATATTTTTTAGGGTAAATGTAGGATGTTTCCTTTATCCTTATTCAGTATTATCTTACTGGATATAATATCTCATTCTAAATCACTGAGACATTTTTAGATCCTGATCCTGTTATCCATCATATAAACTATCTATCCATCTGTCTATCTATGAATGTATGTGTATGTATATCATATTCATGATAAATATACACACACAAATATCAGATAATTTAATAAGCTTTCCAAATATATCTTCATAAAATTATAGAATCACAAAGTTGGAAAGGACTTAAGAAGTCATTTAGTCTAACCCATATCTGGGTAGGAATCCCCTCTATAACATCCTCATCAAATAGTCATGCCACCTTTACCTGAAGATCTCAAGTGAGGGGAAATCCATTACAATCTGCTGTCATCTCGTATCTCTCTCACCTTTTTGTTATTGGCAATCCAATAAGCATGGCTTACACCAAGTCATTGGCAAAAATGTTAACCAGCATAGGGCCAAGTACAGATCCCAGGAGTACTCCTTTTTAGAGATGGCATCCAAGTTTACATTTACTCATTCATAATTCATTCTTTGGGTAAAGTCATTGAACTAGTTCCAAATCTACCTAATCACTCTATCATCTAGCTTGTAAACCTCTATTTTGTCCAGAAGAATAGAAGAGATTTTGCCAAACACTTTCCTGGAATCTAGGTATGTTACATGTATAGCATTCTCTTGATTGAGTAACCATGTCAAAAAAAAAAGGAATAAGATTAGTCTTGCATGACATGTTCTTGATGAAACAACTCTGACTCCTAGTGATCACTTATGTGTTCTATTAGAATATACAAATTGATTGTTTTGTTATTTAGTTATGATATGTAATGGAGTATTGGCCACTGAGCCTAATCCTTATGAGCATGAAGAGCACCACTGAATCAAATCCCCATGTGGAAGATGCTAAAGAGCTTACTTCCAGAAGAGTCATGATTATATGTAATGGAAGGACCTTGGAGAGATCTGGAGCATATGAATATATTCTGTGATTAATTCTGGTCTGCTAACCACAAAGTGAACAGGAATCCCCTTGATTAATTACAGTTATATAGCCAGAACTGGGAGGCATTTAAAAGGCACTAGATGGCCTCATCCCTTCTAGTGATTTAACTTCTTCCAGTTAGACAATATCTGATGAGAGAAAAAAAGATAATGATGTGAGAGGACAGGACTTGTATCCTCCCTATTTGAGGCCAACATGTGCCCTGTAAATAGGAACCTCGCTTCTTTGCCCTAGAGTTTGTTCTTTTGTTTTAGTTGAAGGAGATTGGAGATAACTATGACTTTGTAATCGCTGAAGTATCAGAGTGAGTCCTTGCCCAAGGCCCCGTAGTCCACTCAAGTCCTTGCCAACTTTTGCAATCAGACTAGCATCCATGCCCCAAGAAGCAAGGAATGACTTTCAAAACCTAGCCAGGCGTTAACTAAGGTGAAGACTGATCCAGCAGCACTATTGAATTTGGACATGAATCTAGGGAGATCAAAATTCTGTAGAAACTATTGTCAAATCTGCTCTCCCTAGAAACTGAGGTAGTATAGGAGAAAGTATGACCTGAATATATGGGGCAGTGTTTGTATTTTAGTTCTTGCTATATCTTTGAAGGAAATATACTTGTAAAAGCTAAGTAATGTCAACTGATTAAGTGGAAATTGGATGATGGTCATGGTAGGCTAACGTGAGGGGAACCACAACAGAATGGATGCTGGAAACAGAAGCATTAGAAAAAAGATATCCCAGACCCTCAGGGGTACTCCTAAAATCCTGATGGCAAGATACAGCTTGAATGTCTGTGCAGTGACTAAGTACTATTTACCATATATATGTTTATGCACACACACATATACTAACTCTTAATACATCTTGTATTAAATTTTCTGTGTAAATGTTATTTGTATAATAAAAACAGTAGAATATAGAATAATATGTCATTAAGTACATGTATATTATATATAATATGATATATACATTGTTGTGTAATATATTATATATACACATACATTATTGTATGTTCTATAATTTTTCCAGAAATAGAAGTGAAACTTACCAGCCTAGAGTTTGCAAAGTTCATCTCTTTCCTTTTTTTGAAAACCAAGACAGTATTTGCCATTCTCCAGTATAGCAGCATCTTTCCCATTCTCCGTGATCTTTCACAGATCATCATCATTAGATGAGGAATCGCATCCTCCAGTTCTTTCAGAACTCTGCATTTTACTGCATCCACATTTGGCAATTTGAACTTATTGAGAACAAGTAGGTGCTTTCTTACATTCTCTTTACTTAGCATGGGTTGTTAAAACATTTTTGCTCTTCCTTCCAATTTGAACAATTATTTCCCTGGACAAAGAAGACAGAATCAAAATGAGAGTTGAGTGGTGCTGCCTTCTTTCGGTCATGTGCCGTAATTATCCTAATCCTTTCAGGCGGCAACCTATCTTTTCTTTGATTTTCCTTTTTCTCCTCACATACCGAAGTCCTCTGTTGCTCTTTTGTTGGACTTTAGCATTTATTGCTATCTTCTTCTTATTCCAACTTTAGCATTCCTAACATGAGTTTGTGTAAAATGTGCCCATCTTTTGTATTTATCATCTTTTACATTTTTTACTTACTTTATATGTCTTTTAAAAAGTGTTTTCAGAAGTCTTTTTTTTCCATTGGACAGTTCCACCTTTTCTTACTCATGAGAATTGTTTCTATGTCATTAGAGTTCTATTCTTGAGAACTTCCTCTTACATTTATTTTCCCTATGGAATTTTGAGTTGTAGGATATCATTTTCTGTTCTCTTCAATCTGCTCTCTCCAGTTGTAGGATTTTCATATATCCAGTTTTTCTCTCCTTTATCAGTGAATTCTAAGAATTCATACAAGTAAGTCAGTGGCACAAATGATGAAGAGACTAAGTGTCTATTATATGCCATGCACTATACTAAATGATAGAAATACAAAATCAAAAACTAAACAATTTCTACTCTCAAGAAACTTATATTCTATTGGGACAAACTATATTTGCATACTTTAAGGTTTGCAAAGTACTTTACTGATATATCATTTTATCCTTGCAACAACCCTGGGATGTAGATGCTATGATTCTCTCTGTTTTACTGATGAGAGATTGAAACAGATGTAGGGTAAGTGACTTGTCCGGGGTCACATAAAGTCAAATTTGAACTCAAGACTTCTTGAATCCTGGTCCAGTTCTCTATCCACCATGTTACTACCTGTTACACACACACACACACACACACACACACACACACACACACACACACACACATACATGGAGAGGGAGAGGGAAAGAGAGAGAGAGAGGTAGACAGAGACAGAGACAGAGAGACAGAGAGATAGAGAAATTTCCAGTGGAGGGTGCCAGTAACTGCATGGATCAAGACAGACTTTCTATTGGAGATGGCCTTTGAATTGAATTATAGAGAAAGCTGACAATTCTATAAGGTGGAGGAAGAAGCCCCATGGAACATCATTAGAAATGGCATTAATGGATAGTGCTTTAGGGGCAACTAGATGCTGCCGTAGATAGGGCTCTAGACCTAGAGTCAGGAATACCTGAGTTTAAATCGAACCTCAGACACTTATTTGGTATGTTACCCTGGGCAAGTCATGTATCCTCACTCTGCCTCAGTTTCCTCATCTGTAAATGGGAATAGTAATAGCACCTATCTCTCAAGGTTTGTTGTGAGAATTAAATGAGGTAATAATTATAAAGCATCTATACAGTGCTTGTCACATAGTATTATAAAAATGCTGTTAACTATTGTCATAATCATCACCATCACCATCACCATCATTATTTCTTATATTGCCAGAAGTAAAAATCACCTCCAAGTCCACCCAGTTTCCTCATTTTCCCACTTTTCTCTGTTGACATGTTTCTCTATCTAGAAGAGAATCTCAGATAATTTTTTTTGTCATTTCCCATTATAAGTCCATGAGTCATTAACTCTTCTGACTCAGTAGTCAACAGAGGGATTCTTCATCCTGTTTATGGCTAGAAGTAGGTTTCTTGAAGCTTCCATTTAGTAGCCTGGAGCCAAGTAGGAAATATCTATGCATACTCCAAGTGATTACCCGCATTGGTCAGTAAGCCCACATAGCACAAAATACTTTCCAGGGAGAAGCTGGGGAGTACGAGTAAGGCAAGGTCTCTTGTAGGAGGTGATGCTTGAACTGAAATTTCAAGGGAGTTTGGGGTTCTAAGAGGAGGAGCATTCCAGAAATTGGGGGCATTCTATACTAATGCATGGAGAAAAGAATTGGAATGTTGGAAAAATGAAGTCTTCAGTTTGGTGAGATGGTAGAATGTGTAAAAAGAAT
Organism: Potorous gilbertii; assembly: GCA_028658325.1. Taxonomy (NCBI): domain Eukaryota; kingdom Metazoa; phylum Chordata; class Mammalia; order Diprotodontia; family Potoroidae; genus Potorous; species Potorous gilbertii. The sequence continues at coordinate 226,486,971 of CM053771.1, read as the reverse complement.
CCAGGAGACAAATATTTATCAAGTGCCTACTATGCCAGACACCGTGCTAAGCACTTTACTTAGCATATCTCAGTAACTCGTCACAATATCTCTGGGAAGTAGTTATCCTCATTTTAGAGTTAAGGAAATTGAAACAGAGAAACAGCAATGGATTTGCTCAGGGTCACACAGCTAGTGGCTGAAGCCAGATTTGAACTCCGGATTTCCTGACTTCAGACCCAGAGCTTTATTTACCTTCACCACCTAGATGAAGAGTAACATGTAATAACTATAGAAAGATAGGCTTTAACTAAATTGTAAGTGGCATTGAATGCCAAACAAGGAAAATCTGGAAATTTTATCCTAGAGAGATTAGGGAGTTGATAGAACATTTGGGGCAGAGGGGTAACAGTCTGATCTGTGTTTTAGGAATATAACTTTGGTAGCTATACCGAGTAGAATGGAGAAAGGGAAAGACTGGAGGAAAGTAGAAAATAAAGATGGTACCAGAATAAGAAAGTAATGAGGACCTGATCTAGAGTCGTGGCCTTGTGAGTAGATAGTAGGGGACCCATGCAAGAACTAACGTGGGGGTAGAATACATAGTCAATAGAACTGGCAACTTTTTGGACCTGGGGATGTCATAAAGGGGAACAAAGAGTCAAAAACGATGCAATGATTTTTCTCACAGGATTTCTTTGAGGATGGTATTCTGATTATTTGAAAGAGGAGACATGGAACAAGATTATTAGGATGAAAAGATTACTTGACTCTTGAATTCCCAAACTTGCTAAGGTCACTTGGTCAACTCAATTCTTGTGTCTACAATGACACCCTTTTCCTTGAAGAGTGGCATTAGGGCTTCTTTATCATTTAAAGGGAGCTCTAAAGGCCTTTCTTATCCTCCATAAGCCCCTTCTTTCTATGTCTATGTGCCTGCCCTGAAATTGGGTGTTTCTGCAACTTTCCTCTCCTTTTCTCTCCTTATCTTCAATTGTTTGAGATGTGGTTGGAATCTTTTTATGCATGGAAAATTCAAGGCTGCTATAGAAAGCAAAGCATCATTTCCAAGGGTCAAATGTTTAATGGGGCCCAGAGCCAATGATTGTTGCCAAGAAAAGCTATATATTAGGAACTTAATGTGATAAAGAAAGAGAGGGCAATCATTCTATCATCACAGGAGCCACAAATGGGAATCTTTAAGAATGAATATACAACCTTCCTGTAATCCTACAAATATATGGTTTCTAACCACCCTAGAACTGGGTGTAAGCCTACTTCTAAATGCCACCAGAGGAGATGGAATAGAAAACTCATAAGAACCATAGGCAAGCCAAAGGTTTAGGCAGATGAGAAGGAAAGACAAGAGGGAAAGTGGAAGCAAATGTTCCTAGACTTAGAGTTGGAAGGGACTTTAGTACAACCATCTCTCTTTACAGATAAAGGTAGTGGCAGAGCTGAGATTCTTGGCATCATGATCTTGGGATCATGGAATAGATTTAGAGCTGACAGGTTCATTAGAGGCCATCTTGTTCAACCCACTAATTTTTAATAACTTTATATATTTTAATTTTTGAATTCTCCTTCTTCCTCCCTCACTCATTGAAAAGGCAAGAAAAATAAAACCCATTACAAATATATATAATCATGCAAAACAAATTTCTGCACAAGTCATATCCCCCCCCCAAAAAATAGAAAGAGAAGAAAATATGTTTCAATCTTGCCTCTGAGTCAATCAATTCTTTATCTGCAGCTGGAAGCATGTTTCATCACCAGTCCTTTGGAATTGTGGTTGGTCATTGTGTTGATCAAAGTTCCTAAGCTTTTCAAAGCTGATTATATTCACACAGTTGATGTACCAGCTGTTCTCCTGCTTCTGCTCACTTTACATCAGCACATATAAGGCTTCCTAGGTTTCCCCCTTCATAATTTCTTAAAACATGGTTTATACGCCATTATTTGTTCAGCCATTCTTCAGTTGTTCAGCTGCTCTCAATTGATGGCCATCCCCTCAGTTTCCAATTCTTTGCCATCACAAAAAGAGTGACTATAAATATTTTTGTATTTATGCAACCCCCTCGTTTTGAAGATGAGGAAAGTAAGGACTGGAGAGATTAAGTAGTTTACCTACTATCACCCATTAAAGATGATTATTAGTATGAATTACCAGAGGTCTGATCCAAACCGAGGTCTCATGATTTCATATCTAGTCTTCTTCTCACTATACCATGTTGCTACCTGTGATGGGGAAGGGTGACTCCAAGTACTGGGTAAGATAAGGTCCTACCCAGTGGTCACTACTGCCCTAGTTTGCTTCTTCTTGCTATTTACTTTTCCCACCTCCCTTCCTCCCTGTTTAGTGACCCACTCATGGCTCATAGCCACTAGGTTTATTTGGAAGCAATACATAAATGCCAGCACTTATATGCTATGAAATGTCCTAACTAGCCCCCCTGGGCTAATAAACATTTTTAAAAAATCCTGATTCAGGCATCCTGATGGGCTCATTGGTGAGAGGGAAATAAAGTTTCCCTTTAGGACATTTACAATTTACATAATAAAAAGCTTTTCACCTTCCAGTCAAGGAGTAAAATTAATTATCCTAGCCATACCACCTCTTAGAGGGAGAATTTTTTTTTTTTACTTAAATCAATAGGAACAGTTGATGAACTCTGAAATTGATTAGGGGTGGGGAAAGGAGAAGTGCCTCTTACTTTCTACCTGTTTTCCTGGCAGAGTTAAGGGCTGTGAATGGGGAAATGGTATCCTTGTATCTAACCAAGCCTTCTGTGCCCTGACCTGTCCTTTAAATGTTTCCAGCACCAAATAATGCACTAATGATAATGGACTCCAGTCAAGCTGAGACAGTATATCTCTTCCCCCAGGACAGATGTTGAATGGACATACAGCAGAAGGGTAGCCTAGCTCATATCCTTTCGTCATGTCTTAGACTATCCTCTTCTGGGCATAATTTCAAATGAACATAAATAGAATTGCTAATATTTTCATGCCTCTGATTTTGAAGATATATAGATGAGTCCTAAGTCCTTTTTTAAAATAGAATGATATTTTATATACTTACAGTACTTTTCATCCACAATTTCACAGGGCTCTCCTCGAAAGCTGACAGACCTTAAATTAAGAACAGTAATTCTCTCAGCATTCCTGCAAAGGAAGCAGGTGGCAAACATTATTATTGCTATTTTGCAGATGGAGAGATGGAAACACAGAAGAGGATTAAGTGCCTTATAGATACAGTTCACTGGAGAGTTAGGAATAAGGCCTAACCTCATATCCACAAGGCCATGAATGCTGTGTCCCTTCATGTATATCGTCTCACTGCAGTGATTTGAACTGGCCAAAGTAGGACCAGAATGTGGAAACGAGAAATCCCTTCCTTTGTAACAGGGAGGGAATAGTAATGTCATGAAAAATGAACAACATACAAGAAAGCAGACTGAGTTCATATCAGCTAACCTGGGTTCTAATCCCACCTCTGATACTCATGAGTTATGTCACCTTGGGCAAGTTATTTATGAAATGAAGGAGTTGCGCTAAGTGATTTCTAAGATACTTTGCAGTTCTAATATGTTGTGATTCTAGAAGTATAAGATCCTACAAGGAGGGGAGCTATTCAAAGAAAGCATGGAATTTTGGTAATTTCATCTCAATTCAGTGACTTTAATTATCCCTGCTATTCTCAGAACTTCTAAATACATAATATGTTCACACATACATATAAACATCTATCTACCTATCTTTCTACCTCCCTACTTACCTATCTACAATCACTCACTCTTACAGCTCACTATCTGAATATCTTGCTGGTACCTCAAATTCAACATGCCTGAAACTGCAGCTAAGTGATGCTATGGCTAAAGTACTGGACCTGGATTAATGAATATCTGAGTTCAAATCTTATCCAAGATACTTACTACTTTTGTGATCCTAGGCAAGTCACTTAGCCTTGGTTTCCTCAACTGTAAAATGGGTATAATAACCTCCTAAGGTTATTGCGAGGATCAAATGAGATACTTTTTATAAAGTTCTTAGCTCAGTGTCTAGCACATAGTAGATGCTTAATACTACTTCTCCATCTCCCCTCCCTTTCCTTCAAAATATGCCCCTCTTCTAAGATTCTCTGTTCATGTCATTGGACTTGTAAAGTTACCCTATCTAGAAATATCAGAATCATCTTGGGTCCTTCCTTCCCCTTCACTCTCTGTATTGGATCAGCTATGAAATTCTCTGTATTCTAGCTCTCTCTCATAGCTTTCATATTCATCTCCTTCTTTCTATTCTGACCACCTTTATCTCTTCTGAACTGAATTAATGCCATAATTTCTTGATTTGTCTCTTTTCCTCCAAGTCCTCAAGGTCTGAATATGTCTTCTGCCTGCTTAAAAAACAAAAATGCCCTATGTCCCCCTATTGCCCATAGGATAGAATACAGATATTTTAGCCTGGAATTTAAAGCTTTCTATGGTCTCATTCCATCAGCTGTTGGCTCCCCCTCCCAAAATTACTTTGGATTTATTCTGTCTGTATGTATTCATATGTATATATACATATATGCACACATATATACACCCATGTATATGTATATATATATATATATGCACACATATAAATGCACACAAATGTATATGCAGATGTGTAATACATATGCGTATATTTATATGTGTGTATATATTTTACTATTGTTTTTCAGTTGCTTCAGCATGTCTCATTCTTTGTGACCCCATTTGAAGTTTTCTTGGTAAAGATCCTGAATTTTCCATTTCCTTCTCCAGTTCATTTTACAGATGATGAAACCAAGGCAAGCACAGTTAAGTGACTTGCCTAGAGTCACATAGCTAGTTTACATACATACACACACACACACACACACACATATCTATCTATCAATCTATGTATCTATGTATCTATCTATTGTTTATACTTATCTGCCAACATATTCTATCTTCCATACAGTGTAAGCTCCTTGATGGCTTCTGTCTTAGTAGCACAAGAAATAGCACTGTTTCTGGCAAATAGCAAGTGCTTAATAGTTGATTAAATCTGGGACCAGCCCACCTTCTCCAGCTCTTTCCATCTTCCAGCCAAACTAGATTGTTCGTGGTCCCCTGACCTCATCCACCCCTTTCCAATATTTAAGTCTTAAACTATCCTCCCTGTCTACAATGAATTACCTCCATATCTTTGCCTTATTGAACTCCTTCTTTTCTAGGTCCAATTCAGAAACCTCCTCCTTTATAAAGCCTCTCTTGAATTCCCTAGACAAAAGTGGTCTATATAGTTCCTCAAATTTGTCAAGATCTTTCTTTGCCTTTATCCAATTCTACCTTGTTCAGCCTTAGGTCTGATGTCATGGTTTCTGAATTTCTTCCAAGAGTTATAGGTAGAGCTATATATGTAGATATAGTGAGGATAGATCTATTGAAGTGGTTTACAAATTGGATCTGCAGAGCCTTTACTAGTACCATAACTAAGAATTTTTATGCCTAGGCCACATACCAGAAATCATGCCTAGGGCAAACTTCATAAAATAAGTTCCATTAAGGCTCATAAGTAGAGACAGACTCTGTACCCAATGGGTTTAGATCCCAGAACACTAAATCCACAGTTAAGGAGGCTGTTGCCATGGATAAGAAATAGGTCATCTGGTAGCTCTCTATTTTAATAGATTTTTCTTGATACTTGGGTACTAAGATCATATTTTTTTTAAAAAATGACTTTTTTGAAGACTTTTGTCTTTATGAATTATTTACCACTCGCTCCCCAAAGATTTTTTAACAATTAAATTACTATCTCTTTTTTTCTCTTTCCTTCTTTCTCACTAAAAAAACAAAACAAAACCCTTTTGAACAAATGAAGTCAAACAAAACAAGCTCCCATGTCTAGCCTTTAGCTACTGAATCCACCTCCTTTGCGACAAAGCAAAACTACAGTAAAAAATATGATATAATGACTGCATTTGATAATATGTATAATATTTACAAAAAGCATTTGAAGAAAGGCAGCATATTTCATCATTCCTTTCAGCTCTTGCATTTGTTGCTGTAGATTTGGAATCCAAGTGGCCTGGTTATTGGGGGATGAGGTGGAATGGTAACTCATATTAATTTGGGGGAAGGCCATTGAGAGAAGGCTAGAAGCTCCCTGGACCTTTAACGACAGCAGCCAATACTCTCAAAGTTATCAAAGAGAATGTTGGAAATGAAAGGGAACTTGCCCAACTCCTTATTACTGAAGAAGAAACAGAGGTCCCTAAAGAAGTAAAGGGACCACAGTCACAGATTCACTCAACTCATAGAGATTCAGTCTCGGACATAAGAAATGACAAAATATCCAGTTGCAGAGAAAACTAGGAAAACATATAGGAAGAGATGCAGAGTAAAGTAAGTAGAACCAAGACAAGAACCTCAGCTTCTATCTCTCTAACACATGGATGATCTCTAGCACTGAAGGGAAGTGTTCCCTCCTCACTTCTAGCAGTCATGTCTTCCAGACTCCTCCGTCAAGGAACTCTACCAAGCAGAGTGGAAGCAATAGCTGACACACTTGGGGAGCAGGTAAGTATCTGGTCAATTCATGGTGGGCACCATTTTTGATAATTGTATTAAAGGTAGATGATTGGATAATGAACAATGCATGGTCAATTCTACTTGCTTGTTGAGATAATAATGAAATAACAACAATAACATTTATATAGCACTTATTATGTGCCAGACACTGTGCCAGGTGCTTTACAGTTATATCATTTGATGCTCACAGCAACCTGGAAGACCTGATTGAACTCTTCTATAGCTTGATTCTTATTTCTGTCACGTTCATGAACTTTGTGACTGTTCAATTAATTGTAAGGAAATCACCCATGACTGTAGCCAAATTGAAATGAATTCAGAATGGCCCACCAAGTCTTGTATTTTAGACTCTGCCCCTATTCCTTCAGACTTGTCATTTTGTTCCTCAGCTCTAGTTAACTTATCTGCAGAATAAGGATTGTTTTCTGTCATTCATCTCTTTCCTATAACTATCTAGTTAGTGTTTATAAGGATGGCTATGTCAAGGACAAAGTAATAGATATTTTTTCCTATCGACAGTAATCTATGTACTCTGAGACAACATTCTGCCTTGATGTTTAAATACAGTTGGCTTCTAACAACCATACTATATGAGCACATAGCAGCAAGCTGATTTCTTTCTTTTCTCCAGTTCTGCTTCTTTCCCTCTCAAAAGCCAATTGAACACATCCTATTAAATCCTCTGTGTTCAGTCTCTGAAATCAGGATGTCTTAATTTAGTCAGAAGAAGCCTAAGAACACAAGGAAGATATAAAACAAAATTACAAATAAAACAAAAACGTGCACCATCCTTACGGAAAAGAAAGGGGATCATTTGTAATCCAAAATGAATGCATACATACAATACAAAGGTCACCAAATGGTAACAGAGCTTGAGAGAGGAGGAAAGAGAGCCACGATTTCAGTGTTGATGTTCTTTTTCTTGTATAAATTTTAAATCAAATCTGGCTTCAGGTTTCTGGCAACACAGACACTGAGCAGAATAGCTTGCTACTTTTAGCTATCACCATTTTGCTGGTTCAGACAACTTTTCCCCATTTCCAGTGCATGGCAATGAAATGCGTATCATAAACTGATGAGAGCTGGCCCCAGGGCAGAAGAGGGGGCTCTGGAAGGGATCCAAGGTCTGTAGCACAGGGAAAGGTCATATTTCTCCATCACACAGAGAAGGTTCTCCCTGAGGCCTTCAGTGATGGGAATAAAATGATTGGGGGGGAATTCATTACATTTTTTTTCTTGTCTGAAAAAACAAACCAAAACAAATCCGCTGTGATTGTGAACAACAATGTTCTCCAAGCCTTATGACCTCTCTCTACATAGTACACTCCCTATACCATATATGAAATGTAGAAAGATATACATGGCCATATATGTATGGCAGATATATGCTTCATTCTATAACTGAATGATATATATGTATGTGGAGATATATGTATACATCTCATAATTAAAGTTAGTATGCCTAGTAGTATTGGGTCTGGCAAATCAGCTCAGGATATTTTTTCCCAAAACATTTTGAGTTCAGCAAAATCCAGAATGCATTTGGCCAAATGCTGTTCCCCTTAATTTTTATGCCTGTGTGTATTTCAAGGGAAATTTAATCCACGTGTTTCTGATTCATTTACACTTGATTCATCAAACTATTGTTCTGCAAGTCATTTGATGTCCAAGAAACTTAATGAGCCTAAATTTATATTTTATATACTGTATATATTTTAGTTTGAAACATGACATTGTCAATGCCAGTACTGAACAGAATATCAATAAACTTCAGTTAAGTCCTGAACTCAGAACCCAAGAGGTTTCAGGTGTGTGTTTTTGGAAAGATGGGGGAAGATGTTAGGGAGAGAGAAAAATCTGGGTTTTGTGTCTAGGAGATGGATCTGCATTTGGCAAAATTCAAAGAACATTCTCCCTACTCTAATTGGAATGCTTACAAAACTGACTCCTTTTCATTTAATTCCCTGAGAAAAATAAATGAAAAGAACACCTTGTTCACTGGAAATGGTCACCATCTGCTTAACAATCTACTGTTCTCTCATGAAGTTCATTTTCATTGTCTGACTACTTGTTGATCTTGGGGAACTATGTAGTCTGTAGAAAGATAGATTATAATTAATTTCATAAATGACCAAATGTATGTTGTTCAAATATCAATAATTATTTATTACAATTAATTGTTTAACTTCCCCAACCCTGTCTCTTTCTCTTTCAAGATTTTCTTTGGCCAGTTGCAAATACCCCTATTCCTGACGTCATGTATGAGGACCTTGGGAAATCTTTGTCTTGCTCCGTACCTCCAGCACTGGAGAGCCAATTTATCCCAAATATCAGATTGCTTCTGCCCTTTGTAAGCAGTGAAGAAGAGTGTTATCTTCTTACCTGCTTGCTACTGAGAACCCCAAAATTGCACAAGCTCAAAACCTGGAGTTTTTCCCCCAGCATGTACTTTCTGAATCAAATCTGCTTCCAGCTTGACTCAAAGGATGCCTCATTCCCTGGTAGACTTGGCATGGATCCTGTTTAGTTGATAAAAGGGGGTAATAAGTTACCATGTCTGATACATGCATGTGTACATGCATCAGTGGAAATAGTTAAAAATTATGAGATCCATAAGTACAACTCAGATAGCTCATATCTCCTCCTCCTCCTCCTTCTTCTTCCAAATTTTCTAACTTGCTTGTGGTTCATTTGAAACCCTAGTATGTTTGGATTAATGGTTGTAGATTTTGGTGAAGAGAAAGAATACTCTTACTGGGCAGATAGGTAGTGCAGTGGATAGAGTACAGGCCTGTATTTAGGAAGATCTGGGTTCAAATTTGATCTTAGACACTTCCTAGGCATGTGACCCTGGGCAAGTCATTTAAACCAAGTTTCCTTAATTTCCTCTTCTATAGAATGAGCTGGAGAAGGAAATGGCAAACCACTTTAATATCTTTGGAAAGAAAACCCTACATGGGGTCACAAAGAGTCAGAAACAATATAGTAACACTGTTATGAATATGAAAAAGGATGATTTTTAAGTCAGCTGGCCCTAAAGAGCTCATTTTAAATTCTGTGTGTCTTTCAAGGGAAATTTACATGTTTCTGGGACATTTATAATTAATATATATATTTACATTTAAGTATAAGTTAGTTCATGGTTGTTTTTACAACACTGTTTTGAACTCCACATACTAATTTCATTGAAATGTGCTATAGTTTAAAATAAAATAATTACAGGGCAAATTTTGAATTCTAGCCTAGAATTAGAACATATAACTGCTATACAAAGTTTCTGATCCACACACAACATGCATTTCACTTATCTGACCTGGAATGAGTTTTTCAGAACCAAGGAGGTGAAATAAAAATAAAAAAGAAAGAAATCAGCAAGAAAAGCCTAAATGGAGAAGTTACCAAGAATCTTGTTTGAGAATTCACTGCCAGTTAGGCTATAAATGAAAAAGAATGTGAAACCTCCATGCAAATCATGATTAATCAGTGGACTAGACTTCAGAATTCCTGGTTTCTAGGCTTTGCACTGATATTGATGGTTGTAGACACATTGGAGGAAACCATATACAGCAATACTTTTGTCTACATCTGTTAAACAGACTAACATGAAGTTCTGGAAATACTGACTAGTTGTGAAACACTCCATGACCTAAAAACCTGGAATAAGGTGGCATGGAGCATTAGTGGAAAGAACATGGAATTTAGAATCAAAGGACCAGGATTTCAATATTGGTTCTGCCACTACCTGTTGACCTTGGACAACCTTATCTAAGGTCAAATCCCTTTAACCTTCCTATCTCTCAGTTTTCTTATCTTTAAAATAGTCGAAGTTGTATTAGACTCTTACTAATGGTATGATCATAATGTTCCTATTTTGTAGAAATGAAGGATAGAATCTTAAAAATTAATGTTAAGGCAGCTCAAGGAGAAGATATTTTATCTGAGTGGAAATGACTCAAAAGAATGGGACAGTAACATTCACCTCCTTTTTCCCACTCAAGTAAGTAGTGGGAAGGTAAGAGGTAGTGAGTTACCTATTAGACAAGATGAAGTCCAGAAGCTCCGTATCTTGGAGTATCTCTAGGGATGCCCCTAGTGACCTATCCAAGAATAAAATCATCTGCTTTTCTCAGAGACAAATCAAAGGGTGCTTGCATTCTTGTAAGGAAGGAGTGGTTCTGTTCTGGTTTTGTTTGTGTGTTTTTGTTTTTGTTTTGCTTTGGGTAAAGAGTATACTCGGAGTATAGCTTCATCATGATTTCTTCTTACAAATCAGATCTGACCTGTGTAAGTGGCCCCTATGTAGCTCTCAAAGGCAGAAGTATTAGTAGTATCTAGTTCTCAAGCCTTTTCCTTTATTCATTTTCTTTAGAGTGGTGGGTTTATTACAGTGAAAAAATGAGGAAAGAAGAGATCTTCGTGAGTGTGTGTGTGTGTGTGTGTGTGTGTGTGTGTGTGTGTGTATGGGGTAGCACTTACATACCCGAACTAGTGAGAAAAAATTGTAGTAAGGAACTGTCCTGGATGACTTTCCTACACTAGTGCTATTTCAGAGGCTGTACTATATTGGGTCTAAAGGGTTAAACAACCCATCATCAGATTAAAGAGCAGACTCCAGCAACTAGGGGAATTTTTGAAGTTCTGCCAATATGACTTTTCCTAATGTAGTAGAATTCATTATAAAATCAGGATTTTCTCATGTGCTAAGGGGTTGGAAATGTGAGGCATGTCTTATCTTTGCTGGCTCACAGCTAAAGTACCATTGTTACTGTTGAATCATAATTATCGTAGGTCATGCCACATATAAAATATAGGTCCTATGTTATGGTTGAATAGCCTAGGTAGGCAGAGCCATAACTAGAAATTTTCTTCCCTGGGGCAAGCAGCACAATGGGAACTCTCAGTTGAGAAGTAGGCTGGACCCTGGTATGAGGCTTAAAGCCCCTGCCATGTAGTGAGCAGGGAGAGGCAAGGGAGGAGATCAACCTCAGCCCTGCAATCTAATAGCTTCCTATTAACACCTGTTAATTTTGCTCACTAGGTGGAAAAGCTCTGTTTCTATGAGGCTGAAGAAATGAAAATGTTGTCAAACTCCTCTGAAATCTGGAGCTCTGGGAAAATTACCAGTTGCCCCACCGTGGTATTAGCTCCGTAGGAAGGCAATGGAGATGTTAAGAAGGAAGGCGATTCAAACTATTAGTGCTTGCCTTCTTGTGTCTTTTGAAAGCATACTGTGGAATAATGCCAAAAAAACAATATTGTAGCCTTTTGGCTCTTCTGTCATTTAAATGACTTAATAAACAAATTGCTTATCAGAAATATAGAATTTCTTATTGTAAATTATTTCCATTCCTTTCACCAGGAATAATTGACTTATGGAATTATACAATTGGAAGAGATCTGGGATTGATCTAATCCAACCCCATCATTATACCAGATGTGGAAAATGAAACTCAGAAAGGTAAACTGATTTCCACCCCCAATATCACACATTCAATTCTACAAATGTTTATCAGGTACTTACTAATGTGGTAGACATTAGGGATAAAGAAATAAAAAACAAGAAGAGTTCTTGCCCTCAAGGGGCTTGGGTGTTTTATTGGGCTTATATTCAAGTGGCATAATTGATACTAGAATATGGTTAATAGTGTATGTAGTCTTGTATGTATGCACAGAGACCTCCAATGGGCTCAACTCCCTAGTTGCCAAAGAGTGAACTGTTTTAGATCCAGGATGGTTAGAGATATTTGGTGAAACAACATTGCAGTGATTCCCTGGGAATTTTCTAGCACTTACTTTTAGCAATTGTCACTGCTTAGAGAAAACTGAGTCCCTTCATATATGGCTCACAATTATTTCATATATAATACTTTTGTCTTTCCAAATAGATTATAAATTCCTTGAGGGAAGAGGCCATGACATGGGGAAGATTGCATAGATTCAAAGCTGGAAAAGCCCTTGGATGTTATCTAGACCAGAAGGGTCAAACTCAGAAACTTTAGACCATATATTGAGTTAGAAAACCACAAATTAACATTAGCCATATTAAATCATATTTTTATTTATTTTGTTAAACATTTCCCAATTATATTTTAATCTGGTTCAAGTTGCACCAGGGAATTTTGTAGATGCCTAATAGATTTATGATAAACTGAGGCTCAGGAAATTAGATTTCTGTCCAAGGCCATACAGTAAATGAGAGGCAAATCCAGGATTCAAATTCAAATCCTGTGATTTCAAATCTAGCACTATTTCTACTACACTATATTGTTTCTTGTAGCTCCCTTCTCCAGCAGACAGCTGGCCATACAAGAATATTCAAAAATACTTATTGATTAGGTAGTGCCCAAATGAGATAATTAAGTGAAGTGAAATCTTGACATCAAGATCCCTTGACACCTTAGCAATTTGGGATTTCCTTGGGATTAACTTCCACCTGGCTATTGCAATTCCTGCTGGAAGTTCCTGTGTTTTTTTAAATATTGATAAGCCATCTAATATTTCCCTAAGGCATGGTAGCTGACTTTGTGTGGATCCTAAGAGATCCACACTTTTTGTTGTTGAAAATGGGGAGTTATATTGGTATAGGAAACTCTTGATGTGAAAACACCCTCCATCAATGGAGACTGACAATTCATCAGTAACTTAAGAGTCTTTAAGAAGCTGCCTAGGTTATTGACGTACTAAGTGTCCATGGTCGCACAGTCATTATGTGTCAGTAGTAGGAACTGAACCCAGGTTTTATGCTTTTCAAGGTTGGCTTTCTAGCTAATATTTAATGTAGCCTTTTTATTTACATATAAAGATCAATCATTATCTCTGTAGGAAAATCAATATTATTTTCCCTTATTTCCCAGGGAAATAAAGGAGAAAAATTTAGTTCTTGCATAATCTCACTACTTCGGGGACACAGAAATGCAAGGTCGGGGTTGAAGTTTGATGGATCAGAATGGTACCTCTTGAATTATAATCAGAAGAATGAGCACTAGTACTCTGGCAGCAGGATGCTGAATTGAGTTGCTGTAACTATGGATTGGAAGGTGAGAGTACAGCAGTGAGGGAGATAGAAATCCTCCAGCAGGTACCTTGAATGAAAACTAAAGTGTTCTCTGTATTTACTGCATTACTTATTTAAACCCACAGGGCAAAGGTATGGTTAGAATGAACTGGATCTAATATACTTGAAATGACAGAAAATTTCTCATGCTACCCTCTGCCTACTGCTATGTGATTTCTCTAGTCCTTTGAATGGTTCATAATTTCTTAACTTTTATAGCAACTGAAAAACTATTTTTGCCCTTGATACAAAATATCATATATAACCAATCATAACTGCTAAGTGATCCATATTTGTCATTACACTGTATGCTTTTAGAGGGCAGGAATTGTATTTATCTTTCTTTATATCTCTGCACTTAGCACAGTACCTGACACAAAAGGCATTTAATAAATGCTTATTAAGCAACTGATTGAACAACAGGACACGATGGATCAAGCTAGTAAAAAACTGGAATTGATACAAAGAGGGAGTATAAAATGGGGAGGGTTATTCTTGCTTGGGGGCTCCAAGCTGTAATAGATAATTTAATTATTTTAATTATTAATTTTTTTAATAAACTTTCTGAAAAACAGAATTTAAACAGACTCTAGGTTTAGTGTTCTGCTTCTCTGGCTAAAATAGTGAGCCAGACAGTAGTGGTGGTCTAATAAGCAGTTCATGTCAGCCACATTGGCTTCTCCATTGTTCCTTACTTGGGCACGCCCAGTGGAGTGAGATTAGTGAATGCAGAGTGGCTCTACCTGGTAGGATAAGAAAGGCATACTCTAGGAAGAATGTCCATTCCTTACCTCAACGCTAAATTCCAAAGGTTAGGACCTCAGGGTAAAAATAGGAATACCTCCTTTTCATGTTTACTTTCCACCTTAGACTTCCCAACCTTGCCAGATAATGCCACCTGCTGGTTACACTTAATTTCCTCTAGGGCCATTTTTATCTTTTGTCGCAGTAATCCTTACTCCCAATTTTGATTATTCAGCTAAAGCCTGTAACAGTTATGGTGGGTGGATGGGGGTGGTAAGAGATCCTGGTCCATTTCAGAGGAGATGTCATTCCTTCCTGTGGTTCCACTCTTCATGCAGTCAATCTTTGTTCATTGTCCATATGCCTATAAGTAGAGGAGAGCACTTGAAGCATGTAGTGCATTGATGCATACTATGCCTATAGTGATTAATTTGAAATCCGATTTTTATAAATCTCTCCTCTAAAGAGATTATCAAGTAGAAAAAGACAAAGATCTAAATTAATAGTCCTTGTTTTTTTTTTAATCATACAAGCACCATTACTGGCTAATTTGAACCCCAGTACTGTGGTCATATGGGCAGCCAGGTGGCACAGTGGAAAGAGCACTCAACCTGGAGTCATGAAGACCTGAGTTCAAATTGGGACTCAGACACTAACTAGCTATATGACCCTAGGCAAGTCACTTAACACTGTTTGCCTCAGTTCCTCCTCTCTAAAGTGAGCTGGAGAAGTAAATGGCAAACCATTCCAGTATCTTAGCTAAGAAAACCCCAAATAAGGTCAAGAAGAGTTAAACACATTTAAAATGACATAACAACAGCAGCAAATTGTAGTCATGAATTAATAGTATCTACATGATATGACTGTGCTCTTTGAGGCAATCAGATGTTGTAGTGAGTAGAGTACTGGCCTTGGACTCAAGAAGAACTGAGTTCAAATCCTGCCTTAGATACTTACTAATAGTACAACCCTAGAATAGCTGTGTAATCCTGAATAAGTCACTTTACCTGTCTGCCTCAGTTTCCTCATCTGATAAACAAGAGACTCAGTGGTCTCCAAATGTCCCTTCCATATCTAAATCTATGATCCTAGATAGTGTTTCACCTCACTTTGTATTCATTATTACCCGTCTCCTGTCCATCAAATCATATTCTCTGAATATAACAACAATATGCATGTGTACATAGCAAAAATGATGGTACCATGTAATTGATTTATAAATTCCTGTTCTCCTCATTCCAAAGAATGTGTATAATAACAGGGAGTTTAAAATTATTTATTGCCTTTTTTGACTTCTGAACTACTTATTTCCTGTCTAGGACAATGACTTTGCCATTGCAGTGGTTCCAGTACCATACCTGAACTCTGCTTCTTGGTGCCCCCATGCATACCTCCAACATATTTGAACATCTTTGGAAACCTAGAAGTTTGTAGTCTCAGCTGAGACATTAGTTAAATAATCTTGAGCAAGTTCCTTCTCTTCTCTGGGCCTTAATTCTTTCATTTGTAAAATGGAAGTATTAAGGCTACATGATCACAATGGCCCTTTTCAACACTAATATGCTATAATTCCATAAGAATGTCAGAGTTAAAGGCAAGGCAGAGACCTTGGAGATGGCAAAGGTGCCTGGTAGCAACATATCATATTGAGTTTATTTAATGCAATTTTTTTCAACTTTTTTCAACTCAAGTTAAAAAAAACAACTATGATTGAAACAAAGATCTCATTAGAAAGATGTAACATCAGGAAAAAAAAAGAAGTGGTCCAATCATATAGAGAGATTGAAGGATAAACAATGGACAGCCCACTCTATTGAAATTCCTATGATGTTAAGAGATCTAGAGGAAAGCATGTTGGGTGGATGCCCTGATCTCCTGGATAACATGTACTATCTAAGTATCAAAGAAGGTAAAATACACGCATACCTAGATACATACATATATGTGTACATATAAACACATATACACATATATTATTAGACTAGGTTAAGGGTATTTTGATAGAATCAAGAATGGGAAGCAGCCAGAAGCAACTGGACAAAACAATAAAGAAAGGCTTATGGCCTCAGGTGAACATCAGATCAAATGGGAAGATTCATGGAGTGTTCAAGGGGGGTTCCCAGAGTCTGTACCCCATCATAGGACCTTGATACTCTTTAGTGCTTTACATATGTTGTTATTGTTTGGTTGTTTCAGTTATGTCTGACTTTTCCTGACCCCATTTTGGGGTTTTCTTGGCAGAGATACTGGAATGGTTTGCCCTTTCCTTCTCCCGCTCATCTTATAGATGAGGAAACTGAGGCAGTGTTGAGTGACTTGCCCAGAGTCACACAGCTAGTGAGTGTCTGAGGCTGGATTTGAATTCAGGTCTTCCTGACTCTGGGCCTAGTGCTTTACTCCTTGCACCACCTAGCACCACCATACTAAGTACTTAATAGATGCTTCCTTATTGGTTCATCTATATATTAGATCATTTCTAGGGGAATTTAGCCTTGCCCTCAATTGTTCCTAAAATCAAAAGGCCCTCAGTTTGCACTGTTCCCTAGAAATAACTTTAAGTAACTTTTAATAGAGGTGACCAGGAATGCAGTGATAGGATGGAGAGACTTAGGAGGCTTTGTTAAAAAAAGACCTGCAGCTAATGAGGCTAATGCCCTAGATAGATGAACTAGCCATAAGCATAGACACAGAGTTTGATGGGACCTTAGAGATTATCTAGCAAGACATTTTCATTTTGATAAAAGACTGAGACAGACAGCTGACCAATGCAAAGCTCTTGCCTCCTTCAACTCACTCCTCTCAGTGGACCTTGATAGCTACTTATTTTCATTAGAATTCAACTACAAAGAAATAAGGGATGGAGAGGGAAGGGGCATAGTATGACTTGCCCTGAGCTCACACTAATCTTAGGACCATACTAATTATGGTGTTCAGTTAAGGAGAGAAAGAAATGGGAGGGGGAGAACATACTGTGGTTAAAAATCATTTTCATTGGCATTATATTTCTGCTTCATGAAAGCATACTAATTCTAATGAAGGTCACACTCATGATGAAACATGTTACCCATTTCACAGAGAGGTAATAGAGTGCAAATTTTTATGTATATATATTTATATGTCTATATACACATGTATGTAACATACATACATACCTATAAGATTATATTTATGTGGTTAGTTGGCCAATGAGGGAATTTGTTTTGCTTAATTATTCATATTTATTATAAAGATTTTGTTTTTCTTTCTTTTCTAATTGAGAGGAGAAGTAAGAGGGAGTGAAGGAGGATTTTGGTTAATTAACAAAAATAAAATTTAATTTAAAAAAAGCCAAAAGCTACTTGAGGTCACATCTTACATTCTAGCTTCTGGTGCTGTGACTTTAGCAGTTCTTTGATGAATCAAGAATTATTCTTGACAAAGCCCACCCCCTCCCATTTATCCCATCCAGCTGTGTCACCAAGCCCTGGTCCACACCTCCTGCCAACTACCACATAGACTGCTTTCTGTTTTGTCTTTTCTTTTTAGTAGATTGTGGTACTGATGAGTATTCCAGAAAATTGCTCTCAACAAAAATGAATGAGGACAAATGGCTTTGCCATTTGTATCCGTCTGTAGAACCTCTGTGATGTTTTACAGGTGCTTCTCTTCTGGCCTTAATGAAAATGTGAAAGAAAAGAATTTCCCTTTTCTCCAAGGATAGTTTTCACTCCCAAAATACTTTTCTTTTCTTACTGGTTTCTGAGAGCTCTGAGGATGGATGGCAAAGAGCTGTCATGTGGCCTCATTCTCAGGAGAGGGCAGTGTTAGTCTTCAAATGATGTTACTTGTCAAGCTTGAGACTCCAAGACTGAAAAACTCAAAGATCACAAGCAGCATGGAGTAAACCCCCAAAGTTTCCCTAAACACAGATTTCCTGAATACACATCTTTTGGGCTGGTTCAGTTGGGTTTGCCTCAAGTTCCGAATAAAGTGTTTTTACCCAATGGAATGACCAGGTGCCCAATGGAGTGTGAGGGAGATCTTCATTGTGTTTAATATCCTCACTGCATGGAGTTATGGATGTGGCCACACAGTCACTGAGAATCCCTTCGGTATTTATTACGCTGCTCCGAATTGTTCTTGGTAAAGGGCCCAAAACCATGAAGTCTAAGTAAGGAAAAAATAGAGCAAACTTTGTGCCTGTCTCTCACTACCTGTGTGATTTGGGGCAAGTCACTTAACTTTTCTGGGCCTGTAAAATATGAGTTTTTATTATATGACTTCTAAGATTCCTTCTAGTTTTCAATATATGGTTCTATGATCCTGTTCCTTTGAATAAACCCAGATCTCTTCATTAAAGTATCTTTGCCTTTTGAGATAAGTGCTGCATTTGTCTTCCTAAATAGAGGTCATCTTTTCCTGATGTTGGAAACTGGTTCACTCACCTAGGAAGGGTAGAACTTTGTGGTCTGATGTGCCATACTGAGAGACAGCCTAATATATTTAATCAACTATGCAGGAAGTCCTTAGTGCCTCCCAGAACAGAACAGAATCTCAGCTGCTTTAAGAACTTGCACCAAAGAAGACTCTCCTTTGTGCGGAGTAAAGAAAGACGGTTATTTTCCTATGACTTAACCTTGATGCAGTAACTAGAAATATAGAATATGAAAACACATCACCACTTGGCAAAATGCACTGAATCCTGGCATTTTCTTTAAAAGTTCTTCTTTTAATTACTGTTTTTTTAAGACTAAGAAATAAACATTTTAATGAAACATTTAGCATATTTCCAAGGTCCTGAGCAGTTTTTCTTTTTCTCCTTCAAAGACACCGTTTCTAGCAATTCCCCCTAACAATTTATGCCTTCCTGTGACTGATAGTTTATTGCAAGGCCTGACACATTTTATGGTGCTATTACAAAATTTAACTGAAATCTATGAGAATGGTGTGTTTGCAAAGCTTGTGTAATCCCCTGAAGTTAATAGAAACAAAGTTCCCCCAGTAAGAATTTACTGGGACTTAAACTACAGTGTCTTTCAAGAAAACAACAAAGGAAATCTTTAAATCCTCAAACAAATATACGTTATATATGGGAGTGTGTGTGCATTTGACACATATATACGCACATATACACATATAAGGTAACATATGCATATATATGTGCATATATCTGTATTCTTTCAGGATGAGTTTTTATTTTATCCAAAGCTAGTCTTGTATTTGAATTAACTTTTTTTAGGGTGAAGGCATTGGAATATTGAGGTGTTAGGTGTTTGTTTTGTGAAAAACAAAATGCATCCCTTGACCTTGATTTGTCTCTCTTGAAATCTCCCATTTCAGCATAAAAGCTGCATATGTACATGTTTAATAAACAAGACCCTTAAGGATTGCAAAAAAGAAAAAAAAGGAAGAAAGGAAAAAACATCCTAGATTTATATTTTCCATTAAACATGATCTTCACAGACTAATTAGTTAGTAATTTCACCCTTGCTTGTAATATAAACCATTTTATGTTCAATAATAATAAAACCTATGTAAACCAGGCTCTTTATTAATAAACATTATGTGCTCCTGGCTTTCAGATAAAATACTGTGACCCTTCCCATTCTCCCCACCCCTTCTTCTTCTCTCATGTCTACATGGGTCTCATAGTAAAGCTCAGACAACCAGTGTTGTACATTAAATGTATCTTGCTCACTCTGCAAGTGATACAAAGACCAAGGTGGGATTTTGGCAGTTTTCTGCAAGAAAGGAAGCTGACCTGTGATGTAGGAATCAGAGAGGTCATCTCTAATCTGGATCTAATCTGGATCAACATGTGATGTTATACTCTCAAGAATCATTCAGAAATAAGAAATTATTTTTAGCCTGATTTAGAACTCCAAATAAAGGCAATGATCATTTGACTTTTACCTGACACCTTGAGTCTAATGATAAAATATTTACCCGATTAAGGATTCTGAGGGTTTGTACTATGAAGAACCATTATAAAGCAGGAGCTGTTGTCTGAAGGGACTCCTTCAGGGACAGCAATCATGGGAGAAATGTATGTCCAACATTAGTTAAAATATGTTTGTAACCATACAGAAATGCTCATATTTATGGGAAATATTTCTCAATGACCTTAATTGTCATTTTCTTCCTCATGTCCTCCACCTACAAGAAATGGATATACTGTACTATAATTTGCTATAATCCTAATGAGAGAATATATAGCATCTGAGGTCCATTACAGCTCTGATACCCTTTATGTCTCTTATGAAAGGTCCAGTTATTGCTATAGTTGTCCCTTGTAGTGCTCTGGTACCCAAACTGGTTCAGCTCAAGTGTAAGCTATTGACAGAGAAATATCAGAGAGAAGATAATATTTTAAATAGAAATATATATATAGATAGATAGATAGATAGATGTATTGAAAGAAATGTATCTTTGCTTAAAATTTTATTTCTAATTCAGAAGCATTTTTGAAATGGTATACCAATACTGTATATATTGCTGGGGGGAGGAGAGAGCATGATTAGACTACAAGAGAAACAGTGAGTGACATCCTCTGGGACCAAAAGATCTTTAAATCTTGGAAATGTGCTATGACCAGGAGTGTGCTGGTAGGTGTTAAACAATCAGTTCTCCAAAGGATAAAAAAGTAAGCAGTCTAATCTGCATGATTAACATTTTCTCCATCACTTTTTCAACTCCAAATAATCAACAAAACAATAAATCCAGCCTTGACTTGTGGTGTTCGCTGATTTATGAATGTAAATGTTCACATTGAAAACCAAACTCCAGAACCCCCTTGTGTAGGACTGACCAGCTATTGTGGTTCTACCAGATTGATTGGGTACAGTTGGGACACTGGAGGTTGTCCCTTAAGGCCTTAGGGCCTAGGGCTACTGGGTTGATTCTTCTGATTAAACTGTCCAGCTAATTCAAGCTGACTTTCACAAATCAAACAGGTAACCAATTTCCCCTAACTTTTATTTGAGCTTACTGATTGGTTCACATACAGGGGCCTAAAGAGTCAGTTGTTCATTTTGGTGTTGGGAAGACACAACCTTCCTTTGGAGCTATGCTACTTACTGCATTAAGACCAAAGGGAAGAAGTCAGATTCTCCATTATGAAAAGGGGGCAGTGTTTCTTTTATGATCTAGGCAATTTAACTTCTTGTCATCCTATGAAATAGAGAATGGCAGGCATGTTTGAGCAACAACAGTGCTTAGGATTAAGTAAGGGGTAGGAAATATCCCACAGTTTATAGCTTTCTGGGAGCATCCTGCTGATAAAGATTTAGAAGGATAACCTCTACCTGGCAAGTCAAGGTTAGACAGCCTGCATTTGTGAATTCAAAAGCTGATTGGGCAAGACAGCAAGCATTCCCTGTTCTTGAAGAGCAAACTAGAGGCCAGAGTGCAAACCAGTATTTGTTTAACATTGGTTAAGTCAGGTAAATGATGCCAAGATTTTCAGGGAGCCATTGAGAGGAAGGTCTGTGAGGGAAATGAAATCTGAAGGGGTTTCCTGCCCTATTCTCTGCCAGGCCCTCTCTGGCTTCCAACCCCCATCAAACAGCATCAGGTGGATGGACTCTTTGCTCTGTAAAGACCTACAGGCTAAGTCCACTTACCATGTTTTATCTCTCTATCACTGTTTAAATATTTGTGGAAAGATCTGAAAGGTGCTTGGGTAGATATACTTATCTGAAAACAGGGCTTTTGGTGGATGTTTTATTATTTCTTTATTTCAGACTGAGGTTTTTATTTTTGATTGAAAGTCAGCATGGTGTAGTGAATAGAGAGCCAAAAGTAAAGACCTGAGTTCAAGTCCTGCTCCTGAATCATACTGGCTGCATGATATGGACAAGTCACTTAACTTTTTACTGCCCAAGGCAACTAACTTTCTAAGGGTTATAAACTGCAGGCCCAATGTTAATCTGCATTAGAAGAGGAAATGTCTTCATCTGGGAAGTTCCCTAGTCAATTACCTCACTGGTTCAGTCCTTATCCCTATTTTAAAATTCAACGGATGACTTCTGTTTTATATTGTACATCACAATCGTCCCTGGAAAGCTATATATGTATGTATCTATCAGTCTCTGTGTGTTTTTATACCTCAACCCCACTAACCCAGTGGGCTCTCCTTTGTTCAAAGAAAAAAAAGTTAAAAAAAAAAAAACAAATCTGACAACATATGCAACGTTCTATCTATGCCTATAGTCCTCCATCTCCAGAAAACTGAAGGGACCTGTATTTTTTTTAACTCTTCAAGGACAAGGACAAGATTGGTCATTACAATTACACAGCAACAAACTTTGCTGTTTTGGTTCTTTTTTTACATTTTTTGAAGTCATTGTAAATGTTCCCCCACCCACTCAGGTTCTGCTTATTTCGTGTTTCATCAGTTGAAAAGTCTTCCTGCATTTCTTTTAGTTTCTCATATTCGTCATTTCTTAGATTTTCCATTATATGTACCAAAATTTGTTTAACAATTCACCACCCAGTAGACACCCACATTTTATTTCTAATACCTTGCTACAGTGAAGAGTACTGCCACAAATATTTTGTTGTTTATGGAAGCAAAAAAAAATGGGTTTTAGGAGGCAACAATCTAAGACTGATGGGGCTATTAAAAACTACCTTTTCAGCACAAAGAACAGCAAAGAATCACAGCTGCTGGTAGAATTGACTCTCTAAGTTTCCTTGGTAGTCTCAAATTGTCATGAAGAATGATGCTAAGTGACCATGAGGTTCTGAAGAGGCAGCCTCTTAATATAGTCCAAGTTTAGGTTGCAAGAATATTGAAAGATTTGCTATGAGGCAGAAACAAAAGCTGGTGATTCTGAGGCACAGCTTTAAGAACATTTTCAGTTCTCAAAACTGAAAAGGAAAGTCCACAGGCTTAACTTTCTAAGCAGTCAACCCACTGCAGCTCTGTCAGGGTTTCCAAGCTTTGCCAACAGCCCTGTGGCTGGTCTTTTATTGTTGGTGCTGTTATATTGTCTCCCCCAATTAGAGTGTGAACTTGTTGAGACCAGGGACTGTTTTGATTTTTCTTTTTGTATTTATTTGTAATCTGTATTAATTATTTTATAAAGAAGCCAGTGTAATATAGTGGAAAAATTTTATTGTTGTTGCTCAGTCAGGCCCAACTCTTGTGACCCCTTGAGGTTTTCTTAGGAAAGATACTGTAAGAGTGGTTTGTCATATCCTTCTCTAGATCCTTTTCCAGTTGAAGAAACTGAGGTCAACATGGTTAAGTGATTTGCCCAGGGTCACACAGCTACTAAATGTCTGAGGCTAGATTTGAACTCAGGAAGATGGATCTTTTATTCTAAGCTCTACCCAGTGGAGAAAATACTAGGGATGAGGTCAATGGATCAAGATTTGGATCTTGACTGTCACTTACTACTTGTGTGGCTTTAGCAAAGCTATTTAACCTCCTTGGGCTCTGATTTGCTCATCTGTAAAATGAAGGGCTTGGACATTAGATTTTCTCTCCTGTGCCCTCAAGTTTTAAATCTATGACCCTTTAAAACTCTTCATCAGAATTTAATGGAGAAAAGATGGCAACTACAATCTATAGAAATGAATGAATGAGAAAGGATGAATGAATGAAGGCAGATGTGCTATAGTAGGAGTATTGGACTTGGGGGTCTGTTGAACTGCCTCCACCACTTAACATCTGTTTGATTTTGGGCAAGTCATTTAAACTATCTAGGCTTTAACTCCCTCATCAGTATAAGGAGAGGCTTGGACTATATGACTTCTAAGATCCCTTCTAATTCTAAAACTTAGGATGCTTCCTCTCCCTTCTTTCTGCTTTCCAAAGGGTTCACAAAGGAGTCCATTACCTGGGGGTAGATGCAAGTACTTCTGCCCAGCTTTAAAGATATGTCTAGGGGAAAACCAAGAAAGCATGGAATGTAATCCTGTGGTAATTTAAGTCATAAACTTTTATCTGCATTACACATGTAAAAGGATGGGGCAATAGTCACAACTGTGTAAATCAAACCAACCGTTCACTCTGTAAAATGACTTTATGTATAAGGAAACTCGTAAAGTTGAACGTTCTGTTTTGTTGTGTTATGTGTATGTGTGTCTTTTTTTAAAAATGGCCCCATGCTAGAGAACATTTGTAACAAAATAGATGGTAGATCATGCTATATGTAAATACTCCCTCTGTGACTTCCTCAGGCGTTTGATCCATTGGCTAGTCAAAACAAAGATTTTATTACTCAGCTGTAGAGTCAATCTACCCTTTAAAAATCAAGCCCTTTGCGTAATTTGGGCATTATTGGTCACTAGAATAATAGTGTTTGAGACATTTCTCAGAAAAGTATCAATTTGTCAAAGATGATTTTCTTTCTCTTTTGAAATGATGAAGAATTTCAGAAAATTCCATTCTTTTACTACTCTACTAGAACCTTTGAAATTTAAACAAGAGGGAAATACTAGAGAGTACCTTGTGGGAGCTGTAGGAATGAGTGACCTAGAGGGGTTTTAGGATTCACAAAATGTCTCCAACTATCTTTCAAACATTTGGGGGTTTGGCAAAAACCATTGAGCACATTTTGCCAAGTACTTTCTCCCCTTAATTTTTAAACCCATGTGTGTAGCGAGAGAAATTTAATCTGCACGTTTCTGGTTCATTTACACTTAGCTCATCAGAATGTTATTCTGTTAGAGCTCTTTCATGTCTAAGAGCTGGGTGAACATTTTAAGAAGTCTTGCCATGCTTTCTTTATTTCTTTTTTTTTTATCCAAACCAGGATATCACTTTTCTTTTTTTTTTTGTGAGGGAACAGTAAATAGGATTTATATTTTCAAGTACCAATGATATTCTGGGTAAAGTATTCAAGATCCAGCATCTATCCAATGGTCCCCTCATCTAAATATAGTTGATACTAAATATAAATGAGAAGATCATCTTATTTGGAGAAAGAGGAAAAGGAAGAGAATAGACATCTATGAAGCATTGTCCTACTTGCCAGGCACTGTGCTAAATGCTCTACAAATATTATCTCATTTGATCCTTGTAATAACCTAGGGAGGTAGGCACTGTTATCCCCAATTTATAGTTGAGGAAACTGAGGTAAGCAGATGTTAAAGTCACATGCCTAGTAACTATTTGAGATTAGATTTGAATTCAAGTCATCTTGAGTCCAGGTTCAGTTCTCTTATAAACTGTCACCTACTTGCCTCTGAAGATTATAAGTTAACAGAATCTCAACTCTTATAAGATGTATAGAAGACAAAAAGTCCCTGAAAATACATTTGTATATTCTTTGTATGCTTCACTGAAAACTCAGGTATCTGGATTGAGAAAGAAATTGTCGCTAGGTAACCAAAAATGTTTGCTGAACCCCATTCTTAATCTGGTAATTTATTTAAGAATGAAGACTTTGAGCATAGGAAAGAAATTGAAAATATTATTCTTCTGTCCCTTAGGAGTCCATTAATATGCTTCTAAGAGCTTCTGTAAACAACAACAACAATGTATAATTAAAGAAATATAGTTAGAAAATTAGGTTAATTGACCCATAGAAAAGTCAGTTTCTGCTGCCTGTAATTGAGGCCACTGGACTAGTATTCAAAAAAAAAATCTAATATCTCCTAAATTTCTACTTCACTTGGAAGGGGACACATAAGAATTATTAG
>CM053771.1:226440757-226460476 GCA_028658325.1 Potorous gilbertii | reverse complement strand
TATATATATATATATATATATATATATAACTTTTCAAACCTTAAAGTGCTCTATAAATGCTAGTTATTAGAAGACTAAATATTTTTGGTGGATCTCTGTGGACATTTTTGAGAAGAACACAGACAAAAGTTTCACAGGATATTCAGGCATAAAAGAATTGTAAAAGGATTGTATTTTGGAAGGGGAATGCACCACCAATGTGAATGCAAATCCCTCAAAATACTCAAATGCCCATTTCTAGTAAATTCTACCATTCTATTTGTCTGTTTCACACAAATCCTGAGGTGGAGGGCTTTTTAGTTAGAACTACCAAAACACTAGGTGCCAGCCAGCACTAGGAGGCAGAAAAAAATCCAACAAAACAAAGAGCAGTAGCAAGATTCTTAGCTTGGTTGATAGAAGCTTAGTTCCAGAATCATCTTAACCCTGTAACCACAATAATAAAAAGTGATTATGGTCTTACATGACAGTTACCATCATATATGGTTATGTGGGATTTCGATCTGAGGCTATTGGAGTAGGTATGGTAACAATGGAAGATGAAGCCATGGTTTCTGACAAGAGGAGATTGATCATTTCCATACAGGGCAACCTTTGTTTTATCTGTGATGAGGCAGTCGAAAATATCATGGACATTCACACTGCAAAAAGCTGTTTCATTGTACATTTCTAAAAACTATTCTTAATTTGAATCTACAAACCAGTTGGTAAAACTAGGATGTATGATCATAAATGTTTCATAAAATGTCAAAGGGATCCCAATGGTGAAGGTAAAGGTAATAGACCACAATTTATTCATGAAATGAAGTATTTTCTTGCTAGAGAATCAGTGAAATAATTGTTCTGACTCCCTTTCTTTCAGTCTTTCTGGTTAAATTTCAATTGATAAAATGATGAACAGATTTATCTAGATAAACAATATTTGAATTATCTAAGGGAAATCACAGTGGAAAATTTTAACCAGGTGTTACCTGCTTCAGGCCTTCCTGAGTCCCCCATCCCCCAGCTTATTGCAGCCTCTGAAGCTGAGATGCAACAAAGTATGGATCAATTCTCTGCTGTTTGTGCTAATTTTGGCCTAACAACACCAGGTGCTCCATCAGCCACCACCACACCATCCACACATAGTACCATTGATTACAATAAAAAGAGACGTTTTGAATGCTGTGGAGAAGTTCACTTACTTTAGTAGTGTATTTTCCAGGGATGTACACATTGACAACGAGGTTGATGCACGCAATGCCAAAGTTAGCTCAGTGTTTGGGAGACTCCAAAGAAAAGTTTGGGAGAGAAGAGATATTAGACTGACTACCAAACTGAAGATCTACAGAGCCATTGTGTTGACCTCTTTGTTGTATGCCAGTGAAACATGGACAGTCTACCAGCGCCATGCCAGGAAACTGAGTCACTTCCATTTGAACTAGCTTAGGAAGATTCTGAAGATCACCTGGCAGGATAAGTTACCAGACTCTGAAGTCCTTGCTTGAGTTGAACTGCTAAGCATTCAAAATATGCTTCAGAGAGCACAACTCCAATGGGCTGACCAGGTTGTTCAAATGCAAAATGTCCGCTTGCCAAAAAGCCTATTTTATGGAGATGGGGCAGGCAATCATATGGTGGTCAGAAGAAGTGATACAAGGACACTCTCAAGGTCTTTCTCAAGAACTTTGGATTTGACTGTGCAAGATGGAAGACACTGGCACAGGACCTCTCATCATGGTGTGACCACATCAGAAAGGCTGCTGTGCTCTATGAGCAAAGCAGAATTGAGACAGCACAAAGTAAATGTAGGATGTACAAATTTGGAGTATCCACCCCAAAAATTCATTACGGACTATCTGTGCCCAACCTGTGGTACAGCATTCTGAGCTCATATTGGTCTGATCAGCCACAGTCAGACATGCTGAAACTTCACTTTATCATTGTGATGTCATTTTGGTCCTTTTTGAAAACAATCCTTTTACATCTCAATCAGTCAACCTACTGATCAAGTAGTGTTTATCAAGTGACTACTATGTGCCAGATAATGTGTTAAGCAATAAGCATAAGAAGAAAAGAAAAATAATTGCCCTTACTCTCCAGGAGTTCACAGTCAAATCAGGGAGACAACATGCAGAGAACTAAGTACAAACAAGATAAATATAACATAAATTGAGGGCAGTGTCTGAAGGAAAGCACTATTATTAAGGAGGACTGTGAAAGGCTTCCTGTAAAAAGGTGGGACTTTAGCTGAGAGACTAGAGTCAAGCACATCCACCAGCAGGCTATTAAAATACATCAAGCAAGAGGTGATGAAGTTCTGTATTAGGGTGCTGGCAAAAAAGGAGGAATATACAGTAGATGCTAAAAAAGGTAGAAAAGACAAGACTTGAAAACTGATGGCTATGACAGATGGGAGAGAGTGAGGAGTTGAGGGTGACAACTAGGTTGCGAACCTGGGGGACTAGCAAGACAGTGATATCCTCAAGGGTAATGTGGAAGTTTGAAAGAGGGGTAAGTTTTGAGGCAGGGAATAATAATTCTGTTTTGGACAAGTTGAGTTTAAGATATCTATGGGATATTTAATTAAAATAATAGGCAGTTGGACTGGACAAGTAGATCTGAAAGTCATCCACATAGACATGATAATTGAAACCAAGGGTGTTGATGAGATCACCCAGTGAAATAGCACGGAAAAGAGCAGAAGGCCTAGAAAAGAGCTTTGGGGTACACTCACTGATACTGGACATATCCTGGATGAAGATCCAGCAAAGCTAAATCAAAATAGTGATCAGAAAAGGAGGAGAAAAACCAGGAGAGAGCAGTATCATGAAAATGAGAGAGGAAAAATCCAGAGCAGGGTGATCAACAGTGTCAGAGACTATAGAGAGATGGAAGATGAGCATTGAGAAAAAAGCTATTACGTTTAGAAATTAAGAGATCATTGGCCAATTTGGAGAGAGCATTTTCAGTTGAATGATGAGTTTGGAAACTAAATTTCAAAGAACTAAGAAGAGTTAGAGGAAAGGAAGTGGAAGCATTAATTGTAGACAGCCTTTTCAAAGAGCAGTTTTTCATATTCCTATAGATAGGTATGATTTCTTCATCTGAAAATTTCTTTTTCATATCTTGACCATTTATCAATTGGGGAATGGTTTATATTCTTATAAATTTGAATCAATTCTCCATGTATTTGAGAAATTAGACGTTTATCAGAGATACTTTCTGTAAAAATTGTTTCCCAGCTTTCTTCCTGTAGGCATTTTGTTTGTATAAAAGCTTTTTTTAATTTTAATATAATCAAAATTGTCTATTTTACATTTCAAAATGCCTCTAACTCACTTAACTTCTCTTCTAAGAATTTGGATGCCATAACCCTTGATGTATATATGTTTAATATTGAGTATTTAGTAGCTTCATCATCTAAGGTACCTATTAGGAAGATGTAGTTTCCTGCTGTTATCTCTTTTAACTGGGCCTATTTTTATTTTATTTTACTTTGTCTGAAATCAAGATTTCTACCCTTGCTTTTTTTTTAACTTAAGCTAAACCCTAATAGATTCTGCTCCAACCCCTTACCTTTACGCTGTGTGTATGTTTTTCTACTTCAAGTATGTTTCTTGTAGAATTCTGATTTTTCAGTCACTCTATCTGCTTCCATTTTATGGAAAAGTTCATACCATTCACATTCATAGTTTTGATTACTAACTGTGCAGTCAATTCCATTCTATTTTTCCTCCTGTTTGTCCTCTCTCTCCTTTCACCTCCCCTGATCTGCTCTGCCTTCTGTCAGTCCCACCCTCCTGTCCCTTTACTTAATCTTCTCCCCTCCTACTTTCCTATCAGGTGAGATAGATTTCAATATTCAACTGATTGTGTATATTGTTCCATCTTTGAATCAATACCTATGAAAGTAAGGTTCAAAGAATGCTCATCATTCACCTTCCCATATTCTCCACTCTAATAGGTCTCACACTTCATGTGAAATACAGTATTCTTTCTCTCCCTTCGTTCTGCATCTAGTGTACTCTTCTCTCTCATTCCTTAATTATTTTTCATGTCATTCCTTCAAATTCACCTTATGCCCATACCTTCTATGTATATTCCTTCTAGTATTATGAGTGATACAATTTTGGAGAATTACAAGTATCATCTTCCCATGTAGGGATATAAGCAGTTTAGTTCTGTTGATTCCCTAGTTTTCTTTTTCATTTTTACCTGTTTATGCTTCTCTTGGGTCTTGATATTGGAGATCAAATTTTTGGTCTAATTCTGGTCTTCTCCTTATGAAAGTTTGAAATTCTTGTATTTCATTGAATGACCATTTTTTTCTCTTGGAATATTTTGCTTAATTTCACCAGATATGTGATTCTTGGTTGTAGTCATAGGTTCTTTGTCTTCCAGAATATCATGTTCTAAGACCATAGTTCTTTTAATGTTGAAGTTGCTAAGTCCTGTGTGCTCCTGTGTGGCTTCCTGACATATGAATTGTTTCTTTCTGGCCACTTGCAGTATTTTTAACTTGACTTGATAGTTCTGAAATTTGGTTATAATGTTCCTTGGAGTTTTTATTTTGAGATCTCTTTCCTGAGATAATGGACAAATTCTTTCAATGCCTATTTTGCCCTCTGATTTCAGGATATCAGGGCAATTTTCCTTGACAATTTCCTGAAAGATGCTATCCAGGTCCTCCTTTTGATTATGAATTTCAGGTAGTCCAAAGATTCTGGTATTATCTTTCCTGGATCTATTTTCCAGGTTAGTTGTTTTTCTCATGAGATATTTTATATTTTCTTCTATTTTTTCATTCTTTTGAATTTATTTGATTGATTCTTGTTGTCTCATAGGGTCATTACCTTCTACTTGCCCAATTCTAACATTCAAGGAGTTGTTTTCCTCAATTAGCTTTTATGCCTTCTTTTCTATTTGGCCAATTGTACTTTCTAAGGAGTTATTTTCTTCAGTGGATTTTTGTATCTCCTTTTCTATTTCACTAATCCTACTTTTTAAGCAATTCTTTTCTTTCTCCAAACTGTTGGCTCTTTTCTTTGTAATTCTCTTTCATCACTCGTTTCTTTTATCTCTCTTACATGGTGTTTAACTTCTTTTTTGAATTCTTCCATGAGTTCTTTCTGAGCTTGAGACCACTTCCTCTTTTCTCTTTGTAGTTTTGCCCATAGGTGTTTTGACCTTGTGGGACGCTCTTGAGTTTGTGTCTTGATCTTTCCTGTCACCATAATAACTTTCTCTGGTCAGATTATTTTTTGACCCTTTTCTTTTCTTTTAAATTTGATTTCTGATTCCAAGAGGTACTGTGTCAAGTTTCTTGTGCCAGGAACTGCAAGTACTGGCTGTTTATTTGGTGCTGCACAGATGTTGCTCTGTAGTCCATGGGGGACCTTCATGCCTAGTGCTGCATGGAGGAGATGGGGGAGGGTGGGGATTGGCTGGTGCTCCTGAAGGCCATAGGGAACTGATGCTGAGCTGGAGTCCTAGTGCTGGGATCTGGCATGTGCTGAGGACAGTGGGATGTTTCTGAATTTCTTTAGGGAAAACACTGAGGCATTTAGCATTTTGGCTGCTGGCAGGTGCCTATTTGTCCAGGGTTATGCTGAAGCAAGTGGCAGGCCCAGCACTACCTCATTGCTTAGGCACTAGTTAGGTACAACTGGTCAAATAGAAAAGACAGCACAAAAGCTAATTGAGGAAAACAGCTCCTTAAATGTTAGAACTGGGCAAGTGGAAGCTATTGAAAATAGAAGAAAATGTAAAATACCTCATGGGACAAACAACTGACCTGAAAAGTAGATCCTGGAGAGATAATATCAGAATCAGTAGACTACCTGAAAGTCATAATCAAAAAGAGGACATGGAGAGCATATTTCAGGAAATTATCAAGGAAAACTGCCCTGATATCCTGGAACTAGAAGGCAAAATAGGCATTGAAAGAACGCACCCATCACCTCATGAAAGAGATCCCAAAATAAAAATTCCAAGAAACATTATACCAACTGGTTTGCTCGAGGTTATGCTGGAGTATGTGGAGGTCTGGCTACTGGAGGTTGCCTGTTTGCCAAGGGTTACAATTAATTACATGGCATTTCTCAAAGCTGGAATCTGCCCAATCCCCTAACTAGGCCAAAGCATGTTGGGGAGAGGGGTAGGGTCTGATGTTCATGTTGATCTGCTCCAACACACTGGGGAGTTAAGGATCTAGCACTGGTTTGCTGAGAAGGGGCTTTCTGTTGACTTTCTGGGATGCTGGCCCAAATTTGTAACCTTAGGATTATTCTCAGTTCTTCATTTTCCATCACCCTTCATATATAATCTTTTGCAAAATCTTCATGTTTCTACCTCCACCATAGTTCTTGCATCTGGCTCCTTCATTTTACTTTCACAGTTGACACTTTTATCTAAGCTCTTATTACCTTCTGCCTAGATTATCATTAATCTTCCAAGTCTCCCTTTTATATAAATCCTCAACTGCTAATGTCCTCTCCTAACTATCTTGTATTTAACTACTTGGCATTTATTCTCTTTATATTTATTCTGTGTATAGTTAAATACCTTGATGTTTCCCATATTAGAATGTTAACCCCTTGAAAATAGGGATTGCTATTATTTTTTCAATCTACTCAGTATCTGACACATTTGTTGTTCAGTCGTTTCTGTCATGTCCAACTGTTTATGACTCCATTTGGGGTTTTGGCAAAGATACTGGAGTAGTTTGTCATTTTCTTTTCCAATTCACCTTACAAATGGAGTAGGGCTGATGACTTTGCACAGCTCTGTCTCACTTAAATCCAGTTCACTTGCAGATCAAGACATCATCCTCCTGAGGTCATTGATCCTCTTTGAGAATGAAGGATGAATAACAATATATATATATATATATATATATATTCCCATAACAGATGAGGAAACTGAGGCAAACAGGAGTGACTTGCCAAGGGTCATACAGCTAGTAAGTGTTCAAGGCCAGATTTGGACTCAAGTTTTCCTGAGTCCACCTAGTTGCCCTGAATCTCATACATCATACACTTAATAAATGCTTGTAGGTTGATGGAATGGAATTGAACAACACTTTGTTCTAAAATACCAGTAATTCTATTTCCTAAGTAGGTAGAATAAAACATCACAAAACTTCAGCATTTTTTGTTATGTTGAGAGTATATTAAAACACAAAAAGAAACATAAAGGAAGTTTTGAGGGCTTCAACTAGGGTTCTATTTATGTGCCTACACTTAGATACTTAGAAAACATACCTACAATATTTATGAGTAAAGTAAAAGCAATTATATGAACTATATAGGTTTGATTTTCTACTGGCAAGAGGTACAAGGCCAGAGAGCAATGCTGTTCTTTGAACAGCAACATTCTTTTTGAAAATATAGATGCATTTGAAACCAAACACTTCACCAGCAACATCTAAAATGTCAGATGACAAAACAAAAAGAAAGGCAAAATAAATAAACCACACCTTCTGTACTAAAAGGATATCCTTATAGGCTGAGAAACTGGTATTGAATTGCCAAAAAATCATATTTTTCACTTTGTATGTGTATCTCCAGCACTTTTCACAGTGCCTTATATATAGTAAGTGCTTAATAAATACTTATTGGATCAAAGGTCATTGTTATACAGAGAAAAAAGTGCTGGATTTGAAGTTAGAGGATGTATGTTCAAATTCTAGCTCTGTTACTTTTCAGCTTTGTGATCTGTAATAACTAACATTTATATAGTACCTACTGTGTGTTAAGTGCTTTACAAATATTATCTTATGCAGTTCTCACAACAACTCCATGAGGTCGGTACTGTCACTTTCCCCATTTTACAGATGATAGTTAAGTGACTTGTCCAGGGTTGCATAGCTAGTCTGAGGTCAAATTTGAACTCAAGTTTCCCTGACTCTTGATCCAGTATTCTATCCACTGTACCACTTAGCTGCCTAATAAGAAAAATAAGAAACAGAGAAACAGAGAAGTATAGAATCTCTAAGGTTCTCTCCAACTCTACTGTTATGATTCTATCATCTAGAGATCTTGTCAGTGGCTTTGACCTAATCAGAATAAAATCCACTGAATATTTTGGTCCTGTCCTTGAGTCGTCTCAGACCTAAAAACAAAGATTATATTCTCCTATAAGTCTTCATGAGCAAATAGTCTTCTTGTCAAAAGGATAAAAATATAAGGTATAGGAAAAAAGTGGGGGAACTAGAGGACCCAGAATTCTAGTTTTCAGGCTACTTTTTGGTCCACTGTCCTGAATTTGTGTGGTTGTCTTTGGAACTATGGCTTTTGCAGGAAGTCTTGCAGATTGCTATATAGTAATTACATAAATTGCATTGAGTCATATCACTCCAATAGATTCAACACATAGACCTACAAAGTACTGCCAGGTCTGGTTGGAAATGTGTGATTTCTGAGCTTTAGAGAAAATAACTTCTTTCCCTCTCTCAAGTTTTCAAATAGAATTCTTTGCCAAACTAAAGCATGCCATCCATCCGTCCATTCATCCATCCACACATCTAAACCATTTGATTTTAGCAGCTTTTTGCATCATCCCAGACATGATCACAATTCTTTCAGCATATCTTCCTTCAAAGCACACCTTCATTCTGACAGGATGGATGATTTACTGTGGAAGGATTAAGCACATTTCACATCTTCAGGGACTGGATTCCCTAACTTGCCAACAACAGTGCCATCCTTCGAAATATCTCATTCATTCATTCATTGTTCAACAAACCTCATAACAACAGGAATTCATGCCAGTAGTCATCCTCGTAACAGATCACAATTTGAATGTCCTCAAAAATTTAAACTCCAAGAAGAGGACAATGATATATCATTTGAGATAGAATTCAGTAGGTATTGTACTGGATTCCTGGTATGAAACAACAACAACAATAAAAAATCATTAGAGTAACATAATTACACAGTACTCCAGGGCATAAACAAACTGCCAAGATAAATACAAGGATAGTGAAAAAAAAAAGAAAAAATATCTAATCAATAAGAACTAGTGAACAGAGCAACACTTTGAGATAAAATTGCATTTTTCAACTATTTTTAAAATGTTTTCTATTTGGCAAAGCCCCAAATGGGCTTTGCCAAGCACTCTTTTCTCTTAATTTTTAAACCCATGTGTATTTCATGGAAAATTTAATCCATATGTTCCTCACTCATTTACACAATTTATCAAAATGTTGCTTTGAATGAGCCATTTAATGTCTAAGAAATCTGAAGATCATGTCTCTTTCTCAAAATAAAATAATTTTTACCTTTTTTCTATTTGAAGCAAAAAAAAATGTGTGCAGGGCTACATGGAAAACTAAAATTTCAATTTTATCTTAAAATTCAGAATTAACAAAGATTTTCACAGTTCAAAGAAAGATTTCCTTAAGGTTATACTTTTTTAAAATTTACATAAGTATTCCTTGATTCATATGGTTTTACAAACTGACTTTTCTTCCACTTATAATGACCTCAGTAATTTTTCTAATTATATAATTTTCTTTTTGTTAGTTCATTCATTCATTCAACAAGCATCGATACTAGGAAGGGGATACAAGCATAAATAATACGTTTAACTCTAGCTACCATTTGTATTGTACTTTAAGATTGGCAAAGAACTATATAAATATTATCTCGTTTCATCCTCACAATAACCTTGAGTAGTAGTTACCACTATTATCTCCATTTTATAGATGAAGGCACTAAGACAGAGGTTAAGTGATTCACCCTGACACTTAATAAATGTGTAAGGTGAAATTTGAACTGATGTCTTCCTGACTCCAGGTCCAACTCTAGCCCTTGTTTGTGAGCTCCTTTAAAAACATTTTTAAAAATCAATGACAAATGTCATTTTGTTTAAGTGTAGAAAACAATGGAAAACTGGATTTTCTCTGCTGAAATGTGATGTTCTATGCTTTGGGTGGGGCGGAGATTATGTGTAAAACTCAGCAATCAAAAGTATTTTAACTTTGTGTTGAGATGCTTGTTGCTGAAACACTCAACCCCAGGGACTAGAGACCAATTAAAGGAACCTTTCCAAGAGGGAAGGAAAGGAGTAGGCCAAGTTAGATACGAGGAGATACTCAATAAATTGCCCTGTTGAGTCAAATCAGTTCATGGAGTAATCCAATGCGAAGTCCAGGTATGAGACAGCAGGAGGGGATTAAAGCATCTGTACAAGGTTCCAGAACTGGGACAGTCAGAATGGAGTTGGAGACAATACCAAAGGAGGAGTGGTGGGTGTTGATGAGATGATTATTTGCTTCACAGGACGTCTCTGCCTGGGACAATGCTTTGACATGCTAGGTGTGCCCTCCCTAAGTATTGTCATTGACCCATACACTGAAAACCAGTGAATTTCCCAGAATAACCTCAAAATTAGACAGAAGCCTATTTTTTCCAACCCATGACATACTCTCTCCCATTCTTTCTCTCTCTCTCTTTCTCTGTCTCTGTATATATATATATGTGTGTGTGTGTGTGTGTGTGTGTGTGTGTGTGTGTGTGTATGTGTGTGTGTGTGTGTATGTGTGTAAGTATATACAGATATATATGGAATATATATGTATATGTATATATATGGAAAGAATATATCTTTACAGTAAATCTATCAGTCAATGGCTTATAATAAGTCATTCCATGTGCTGACACAGTGGTTTGCTCTTGTGAAACTACTTTTGTAAAACATTATCCAAATCCTTTTCTTTGCCAAACTGTTGTTATCTTTACTTAGCCAGTTAAGAAATAGATGCCCAAAGAAGTGACTTACTCATGATCCCAAAGCAAGTCAAGAGCAAAGCTAGAAATAGCTCCCAGGTCGACTAACTCTGTTTTGTGGCTATAGGTTCGCTATATTACCTCCCTAACTTTATGGTCTGGGGAGGGGGAGGTTCAGCAGAGCCATTGGAAATCAACTCAATATTGTGAAATGATGTCTTGATAGGTTAAATAAAAGTGAATCGAAAACACATGGAACAAGCTTCCCTTGAAACATAAACCTTGTGTATAAAAATCAAGGCAAAAAAGTGCTTATGCTGTTTGGGGTTTTCTTGGACCCTAAATGTTACATTGAGTGAGGCTCTAAAGTGATCAGTTTCATTGTTTCTTACTCAAAATTGAAATAATTGGAAGGCTACTTGGAGAAAAGGCATATGGGGGGGGGGAGGCTAGGAGAGGAGTAAAGGAAGAAGAAATGGGCCATACTGAGAACAGCTTTCTTTAAATGGTGAACTATTCCCATGCAACTTTACTTGATTAATTCTCTGAATTTGGTGGTATCAGATAATGATTTTCCCAGACTTCTTGAGTGCTGAGAGGTTACAGGACTTTTGCATTAAAAAAGGCTCTGTCTCAATGTTTGCCATTATTAATGTGTTCATTTCAGGGATGTTTTTATTTTGAGAAGACTCTTTGAAAATTGGCTGAAAATAGAAGGAATGGACTTCTAATGGTTGAATCTCTAATTTTACCAATTATGAGTATGATATTGTTGGGGAAAAGAGCCTTCTGCAAATTTCCTACATGATATAATGATGTAGGACATCAACTCTGCTTTCACTCAAGGGCAAGACTACTGTTCAGGTGTTTAAATTGGATTATTACAAGCTTTCTCATTCCCTCATCCTACATACTATTTGTATACATGGCCATGAACTTTAGCAGAAAGGACTAAAATAAACAAGTATGGCTGTAAATCAAAGAGGCCAGTCCCATAATGTAGACTGGAAAATTCAGGCCATTCTGTTAGTTACCTCTTGGATATATATGTGGATATAAAAAGGATTTTCAAACCATCAAATATTTATTTGCTTACTGGCTCATGGAACTGGAGCCTTAAAATAATTTGAAAATCTTGGAGAGTAAAGGAATGTCAATTCAAATATAACCATCATTTCTGATTTCCCAAAGACTTCAGAAGACTTACTTATCTAGCTAATTCCATATTTCATTACTATTGCCTTTGTACAGACAATTGCCCTTGCCTAGGATGCACTCACTCCTTAAACATTGCTGATATTCTATCAGCTCAGTCATATCTGATTCTTTGTGACCCCACTTAGGGTTTTTATGGCAAAGATACTGGAGTGGTTTTCCTTGGTGAGGCAAACAGGGGTAAGTGACTTGCCCCGAGTCACATAACTGTGTCTGAGCCCAGATTTGAACTTGGGTCTTCCTGACTTCAGGTCCAGCACTCTATCCAATGAGCTGTCTAGCTGCCTATTATACACTGGAACATTGAACATTGCAGGCTTCAGTTTCCTCATTTATAAAATGAGAGGGTTAGACTAGATAGACTTGAGGCCCAATCCATAACTAAAACTACGATCCTATGAATTAGTAAAGGAAGGAACAACAAGACAACTAGCCATTATCTTGAAGTTCCAGTGCTTCTGAGGTTCTGCTAATACTTTTTCATAATAATTTACATTCAGGTATCATTTTAATCGTGGTAATCTTATGATATATAAGTAGGTAGTACAAGGATTATTAATCAGCCTCTTTTGCTGATGAAGAAACTGAGATTCAGAGAAGCAAGTAACTTGTTCAAGATCTTAAAGTGATAGAAACGAGTTTCAAGCCTTGACTTCCAGTCTAAATCTCACTCCACTGTACTATGCCTGCTCTTAGAAACATTCACGATTCTGGGAACACCTTGAATGCAAAAGAGGGAATGCAGCAATGGAGCAAATACTTCCAGTGTTTATTCATTCCAGGTACAACTTGTAAGAATGACATTGTCCTATAGTGATAAGAGTTCTGTCCTTTTGAGTCAAAAGAACCAAATTTAATTCTTACAAGCCATGCAAGCCTAGAAAAATTATCTAATCTCTTTGAATCTTAGTTTCATCATTCATAAAATGGGAATAATACTTATTTCTACAGGGCTGCCATGAAAATAACACTTTGGACAGCTTAAAGATATATAGAAATAGGATTATTTCATGCATATGTATTATTTGTCAGGAAGATGTACAATCAATATCTTTTGCATGCTGGATGAGTCAAATTTATTTTTGTTTTTATCTATTTCAACTTATATTTGTATGCCTCCATTTCCTCCTTCTGTCCTAGAATGGTATTAGCCAATTAACCTCCTAGGCAAAGAAGGGACAATGGAAGCCTTAAATTCCCCGAATATTTTCTCTCAATATAAGTATAGACTTGCATGAAAGGGAGAGGGGTAGGACAGTTACAACTGTATCCATGGTCCCCGTTGAATGATGTGAAATTGGTAATATTCCCCTGAAAGAAAGCAGCTCAAGGATAGTGTATTGCTTTGACTTTGTGATTAGCCCAGGAAACTTTAAAAAAAAAAAAAGGGTTTGAGCAAAGTGAGGACAAAATTGTGCATTTTGATGCATGTGATTTCACTAAAAACAAACTAAACTTTAATGATTTCTATGTACTTTCCAGTAGAAATGACAATTCTGAGTGATATTTTGTCATAATCACAATGAGTTGTTAGTTCATTAATGACCATCATGATCAATACAAAATTATTCCTGTACGATGAAAATAGAATCATTAGCAATATTATTAGACAAAAAAATGCACTAGTAATAGATCAATGCTTTTTCCTCAGTCCAATACATTTTAATCTATCATGAGGTTACATACATTTTTCTAAATTACTAGTGGAGAGACAGAGACAGAGACAGAAAGAGGATCAAGACAGGAAGGAAGGAAGGAAGGAAGGAACTCCAATCTGTGCTCCACTCACCAGAAACATAATTCCCTAACAACCTCAACCACTAGAGAAACTGGGAGACCACCTAAGTTCCCCAGCTGCTCTATCCTGTGGCAGAATAGGAACCCAGGAAAGAGAGCCAGTTCAGTCTGCTGATCCTTGTGGCTCACCAGAAAGGAAAAAACAAAGATCAACAGCAAATATACCAAAGAAACTGGTTGAAGTTCAGTTTCCCCCTTCTAAGAAGACTAGGTCACATGATTCCAGTTATTTGCTCCCCTGGCATGACCCGAAGCTCTACTTTAGATTTACCTCCTTTACGAACAGTCTTCTACTGCAAACCCTTTCAGGAAGAAATCATCATGAATCTGAGGGGTTCTGACCCTACTGTTGCTTTCTCAATCCAGTTCATGTGACTTTTTGGGTATCCTATCCCTGGATCAAGGGGGCTCGATTCTATATCTATTTGTGTATATCATAGAAAAGTTCCCATCTAGTTATTCAGTCAACAATAACTTATTAATCAATAAACATTTATAAGTACATATTATGTGCCAGTCACTGTGCTAAGTGCTGGGGATAAAAAGAAGGTCAAAAACATGGTCGCTGGCTTCAAGGAACTCACATTCTGATAAGATAGCTTTCAAATACTTATGTACTTGCAAGATACATGCCTTGTAAGTGGAAAACAATCTCAAAGAAAAGGTATTGGATGTGTAAGTGTTGGGAGGGGGGTGCTGGGAATGGCCACTTGCAGAAGGTGAGATTTGAATGACTCTTAAAGGAATCCAGGGACACCAGGAAGAAGAGTATCCTAGACACGAAAGACAATCAGTGGAAAGGCATAGAGATGAAGCGTCGTAATAGAAGAACAAGAAGACCATGGTAGCTGAAATGTAAAGTGTATGGATTAGAGTAAAGAACACTAGAAGAAATCAGACTGTGATTGGTTTTAAATAATAAACAAATGATTTTATATCTGACCCTGCAGGTAACAGGGAGTTAGTGAGGTTTATTGAGTAGGGGACAGTCAAACATGAGCTTCAGAAAGATCTCTTTGGCAGCTGAGTGGAGGATGAACTGGAGCGAGGAGATACTTGAGGCAGGTAGATCAACCAGAAGGCTACTATATATTGTGAAATGATGAAGGCCTGCATGAAGGTGGCTGCTACGCCAATGGAGAGAGGGACATATCTGAGAAATTGTGTAAAGGTAGAAATTCAAAGAATTGACAACAGATTAAACATATGAGGTGAATGTAAGCAAGGAGTAGAGGATCGTGACTCATAGGAGAACATAGTTATACAGGCAGCAGCTTGTTGGGTGGAAGGGTAGGTTCTTAAACTGTCCACATCCCCATTAAAATAGACAGAAGTTGTCACTTCTAACAGGAGATTCCCTAACAATGTGTATGTAAGACATGAAAACTGATCACATTGATCATATGGGATGCAATTGGCTATTTCTGAAGTCAGTCCAGCCTACTAGTTGAGTGATCTGTCTAGTACAGATACCATGACAACTTTCCCAAGAGATTTCTAGACCCTAAAGTGCCAGGAATTGTGGATTGCCTTTTTTCCTATATGTGCCATATGTGCCACATGCCATATATGTATATAACCTCACTACCACTGTAATCCCAATTTAAGCCCACACTTCCCATAGACACTGTGTAACTTTGTGGGAAAGTATGTCTGCAGGCTTTGGGGGTAGAAAGGAGGGTAGAAATATTTGCACTAACTGTCCTTACTAATGACTTTCCTAAAACTTTTATTGAGTCTATTGGCTGATTATTAATGGGAAGCCCAATGATGAGGGTGCAGGGGCTACAGGATTCTAAGAGTTGTCACCCCCAGGTCATCTCTAGAACTCAAGGTACCATAGACCTCTGCGGGCTATATCTCCAATATTCTCTTACACTCAAGGATTTGGTCCCCAGAATGCCCCTGTGAAGAGATGGCACTTCTTAGAGCCTAATCTATTAAAACCATCTCCTAATTGGGGTCCCTGCCTTTCCAATCCACCTTCCACACAACTGTCAGAGGGACATTCCTGAAGCTCAAGTCTGACAACGTCGGTCCCCTGCTTCATAAACCTCAGTCACTCTGTTATCCCTGGGGTCAAATACAATTCCTCTAATTGGGCATTTAAAGATCTCCACAGTCTGGTCTTAACTTACCATTCCAGGCTTTCTAGTCATTGCTCCCCTTCAGAGATTTTATATAGCTGAACCATCTTGCTGTTTTTCACAGTACCAAATTCTCTCTCTGCCTTGGTATGTATCCCCTTTCCATCTATGTACCTGGGAATTTCTAGTGGCTTTTAAAGTTCTACTCAAATTCTGTTTCCTACATGAGGCCTTTCTGGATCCCTCAGCTACCAGGGCCTCTTCCCACAAATTATCTTCAAATTATTTTGTGTGTATGTATCTATGTATGCATGCATGGATGTATGCATCTATGTGTGTAGATACATGTATGTCCACACATACAACACAGAAAGGATCATGGAATTAAAGCTGGAAGGAACCTTAGAAACCATTAAGTCTAAATTCCTTCTTTTTACCGATGAAGAAACTGAGGCATAGAAAGATTGGGATTTGAACCCAAGTCTTCCTGACTCCATTGTTCTATCCACCTATGCCAGGCTACCTCTGTCTCACCCAAGTAGAATGTAAGTTCTTCAGGTCAAAGACAATTTCATTTTAGTCAGCAGGCATTTAACAAATAGTTATCAATTAATTGATTAATTTAGTGGGAAAGATGTAATATATTTAAATCCACAGTATAGAAAGTCCTCTACAATGAGATTTTCATTTTATTGCTCTCGCCATAAGAGATTTCATAATCTAAATGTATAATCTTTTGTGGTGTTTAATAATCCAAACTTGTCCAAAAAAACTTACTTCTTTTTCTAACATGAATTTATCATTCTATAGCAAGTCATTAGATTATAGGATCATAAATTTAAAACTGGAAGGAACATTCAAAGCAATGTAATTCAACTTCTTCACTTTGCAGGTAAGAAAACCGAGTCTAAGCACTAAAATGACTTGCCCACACTCACAAAGGTAGAAGAGTCAGTATTTGAACCCAGATCCTCTGACTCTATATGCATTCAGTTCCATTTCTGTGTATATTTAGAACAGTAGGGGATCTTAGATGTGATTTAATCCAACCCCCTGTTTTGGAGTGGCAAGAATCTAGTTTATAGCACAAGGAAATCTGTACATCTTGCCAGTGTGAGTAAGAAAATCAGTCTCTGTTGTCTTCTATTATCATACACTAGTTTCTTTTCGGCCTAGGAATAATACAA
This sequence comes from Potorous gilbertii, assembly GCA_028658325.1. Taxonomy (NCBI): domain Eukaryota; kingdom Metazoa; phylum Chordata; class Mammalia; order Diprotodontia; family Potoroidae; genus Potorous; species Potorous gilbertii. The sequence goes on along the minus strand of CM053771.1, from coordinate 226,443,478 downwards.
CACATACCTTTACGATATCCCTAATTCAACTAATATTCACAAGGATTACATGTTCTACATCCCTACGGTCCTAACAAAGGGGAATTGTAGTTGCTTTTTGCTCTGATATACATCAGTTTAGTTCCCAGGGGTCACATCTCATTGGCCTGTGTAGTGCCACATTTGTGGGCAGAGTGACAGCCAAGACTGAGTCTCTGTTCTTTTATCTCTTCTGATGAAGGATGAGCTAGTTCTCCTGTTTTCTACCTTAGAGCTATGCCTTAGAGTTTTGGAGTATCATTGTAGGAGAAGGGAAAGATGGATCTTGCCCCAACCTATGGTTGACCTGTACCAACAGAACACACACTTTTCCTGCCTATGGGGCTCTGTAGAGTACCTTATCTTAAGAGGGATAGCTGAAGAAATTCACACATGTTCTACTGTATGAACCCTATATCAAAATCTAGGAATATGACAGGGAGGCAGAAGTGTCCTAGTATATTTTGTTCAATGGTATGCAAATGGTTCTATCTTGACAGGGATATGCTCTTGCAGTTACTATAAATATATACATATTTGTGTGTGTGTATGTGTGTGTGTGTGTGTATATATATATATATATATATATATACATATGTATGTATGTATATAAAATTAAGACTAACAGCTGAATTAATAGGCCCCAGAGAGGCAAGAAACCTGTTCAATGTCACACAGGTACTATTCTTAGCAGATTAATTAATTAATTAATGGCTAATTTTTAAAAATGGCTACTTTACTCAAGTATCCAGTATTATTCCTCATATCACATTATAAATTCACTGAGGGGTGTCTCCAGTATTTGGCACATTGTCTTGCATTTAGTAGGTACTTCATTGATATTTGTTGATTTGAACTAAATAAGAATCAAAGCTTACAAAGAAAGCCACAGTTATTGCTATCAGACAACAAATAGGTAACACAGACTACCTGTTTTGGATCATCACTGTAAATACTAATGGACTTTATTTTATTTTATTTTTAGTGTAGCAAAACATGAGCTCTAAATTCTGGAACAGATCTATACCAATATCTGACAGATGTTTAAATATCCTAAGTTACATTCTATCACACAAACATACTATGATTCTAATTGAAAATCAAATCAAAGTCCTAACAAAGAGAGCTAGAATGAAATGCTAACAATATATGTTGTTGTATCCTGCATGGAAATAAAATAACAATTGTTGAAACTCCCACGTTTTGGGTCTGACAAACAAATTAAGCGTCTCGACAAAATGTCTGCACCAAAAAACCCAGTTGGGTTTTTTCACAACATAGTTGAATTTGCTAAAGAGTTCAAAATCTTTTTGTTTATGAAGTTTTAATTTTAATACTATTGGGTTACACAGATGGAATAAACAAGGAACGCTGCTGTTCTGCTCACTGTGGTTATGAATTACAAAGTACCATAGAATTGCATCGAGGTTCTTTAGATTCTAAGTTTCAATTTGCTCTGTGTGTACACTGTGTCTACATATATAATACAGATATATACGCATACTTGAAAGCTATTCCAATCTAGCTATAGCTGAAGTTGCCTGATCAGTCATGTTGCATTTCCCCAAGGCCGAAATCCACAATTGACAGCTCTCACTTTGGGTTACATATACAGCAAGGCTAAGTAATCAGAGGCAAGCAGGCCTCCACCCTTTTGCTATCCACTGATATCAACTACTTAAGCCTAATTTACTTGACAAACTTTCCCATTCATTAAGATATTCAATTTTCAGGGGCCATTAAAAAAAGTCTTCTCTCTAACACAAAGCATACAAACTCATCTGTGCTCATAAAACAGAAAATGTATGACTATAGCTGAAAATGAGGAATATCTAACTATTGATAGAAACATTCTCATAATGTCCTTAAATAGATTAGTTAAGCAGGCATATCAAGATGCCCCAAATCCATTCTTACTAAGTAATGAGGGAAATATCTTGGAAGAAAGTGACTATGTTATCTTAGAGTTCATAACAATGAAGGAAGGCAACACTAGGCAGAGTTTGCCATATATCATGGACTGCATTTCTTTTTTTATTATTTTTATTTTTTTTCTTGTAAGGGAAATTAATCACGGCAGTCCTCCATCCAAACAAGAGAAGTTTTTTTTTTAATATCCCCATAAATGAGTGTAAAGGGATGTCTAATTAAACAACCTGATAATATTTCAAGGTGTTAGCCTTGTGATGAAGATAACTGATCAGGCATGGATCATTTACGTCCTCTCACAGGCTAGAAAGGTGGTGGGGGGTGGGAGGCAGGGAGGAGGGAAGAATTTCTCTCTCCTTCAAACCTCCATTAACAATGGCATTTTGTAAAGGAATTATATGGCCATAAGATGTGCTTGAATATAGTCAGAGAAAGGGAGTGATGGACATTTCTCCCTGAATTAAAACTTCTATAAAAAGGAAGGGGGTTCTGAATTACCTCAACAACATAATTCCAGGTTCTACTTTCTAGCCCAAGAAAAGAGATTTCTAGGGTAGTATGATTGCTCTGTGGGAAACCCCAAGTCTGAGAATTTCAGACCCTAGCTCTCCTAATGCTTCCTCTTCCATAAAAAGAAAGAAAATATTTGACATGGTTGCTGTGTACCATGTTACTTAGAAAACAAAGCCATTAAGGATTTCTGGTGAAGGCAGTGAAAGATTATAGACAAGTAGTGTCCAGCAGGAAAGCACCTAGCAAAAACATAGAGACTAA
>CM053771.1:226421105-226433987 GCA_028658325.1 Potorous gilbertii | reverse complement strand
TGCCCTTAAACCAAGGGAGGAATCTCCAAGTTTGGTGTTTCTCACCATCTTCTTATTCTGAGTTTATGAATGGAGCACTGGATATAGTCTCAGGAAGACCTGAGTTTAAATATGGCCTCAAATGCTTGATAGTTCGAAGCAAATCACTTAATACCTCTTCATCTCAGTTGCCTCATTTATAAAATAGGAATAATAATAAATAATAATAGTACCTACCTCCCAGGGTTGTGGTGATAAAATGAGATCATAGTGTTCTATAAATGCTAGATTATTCTGTTTATCCTCATTCTTGTTATGGAGTGGATCAAGTGAAGAGAAAGAAACAGAGAAGAGGGCAGTCCCCTCATGGGCTCCTCAGTGCAGTTGTACGATGAAGGACTCCCATCCAGTAACTTCCAAGTTCCTTCCTGCCCAAGGTAGTTCTTTATATCTGGCCTGGCATCCACTGGGTTAACATGCCTGCCCCTCTCTGAGCGGTTCCTTATACTAGTGTTACTTAGAAGACCTCAAGAAATCTTTATACACCTCAAAGAAGAAAACGCTGATTACTTAAACTTAAAAGAGATGGTGAAAATGTGGGGGTCCATGCACAGAAAGGCAGTTCCAGAGTCTTCTAGTCCTCCACCATCCTACACCATACAAAGTATTTTCTGAGAAAACAAAAGTTTACGCAAAATACAGTGTTTCGACTATAAAATCATAGTGCTTCCCATCACTGGTTAAAACTCTACAAATTAGCCAGACTATGATGATCATTTCTATAAGCTGTTAGCCTCGAGGAGAAATTCAGTAAAAGTTTGCAACTTGTACTGTCATGGTTGGTCTGCTTCACTGTTTGATTTCATTCAAGAACAGAAAGAGACAGGGGAGTGTGACCTATTAAATAGAGTCCTGATCCAAATGGCAGGGGGATTTGGATTTCAACACTGGCACCTCCACTGAGAAGTTAATCCCAGAAGGAGTCACTTGGCCTCTTAATTTTTTCACTCTTCCTTTCTAAAATATCACCAGGTAAAGAGGTTAGAGATTCAAAGCACTGTGTACCCATAAAGTGCTTTGAATAGTTGAAAGAAGTTTTATTTGGCCTAATCTATCAGCAAGAGAGGCATCCAAGGACAAAGATACTCTTTGGCCAGGCCACACTCCTTCCTTAGCCACATCTACCTCTCCAGGGGAGATCAGCTACTTCTCCAGAGGCACTGTGCTGTTCTCAGAACCCCCTGACTCCTTGATGGCTGCCATTTGGTGAGCAGGAGAAGAGAAAGAGAGGATTGAAAGAGGAAAAAGAGGGAGGAGAAAAGGAAGAAAAAAAACAGCTCTCCAATTTCGTGACACTCACTTACGTGCGGCTCCTGGCTGCTGAGGGTCGGTTGTGAGTGGTTCCTGAAGCCCTGGAGTGTGACCACCCCTGCTATAGATTAATTCTTTCCTCTTATAAAGTTGGTTTTCAGTGTAGTTAATGAGGGAGAAATAGGATGTGAAATATTTTTTTCAGAACCACTCCAGTATGATCTGCAGAATGATTAGCATGGCTCAGCCTCAGTTGGGGTATTATGGCTTAAATTATTCCTATTAGTTTCCAGCTGACCTTGGAACACAAACATTACATCTGATTTTAATGAAACTTTAGACTTTGTTGTTTTCAGTCAACTAATGAAACAGTTGAACCTTCCCATGACTCTCTGTAATTATAATAAAGGGTAAGTATTATCACGAATGATGCAAACTGATTTACAAGATGTCAAATTGATCTCAAACACGGGCATGCAGAAATGCAAAAATATGAACGGAGGACTCAGAAAAAAATGCAGCACCATCAAAGAGATGACTGCTTTGCTGCAGAAACCCAATCCTACCTGGCACTGCTGCCGTCAGTCAGTCGCTCTTGGCATAGCCAGCTGGTTACATGTAGTTATGTTAACAGGAAAAGCCACTTTAAAGTCTGTTTGATGCTTGAAACTCTCAAGTACACACCAAACATCTAAAGCAATGGTCCAAACTGATTAAAGCATTTATGGAGAAGAAAAGTATCTTGCCATAGAGAAAGAGGAGAGACTTGTTGATATTTGTTTGTTTATTTTTATCAAGGTATTGGGGGGACCCCTCAATTTGACAAATTCCAAATCAAAGTTGGAACTATACTAATTCAATATATTTTGTAATAGAACAAAATAAGCCCAAAGCTTCAGAGTCTTTATCTATAAAATGAAGGCATTGGATTAGAGGTCCCAAGATGATTACATAACCCTTTTGTAATGAATAAATATTAAGGTCTCAGAGGAAAAGTGTCCCATCTTATAACTCACTTTGTACACTGCCTGACTGCCTAACCATATACAAATCAACAACAAGTCAAAAAAAAATCTTGATGGGAAAATGCCAGTTTCATCCATCCAGACTATTATAGAAGAGCACTCTCATCAATATGTACAATGAAGAGATTAAATGAATTCAGGAGATTATTTTAGGTCTCACCCTTTAGATAAATCCTATGAGGTCAAAAGGTAGCCACTGTAGGAGGACAACTGAGTTGGAAAGTTGGCAACCCCACCTCCTGTGAATAAAGTAGAGACATGGAGAGTCTTATCTAAAGTTTTCAAGCAATTTTGAAATAGGCACGATGTCCCATTACTATACATTTTCTTTTAATAACAAACAAAAGAGTTTAGTATGATTTTGTGTTTAGATCATTTCCCATCACTATCCCTCTACACAGGCTTTCCCCCTGTGCCTAGAATACATCCTCCTTTTTCCACCCCCTCTTATCTCCACCTCTTAGAATCCCTAGCTTATCTGCCAAAGCTTAGTTCAAATGCTATCTCATACATGAACTCTTTCCTGATTCTCTGCTGCTAACTATTATATATGTGTGAGAGTGTATGTATGCATCCAGGACATTTCCTTCAATAGAATGTAATTTGCTTTAGAGGAGGGAATATATCTCATTATTATTTTGTTATCTCTAATACCTAATATAGTACCTGGGACATAGTATGTACTTAATAAATTCTAATGGATTTAACTTATTTCAAGGACGGTTTTCTTTATCATCACTATTATTTTGAGCCAATCTGGGTTATTCTTGAATTACAGTAGTCTGGCTAGAATGCCATGTTGGGACAACCTGAATACCTAGGGATGGGACTAGGGCCTCAACTGGACCACGTCACTTTCATTTAAAAAGTTTAATTTATTAGAAGACTATGTTTTCCCAAGACTTTTAAACTTGTTTTGCAAAAATGTCATAGAAAGAATTTTCCCCAAAGTTCTGTTCTAAAGAAATATCATTTTCCAGGCACCAAAATACTCAAAGTAAAGATACCATGAAAATGCATTGCTAGATGCATAAAACTGAGGTTGTTTTGCAGTCTCTAGGAAAATAATTGCTTTTATAATTAATAGTTGAAATAATATCGTTGGATTCCACATCAATGCCTCAGATTGTGTACAAATCAATATTGCGACCTCTCAATAAATATTAGACAGCAACCACCGATAAGTGGGCAATGCATGAATCCAGATCTTCATATTTGAGCCATTTTATCATCAGAGTACTTTAGAAATAATGCCTCTGTCATGGAAATTAATATTTAACTGAGGAACTAATCTCTGACCTTGTAAGATTTTTCCAAGTGGAATCTACCTATGAACCATGGTGACCAAAACTTCTAAAGAAAAAAACTGAAAACATCTAATTCATTCTGGAGGTGATGGCTCTTTGGGAACTCTGAGGGCAGAATGTCTGAATCTGAGGTTGAGTGGAACAGGATTGTGACCTTAAGCCTTTGTGTGGTGTGCCACATAGGTTGGTGAGAGTTTTCTCTGTACTTTTTGATGGGGAAAGCAATCACTGGACAGAAATGTTGGCATGGCACAAAGGTTGGAGTAACCATCCTCTGATAGCCATGCTCTGGAGCGACTGTCCCTATTCCCACTGGCTCCTCAGTAAGTGGTGGCTGTTCCTCTCTTCAAGGTTCTAGGGGACCCTTAGACACTGGAAGGGGAGTTTCTAATGCTATAGCCTCATTCAGTATATGTTCAACATTGATTATAAGTCAATACCAACTACTTAGCTAGACTTAATTAGCTTTTAGAAAGTTTGGGGTTTGTTTTGGTTTTGGGGGGGGGGGAGGTGGAGTTGTTTGCTTGTTTGTTTTTACTAAAGTGCTGTACAAAGAATAGTTGGCCTAAAATATTCTCCAAAAAGATTCTCTCACAAGCACATACAAAGAAAGTGTAGGGGAAAATGGGTTCAAGTTTAGACAACAAATGGATTTAAGCTTGAACCAGGAGGCAAAGGGAATAACTCATAGCCCTTGTACTCAAGATGTGATATGTGATATACTTTTCTTCTAGACTCGTAAAATCCTGAAACTGACTTTCCTCAGAAAATTTAGATTTCTTCATCTCTCATTGTAGACACTTCTACCAATCTCAACTGTTCCCTGGACCCTGCTAGAATGCTCTTGAGGAGTCCAAATACTTCAATCTTCTCAAGTTCATAGGACCATCCCTAGGTCAAGAGATGGGGAAGGAGACAGCATGAACTCCTCCCCTTTCTCCCAAGTGATTGTCTCTCAGGGGACTTGATTGGAACTGCTGCCTTCTCTAAGCTGCCAGATACTTGAATGCTGACTTCCAAATTGACTTTTCTGTTTTATTGAAGACACACAGGCTGTAAGAGGGTGTATACCAGTTTGATGTCTTTGACTGATTCAATAGAAATGTTTTAATCTGATAAAAGTAACAACGTTAGAGTATATTAGCTAGGCTACAAGTATTTGAATATTTTGTTAGTTACTTTAAGTGGGGTAGGGGTGATTACCTGAATCAACTTTCATCCTTACACTAAATACACTGTACCTTTTACCATAAGCTCTATTTTATAAAGGGCCATAACTAGCATGGAATGAATGGGGATTTACCCTCTAGTAGGTGGTTTGCTCTTTTTATACTTTCAACAGCTGGACAAAATTAGGTCCATTATGAAAAGTGCCAATAAAGGAAGGATATGGGAATATTCCTGAAATCACACAGCAAGCCAAAGAAAGAATGAAAAGTATTAACTCCCTAGCCTAGGCTTTTCAACCTCTTGCCTTACAGATTAACCCCCTACCTCAAGTCACCCCACCCCATCCCTAAAATCTAGTGTTACTTTCTATAGTAACCAAAGCAGAAACAATGGTCAGACTTCCTCCTTTCCTTTTGGTATCCATGATTAGAGTGTCCTCTGTGCCCACTGTACCCCTTCCCATCAAAGTTATGTTGTATGGAACCAGAGTCATGATCTACTTAGTATGTGTGGAAAGGCAGAGATGACATAGGGTTAGAGGAAAGGAGAAGAAGGATTCCTTTATGGTAGATCACCTGGTATAGATTGTGACAGTTTTTTTCTCTTTAGGTTTCCTATCTTTCTTCAAACAATATCTCTACTCTTCTGCTTTTCTGGTGCTAAGAAGTAGTTTTTCCATACAATTAGTTTTCCCTCAAACCAAGTCAGTATCCCTTGTATTCTCCGGGCCCTTTCAGTCTCATTTGCAGACATGTTAAAAATAAAGGCTTCAAGGTAAGACCATTTGTGTCTCAAAACATTAGATGTGTACAAAGTACAGAAAGAGTCAGAAATCACAAAAATACCAATCCAGCTTTCTTACAGATCCAAATCAGACCAGTCATTAGGCCTTGCACTTTGGGGCTTAACATTTTTAATAGACAGAAACCTTCTTAGGGTTTTTCAAATGCTGGTTTACTTTCCCTATACTCCCAATAGCTGGACAACATTAGGTCCATTGAAGAGAGAGGGCAACATGGGAAGGATAAGGAATGTTCCTGAAATCACAAAGCAAGTCAATGACTGAATAAGAAGGAGCACAACTCCTTGGCCTGGGCTTTTACCACCAGCCAACACTCTCTCTGTAATTTCTAATGCCTGCCTAGGGAAAAACAGATGTCACTCCACAAGTTTGTATTTGGTGGTCATGCAGTTTGGCCACCACTGTGACAACCTCTGTACAGTGAATGCACAAAAGAAAGAATAGAAAAAACTGGGGTTCTGCCCCCCAATCTCTTCAACTCCCCCTTTTCACACAGAAGAATTGTATTTCAGTGTGGCTATTATGCAACCCACCAATTTGACTCTGCCTGGCAGCTGAAGGGGGTCAGGACTTGAGTTCTTCCATCTTTCCATGAGTTTATTTTCTGCTTTGGAAACTGAACCACTGAACTGCCCTCGTTAAAGAAGTTAGTCATATAATCATAGAAATTACAGATGAAAGAGGTCTATTAGGTCATCTAGTTCTTCTCCTGCCAGTGTGGGATTTTTCCAAGCCCGACAAACATAATTTCTGATTCTTTATCCAGTCCAGTTTTATATGTCCCTAGGGACTCTACTTCTACCACTTCCCTTGGAAAGCTATTTAACAATCTAATAGATTTCACTGTCAGAAGGTTGCTTCTGATAGCCTCATTTTATTCCCCTTCTAGTTAGGACCCCTTGGATCAAACTAAACAATTCATCTTCATCCATTACAATTATATCCTGTTACGTTCCCTCTTCCTCTTGTTTTTCTCCTGAGTTGCATGTATTTTGTTATTTTAACCTCTTAGTAACTTTATGCATTTTCAGGGTCAGTCCTTGGTCAAAAATATGAAAAAGGCAAAAATCCTTAGGACCACCTGAGTCTCCTTTCTGCATCCTTTCTTCCTTCTCTTTGATGCTTGTCCTACTTCATTCAGGTAATGAGTACCTTTATGGTCTCTTTGACCTCCCCCATTGCAAGGCCTTCTTTGAGGAATTATCTAATATCAGTCATATTCATGTTCGTGTGAATTTGAGTCACTGTGTGATTGATCCTAAGAGGTTTTTCCCTTGAACCTTTTCTGAAATGATGGGATGAAAGGTTTCATCCAGTCATCCTCATCATCATCACCATCATCATCATCATAATGTGGGCTAACATTCATATAGCGCTTTAAGTTTTACAAAGTACTTTACGAAGCATATTGTCTCATTTTATCTTTATCCAATCCTGTAAGGTAAGAGCAATAATTATTCCCATTTACAGAGGAGGAGCTTCAGTCAAACAGAGCCTACATGACTTGCCCAGGGTCACACAGCTAGTATCTGAGGCAAGATTTGAATTTCAGTCTTGATGACTCCTGTTTCAGTGTTCTAGCCATGAATCAAGATTTAGCAAGCCAGGTTTGGGTGGATTATGCTAGAAGTTTAGGCAGAGAGGCCTTCCTAGCTATTCTGCTATCATGCCTACTGAGAAGATAAGCTTTGGTCATTTGGATTCTTTCATTTCATCCCACCAATATATGCAGTGTCTTTCTTAGGTCTCCAGTTTTAGAAAATTTAAATCTAATTCAGTAGGTCAATAAATATTTAGCAAGCATCTACTACATTCCAGGTACCATATACGTTAAGGTTTGCCTGTTGATAGCCAACATGGATAAATTTGGAGAAGCTTATCACCAATGCAGATGCAGGATAATTAGTTTTTCCAACACAGTTACCTTCAAAGACCACTTAATCATAGAAGAATTACAATCTGAGTTGAAAAAGTAAAAGCCCACATTGTTGAAAACATAGATTATTAAAGGACTAGGAAGGGCCAAGAGCACTGTACTAGGAGGTAGGGGAGATGCTGAGTTTAGATTAGACACTGTTCCTGTTCTCAGAAGCCTACAATCTAGCAAGGAAAAATAACAGATTCAATTTGGTTCAAATATAAGCATTCAGTAAGCACTTACTATGTACCAGGCAAGGTGTTAGACTTTGGAAATACATAGGCAATAGAAATAACCATAAATACACATAAATGGTTGGTTGGTTGTTGTCCTTTGTTCTTGAAGAGGACCAAAATGACATCACCATGATAAAGTGAAGTTTCAGTGTGTCTGACTGTGGCTGATCAGACCAATACGAGCTCAGAATGCAGTACCACAGGGTGGGCAGAGATAGTCCATAGTGAATTTTTGGGGTGGATACTCCAAATTTGCACATCCTACATTTACTTTGTGCTGTCTCAATTCTGCTTTGCTCATAGAACACAACACCCTTTCTGATGTGGTCATGCCATGCTGAGTGATGCTGTGCCAGTATCTTCTATGTTGTACAATCAAATCCAAAGTTCTTGAGACTTTGAGAGTGTCTGTGTATTACTTCTTCTGACCATTTTGTGATTGCTTGCCCTATGTGAGTTCTCCATTAAACAATCTTTTTGGCAAGTGGACATTTTGCATTCGAACAACCTTGCCAGCCCATTGGAGTTGTGCTCTCTGAAGCATAGTTTGAATGCTTGGCAGTTTAGTTTGAGCAAAAAGCTTGGTGTCTGGTACCTTATTCTGCCAGGTGATCTTCAGAATCTTCCTAACACAGTTCAAATGGAAGTAACTCAGTTTCCTGGCATGGCGCTGGTAGACTGTCCATGTTTCACAGGCATACAACAATGAAGTCAACACAACAGCCCTGTAGACCTTCAGTTTGGTAGTCAGTCTGATACTTCTTCTCTTCCATACTTTTATTCAGAGCCTTCCAAATACTGAGCTAGCTCTGACAATGTGTGTGTCAACCTCATTGTCAATGTGTACATCCCTGGAAAGTACACTACCAAGGTACTTTACTTCTCCATTTGTTGTAACCAGTGGCTCCACGTATGCATGGTGGGGTGGTGGTTGATGGAACACCTATGTTTTCTTGGCATTAACTATTAGGCCAAAATTAGCACAAGTAGCAGAGAATTGATCCAAACTTTGTTGCACCTCAGCTTCAGAGACTGCATTGAGTGCAGTCATCTGCAAACAGAAAATCATGCACCAGTACTTCCTCCACTTTAGTCTTGGCTTGTGACCTTTTCAAATTGAAGAACTTACCATCAGTACAGTAGTTGACCTTGATGTCATGTTTATCCTCATTGAAAGTATTTGATAACATGACTGAAAATATCATGCTAAAAAGCATGGGAATAAGCACACAGCTCTGTTTCACCCCTTTGGTTACTGGGAAGGCATGAGAGCTTTGTCCTCTATCCAGAACCCAGGCTAACCTGAGAGCTAGTATGGCTTCAGAAAGGGCCAAGGAATAGCCAATATGGGGTTTGCTGCCCAACAACTCCCGCATATATGGCCAGGAACGGAATAGAAGTCTGTAGACAACATTTTTAGATATGACCAAGGCCTTTGACACTGTTAGTCGTGAGGGTTTATGGAAAATTATGTCAAAATTTGTTTGACCGGAGTTCATCTATATTGTACATCAATTTCATGATATATACAAATAGTGACAATACAAAATACAGCATAAGTACATAAAAAATGTGTGAGCAGTATTTATGAGGTCTAAGATAAAACTTAGATTATTTTTATTATATCTATTACTGTGTATGCATAATTATTTATGTTTGTTTTTGAAACACCATTACCTAACTCAGAAAGGTAACTGAAAGTGGCAACATTTGTGTTAGGTTTTAGAAGACAGACAGGAACTAAACAGGTGGAGGCTTATATGGTTAGGGAGGGTATACCAAGGACAGCTAGATGGATCAGTGGATAGAGCACTGGACTTAGGGTCAGGAAGCTCTGAGTTCATTTTTAGGAGTTTAAATTCGTCCTCAGACACTTGCTAGCTATGTGATCCTGAGCAAGTCACTTAACCTTATTTGCCTCAGTTTCCTCATCTGTAAAACGAGCTGGAGAAGGAAATGGCTAACCATTCCATAATTTCTGCCAAGACAAGTGGGATCATGAAGAGTATGATATGTCTAAACATATTCCAATCATAGGAAGCAACATAATCAAAGAATAGAGGCAGAAAAACAGGGAGTTTTTATGAACTGTGAGTAGCACAGTTTATTTGGCACATCAGTTTGGAGTCAGAGTATGGATACTCTTAAATGCTGGGCTACAGAGCTGAGTTCCTGTTTTTTTAATCCTATAGGCAATAGGGAGCCACTGAATGTTTTTTGAGCTGAGGAGTGACATGTTCAGGCTTAGGAATTAGAAATATTAATTTGGCAACTAACTGGAGGATGAAATGGAGAAGCAAAGACTGAGGTAGGGGAACCAGTTATTAGGCTACTATAATAGTTCAGATAAGAATAATGAGCATCTGAACCAGTGTGTTAGCAGTGTGAGTGAAAAGGATAAGTTTGATAGGAGAGATATTTTGAAAGTTGAATCAAAAATAATTTCCAATTTTTGTTCCTGGGCTACCATCAACAAAAACAATGATGTTAGGACAGGTTTGGGGAGGTGATGAGTTAATTTTGTTCAAGTTAAATTTGAGGTATATCAACTATACAGATCAGTTATTCTATGTTTTCCCTAAGGCATGAACAAGAAGAAGTTGATTAAAAATGGTAAAAGAGATTTAGGTAAAAAGCAGAAAATCAACATTTCTATCAATAAATGTTAAATACTGACATAGAATCTTAAAAAAATTGCCCAAACTGGATCTCTCAGTTCTTTTGATCCTCCATTTCTGGGATAGTCTGCCAGAAGGCAGAAATCTGGATTCCACTCTATCTATCCCTGTGTTTTTGTTGATGGTAGCCCAGGTTCAAAAGCTGGAAATTATTTTTGACTTTTCTCTCTCTCATTCCCCACACTGCCAAATCATATTGATTCAACTTTCAAAATAGCTCTCCTATAAAAGTTATGCTCTTCACTCACACTGCTAACACACTGGTTCTATCCCTGTGGTTCTGGAATCCTTTGAAACATTAAATGATAGTCTTTGGCACAGTGGGAACTGAAATCACACGAAACCCAATCAAATTCTCTAATTAAGCCCCTCTTTTTTATCTTCTTTTATGTCATAATGCAATTCATGTGAAGCCTGAAATAGCATTGCACTATGTTGTGTTTTTTTTGGTTGTTTAGGGGTTTTCCCCCAAACTTCCAATAAGCACACATTAAAATTTTCCATTAGTGACTCAAGCCTTCTTTGGCCTTATTCTTTGGCAGATATCTTCTTCCCATAAAATCCTCACACATGCTATTTCCCTAGCAACTTTTGCCTCATTCATACCTCTGATGGTTTACAAACCAACTGCTCTTACTGCTTGAGTTAATGGTCTCTCATAGTCAAATTTTTCTTTCTATTCTTTTTTTGGCAGAATTGCCAACAGAGGAAAACAAAAGAGATGCAATCTTTAATACAAACTGAATCCCTCTCTCACCAGAACATTTCCTAGTGTTTCAATCACAAGTACTTCAGAGAGGGCTTGTCAAAAGTGTAAGATAGAAGATGGACTACCTTTGTATTTATAGGAACAAAAGCCCATGTAGGCCCTATTCCATGGAAGCAAGAGCTGAATATTGCTATGGTTTACTTGGAGTTTTTCATTGTACCCCTAGAAAACAAAGGGGAGAAGGGGTTGAATGTAGGTTCTCCATAGGCATGTTAATCTGAATGCCATAGAAATTGTTTTTCATTCATTCATCCATCCATTCATTCAATTCAAAAGCATTTATTAAGCACCTGCTTGGTACAATGGATAGAATTCTGAACTTAGAATCAGGATGACCAGTTCAAATCCTTCCTCACATAATAACTAGCTATGTTACCTGAGGCAAGTTACTTAACCTTTCTTTCAAAGTCTCAGCTCCTTATCCGTATGCTAAGTAGATTATATAGCCTCAAAGATCTCTTCCAGCTCTAAATCTGTGGCACTATGATATTATGTGTAAGGCAAAGGTGAGGAAAGGAGAATCTTGGATATTAATTCTTTAAGTTCAACCTGGCCTAGGAGCCAGTATCTTCAAGAAGCTTATATTTTGGTTAAGTAGACAAGAGATATGAAGACAAATAAGTAAATAACAACACAAGTAACATATAACTAAATGCCAAAATCAGTAGTGCTGGCAATGAGTGCTACAGAGGTTCAGTAAAGAAAGTAGATCAGGGTTACTGTGGTTAACAAAGGCTGAATGGAGGACTATTGTACTACCTAGCTATTTTGAATGGCAGACAAAGGAATGAGGAATTTATCCTGAAGGTTATGGAGATCTGTGTAGCTTTGAAGGAGTTGCTTAATCTCTCTGGACCTTGATGTTTTCATTTATAAAATGAGATGATTGGAATTGATGAATTCGAAAGCACTGTTTGTAGCTCTAAATATGTGACCTTCTAATCCTATGAACTTCTCATTCAGCAACTTCTGGCCCCTCTGGCACCAATCCTGAAGTCTCTCAAGCTTCCCATGAAGTCATCAGGAGTCCCTGCTCCAGCCGTGTAGGCCCCAGGAATCTGTCAAACTCTGTTTCACATAGGTGTGAGCTGAAGTTACACAGTTTAGTCTGGAGCTATTGGAGACTTCCTGGCTGCTTTGGATTCCCCTGAAGCTGATCGTGGGGAACTAATGGAGAAACTGGCAATAGAAAAGTTATAGAAGATTTTCCCCAATCATTTTCTAAACCACAACTGCAGATAGAGCCTCCTGTGCTCCTCCATGATGTTATTGGAGGCCCCTGCACCAGCCATTATGAGCAAGGAGCAAACGTTTCCTCACAGCTCCAGTGACTGCTGTGGATTTTCTCACTAACTCCCTGGTATGGTCTCAGAATTCAGATCCGTTCAGGAGATCTCCCAGAAATGTGATGATAATAATGCCAATGATGATGGTGGTGGTGGTGATGATGGTGGTGATGATGATGGTGGTGGTGGTGATGATGGTGGTGATGGTGGTGATGGTGATGGTGATGGTGGTGATGGTGGTGGTGGTGATGATGGTGGTGGTGGTGGTGATGATGGTGGTGATGATGATGGTGGTGGTGGTGATGGTGGTGATGGTGATGGTGGTGGTGGTGATGGTGGTGGTGGTGATGGTGGTGATGGTGATGGTGGTGGTGGTGATGGTGGTGGTGGTGATGGTGGTG
>CM053771.1:226397211-226420605 GCA_028658325.1 Potorous gilbertii | reverse complement strand
GAGAGAGAGAGAGAGGTACATACACATATGCCATTGCACGCGCGCACACACACACACACACATACATATCTTGGCAAATTATAACTTATCATCTAAGCAAATTGTCCAGGAGTGGTGAGGGGTTAAACAACCTGTCTATACTTACACAGTATGTTAGTATGTTTCATGTGCAGGATTTGAGCCACAGTATTCCTGATTCCAAGGGTGGTCCTCTATCTTCTCTACCACATTGTTTTTCAACATGAAATTTAATCAAGATAATTATAAATTCCTGTACTTAACATAAAAAAGCAAGTTGACTGCTTCTATACAGGATGAGAGAGAAATGAGAAGTCCATGAGAATAAAGACTTAGTACTTTTAGTTTACCACAAAGTGTATAGGAAAAATATGATAGTTTATTGTTGTTCAGCCACGCCTGACTGTTTGTGACCCCATTTTGAGGTTTCTTGACAAAGATACTAAAGTGGTTTACCGTGTCCTTTTGCAGCTTATTTTACATATGAGGAACTGAAGCAAATAGGGTTAAGTGACTTGTCCAGAGTCACACAGCTAGAAAGTATCTGAGGCTAGATTTGAACTCATGAAGATAGGTCTTCCTAGTTTTCAAGGTCAGTTTTTCTATCTGCTGTATCACCTAGCTGCTCACACGATATGGATACCAAAAAACAAAACAAAGACAAAAAACTAAAACAAAGACAAAAAAACAAACTAAACAAAAAAAAACCCATAACAAGAAAACCTAATTAATTCTTAGGCTATATTAATAAAAATATATTGTATTGTTTAAATGAAGTGAGGGAATAGTCTTACTGTATCCTCTATTTGTCAGTTCACATTTAGAATGTTTGGTTCAGTTATGGGTAAGACATCTTAAAGTGAACATTGCCAAATTGTAATGTGGTCAGGCTGGTGAAAGGTCTGAGAACCAATGTCATATGATGAATAATTGAAGGAGTTGGGAGGGTTTGTCCTGGAAAAAGAAAATTTACAGATGACTTGATGACTATCTTGAATAATTGGAGAGTTTTATGTAGAGGAAGATTAAACTCATTCTGTGAAGTTCCAGAGGACAGAACTAAGATCAATGGATGAAATTGGCAAGGAGGCTAATTGTGACTCAATGTAAAGAACTTTGTAGCTATTAGATCTTTCCAACAGTGGCACAGGCAAACTTGAGTAGAGCAGAGGATGCATAAATACTTGTCAGGGATGCTTTAAAGAGGAGTACTGCATGGTCCAAGAGGTTTGACAAGATGTTCTGTAGTGTCTTCCAAATGAAAAATTCAATGATTTTATGACTATATCTTCAAGTACTTTTGAAAAAGTGAAGTAGAGTGGAAGTACATTTGGAAATTTGCAGAAGTAAAGTGGAAATTTCAGTATTCTCCTTAACTTCCAACTCAATTTGGTCAAGGGATCTTTTCCTACATTTGGCCCCCAGAAAAACCCTGCTATAAGGATGAGACAAGGAGGAAACAGATAAGGAATCTTCCTTTTGAAGGTATCTACACAAACTCCTGGGATTACTACACATATTGTTGTAATGGGTGTAATTAGCAACCAACAACTGAGTTAAACGTGCATGACAATTTTTCCCCAGAAGCATCATCAAGGAACAATGACAGAAAGAGAGAATTTCAAAGCAGACATCCTTAGACTCAAGTCCCATCTTTTGTTAAAAATTCATAGTGTACTAGGTTGCTAAGATAAGGAGAAAATATTCTCCTAGTACAAGATAAATTAAATTTCCCCATTGAGGACTATAAGTCCTTCTACCTTTTTGTACCTTGATTTATCCAGATGCAAAATGTGGGATAGCTGCTACTCCTGTGTATATGTCACCAGTGGACTGTGATTAATGAGTTAATGTCTGTGAAGGGTTTTGAGTTTGTTGGAAGAAAGGCGCTAGATAAATACAAAGTGTTGTTGTTATTATAGGGAAGAAAAAGTAACTGTTAGTTCTGGGTCTATAATTAGGACCAAATATAGTGTCTGGTGGCTCTTATAATAGGATCTCTGAACAGATTATGGTCTACAATAAGCCTGTTGACTGAAAGGTTATAAAGGATGTGATTTTTGCTATACTGGGCAGAATCTTTTAGTTTTGAGTTTTTAGTTTTGCCCATTTTTTTCTATTTTTAGGCAAACTTGTAAGGGAATGAAGAACTTGTGAGAAATGTCAGATCAACAGCTTCAGAGTCTGATAAACAGTGTGTTCATGGAATAGGTACGGCACAGAAAGGATCAAGATTAGCACTGCAGCACCAACTTGGAGACGGAGAGTGCAGAAGAGATTCCAGCCAGTTATTTCACTTACTCAATTCCTGACCCACCACCCTTGTTGGGTGGAGAGCAAACAACTGTGTTCTGATGGAGGCCTAGTCCTACAGCTTGAAAAAGTCAGTCCCATCAACCATTAGAGCACAAGCAACACAGATCCCTGTGTTCGGGTCTTAGCAAGTAAGTAAACAAGGAAAGAATTTTAAAATGCTTCTTAATATGCTTATCTACGTATTTAAACCAATTCATAATGGTCAAAAAACTTGAATGTTTTAACAGGTTTCTAATGATAACTCTGCCAGAGATTTACTCTCTTTTTATGGGCAAATCACTTTACCTTTCTTTTCCTCAATTTCCTAATCTGTAAATTGGGTATAATGACGTCTTTCTTACAAACACAGAACAAATTCAGAGATACTAAATGCTTCAGCATGTACAAATAAAACCAAGCAGATGTACCTGCAATGCCTGTGTCAGGTTACTTTTCCAAGAAGTGAAATCAGTTAAGTTATACCCTTTGCTATTGATCTAATAGTATAGCTTTATTGCTCTATTTCTATCACGATTCCTCTTATTGCCTCATGAGAGTTGTACCTAGTTTGACTTGATTGTACACGATGCAGTATAGATTACAATACCTGTTTCTTTGAGTGCTCATGGTTATTTTTTTTAGATTTGCTCTTTTTCATAGCTTTAGCTTGGTTTGTTGATTTTCCAGACTAAGATTTTGAAAAATCTAAATGTTTGTTTCCCATCTTAGGGCATAACTAAACAAAAGTGAGAAATCAGCAACATTGAGTTTCCTTCATGCATTAACTATACCCTCTCCAGATGTAATATATAGGAATGAAATTTCCTTCAAAGGAGTTACAATGATATTAATTCATTTGAATATATCACAGTCCTATCTACTTACAAAAGAAATACACACTATTATATTCTTATATGTCATTTACGTTTCGAGAATTGACATTTTCCTGATGAGTGCTATTTTTTTCCTTAGAAATTGGTTTGCCATGTCTCAATAACACTGAAGTTATTGGAACCCTGGCTCATATCACTACACTATATTAAAAGACTTCTTATGCATAGTTTGGGGTGGAGGGGGTTTCTGAAAACCAGTTGTGCATCTCAAGAGACTATTGTCTGAAATGAGGATTAATGAGATAATGTGGGTAAAGTGCTTTTGAGACTTGGGTTCTGAAAGAAAGATGCCGTGAGTAGGGTACAGTGCATGATTGTCATGATAACTGGCATTGATCCTTGCTGTGCAGAGACAATTCCCACCCCAATGCCGCCTCCTCTCCTCCTCCCCCCTCCCCACCTGCCGCCTGTCCTAGCTTAAGTACAAATACATGGAAGATACATACCAAGTCTACATAGGAAGCTCTCTGGTAGCTCAATCACATATACATTAAGAGATAGTAGAGAAACATGTGCTTCCTTTTCCCACTGTGGCCTTTCCTCCTACTTCCCCACCCCCACCCCACCACCACATCCCCAAATGGTTGGCAGAATGGAAGAAGCTCATCGGGGTCCTTGTTCTCTGGGCCCCTCGGGGAGTTCAGTGTGGTCACCTCCCAAGTTTTCCAACTCCCTGACACATCTGCTTCATGAGTGACAAATTAAAATGTCTGAATCGACTGGAGACCACTGCCGCCAGCACACATGGCCAGCATGTGAAGCTGTGGTATTCACAAGTTTTTGACGCATTCCATACAGGACACAGGGACAGCACTGTTTAGCAGTTGACACAAGAGGGGTTTCAATTGCCTGCCAGACAGCTAAAAAGCAGCAAAAAAAAAAATCTTTTGTGGGTTCCCTTGAACATTCTGAATTCCTGCAACTGGTCTGACAGCCCTCCAATAGCACTTTGGAAAAGTCCTTAGAGCCTGGAGTGTGCCTTTATTATGGAACTTGAATTAGGACCTCAGGAAGACTTTGTGTGTGTGGGGGGGGAGCTCTAGGCCAGAAGAGAAAAACGAAAATAAGAGTAAAACCCAAAAATTCAGTACAGCCTTGCTACAGAAGAAGCAGCAGGCAAAAGAACAAGGATTCCACATCATCCCTGAATCAATTCAATAGCAGAAAAGAACCTGAAACACCTAAGTTGATATTTTCTCCCCCTCCCCTCCCCTTCCCCACCTCTATGTGCAGGGTTTGTGTTTAGCATCAAATTAAGTGTTCATGACAGCTAACCACAAGTTATTAAATGTGATTCACTGCCACATTGCAAGGCCTTCACTGGTGGCACAGAATAGCGACTTAGACAAAACTTTTGATTCATGACGTGGGTACAAAGAGTCTTTCAGGAGAGGAGAGGCCGATGAAGGCCTTTAGCCGAAAATTGTTTGATTTCCGTTATTCCCTTAAACAGGTCGGGGAGCTGAATTAAGCCTCAAATCCTTTCTAACTGCTTAGCTGTGAAGTCTTTAAGATATTATGAAGTTCCACAGAGTGCCTGTGGATTGCCAAGTCAGCAGAAATTTAAGACATCCATGTCAGAAACTAACTGGTGTTTGACAGGCAAGGCCTGACTGTTTGCAGTTCTTAGAAGAGTAGGATTCTTTAAGGCATCCTCAGGACAAAAAAATGAAAACAAAAAACCCTCTATTTCCCATTGTTAAAAGACCTTATTATGGAATAACTTCCTCATGTGAGGAACAATTATGTAACTTGCTCATGGGACTCTCTCTGTTGACTGTTTGTTTCCTCATGCTGGAATTACTGTAGAGTCACATTATGGGACAGTGGCTAAAACAAGATTCACAATCCATCAATTAACAGATGTTATTTCATCCTGTTTCATCAGCCTTGACACGGTACAACATACTGACTTGTTTGTGTATATTGCTGCCCTCTCCCGGCTGGAATGAACCCTAAATTGTCAGGAGTGAAAAGAATACTGGGTTTCACGTCAGAGGACATGGGTTCAGATTCTGCCTCTATCACTTACCACCTGTGTGGCCTGAGGGAAACCACTTAAACACACTAGGCTTTAGTTTCCTCATCTGTAAAATGAAAGGTTTGGATTAGATGAATTCTAAGTCTATGCCTCTAGGATTATGACTTCCCGCTACAGGCCATATCCACTGGACTGAGATACTAAAGCAGGAAAATAAATGATCCATACATGTAATTGGTAGATGAATTCTCTTCCTGATAATGTCTGCAGATAGCTTTCTGACAAAAGCACAGCTTCTCCTTTATTCTGGGACAGCATGGTAGAATCTGGCATAACGGCTTATCATCTTCATGTGACTGGCATACAGCTTTGGTACATACAAGGCATCCACCTGGGGGAATTCTCAGGCTAAATGCACTGGAAAATTGCATCAAGTTTGGAAGAATCCAGTGTTACGAAAAGCCTGTATTCAAACACCACCTCTGATACTCAGTAGTTGTGTGACCATGGGCAAGGCACAGATTTTAGTCTTGTAAGATTCAAGTGAGATGATATATTGTAAGGTGATTTGCAATGGTTAAAGTCTATTCGTGAGCTGGTTATTATCTTTGTCCCTTGGTTAAGTATAGCTAATTCCTTCTCTGGATGCTCACATCACAGGATCATAGCTAGGAAGGACTTTAGTCAGTCAATCAGTTCTGTTGTTGATGTTCAGTCCTTTTTGACTCTTTGTGACCCCATTTGGGGTTTTCTTGGCAGAGACACTGGAGTGGTTTGCTATTTCCTTCTCTGATTTTACAGAGGAGAAAATCAGAGATTCTTTGATTTTACAGAGGAGGAAACTGAAGCAAACAAGGTTAAGTGACTTGACCAGAGTCACACAGCAATTAAGTCTCTAAAGTCAAATTTGAACTAGATTTTCTTGACTCTAGACCTAGATTTTATCCAATTACTATATGTTAAACACCTCATGTCAAGCACCATACTAGGCACTCGGATTAGCACTGAGGATACAAAAAAAAAAAATGCAAAAAAACAGTCCCTGTTCTCAAGGAGCTCACACTACCTTCATTTTACAGACAAAAATCTGAACCAAAAAAGAGGTTAAATGACTTACCTGGGCTCACACAGCTTGTAATTGTCTGAGGTAGAATCTTAACTCAGGTCTTTCTGACTTCCATCTCTGTCAGTTTGCCTACTATACTATATTGCCTCTGTCCATATTAGAAAAGGTTTCAATCTATAAAGATGTGATATCTTAGAAATCTTCCATACTAGGAAAACCAGTTCAACGGATACATTATGATTTGGTATGAATAAATTCACAATCGGCTCCCCTTTGGCATGAAGAGAACTTAATGCAGAGTCAAA
Source organism: Potorous gilbertii (assembly GCA_028658325.1). Lineage (NCBI taxonomy): Eukaryota > Metazoa > Chordata > Mammalia > Diprotodontia > Potoroidae > Potorous > Potorous gilbertii. The sequence continues at coordinate 226,414,047 of CM053771.1, read as the reverse complement.
TCCTTGTCACATTTGATAGATTTGTTTTTGCTGATCTGAGACATCTTCTGCCCCTTTCTATTCTTCTTAGATCTGGGTTTAGCATTGCCTGTTTCAATCTCATCCATGATGGTCATGGAACCTGAATCTGGTTGAGTCTAACTAACAAATAGCTTTTTCTGTAACACAGATTCTATCAAATAACCTCAGTATAAATTAGGAGTGCTAAACAGAGAAAAACCCAAGTATATGGCATTTAAATTTCTTGTTAACTAAGTGTCCAAAGGGAAAAAAAAAAGCTATTTTCCTTTCAACCTTTGTTTAAAAGCTTCCTAAAATGGATCTAAAATGGAATCACAATATTAAATTAATCAATTAACAAGCATTTATTAAGGGCTTATTATATGCCAAATACTGTGTTAGGTGCTGGTGATACAAAGGAAAAAAATGAAAACAACTTCTGCCCTAAAAGAGTTTATAGTATAGCCAGGAAATAGATTATGTACATATATAAATAAATGCAAAATAGATAAAAGATGAATTCAAAATCTCTTCCTACCCTGTGTTTGTATATTCCTAGGAGATGGGGTTCTACAGGGAATGTAATTTCTCCCATTCTGAGTAATATAGGCAGTAAATACCTATTTAACAGTGGTAAATATTTAACAACAGGCTCTCTGGGGAGGAAATGTATTGCTGACACATTTTTAAGTTTAAATTTAATCTACATTATCAACGTTTTCTGCACCACTTGAAGTCTAGGTCCTAGGGTTTGAGAACCTACAGTCTTGAGGCCACAGATTCTCCATTTCAGAGACAATCTATAAAACAATAGTGATTTGTAAGTGTGTTAATTTCTGAGGTGTAAATGCTCACACTGAAGATGTAACAATTGGTTCTCATAAGCTGATTTGAGCTGGCTCCAGCACACGGCTGATCGCAGGCCAATGTTTTGGTAGTACATAACAGGACTGAATGGTCAATATAAGAGAATGAGTCAAATCCATAAAGATCCTGGGAGATACATGCCCTACCCATTTGTCTTTACTCAGTGCTAGATATCAGTTGATATCTACTTTTTATTCCTCTTTCTCCAAACAGCATGATGAAAAAAGTAAGCCCCAGCTAACTGACTTGGGCTTTGATTTAATTAGGTTCTGGCAAAGTGAGATTTTACTATAACTTATAAATGCTCCTTTACTTACAGGAAAGGGATTTGAGTGAATTCAAACGACTTTGAATTTAGTAAAGCCATTCTTCTACAGTATATGCAGCTGTGTCATGAGATTGACTTGATGAGTTTTTTTCACCTTGGGGTATCATAAATGATTTCATCTTACCCTACCTTGCCTAAAAATACTGAGCTGTAGATAGCCATAGAACACCTTGATTAATTACTAGAATCAGGAAGACTTTTATATTTTGTTTTGACATGTTTCAATCACATGATCTCTGTTATTAAATCCAATCTTATCCACCATGGACAGAGAGAAAGGACTAGGACCTAGTCATTAAGAAAGCTCCCAGAAGAACTTTCTGGGGTTCAACATGAAGTCAATAAAACCATGTAACAAGAAGTGGTTAAAACCATTAAGTTGCTAAAAGATTTGCTTCATTATCATAGGTCAAATTCAGTAAAAAGCTATTCTCTAAGTGCATTGAATTGACTAGCACTAAAAGTGTGGGGAAAAGATATTCTTTCTAATTTGTTTTGCTTTGTTTTGTTTTTTTAACAAATTTTAATCAGTATGTTTTTTAACCTCACCAAATTTTCCTCCGGCGTTACCCCCACCCCAGAGCTATCCCATATAACAACAAATATTTTTTACAAAGACAAAATAAAAAAGAAAAATGGGGGGAAATCACAAAATTGATCAATAGAGCAAAAACATTGTGAAAATATGGTCACTCTTGTAGACCTCCCACATCTGTAGAGAAGTGGGATGAGGATATAGTCTCATGTATCTTCTTTGATATGCCTGTTTTTTAAGATTTTACAACATTCACTTCTGAAGTAATCATTTTGTTTTAAAGAAGATCTCTCTCTCTCTCTCTCTCTCTCTCTCTCTCTCTCTCTCTCTCTCTCTCACACACACACACACACACACACACACACACACACACACACATCCTTTCCTTCTTTCCTTTGCTTCTTATTCTAGCTTCTTCTGCCCATTTCCTGTTTCCCAGAATCCCAGGATATCAGAGTTAAGAACCCCAGAAGTCATTTAGTCCACATCTGAATAAGTATCTCCTCTACAAAAGTGGGGGAGGGAGAGGGAGGTGCTGCTGGAACTAGCTTCTACAGACTTGTGAAAGTCAATGTGAGCAGTTCCACCTCAGATATTCGCAAACACTACAGATCAGGGCTTGATAAATTGCTTTGTTGATTGTCTAGGTTTAAGGAATTAATGGAGAAAATGTTAATAACGTACGTTAAATTTAAAAGTGTTTGTAGCTTACATTTTTCTCCCGCAGTTACTTACCAGCACACCTCTTGTCTACAAAATACCTGATGCTTGGTCATCTGGCCTTGGCCTGAAGACCTCCAGTGAAGAAAACCTGCTACTCTCCCAAGCAGCTCTTCCTTTGTTTGAATGGCTTTAATGTTGAGAAGTTTTCCCATATGTTGCACAAACTAAGGTTAGTTAGCCTTATATTGAGCCAGACTATGCCTGGCAGTAGTTTCCACCCATTCCTGCCCCTGGGGATTAAGTGGAACAAGTCTAAGCCTTATTCCACATCATAACCTTTGAAACAGTTGGATATTGACATCTAGCTCCCCATTCCATTTTCTCTTCTTCAGGCTCAATATTTCTAGTTCTTTCAGGTAGTTTTCATATTATTTGATCATAAGCTTCTTTGCTATGATGGTAATCTTCCCCTGGATGCACTTTTGCTTAACAATGCCCTTCCTAAATATAGCACCCAGAAGTGAAAATGGTACCTCAGGTACCAGGGCAACTCCAGCCAGACTATGACATCCATAATTATCAATACCTGTCTTACTGAAGGTTGAGGTCATAGTAACCTTTTTTGGTTACCATACCACAGAGTCAAAAATTAATTATTTCTAGGAAACAGGTATCTCTTTTATACTGTAACTTTGTGGAAAACTAAATCTAACCTTGGACTTTCATTAGCTCACAGATTTATATTGGCTGCTATTTCTTTCTTCATGAAAACAAAAAGAGTTCCCCTGCAGAAGTAACTTTTTAAAAAATCTCAGAGAAACGACCGTTTTGGAACCAGACGTTACCTTTCTGCCTGAGGCTAACCCTGACAGTTATTTATGATGGAATGACTTCTAGCCTCCTACTGCCTGACTGCAGACAAGCCTTTATGAAAACCAGGCTTCCTACAGTGTAGCCTCTGCTGCATCTAGAGGCAGTTTAAATATTTTCATTTAACATGGAAGTATTTTTAGATGATGAAGATGATTAAGTGTTGAAAACATAGCGATCTCTTTGGCACGGAGAGTAAAGAAATATGAAGAATTTTTAATAAAAATTTAACCACAATGGTATTGGAACACAATATGTCTGAAATACAAGATGGACACTTTATCCTATGGGCTAAGCTGACTTTGCTAATAGTCTCAGAAATTTACAGGTGTAATTTTAGCTACCTAAGGGAGCACACAGAGAATTACCTGCATGCAATAGAAAAAAAATGGAAAATGCAACAAAATATGAAAAAGAATATCTGAATAGAAAGTCAATAGAACTAATACAAAGCATATTTCATAGTCTATTGCCAAAGAATGCCTGAGAATTCAAATTGTTATGAAAATCAGATTCGCTGGATGTTTTCCTCTTGAACAACAAAAAAGTGTGAGGATTGTTTTTGTTTTTCTATAAACATTACTATAAATATAGCACCTACTCAAAATGATTTTTTTTTTTGTATTTTGGCTGTATTAGTCAGATCTGGGCAGTAAAATGCAAAGAATAAATTCATGATTGATCCTATCAGGAACATGGTAGATCCATGGCTTCTGCCTTACTCTTTTATATGCAGGCCTTACAAAGTTGCTCTTTCTTTTCTTCTGACTTGGCTACAGTTCACCATTGTGAGATCCAATGTGGGTGGGTATGCATATGTGGGTTAAGCTTTTATAGTTTTTTTCCTAATGTTTAAAAAAATCAATGCCATCAGCCTATGAGTGATCCCAAAATAACAAAAGCTAGACCTGTGTGTGATCATGATAGAGGGAAAACTTGGGATAGGGAAATTGATTTCACTTTCAAGTTTCTGATTAGATGACAACTGGGCGGGGGGGTGGGGTGGATTATTTCTCTAGTGATGAGAAAACATATTCTACCAGTGTCCCCTTTGAAATCTATTGAACTCAAGAGTGGTGTAAGTCTTTTAGGATGGCTTCTGCAATCATGAGTTAGCCTTTAAAAGATGTTTGAAAACTTCCTACTTTTTCTATATGCTTGTTAGAAATCACAGAATACCCTAGCACATTGTAGCGTGGGTTCCCAAAAGCATCTTGTAATTGCCAACATATTACTCAAAAGCAATGCAAAGGAAACCCAGACTCCATCTAATGTGGATGATAACTTCTCTAAGTAAAATGTTCACAAGCGTTTGAACACAGTGTTATCCAGGAAGATGATATCTGAGGGGAAATCTGGAATCTACTAGCTAAGGGAGATTTCTGCCTTTTAGGAAAATCACTTACAGCATCACAGATTTAAAGCTGGAAGAGGTTTTAAGCAATCATCTCTTCTACCTCTTATTTTACAGATGAAGAAACTGAGGCCTACAGAAGGAAGGGGACTTGCTTATGGTCTCATAATGTCATATGTTTCAGAGCCAAATCCAAGACTGAATCTAGGATTCTTTCCACACACTACTTTCTTTTCTTTTTTTATAACTCAGTTCTAAAAGCAGGACTTCAATTCTGTTCAAAATATCTAGTTACTACTTTCACAGAGATGGAGGGGAGACGAGCTATTCTCCTTTCCACTCATGGATTCTCTGCTATGGCCAGGCTTAGAGTATTAGAATCACAGACCTAGAACTAGAGAGAAACTTAGAGGTCTTTGTAGTCTAATCCTCCTTTTTACAATACTCTAAATCAAAGGCCAGGGAAATTGTGACTTGCCCAAGATCAGACAAGCAGCTTATGTCATAGTAGAATTAAAAGAGTTCTGGATTTGGAGTCAGAGGACCTGAGTTCAAATTCTGGTTCATGACCTTGAGTCATTTTACTTTGGAGGGCTTCATTTTCACATCTGTGAAATGAGAAATACGGGTTAGATGATCTCCAACACCCCTTCTCACTCTAGGATTTTATAAGACTGCCTTTCTACAATGATTAAAAAAAAAAAAGTACCCTCTCACTAATTTGGGAAAAGGATAGTGGTAGGTTAAGCCTCTTGCTCTGTAAGAGTAACATAGAAAACCTACCCTTTTTAATCTGGCAAAAAGCATTGCCAGACTTAAATGTGTCTGAAGGAGGAAGCATTAAGTCTGATAGCTTTCTACTTTATTTTTGCTGCTAAGGTACTGTGTTCAGTTGTTTCTAAGCACCTCAAGAAGTATAAATGCTAATGGTGCTGTTAAATTTAATTTACCCCTCTAAGATTCTGATTTTCAAAAATATGGACATCTTTAGTAAAATCCATCAATTTCTGCTGAAACATTGTTTTGTGGAATACCTTTGTGTCTGTTCACCTTCTGAAAACTTCATTTAGGCCCATTTTGATCTAGTCTGGAAGGAGTCTATATTTCTTTTGCATTGCGGAGGGAGTGGTAAAATTCAGGACTCAGAAGGCTGTGTCCACTATCCAAAATCATTCTAAGGTTAGAACCCCTCGCTTGGTAAAGCACTCACCTTAGTCTGGGAGAAAGTTATTTTGTTTTTTGTTTTTTAACGACCTTAGAGTACTAGTTAATTCTCTCCTTTTCATGAAGTGAAGAAGAGGGCTTATCTCCACATTTTACAAATGGCAAGCTTGAGGCTCTGAGGTGTTAAGAGGCGACACCTGATAATCAGGATTCGAACCCAACTTTCCCCACCCTTAGCCCTGAGGAGAATCCTTTCTGTAATGCTGGTCCTTTGCCCCATTCAAGCTTCCCCACTCCCATCAGTGCCCTCACAGGAAAACTGCGCAAGTAAATTACAGAGGATAGATTTTTCTTTCTGTGTAACACTTATGGAAAGAATCTAGTTCGTGATTCTTGTTACAGAATTAAGGATTTATGAAGTGGGAGCTGATTTTTCTTTCTTACGGCCTCTTGTCTTGCTTCAGGCCTCAGATGGAGAGAAACCTTTGGGCAAGAAAAAGCTGAAAATAATGACAAGGGAAGAGGCGTTTTATTAGTGTTTGCTTTACCACTCCCTTTCTCAAATGCTTACTTGGGGACTCTAAGATTTCTTATCAAGTGGATTACTAACAGCTAGAAGAAGAAAAAAAGGTAAAATATTTTATTTTTTAAAAATATAATGGTTAAAATATAGGAAAGACTATTTCTCAAGGAGACTCACTATTCCAATAATTGTGTTTTTTTTAAAGGGAATGATTATTTAATAATCATTAATATCAGAGACAATAATAAGAAGTCTGCATTTAACTGCTTCAGTAGTCAGTTTTGGAAAACGGAAAGAATGATAGCTTTAGACTCAGAGAACCTGAGATTGATTACGCTTACTCTGCTATTTACTATCTGTGTGACCTTGGATGAGTGATTTCATCTCTCTGGGTCTCAGTTTCTTCATCTGTAAAATGAGAGTTGGATTGTCAGATTCTTTACCTGGGATTCATGAACTTGTTCTTAAAAATATTTTGTAGCTTTCTTTCAATATGATTGGTGTCTTTGATAATGCTATGTATTTTATTTTATATATTTAAAAATATAATTCTGAAAAGGAATTCATAGGCTGCACCAGACAGCCAAAGGGGTCTATGACACACAGAAAAATTAAGGACCCCTACTAAAGACTAGATAGTCCTTGGGCTCCCTTCCAGCTCTAAATCTATGGTTCTATGATCCTTGTGTCTGTCACCTCAGTTTGTTCACTATGCTTCCCAGATGTTCCTGAGAAGAAAAAAACAAAACAAAACTCTGTGTTCGTGATTAAGATATGTTTTTGTCTCACTAAGGATTCCATCCATTCATCTATTTTATTCTTTGTATCTACTTGTCCTTTGTAGCATAAGTTAGTGAAGTCACTTTTGGAAAATACGTAATAATTAGAATGTTTTAAATTTTATAGTGTGAAAATAACTTCTAGGAACCTTGGTTGTTGTAATTTCGTTTCCTCACTCTTATTGGTGCAAATGAAATACAACTAGGTCCCAATTACTGCAGATAATGAATTCTCTGAAGTTGTCAAATGTATTAAAATTTTCACTATTCTAAATTATAATTATGTAAAATATGGTCATTGATTCCAATCCAATGAAAGTATTCATTAGAACTACTTGATAGATTCTTTATTCACACTGATCAGACATGCAATACAGAGCAAGTGAGTTTAAAAGTAAACCATTGAAAAAGTTAAAAATAATAATTGACATTTACATACCACTTGATCGCAATTTCCATATATTATCAAGTTTGAGTCAACAGTTCTTTGAGGTAAGTGCTATAGACATATTGTCCCCATTTTTCAGGTGAGTAAACAGAGGCCTAAAGTTATGTCACTTGTCCAAGATCATACAGCTATTAAGCAGCAGTGCTAACATTTAAACACAGGTTCTTTGTCTCCACAATCCAAGACTCTTTAGGACAATAGATGACAGAGATTAAGATCTACTGGAGACATAAATAAATGGTTAGTCTAGAAGACAACAATAAGTCCCGCCTGTAAACATCAGCCCTGTGATGAGGTTCCATGGACTTAAAGAAAATAGCTGTCCATTTCTACATTCCCACACCAATACTTGCACTTCTGAATCTCACTGAGTTAAGTTAAAATAGGGGAGGAGGAAGAGAGATGGGAGTGGATGGAAAGAGGGATATAGCCATTACTAGATTGGAAAGTTCACTTATAGAGTCAGGATGAAAAAAATGTGTTTGGGTTAAAGAGCTGATTACTTCTCCAAAGACCCTTTGCAGCTGTTACCTTACATTAACCTTTGTGTTCTGGTTGTTCCCAAGTTTACCCAGTTGGCTCTCCCAATTCTTTGCCTCAGTGTGGTGCATTGGGAAATCCCACCATTTTGCTGCCAAAGGGCTCATTACCTTGGTTTAATTTCTGTTTGGAATGAAAAGTATAGTTAACTTGCTCCTGTGGGCTTTTTCAGAGAGATATGTAAAACCGAGCTTAGATCAACGGAAAACAAACATTTAAGAAAGCACATAATTAGGGGATGCATACTAGAACTTGGGGGAGGCTGATTTCATGAAGGGGATAGGACTGTGTGTGTGGTCACAAAAGTGGAAAAGTATATGCCTCTGATTTGCCCCTTCTACAGAAATGCAGCCCAAAGAAAAAGGATTGAGTTTAGTCCTCAAAGGTCAAGCGAAATCTAGCAATGGATTATTGTAAATAATCTCATTTGACCTGAAGACTAACTGAGGCGGCAAGAAACCCCCTTGAGTTTCGGAGACCCTTGCTTTCACCAAGTTGCCCCCAACTAGAGATGGACCATAGTGTCTTTGGCAACTTTTTTTTCCCCTCCAAGGAGTTAGTTACACGAGGATGTTTTCTTCCAAAAAGTCAGCATTGGGTTAGCAGGAGAGAGAGGACCGTGGCCACTGAGAACCTAACCGCTCTAAAAGCAGGACATACGCGGCGCACACTTTTGGGCTTCTAGAAGTGGCCCCCAAGCATCTCTCTTCTCAGGGGGAAGGAAGACAGGGCCTTTAGCTTCACAAAAGCAGGTGCTTTCGTGGGGGAGGCAAGTTGCTTCTGAGCCCCGGGGTGGGCTCGTTTTTCATTTCTCCAGGGTGGCAGAGGCAAGCAGTCATTTGAATGCCGTCGGAAGGGCTTTTCAGCCAACACAAAAGAGCAGACGGTGCCACTTATTTCTGAAATGAGCGGCAATCATATCTGTGAATCGCGCAGCACGGCAAACCACCGTAATCTGCATGACAATCAATGCGTGATCCTGCCGCACTCCCTAACTGCAGCCCCCGCACCTCAGCCAGCAGCCACCGGTGACCTGCTCCGGGCCGGCCCGAAGCTCTGAGCGCCAGCAAAAGAGCTCCTCATGGCTGCAGGAGAAAAAGGGCGGGGGGTGGGGTGGGGGTGGGGGTGGGGGTGGGTGATTATCCCAGGAGGCAAGGCGAGGAGCTAATGCAAAGCGAGCAGCTTCTTGTTCACAGTTTGCATAATTAGATATCTTGAATAGGGTGTGTGTGTCTGTGTGTGTGTGTGTGTGCGCGCGTGTGTGCGCGTGCGTGTGTGTCTGTGTGTGTGTTTGCGTGTGTGTGTGCGTGTCTGTGTGTATGTCTGTGCGTGTGTGTGCGCGCGCTAAAAATACGCCTGCTTTGTTTAAATCAGCTATTCTTTTAGCAGCACGACTTGGATAGCAGAATTAGCGAGGTACTTAGGACAGTAGCAGAGATAAGGTGCTTTTTAGTTAACACTTACTGGGGGAAACCACTTTCCCTTCTCCTGGTTTTCTCACTTTGAAATTGTGTAAGCAGGCATAGGTTTCTCCACCTCTGGAACCAGGAATTCGATGCCTTCTGCCTTTGCTCCATGTTCGCAAGTGTGAGTCAGGATGTTGGGCCTAATGAAGTCCTGAGAACTGGCTCCTATCAGAAATAATAGTGACATTTTCCCAGTGGACTTGTGATCTCACTGGTATAGGATCAGTGAGGAAATTACCTTGGCCAACCATGGGATAACGAAATTAGAGCTGGGAGGTAACCTTAGAGGCCATCCAAGCCCATGCCATCATTTTGCAGATGAGGAAACTGAGGAAATTAGACTGTAGGCTTTTTAAGAGCAAGACTGCATTTTGCTTCTCTTTGTATCTCCATGGCTTAGTAAAATGCCTGGCACATAGTAAGTGACTGAATAAATTCTAGTTGACTGACAGGGAGATTACAGTGACTTATTCTAGATCACACAGAGAATGAAGGAGGATTTGAAACTATATGTTCTAAATCTAGAGCTCTAGAATTATTTGCGCTTTGTACAGTAGCTTCTGTAAGAGTCCTAAGGAAGAAAATCACCTCTATAGCAAGACATGCCCGAGACTTTGAGAGTTTAAAAGATTTTCCAGGGTCACACAGAGCAATTATGTGTCAGAGCGTGGAATAGAATCTAGGACTTCCTGGTTCAGAATCCTGCCCTCTACCCACTTGGCATTTATGTAAAACTTCACGCTGGTTAGCGCATTTGTTTCTCATAACAGGGAGGCAAGGGCTATTATTACCCCACTTTACATGTGATGGAACTGATTAAAAGGTCCGATAAATCTTGAACCAGCTAGGTTCATACACCTAGTAAGTGTAAGAAGATTTAAGCCTAGGTCTTTTTCACTCCAAAGTCAGTATTCTATCTACTAGACCAAAGAAAGCCTAGATTAGCTATATTTTTCAGAGTGACTTTCATGACTATTCTAAGGAAGAAACCCAGCTCTTTAGTAAATCCTTTCCTAATTAAATAGTCCAAGTGGGGCATCTTAAGCAAAATGGACCAAGTTCTGAGTTTGGATTTGAATTTATATCCCAATTTTGATACTTTCTAGCTGAGTGATGCTTTGCTTTCCCTCTAAGTGTCTCAGGCAACTCTTGAGGGTTTATCTAAGTCCTTGACAAGCCCACAGTGCTGTTAGGAGATATCAAAACCTCCTCGTTCTACATCTTACTTCCTTCTTCTCAAGGTCCTTAATCTCTGTACATATTTTATTTCTACTTACTAGGATTTAAGCTTCCCATGGCTAGTGACTTTGTCTTATTTATCTTTGTCTCTCATCCAGCAACCTGGCACAATACATTGCACATAGCAGGTGCTTAATAAATAAATGAATCTGCGAAGTTATCTTTTTACCACAAAGATGGGGGGAAAAATCTATGTTTCTGATTTCAACCGTTTGAGTAAGACTTTTCATTTCTTTTCTCCTTGGGAAAATGGTTAAATGTTATCTGGGCTCCATTTCACTATAGTGCCTCCCCCCCCCTCCCATTTTTTGACTACCCATCCTTCAAATTCTCAAAAAAAAAGCAATACAGGCTTCTGTAATTCTGTGGCTGACCTTGAGTACAGCTCCTGGCCCTAAACACCAGTTGGAATCCATTGAGGAAAGAGACCATCATTGCTGAATTATTTGCTAAATCACTTCTAACTTTCTTGGAAAGATACAATGTTTATGTAAGCAAAGTTCTCAAGTTTTATCACTTTAAAAGTTTATGGGATTAGAAGTCAATAAGTTTCAATAAAACTTTAGTTTCCTTTCAGTGGAGTTGTGAGACTCAATCAAAAGAAACAATTTGTAAAGACCTTTCACTTAATTTTCTTCACTACACTCAAGGGAGTTCTTCAGCCTTTGACTAAGTTGACAACGTATGTTAATTATACAGAATAATAATGCACTTAAAGGACATAATTAACATACCTTTAAACACATTTTCAAAGCTTTAGTTTTTTTTTTTTCATTTGAAGTGACTTTTGTCATTCAATCATTTTCAGTCGTATCCGACCCTTTGTAGGTTTTCTTGGCAAAAATATTGGAATGGCTTGCAAGTTCTTTTTCTGGCTCATTATATAAATGAAGAAACTGAGGCAAACAGGGTGAAGTGACTTGTCCTGGTTCACTCCTCTAGTGTCAGAGGCCAGATTTGAACTAGGTCTTCCTGACTCCAGGCTCCATACTCTATCCACTTTATCCACTGTGTCACCTAGCTGACATTAAGGAGATTAGGCGAGGCTTTATGTAGAGAGGGAATGTCAGCTAAGTTTTGAAGGAAACTAGAGAAATCTAGAAGGTAAAGGTGAAGGAGTTCATTCCAGGCATAGGGGACAATCAGTGAAAAGGTATGGAGATGGGAAATAGAATATCATCTGTGAGGAATAGCAAAAAGGCCAGTTTCTTTCATTATTTAAAAAGTTATGAAACACAATCTTGCCAGCGTGAAAGGTACTAATGTGCCAGTACTCACAGGAAAATACTTCCATTCCCTGGATCATTTTTAATTATGCTTCTCTGAACATTTTTGGGAATTTTTTGTTTTGCTTTGCTTTGTTTTGCTAGGGGTGGGATGAAGAGCAAGAACTTCATGTTGCAACCTAGATATGATTGAAATAAATGCATATTTTCTATAAAAATAAGATTACATGTTCTGCTTGATTTAAGGAACCCGTAGGAAAGGACTGAAGCTGTCAAGTTAGCATGTGTGACTGGGATAAAATGACAATAAAAAATTGGTATCCAGATCAAACATAAGATCTGTTTCTCCTATTGATTCATGTCTCCTTCAAATTCATTGGAATTCCATAATAACTCAAATTATTATGAATTACTTTGTGGAATATTTTTCCTCCTCTTTTCAAAATTAATTTTTATATAATTTATTTTTCCCCAGTGTATTCCTCCCCTCCCCGCTCCTAGAGTAATTTCATATAGCAAAGAATAAAAAAGAAAAAAAATTTAGCAAAATTAACACACATTGCACATTGCAAAAGCACACAAAGCACATTGCAAAAGTCTGATATTATACATAGTGTTCCACATCCATAGTCTCCTACCTCTGCAAAATATCAGATGAAATGCCTTTGTGTATGTCTCTTCTTTGGGATTAAACTCAACCATTATAATTTTTTTGACCTTCACTTATAATTGTGTTGTTGTCATTGTTTCCATTTATATCATAGTCATTATATACGTTGTCTTTTTTTTTTTTTTTGGTTCTGCTTACTTTACTTTGTGTTGGTTAATATGTCTTCCCATGCTTCTCTATATTCAACATATTTATCATTTCTTATAGCACTGAGATATTTCTTGCATCATATTTTGTTTCATCATTCCCCAATCAATGGGTATCTACTTTGTTTCCAGTTTTTTTGCTACTATAAATAGTACTGCTACAAATATTTTCATATATATATATACATATACACCAAATATGTCTCTTGTGTATATATACCAAAATATACATTTTGTATCTATATGCACATGGTGTATATATACTGTAGTGTATATAAATAATATGTAAATCCTGTGTGTGTAGTTGTTATAGACTCTACACTTTAGCTACTTTCTTCATATAATTCCAAATTGCTTTCTAGACTGGTAGGACCAATACACTCTTCCACCAACAATGTGTTAGTGGGTCTGTCTTTCTTCCACCTCAGCAACATTGCCTATTCCCATCTTGTTTCCTCTTTCCAAAATTGCTAAGTGTGAGGAAAAACTTTTGATTTGCATTTCTCTTATCCTTAGTGACTTTGAACATTTTCATATTGTTGTTAATGTTTTGCAACTCTTGTTCTGAGAACTGTTTATTCAAATCTTTTGGTCACTTATCTGTTGGGGAGGTTTTTGGTCATTTCCCTCCCTCTTGTTATTGAAGTTAAAGGGTGGAATAATCAAAGTATTAGCCTCTGTTGCATGAATTCTGATGTAACAGTATAAATGTGTAAAAGCTCTAGGACCAGTTTTGAACAATATTACAACTGCCCTGTGAGCTCTGTTTTCTCTCCTCCAGACCCAGTACATCTGTTACTGATTTACTGTGCCAGTCATCTATGCCAAGAAAGGTGACAGCAATCCAAGTAGGGGGAAATTTCATTTGTATTGATGTGATCAAAGAAAATAAGTGAAACTCCTCTAGTCTGAGCTAATGTGGCATAGCTGGCTTCCTTCCACTAGCTGATAACCTTCTTTCCTTCCCCCATTCTTTCTCTCTGTCCTCGTAAACTCTTAAACCATCATCATCATCCAGAATTTCTTATACTGATTATAAGTGAAGCTTTGGCAATGGGTTATTTTTGATGTATCAGACAGCCACATTGTAATTCCATAGAAAAGTGTTCTTATTGTTTCTAAATTATGGGTTATGGTGACTAAGAACAGATTTAGTTACTCTTTTTTTGTTTTGTTTTGAATGAGTACATTTCATCTCTGAGCATTTTTCTCTTAAGGAGGGCAGTGACAGATACATATCACTTCTGGTGGTCTATAAAAAAATCTTCTGGTTTGGAGGTAGAAAAGATGCACTGAGCTTTAGGGTCACCTAATCATGATTGTCTGAATTGTCTCTTCTGTACATGCATAGAAAGTTGAACTTATACCCCGGTTCATGCTTCAATCTTATAGAACACGCGAGGTTAGGAGGCGAGGTGTAGTAAGTCACTGCTGCTTGCATGCTTAAGTCAAGTAATCAATTATAAAACATTTATTAAGCCCCTTCTATGTGCTAGAAACTGTGTAGGATACTGGACATGCACAGACAAAAATGCAATAGCCCTGCCCTCAAGGAGATTGAGCTATAAGGAAGGGTCAGCAATAGCTTGACCCATGCTTGTCATTAAATTTCTCAGAACCTTGTTGGCTTATAATATGTGCCTTGAGCCAGCCTAGCCATTAAATAAGCATTCAGTGGTGACTTAGAATCTAAAGAATAGGAATAATGAGACAATAGCACTTCATCTTGGCAATATATCTGTATCTATCTGTATAGAAATTTTTATAAAGTTTGGGGAAACTTTGAGGTGGGGAAGAAAGAAACAGAATAAAAAATATTGATGTTGTCTTTTAATTCCATCATCTAGAGGAATTTTTGCATGTTGCATTGTGCATTTTGGAATTCTAATATTCTTTGTGAGCCTATAAAATACAAGTATAGACGATGAATTGAGTCTGCATTATGCAAAGGCTGTTGGCGACATTTGTTTAGCGCCAAGCTAATCAGTGCTCAAGAGAGGACTACCTCCAAGGAGCAAGGGATGTTATTTTAATCATCACACGTCCTGGACAGTAATGAATCAGTAGGAATCAAAATCATAATGCAAGCCACTGTGGGTATGGCTGTGGGTACCATTCCGAGCAGGTCTGGCCATATCCCCAGGAGAGGACCAAGTTGTGAGTTTTGCTGCACTGTTGTGGTTGTTCAAGTAATCTGAGAAGATAATAACTAGTTTGGGGGATTTCAAACGACTGATTTATAATGCAAAAATTGGTGAATATTTCTGGTAAGGGAATGCATTGTTGTTCGACTCATCCTCTTTTTGTCTGAAAGAAGACATTATGCTCTTGATCAGAAATGTCAGGGTCCAGCTCCCATTCCAGATATCCTTCTTTTATGGGTTAATGTGTAAGAAAATAGATTGTGTACCTGAAGACATGGATCCAATGGTCTTTTCCTCCTCAGACTCACTATGAAGCTTGAGAAAATCAGTTTCTTCTTCTTCAGTATGAAGTTCATTTCTACCACAAGAATACACTCCCAAAATACTTTTGATAGGATTTGATGTGTTCTTTTTAAACAGAAAGAACTCTAAATCATTTTGCATTCCAATTGAATTGGGTTCTAAAGCTTTTGAGGTCATAGCATTAGAAACTGTATAACAATAAAATGACATTTTTGAATGTGATTCACATATCACTAGAACCAGAAAACAAAAATAGAATTTGGTGAAGAAGGAGTAGGAGACTAAGACAGTGCAAACTGAACATCTTGAAGAAAAGTAGAAAGTTAAGTAGGAACAGTTGGTTGATAAAGCAAGAATATAGTCAATTCCCTCAGGCCACTTATTCCGGCAGGAAAGGTTGGTTGCCCTGGGCTGCAAATGATTGACATCATTTCATTCTATCCTTCCTTCCTTCCTACATGTATTTAGTACTCATCTATTAAATGCTTTGTATGTTCACGGTACCATGTTAGTTTCTGGAAAGGATTAAAAAAAAAAGAAAAGAATGGATGTGATGCCTGTATAAAGCCACTTTAAATATTATAAAATGGAAATTACATTTCTAAGTCTTGTCTCCAGAATGCTCTGTTGGCCTAGCCACATGACAATTTTGTGGCCTGTTTGCGGAGGTGCTTCAGGTCTCTGACATTCTATGGCATTCTCTGCATAGCAATGCATTGAATGGGCTCATAGCCAAATAAAACTAAAGTCTTCAAAACCATTCATCACACCTCTAAATAAAAGGAAATAGTGGGAAAGGCAGCAGATTTGGAGCCTGCAGTCTTGGGTTTGGCTCCCCAGTTCAACTACATAATAGAGTTATGATTTGGGGAAAGTTGTTAATGTCTCGGCACATCAGTGTCCTCATCCATAAAATGAAGGGGTGAGACTAGCCCAGGGGTGGGGAACTTGTGGCCTCAAGGCCACAGGTAGCCCTCTAGGTCCTCAAGATCAGCTAGCTAATTAGTGACTGAATCAGAGCTAGAAGACTGAGGTGTCTAAGCAGCTAGGTGGTACAGATAGAGCATCGGACTTGGAGTTGATCTTGGAGAAGATCTAACTCAAATCTGGTCTCAAACAGTTACTAGCTATGTGATCCTGGGCAAATCATTTACCCTCTACCTCAGTTTCCAATTCTGTTAAAGTAGGAATAATAATAGCACCTACTTCCCAGGATTGTTGTGAGGATAAAATGAGATAATATTTATAAAACATTTGGTAAACCTTCAAGTACTATCCAAGTGCTAGTTACTATTATTAGTCTAATGTTCTTTCTAGTATATTGTATTATCTCTATGGCAGCTATCTTTGATCTATTTTTAATTAGTTTATTCATACTGTTAGTATTAGCTACTTCCATGACAGCACTGGTCTGCATGGAACCTTTATAGACAGTGGAGAGTAAATTGAATTAGAGTCAAGAAGCCAATCTTTGACATCTTGTTCTCTCTCTAGAGGGGTTAAAGACAGTACACACACACACACACACACACACACACACACACACACACACACACACACACACATACATA
>CM053771.1:226302350-226397111 GCA_028658325.1 Potorous gilbertii | reverse complement strand
TTTTATTTATTCCACCCAAATTCTTTCAAAAACAAACTTCTTTCTGGAACAATTGGATCTTGTGTATCCTGTTGAATTGTAGCAGAAAGCAAATTTTTATGGCCAAATTATAAAGCTTTCAGCATAGAGGCTTATTTATGATGGAAACACTGACAGTATATTAACTGTAGTGGCTTTAGTAATACTGACCCCAGTGAGGTAGAATTTCCAAATCTGGCAAATGCTAAAATTATTTAGAATCTATTTTAATACTCTTGTCTCAGCATTTGGTCTAGTTCCTCCATTATAAGGGTATTGGAGCCATACTTGGAATGAGAGTTAGATCTGACATCAACATTACCCATTTTTGAAAAAAAAGAAGCCTTCATGTTTTGGTATTTTTTGACAACGAAATTTGTCCGACAGTTTCCCTAATAATTAGTTCAAGAAAGTAAAAAGCAGCATGCCACTTTCTTGCTGACTTTTGCTACTTAACTCTAAATGTAACTTGCATGAATGAACTTTTGAAAGAAGATGCCATTTTATACCTTTCAGCACAATAGTAAAGGGGAACAAGAGAGTGAAAGACTTTTTGAAGACTTTTCTAAGCTTTACTTAGAAAAAAGTCGATCCTTTTTTACATCTCCTGCATTTCTATAGATATTTTCCCCCATCCCTTGTAACAAAGATTTTTTTTAAGAGAAAAAAAGCAGTTAGGCACAAGACAGGCAATAAACATTTATTAAGCACCTACTGGGTGCCAGGCACTGTGTTAAATGCTAGAGACAGAAAGAAAAGACAAAGGGCGGTCTCTGCTCTGAAGGAGTTTGCTGTCTAGTGGAGGAGAGTCAACATTCAAACAACTATGTACGATCAAGCTCTATATATAAGTTGGAAATAATCAAAAGAGGGAGGGCAATAGAATTAAGAGGGATCAGAAAAGACTTCCTACACAAGGTTCAATTTTAGTTGTGATTTGAAGGAAGCCAGGAAAGCCTGGACGCAGATACCGAGAATTTCAAGAATTAACCTAGTCTGACTATGCATGTAATAATCTTCCACCCTAGTTCCCTGCTCTGAAAAGAAAGGAAAGGTTAAGCTTTACTTTTAGAGAATTCTACCTCAAACTAAGCTACTTGTTCTTGTTTAGTATATTTTCAGTCATGTACAGATATTTGTGACTCCATTTGAGGTTTTCTCAGAAAAAGATACTGGAGTGGTTTGCCATTTCCTTCTCTAGCTCATTTTACAGGTGAGGAAACTGAGGCTAATGGGGTTAACTGACCTGTCCAGGGTAACACTGTCTGAGACCAGATTTGAACTCAGTGCCCCAGGGAAGCTCATTGAGCAGGAATATTTTTTCCCCCTTAACATTTTTTTCTAGTTCAATGAAAACCATTTTAGGGAAAGGGTATGGGGAGAGGGGAAGATTGAGACATTACACATTCCCCTATCCAGGAGAGTAATAGCCATAGTAGCCATGTGCTAGTATGTGTGTGAATCAGAAGAGGTAATGAACCATAAAGTGAAAGTATAATTCACCAGCCACTTCAATGGCTCCAGGTCATCACTCTATCCACTGTGCCACCTAGCGACCCCAAACTAAGCTCAGACAAATCAAGATTTCCCAGTTAGCACTCTACTGTTCCTATTTGGTTTATAATAAAAAGTCTACTAGGAAACTGAAGTTTCTTCCAGTTCTAGCTCTTTAATGCTATGATCTCACAGTGTCAATGTACTTTGTAAGCCCCACTTAAGCCTTACTATTCAATTCAATTCAATAAACATTTATTAAGTACCTACTATGTGCCAAGCACTGTGCTAAGTGCTGGGGATACAAATAAGAGACAGTTCTTGCCCTCAAGGAGCTTGCAATGGGGGACCAATGTTGTTGTTATTTATCCTTTGTTCTCAAAAAGAGCTAATGACACAGCAGGGTTGATGTCTTGACTAGCAAGCGAATTGGACTTCAGTGAGGCAGATCTTGGCAAAGTCTTCAACCTCGCTGTATCCTCCAGAGTCAGTGAAGTCCAATGACAAGGCAAAAGTCAAGGGAAAATAGCACACAAAAGGAAGCTACAAAGTGAGGGCAGAAATAAAGGGGGGAGGGTACTTCCATAGAGTTAAAACCAAGCAGAGCTCCAGATGGGAAGTCGAGAGTTACCTGAAAGGTTCAGATCCCAGCCAACTATAACAGAAGGTTTTGAGAGTACGTTAGTCCTCCAATCAGAGAGGAGAGGTGACGGAAGGAGCTGAGAAAGTGCTTATTGAGTATCAAAAACCCAGTCAAATAGCATGATGTTTAGATTGCAGGTGATCAATTTATCTTGGGTAGGACATTGATGATGTCGCAGTAGAACTAAGGATGCAGCATGGAGACTTATTGCTAGGAAGAAATACTGTGGATTGTGAAACATGGGCACAAGGAAGAAAAGTAACTGGTTTAATCTCATAGAATTGGGACATGGGAGCAGAAATCCTAACTTCCAGTCCATTTTATCCTTAATCTAAATCCAGGAGGCTATGAACTTGGAGTCTATGACCTTAACCTGGAGTCTATGAATTTTTAAAACATATTTTGATAATTGTATTTCAATATGATAAGGTATTTCTGTGATCTTATGTATTTTATTTTATGCATAAACATTATTCTGAGAAGGGTCGAAAGGCTTCACCAGACGCCAAAATGTCCACAATCTGGAAAAGGTTAAGAACCTCCGACCTAAACCATTAACCAGACATAAACTCCATTATATAGTGGCTTTGTTCAGGTACTTTGTGGTTGCCACAAAGCCTGGACATCACTTTGAATGAAACCTAATATGACACTAAATTAAAATCACGACTGAAAAACACAGAAAGCTCGTTCACCACTGACCTTCCAAGTCCCTGAAAAAAAAAATTCAGTTCCCTAGGGAGGCTCATTTAGCAGGAATATTTTTCCCCCTTAACATTTTTTTCTAGTTCAATGAAAACCATTTTAGGGAAAGGGTACGGGGAGAGGGGAAGATTGAGACATTACACATTCCCTTACCCAGTGGAGGAATAGCCATAGTAGCCATGTGCTAGTATGTGTGTGAATCAGAAGAGGTAATGAACCATAAAGTGAAAGTGTAATTCACCAGCCAAGTTTCTCTGTCCCAAGCTGACAAATATCAGTGGGGGAAAATGGTGAAATTCAATTTGAACTCATCGATCTGGGGAGCTCTAGTGATCTAAGGAAGGTGTCATCATAGTAGTACAGTAATGGTTTCTTTTACAAATATAGTGATTCTTCTGATGTATGTTATAAAACCTCAATTGCAGCTTCCCCTCTGTTATGTAAAGCTAGCAAACGTCTCATTTATCAAATAATTTCCCAAAGAAACAGATGAAAGAATAATAGAGGGGGGAAACGAAAACATCCTTGATGTGCTCTTTTATCAGAAATGCATGTCAAAGGTCAAAAAAGCAGTGCTCTGAGTCTCTTAAACATGTCATTGTCATAATATAAAAACTGACTTACTAACTTAGATTATTTGGAGAGTTAAGTGCTTGTGTTATTGCAAATTAAACTAATTAGTATCATTTCCTGACAGCTGCAGTGAGTGTTAGCAATTCCATGATTTTTCTTCAGCCGTTCATATGGGATGAAAAGAGTGGAGACAGCTTTGTGATTTAATGGAATGGGACCAGTTTATCATAGTAAGGGCACATCATTCCTCTCCTAGCATTGAACAGCTCCCATCTCTCCCCCGCGACGAAGCCCTCCCGCCACCCTCTTCCCCAGTTCATCAGGCTATTATTGTGCTATTAACATATTATATAGAAAGCTGTATACAGATGTGGAGTATCAGTGATTCTGCAAATAGCCATAAGATGAAACTGGACTGGAATTGGCCTGTAATACTTCCATTTTGGAATCACAGAGATTACGCTCTCCATCCTCTTAACCAAAATTGTAGCTGCCAGTAAAACATGCAGGAACTAATTTCCTACCGCAGCTAGCTTAATTGTTGTCAAGCTGCTTTAGAAAGCAGCCCTGGCTCAAGCTTCCAACTTCTGTGAATGAATGTTGAAAGTGGAAGGTTATGCACTCGCTGGGTTTTACTAGAGCTTAATTCAGCTGACTGGAGCTTGGAATCAGAGAATGGCAGATTTGGAAGGGATTCCAGAAATCAACCAGTCCAGCTCACTCATTTTGACAGATGAGGAAACTGAGTCCAAGAAAGATAGAGAGAATTGCCCAAGGTTACATTCTAACCATGATAAACGAGTTATAAAAAAAACTTTTAAAATTGTGCTTTTATAATAGTAGGCATAGAACATGCCTGCTGAAAGATGAAGAATGCATCATAATACATAATAATAAAAGCAACATAACTTAGGCTGAATATTTTTTATATGCTGCTTCTTAAAATCAACTGTGGATTGGTGACAAAAGCACTGGAATTAGACTCCTGGAGACCTGGTTTTGAGTTGCAACGCTATAATTCCTGAAGTTTGAGGTCCATTATCTGTTAAAAAAAAAAAAAGGGAAAAAGGTGTGATAACACCAGCAACCTCGCAGGGCTGTTGTCAGCATCAAATGAGTCTGCATACCTAAAAAGCTATATAAACATTAGCTATTATTTTATGATTTCATTTCATTGTTTAATCTTTAGTGAAGGAAATATACTCTTTGGATGTATTTGAATATTATAAGCAATAGTAAATAACAGATAAGAAAGGCAAAGCATGCCTCCTTTCTAATATGCTTACATATGTATTCAAGTAGGTAAGTGTTTTCTAATTTATTTTAAAACAAACAAAAAGAAACTTAGAGATGTATAAGCTGATACATTTAGAGAAAGGAACAGATCACGAATCTTGCATCTATTTCTGATTCCACTCCTGACTTGTTTGACCTTGAGGTAATCACTTTCCTTCCTGCCTTCATTTAACAACTCAAGATAGGAGCCAGCAACCTTTCAGGAATAGTTTAAGGCTTTCCAGTTTTGGTCTAGAGACATGAAAATGGTTGGGAATAGGCAGAGAGAGGGGTGGGATTCATTTGCACCAAATTGTGGTTTAGTGCTTTGCACCTGGAAAGTGCTATGTAAATGTAAGTTATTAATACCCCCATGGATCCCAGCAGCATGTAAATAGCTGATGATTTTACATATGATTTAACAGTATCATCACCAGGACTCTCAGAATGAGTAATTCTCAGGCCATCACTACTTATGGCCAAATTTAATCTATCAAGAATTTACCACTGTGATATTTTTAGCCTTTTAACTCTTTGATAAGGTGGCTTTACAAACTGTTTGGGTCATACTAGCATAACATTCTGCAGTCCTCTTTCACATCATACAAACTTTTATAAGCTCCCTATCTTGTAATTATTTATAAAAAATTTTAAGTAGCTTTATCAATTGGGAAAAAAACATTGATGATTTTCTTGCCTGTGGCTTTGCTCTACGCCATTCTTTGCTGATATTTTGGTAATCTATTCTTCTGGCATCTTGACAAGGCTGTTCAGGATACCCCTCCCAGGGCAATTGCTCTGCAGGCAGAATAAGTACTAGAATTATTTTAAATAAGCAACTCTAACCAAGGTAGTGGGTGGCCTTCAACCTCTAGAATTGGATTAAAATGATTATCCTATCATGATAAACAAAGTTTAAATGATTTACTATTGGGAAAAAATCCTAAAGAATTGCTCTTACACTGAGAGAGATTTCTATTGTTCTCTATCTTCACTGTCTCATTGGGAAATCTTCCCTGAATTTGTTAAATATTACAGAAGATATTTGACCAGCTTCTTTCATCAATAATCCAACTTAATATATCTTTCTTAGAAAATAACCACTGGGGAGAGCAGAGGTGCCACAGAACTATAGATGGTAGAGACAATAATCAATGTTTTAATAGTTCTTTAAAGCTTGAACACTTGGAGGAATGGGATCTGAATTCAAATTCTGCCTCTGTGTTTTACTGCCTGTATATTCTCAGGGAAATCACTTAATTTCTCTGTGTCTCAGTGTGCTCATTCATAAAATGGAGTAATTGGAATAGAGGACTACTAGGAGCCCTTCCCACACTAAATCCATGATTTGATTTGAGTCTCATAATAACTGTGAGAGGTAAATGCTGTTGGTCTTATTATCACCCATTTTATAATTAAGGAATCTGAAGATCCCAGAGGTTAAATGACCTGTTATATGACTAACCACTATCAGAGACAGGATCTGAACTCCAATCTCCTTGCCTCCAGATCTATGTTGTTACCCCTTGTGTCAGATTGGATCTCTTCTTATTGGTCAGTTGTATCTCACTCTTTGTGACCCCATTTGGGGTTTTCTTGGCAAAGATGCTGGAGTAGTCTACCATTTCCTTCTCCAGGTCATTTTACAGATGAGGGAACTGAGGCAAACATGGCTAAATGACTTGTCCAGGGTCACACAGTTAGTAAATGTTTAAGGCAGAATTTGACTTACGAAGATGAGTCTTGATGACTCCAATCCACTTAGCCACCAAGTTTTCCACTGCCTGTTTTTGAGAAGAATAAAGGAATTGGTTAGCTTTGGACAAAAATTGTGGTGGCACTAGTTTTGAAAGGAAAAGTCCTCCCTCAACCTGCCCTAATGCCCAGCATTTTTAAAGGATATTTTCAAAATTGCATTAGTTTTATGAACAAAATCTTTAAATTTGACTAAAGATATCACAATCCAATTCAGTGCAATTAAATTCCATTAAATTAAGCAAACATTAAGTACTTACTTTGTGCCAGGCACTGGGGATATAAAACCCCAAAACCCCGTGGGGAGCTTACACTCACTCCCCAACCTCTCCACACACCTTTGTGGTCAACCAGTATGGTAATGAAAGCAAGAAGCCAAGAGAACATCAATATTAGCACCAGTAGTTTAAGCCTGTCTTTTTATTTCTTTCAGAATTTACTCATATCTTTAAAGTTTCTTGCAAACATGCGAAGCTATATCAAAGAGTTCACTTGGAGGGGTGGGAATTGAAGTCTTGATATTTAATTTCTGGGATTTAACTCATTTTGTTACTTGAACCAGTCTGAACTGCATTTTCTTCAGCTAGTTTCCAGGGACCTGGTGAAGAATAAATTAAAATGCCACATATAAATACTGAATGTTATTACTTCTCAAGGGGAGCACAGTAGCATAATAAACCACAGAATCAATTCACAGGACTCCGGACTCATTTAGTCCAAACCTCTCATGTTTTACGGATGAGGTCCACAGCAATGAAATGACTCGTCCAAGTTCACACAACTGGTTTGTGGTAGAGGTGGTCCTACAGTGCACATCTCTGCACTTGTAGTGAAGTGCACATTCGAGCATATTATATTGCCACTTCGAATGCTATAGATAATATTCTTTCTCTCAAATTTTACTGGTCTATCTAAAGTCTACTTATGGCATCAAATTTCTTCTTGTCAGTTGTTGAGATATTATTATAATTCTAGTTTGTGTTTTTAAAGAAACAGAATCCCTTTTAACAGTTTAGAGAATGGACTTCAGTGATACCATGACTGCATGGTTGTCCCCATACCTGGGAGACACTCCCTCCTTACCTGCACTTCTAGGAATCCTAGTTTCCTTCTAGGTCTAGCTCAGATTCCACCTTCTATACGAAAACTTTCTTGGTCCCTGCAGATCCCTACAGGTGCTAGTATACTCCCTCCTCAAATAACCTTTTGTTCATTTCATTCATTCGTGTATTTATAAGTATTATATTTATAAGCACCTACTATGTTCTAGGCCCTATGCTAAGTGCTTTACAAATATTACCTTACGTAATCCTCAGTACAACCCTAGGCGGTAGATGCTGCTCTTATCCTTTTTTTTTTTCAGTTAAGGAAATTGAAGCAGACAAAGTTTAAGTGACTTGACTATAGTCATAGCTAGTAAATCTCTGAGGCTGAATTTGAACTTAGGACTTCCTGACTGCAGGCCCAATACTCTGTCCATTGTATTACCTAGCTGTAGGCCTGGGACTAAAATTCAGGTCTGACCTCAGACTTACTGCTTTATTTTTTTTCCATGATACTACACTGACTTGCAAGCTATTGGTGACACATTCTTTAGGACTTTAATTTTGTATTTAGGGACTATGTTTCATTCAGCCCTTGCCCTAACTGGAATTTTTCATAATTTATAAAGAAAAAAGAAATAAATTACTTTATTCACACTTATGCAAATGAAAAATCTTATAATTATTATAGTTAATATTTTAAGTAATTTATTAAATATATTCATGAGCATATAGCCACACATTGAAAAAAGCCTAGAACTTGGAATCAGTAATTCTAGGTTTAAATCTCTACTCAGACACTCACTACCTGTGAGATCATGAGCAAATGACTTAATCTTTGAGTCCGTTTCTTCATCTATAGAATGGTTTCCACAATATATGCATTACTCAGTTCACATGCTTATTGGGTGGAAAACCTAAAAGTACCACATACAAATGTATCAGTATTTGTATGAGTGTTGTTCATCAATCCTTTCCATCGTGTCCTACTTTTTGTGACTCTATCTGGAGTTTTCATGGCCAAGATGATGGAAGGTTTACCATTTCTTTCTCTAGCTCATTCTACAGATGAGGAAACTAAGACAAACAGGCTTAAGTGACTTGCCCATGGTCACATAGCTAGTAAGTGTCTCAGGCCAGATTTGAACTTGGGAAGATGAGTCATCCTGACTCCAGGCCAGGTTCTCTATCCTGCTGCCCTGCATTAGTATGAGTAGTACATATTTGAGCTTAAATTATTGTGTTCATCCTTGATTCTCTCAGTTATCCATGCTTGAAAAATTCAGCCATGGTGCCTAGGCTGTGGTACAGTAAAAATGAAAACAAACAAATAAAAAATCCAAAATGGATGCTGGAGTCAAAGAGCCTGCGTTCAAGTTCTGTTTCTAATGCCTACCACTTTGGGTATGATATTGGGTAAGTCGATCAGTTTCCTCATCTGCAAAACAAGCTCATTTGGACTAGATGACATTGGAGATATGACCTTGCCATGATCTGAATCTGATACACCTTTATAGCAGCTGGTCACGCCTTGGAGGAGTTGAAAAGCCTCAATAGGACTTGCCCTCCAACCCTTTTTAAGGATTAAAAATCACAGTCTTTGAGTAGAAAAAAAGATGTTTAAAAAGTAAAAACTAGGCTATTAAAATATAATTGCATATGCACACATCCACATGTACATACATAAATATATATGTACATATACATAAATACACACACGTGTGTGTGTATGTATATATCCTTTTGCAAGTAACAAGTGTCTGGTACATAATAGCTCCTTAATACATGCTTGATTGACTGAAAAACATTTTTAAATACTAGAATTGTGCCAGAAAACTAATTGCAAATGTCATGGCTTGGAATGATTTTTTAAAAAAAGTTTTAGGATGGTTTTTGATTTATGTGTAGACACATTCATTTTTGTTTGCTTGTTTTCTCATATTTGTTTGCTTGTAAGCTCCTTGAGAGCAGAGACTGTCTTTTGACTCTTTTCATATCCCCAGAGCTTAGCACAAAGCCTGGCACACAGTCAGTGCTTAATAAATGTTTAGTGACCAACTGATTCATAGTGTCCTGATGCTACACCTGGCTTTGAAGAGCAAGAATCAAGTGTTGACTTCTAGGATGGGAAATAAAAGGTTAGTGATTTAACCTCATCAAAATCAAATCGCTCTTACCTGACACCAAATAACACTGAGCATAAACCAGGTTTTTAGTATATATCATTGTCCAGCATTTAGTGCCATACCTGGCACATAGTAGGTATTTAATAAATGCTGATTGATTATCTGGTTCTATTGTCTTTGCCTGAAAGAGGACAAAAATACCTTCCTTAGCCTTCACTTCACACTGCAAAAAGCTCTTTTAGACTATGTCTTTTTGACTTGTTTTGAAGTCAATTTTGTTTTTATTGATAAATTTTAAAAGCAGAAAAATATAATTTATGAAGCATACCCCCTCAAAACAATTAATTAACTAACACTAAAAATAACTTTGAAGGTAGATGCAGCTGTTTCTTAAAAGAAAGGGAGATTGCCTTTTAATCTTGATAAGATAATGCCATTGTGTAGTCTTTTGTGTTTAACCTGAGTATGTTGATGGTTAATGTTATATTTTTAATTGAAATTTTAGTCCTAATGAATAGAAATCTATTTTCTTTCCCTCTCACCCCCTCCCACTGGGGAAAAAATGAAAGATTCCCTTCAACAAATATCCATAGTCAAGAAAACAAATTCTTTCATTGTCCATGCTCAAAAAGAAATTGCACCTCGAATCCATCACCTCTTTTCCAGGAAGTAGACAGCATGTTTCACTATTTGTCTTCTGGAATCATAAGTAGTCATTGCATTGATTAGAGTTCTAATATCTTTTAAAGTTGTTTTGCTTTCACAGTGTTGTTTCTGTACAAATCATTCTGCTCATTTCAATCTTTGTCAATTTATAAAATTTTTCAAAATTGCTTTTGTAGTATTGATGTTATTTTTTTCTTCTAATGCTTCTCACTTTATTCTGCATCATTTTATATATTTTTCTATTTCTCTGAAACCAATTTCTTACAATAGCATTCTGTCACATTTGTATAATACTTCAGCTCAGTCATTCCCCCCTTAGTTTCCATGGTTTTTCCTCTACAGAAGAGCTGCTGTAAGTATTTTTTGTACATAAAGGACCTTCTCTCCTTTCTTTGATGTTTTATGGGTTATGGCTTAACAATGGTATAGCTGGGTCAAAGTATATGCACAGTTTTGTAACTTGGAGGGCATAGTTCTAAACTGCAGATCTGATGTAAGTTCCATTATATTGAGTTGTCATGGCTGTTTAGTAAGATTTTGTGTATAAACTCTAATTACTTTACAACCTAACTAGACACCTACACAATTTCACCAACAATATATAAATGTACCTGGGTCCTCACAACCCCTTTAACATTTGTCATTTTCCCTTTTTTGTAGTAGTCTCTGCCAGTATGATGGGTGTGAAGTGGAACAGGTCTTTCTGATGATATCCAAGCAGACTTGGCATGATCCTCAGCAAGCTTTCATTCTTCATATTCTGATAAAGCCTATTAGTTCATTTTGTCCAGGGTCTCTAGGGCAGTTCTTACAATTCACATTCATAACCTGTTGCCACTTAAAACACTTCTGTCCCTAAATTGTACCTTTTCCCTTACATTCTTATTTTGAGCCCCTTTCCAAGTCTCACCTCCATATCCCATCTTAAAAAAATTTTGAGAATAAAGTGCTAAATAATAGCTAACATTTATTTAGTACTTTAACATTTACAGTGCACTTTGCATATATTATTTCTGAAATAAGAACCAGCTTACTTTCACATATCCTCCTTTTTTTTCTCTGCCTTACAGCCATATAGTAAACAGAAAGATGACATCTACTCACAGAATCCGCAGCCTCAGTCTTTGACAATGGCAGTCACTTTGGGAAAGATTAGGGCTCTAGAAAATGAGGCTCTTAATGAAGAGGTGTCTGGTCTCCTAGGATTTCTCTTCTGGTCCTACCAGGGCACTGTTCAATCCTCATTTAATGGATGGTTAGGATCCTCAAATCATCAACCAATTTGGAACCCAATGAAACACTTCCTTCACTGGTCAGGTGACAATGACTTATAGTCACTACTTGACATAATTAATCATTTCAGAGCCAGAAATCAGGAAGACTATAGCTCCATATTAGAAGTGTAAGAGGAATGCCAAGATCACAATAGACCATAGAAGCCATTACCGTCTGCTGGGCTCTATGTCTACTTTTTAAACAGACCCTGGGTAGAGATTTAAGTGACAGACTGTAACAATTCAAAGAAATCATTATGGCCTATTAAGGAAATAGCACACATTTATAGTACAGTCTGCTGTAGGTACAAGATCAACATTAATGGCCTTGAAGGCGCTCTAATGGGCTATTGGGTAACAACTAGGCATGTTTTATTAACTGCCTAAATAAGCATTAGCTTATTGGATTCCACTGCAGGCACTTCTTTGAGACCCAGAGATATGGAGTCAGTTATTAATTCCTTTGCAAAGTAATTTACACCGGAAGAGACATTTTTAAAAGGCTTGTGCCAGAAATCTAGAGTCCTTTGGAAGAAGTATGTCATTTGAACCAATGGAAATTAGGAGCCAGTGAGGACCCAAAGAGCAAATGAGAAAATGTGTATTGCATATTAATTTTATAATTATAGTTACTAAATAATATTAAGAATTCACAAAATAGTCTATAGCTGTAAAATGTCTTGTATTTCTTATTGCTTGCAGCTGCGCAGGGGGATAAGAATAATGCCATGGAAAAAATGATGGAGTGGAATTCCAGTCCCACCATTTACTGCCCATGTGAATCTTGAACATGCCATGATTCTCTCTGGGCCTCAGTTTCCTCATCTCTAAAATGAAAATTTGAATGGGATTACCTCTAGGATCTCTTCCCATTTTAAAACCATGACCCTATGATTGGCATTAGTATCCTCACAGAAAGAAGCAGAAAAAAATAATTTGGATGTTAGTTATTAAAAAAAAAAATCAAAGGTTCAAAAGAAATTAAGGTTCAAAGTCTGACCTGCCACTTGCTCTCTGGGTAACCTTGGGCACATCATTTAATCATCTAGAACCTCACTTTCTTCATATGTAAAATAAGAGAGCTGAACTCGGGGAACTCTATAGCCTGTTTTTTCCTCTTTTTTTTCTTTCAGTAGGTAGTACAAATCACAAATATACACACATATATACACACACATACATATATAGCACATACGTGTGTGTATACATACATACATAAAGCATGTTACATTATGCAAAGCGTTTTGCATATGTATAATCTTATTTGATCCTGGCCACAACTCTGTAAAGAAAGGGTTATTATTATTCATTCTTCTTTTAAAGGAGAGGAAGTTGAGGCAGACAGAGGTTAAGTGCCTTGCCCAGTACCACCCAGCTAATCAAGTACCCCAGGCAGGATTTGAAACGCAGACCTTCCTGACTTCAAATCCAGTACTCTCGCCACTGTGCCATCTAACTGCTGTTTCTGGTTCTTTTCCAGTTGTATATCTATGATCTTACAGTGTTTCTCCTCTAATGCCTTGAAAACTCCCAAAGTTTAATAGATCTCTCATTTCAGTAGACAATCAAGGGTCTATGAAATATTCCAATCTAAAGTTAGGGCTTTTTTGCATTTTAAAATACATATTTATTTACTTATATGTATATAACATTGTCTTTCATTTGGAGCAGATGAATGACAGCTAGGTGACATAGTGCTGGACTTGGAGGCCCAGAAGATCTGAATTAGAATTCTGCTGTGACGCCTACTGCTTGTTTGACTCTGGGGAAGTCACTTAACCTCTGCTTCAGATTTCTCCTCCTTAAAAGGGGAATGAATGATAAGAGCACACACTTTATAGAATGGTTGCCAGTCATTTAATCTTTCTTAAGTCTCAGTTTCTTTATTATAAAATAAGGAAAATAATCACATCTGCAGATCAGCGGAGTTGTATCAAGAGGACAAAAGCAGAGTGCTTTGCACACTACAAAGTCTCATAGAAATTCTAGTGATTACTATTAGTATTACTGCTGCTACACCACATTCATAATGGCCATAGTTTAGACTATTCCATGCAATATCATTTTAGGTTTAGGTAAATATTATTTTTTCTGGCTCATCCTTTTACTCATTGTCCAGCAATCCTGGTTCCCCTGCTTGGTGACTGTAGAATCCTGGAGTATCTTTCAAGTGTTCACTCAAGTGTTCATTAGAACATAGCTTGCAAAAGAAAGTTCAAATTGTTTCCCTAGAGATCCAAAAAGTAATGCTAACCCTCTGTGGTCATTGTCTTTACACATACTTCAAGACCCAGTTTATCAACTGTCAATAGCCAAATGCATGTTTTTCTTTTCCCATGAGCTGATTAAAGCTGTGGTTGCCTGTAATTCATGGCATTCCATTGTATTTGTTTCTGCTGGAATTTTCAGGCTGAATTACTGTAACAAATATACCACTAACTCTGTGCTGCAAAAGCCCTGACCTTTTGAATCCTCTCTTTTAGCAGAAAATTGGCAGAGAGAATTTCAACACAATAAAGACCTTAATTTTTTTTCTTAATCTTGATCCAGAAATCCATATGCTTTAATCTAATTATGCAGGAGGATTTTGCCACCACTATCAGCTTGGATTAAGGGGTTCTGAAGATTGTAGAGATAGGATAGAGATGAGTTAATTCTATTTGCAGCAGATTATCAGGGGAAAACAAATATGAAATGTGCAATGCTTTGGTCTTTTCAAAAATAATTTATGCCCACAGCTTAATTCAAGTACACAAATTTGTTGGCATCCCAAACTATGTGAATTGGGAAATGTCTTAAGTTTCACACGTGATTCAAGATTCCTTAGTGCTCCCCAGTCAATAATGAACTAATGGCTCCAGAATCCTTGTATAGTCTTGCATATATAGAATAGAGAGGGCCATGGATGGGAAAAAATGGAGTGCAGAGAAAGCCGCCAGTCAATACTTAGCTTGGATATGGTAGGTATAAATGTACTTTACTTGTTGCCATTAATCTTTGTGGAATAATTAGGAGACAAATCATAATCATTGGTCTGTAAGACTAAAAACTCAGATGGAGTGAGGAGACATATTGCCAAAGTTACCATTCCTAATTTTGGACAACCACATGGTTCCCAAGACACCAGCGCAGAATTTTTAATGAGTTGAAGGAGTGGGGTTAGAAACCCACTACCACCTCCAGCAAAGGCTGGGCTCTTCAGGATTAAACCTAGTTTAAAACACATGCTTGGGTATACTCCTTGTTAGGAATGATACAGTACCCCAGTTTCAGTGGGCCTAGGCAGTGGTACCTCAAGGTACCACTCAAGGTTGAATAGAAAAAAGAATGAGGTTGGGGGAGATATTAGCTCAAGATTAAAATGTTTATTCCCTCAGGATTTCCAATCTTGACCCAAGAAAAGCCAGGGAATAGATTTTTTTAAAAAAAAATATTCTCTACAGTGCAATAGTCTTAAGAAGATAGATAAATAATCAAATCCATTCATCTGACAAATCTCAGACCTAGGATGAGCCATAGTCAGCTTCTAATTCCAGAAAGACTCTGCAATAATGATATGATTGATGATCTATCCCTACTCTGAACAGCTACCACCACTTAAGAGAGCTAGAGTGGAATAAGGAAAACAGCCCAAAGTACTTAAAGCCTTGGGGCTGAAGGAACAGACAGAACAACAACCGCTCATGTCGTCAGCCTGCCAACACGAGTTGGAAGAGTGAAATACAACAGGATCCTTTGAGACGCATGGTAGTGCAACTTGTGTGGCCCACAGCCTAATCAAGTGCTACATCAGGAACACAGGGCAAGGTACATATGGGACTCATTCTTGTCCTTCCTATGGGCTGGAGAAGTGTACTGGATATCCCATTACACTGTGAAATGGCATGAGTATGAGTACTTGAAGGTCCAAGAAATACAGTCACTTTATGAACTATAATAAGACTTTTTCCCCAAATAATATGAACCAAAGTTGCCCAATGATTTTTGTGTTATTATTTAGATCTTTAGCTGTGTTTCCTATCATTTTTTTTTTAAATTCAAATTCTCTAAGAAGTCTATCACTTGCCCTGTAAAGTCTGGGCTACACTCAGTATCAATCACAGTATTCTGCTTAATTGCAGAGTCTCTGATTTAAGGGATGTGGAAACTTTGGAGAAGCTTCATAAAAGGTTACAGGGTTAATTAAAGGGTTCAAGGGGAAAAAAGTTATATAAAGCACACAGTTAAAGGAATTAGCCTTTTCTAGGCTTGAAAATGCTGACAAGTAATACACACACAGCACATGAAAGCTTTCTACATGGAAAAATGAAAATTAGTGAATTCTAATCTCTACTCAGGATAAGAATGAGAGGAAATGATCTGGAAAGCATGTAGCATGAAAGATTTGGGCTAGATATAGGGGGAAACTTCCTTGTTGTAAGAATTGTTAAATTCCTTAGTTATCGCATAGATAGTAAAATTTTATTTTTTCCCTTCATTCATTTCAGTCATTTCCAACTCTTCATGACCCCATTTGGGACTTTTGTGGCAAAAATACTGGAGTGGTTTGTCATTTCCTTCTCCAGCTCATTTTATAGATGAGAAAACTGAGGCAAGCAGGGTTAAGTGACTTGCCCAGGGTCACAGAACTAGTAAGTGTCAGAGGTCAGATTTGAACTTAGTTCTTCCTGACTCCAGGGCCAGCACACTATCCACTTGGCCACCCAGCTGCCCCCAAAACTTATATTATTGGGATATACAACTGGGACTGTTATGAGCCTTCTCATGAGATGACCGGTAAATAGATTTCAATCTGGGTGAAAAATCTCTTCAAGTTGAATTAGGATTGTGGTATATGTTTGGACACTAGTGTTTCCACTCATCCTCGCAAACCTTGATTTTGACTGAACTGGATTTGGCATGAAAGTTTTGCTTCTTGCTCATTTGAAATTGACAGTATTCCAGATTGATGTAAATGTGTGTGTGTATGTGATTGTGTTGACAAAGTAACCTACCCTTGTGTTAGTGTGCATGACATAGAGTTTTTATTTTTAGGTGCAAAGTGATGAGGGTCTGAATTAGAGGGTAGCGGGGTCAGAGAAGACAAGGTGGCATCTTTGAGAGATTGCAAAGGTGAAATCAAGAGGCCTTGGGAGAGACTGGGAGGATGGTGTTACCTTTTACAGTAATAGGAAAGACAGGAGAACATGAAATCTCATCTTTCCAATATGCCAATATGATGCATGAGCATGTATACATATATATGGAGTTTTTTCATGTCATAGACTAGAAACCATGATTTTATTTCCTCTAGCTCAATAACAGAACACCAGGCTTTATTCATAGAACATGAAAATTTCTTTGTGGTATATCCTTCTTTGTTAAACATGCATTTTCATCATCCGCTTTTGGATGAGATTTGTTCAAATAATTTTAGTTCAGAAAGTTTCCCATCTGTGGTACAACTATGTGGTTGTGACCTATATTAAGATCTGCTGATAAACTTTCACCTGAGAGCCAGAAATTACAAAGTGGCTTTCTGACATATTGTTTTAAAATGCAGTTCTTTCTCCAGGGAGAGGATGTAAGCAGCTGTGTGTGTTTATTAGGAAACTAGCTTTTAAAAAAGATGGTGACAAAGTTCAGTTACCCTTTGAGCTTTTAGTTCACTTAAAGCATCCCTGTGGTAATAAAACGTGTCCTTCATGAGCTGTACAAGTTTATCTCCTAATAGCTATGTCACATTGATACCCTTATTATCATTTACTCAGTAGAATAGGGGTTCTGAAACTCTTTTCTTTCTCTAACCCTCTGGAAGTCTGGTGAAGCTTAAAGAATCCCTTCTCAGAATAATGTTTTTAAAAGCCTAAAATAAAATACATAGGATTACAAAAGGAATCAATTAAATATAATTACATATACATACATATATAATTGTACCTCAATATACATAACTTATAATTCTACATATGCATACACATATATAACATATACATATACACCTTTACATGCATGTGTGTATATGTGTGTGTGTATATGTATGTATAAAGGCCAAGGGCCAAAGATTCCTACAGCAGAAGTTCTGGACCCAAGGGACATACCCCATTTTAAGTTTTTTGTTCTAATTTAAAATTGGTTCTTTTATGGCAAAGTTACAAGGATGAGATTGTATATGAACTCCAAGATATGAAGGGGGTGGGAGAGGCACAATTATTCTGAGTAAACTATAAAAATAAAAACAAATTACTAAGTACCAACTGTGTCCAGAATGTTCTACTAGGCCCTATGGGAGATAAGAAAAAAATTAGAAAAGAAAAAAATCCACTGCCTTCAAGAAATTTATATTCTAGTAAATATTCTGACATCACCAAGAAGGCTTCAGGAAAGACATGAAATTTGAGTCGAATCATAAAGGAAGAATAAGATTTCAACAGGGAAATAATGGAAGAGTATTCTGAGTATAAGGAACAGCATGAAGATAGGAAAGTACTAAAATATGTGCATTAATTGTCAGGTAGAAATAGAACCACAGAATCGAAGAGTTGGAAAGTAACTCAGAGACCATCTTGTCCAATCCATACTTCATCAATAATTCCTTCTAACATATTCTTCCAAAGTGGTCAACCCAATCACCCCTTGAAATCCTCCAATGGACACCTTGCCACATCCCAAAGCTAATTATTCCACATTGGGTGACTTGATTTGGAAGGTTTTTCCTCACATCAAATTTCTAGTTCTGTGCTCTAGTATCTTACATCATTGTCCTTGATTGTGCCCTCTCATACCAAGGTCTAATCTATTTTCCTTATGCCTGAGTTAAACACATAGTCTTTATGTATGCTCTATTACGATGTATAACACCTCATACCTCATCTAAAACTACTACCAAGTATTTTCATTTTCAGATTAAATATCTCCCATTCTATAATGAAATCTTAATGCGACATGGTCTGAAGTCCTCTAACCATATCCTCATTGCATTGCTCCAACTTGTCTATGTTCTTCCTATAACGTAGCAACTGGACCTGAAGCCAGTATGTTGTCTGACCAGGGGATGGTACATCAAATCTCTTGCTTCCCTTGTTCTGGACATTATACCACTCTCAATTCAACATTCCCTTCCAGAAGCATCCAAGCACCCCTCTTCCATTCTGTACTTATGAAGAGTTTTTTGGTTTTTAAATGATTTTTGAGTTTCTGAAGTATAGTTTGGGTAGTTCATAAGGTATTCAAACGAAGTAGGCTGATGATAACAACGGACAGGCACGGTAGAGTGTCAGGCCTAAAGCCAGGAAGACTCCACTTCCTGAGTTCATATCTGGCCTTAGACACTAGCTATGTGACTGGGTAAGTCACTCAATCCTGTTCCTCTCAGGTTCCTCATCGGTAAAATGAGCTGAAGAAGAAAATGGCAAACCATTCCAGTATCTTTGCCAAGAAACTCCCCCAAAAGGTCAGGAAGAGTCAGGCATGACCGAAATGACTGAATAACAGGCTAATATAAGCCTAGAAAGGTAAATTTGAGGTAGTTTGCTATAGTTTTTGAATAGAAGACATTCAAGAGAGCAAAGTTATTCTCCTTTTTTTTTCCTGACAATATTCTGTAGCAGGTCAAGGATGACAGCCTGGCACCATGAAGAGGGTCATGAAACAGAGTAATTTCAGGAGAGCATTTCTGCTCCAACCAAGACACGTGGTGAGGACTTTCTCCTTCTGACAGGCCTGGTCCTTCCCCTCCCCCACGTTATGCCACCTCTTCAAGAGCCTTTTTTCTTTTTTGTGCTGATGCTTTAGTTCTTGTTTTCTAGTTTCAGGCCCAGTTTACCTTACTTTTTCTCTTGTACTTCACCCATATTTGTTCTGAAAGAGGGTCATTTTATTACCATAAGATCCAAGAGAACTTCAGAAGTTATCCAAAGTCCCTCATTTTTTAGAGCAGGAAACATTTCCAAAGAGTTGAAGTGAAGAGATTGGAGTGAAGTCATACAGGTTCTAACTGGAAGAACTGGGCATCAAACCCAGGCTTTTGGACTCTGAAACCAGGGTTCTATTGCAACTGTAAAATGGTCCTAAGTCCTTTGCATTTGAATGAACCACCCTATGACTATGGCTGCCTAACCCGAACTGATTGAGTTCTTAATAAGGATCATGAGTCCTTAATAAGAGAATCAATGTGATGGCGTGCTAGACTAGAAGTTCAAAGATGCCTCAGACACTTTCTCAACATGTGACTCTAGACAAGTGATTTTACGTTCCAGTCTCAGTTTATTCATCTATAAAATGATGATAATGCAAGCATCTACCTCATAGGGCTGTTGTGTGGATTAAATGGCATAAGGGATATAAAACATTTAATAAACCTTAAAGTGTTCTAAGAATGTGTACTGTTATTAAGAACAAGGTTTATTACAGGTCTGAAATCATAGAGCAAAGCCTGGGAGGAGAAGACACATCTCTACTTCATGGGTCAGGTCAGAACTAGAGATATCTTCCCTTTTGGTGAGGAAACCTGAATCATCACAGTAGGCTGGTGTCTTCTAATCCTTTTCTCCTACTCTCTTCATTCTAACACCTCCTGGGTTTTTCTCCAGGATATTTTTAATTCACAGAGATATGAACAAGAAGATTAGAATTATTCCTGAGGGGAGGTTCATAGAGTCAAATCTGAGTCTTGTCTGGCTCAAACTGTTAGAGAGATGATGAATAGTATATACTTAAGTGTTCAGTTGGGTGGTGCTGTCTATCAGAGCACTCACTAGCTTGTTTTTAGAAGAGAGAAAGAGACAGAAATAGCAAACCAGGCCTTTGATTATTTTTTATCATAAGATTAAGACATCACTTAAAAAACACCGTATAGACCATCTTCTTATACTTCAGACCAAGAACATGTCAGATTATCTGATTTCATTTTAGAAACTCAGTGTATGGATCAACATGGCAGCAATCCTGTTGGAAAGGCTGAAAATTCTTTAAGCTACATTAGGGTTGCTTTGTATTTTTTTTTTAATTAAAGGCAATATGTAGAAAGAAGAAAAATACTATAATTGAAATCTTATATTTTAAAAATGTATTATGAATTTGTGTTCTGTTAAAATTTTAAAATCTAATAGAAAGATTATAATTCAAAAGAGGAACCTAGAGTCCAAAACAGAAATAGATATGGATGAATATAAGCACAGACAGAGAGCTCTTATCTTGCATTCTGAATAGGTTATTCTCTTGCTGCTATTCTAACCCCATGAAGAAAAATATCTTTTCCTAAAGTGTATAATTACCCTCTGTCACTCTTAAATCTCCTCTGGTGTCTGAGCTCGTTTAATAATGGTGAACAGATGAGCAGAAATTAAAAATAAAGGGCTCCCACCAATTGAGCACCCGCACATAATGTACCTATAATGAGAGTTTGATTGCCAGTGCCCATTATTTCCATTTCTGTCTTTTGGGCTATTACTGTAGCAGAGCCCGGGTTTCTAAAGGAATGTATCATTCTCTTCTAGAGAGCCAGAACAATTTACATGAATACAGATGTTAGTCCTTATTAAGAAGAAGAAGACAGCATAAACCATAGAAAAGAGAATGCCATAGGAACCCCCACTATAATATCAGGGGGACATTCTCATCTAGAATACTTTATTAAACTTCTGGTTTATTTTGTAATCAAAAATGAAATCTAAATTATTTAAAAAATTAGGGATAAAGGGGGAGGAAATGTTAAATCTATGTCTACATTGTGATAACAAGTTCCACATCTTGCAATGACTTCCTCTTACATGAAGTGAGATAATATTATCTAAAGGTAGAGTCTTTCCCTCTAAGATTAGCTTTCAACTACTATGTATCTATTTTTTTAACATATTGTTTCCCCTAATAGAATGTAAGCACTTTGTGGGCAAGGACTGGTTTTGCCATTGTTTCCTTATCTCCCGCACTTAGCACAGTGCCTAGTGCATAGTAAGTACTTACTAAGTATTTATTGACTGAATGCTTTAAATATATCATCTCATGTGATCCTTGCAATAATCTTGTAAGGTAACTGCTATTACTATCTCCATTTTACAGATCAAGAAACCATGACTTTTCAGTGGGTTAATTGAGTGGCTTGGGATCAGATTGCTTCAAAGTGTCTGAGGGAGGATTAGCATCTAGGTCTTGCAGACTCAAAGTCCAGCAAGGCATCTAGTATATAATGCTGCCTCCCTTGTTTAACTTGGCTAAGTATGACGATAGGATGAGATGAGATTCCCAACCTGGATTCTTATGTCATTTCTGTGTGGACCACTTCGGCAGCTTGATGAATTCTATGGATTTCTCTTTATGCCTAAAATAAAATATAGATGATTAAAAGAGAAACCAATTATATTGAAATAGTTTATCTATCTATCATTCTATATATCTATCTACAAGTTCACTTACTACAGGTAAAAAAAACTCCATCCTACAACACAATTTTGGCGTGAAGATTTACACTTTTATTTCTTTATTCCTAAGATACTCTGTCTTAAAGGGTTTAGCTTTAGTTAAAAGATAGAGTGATTGAGACTATTGGTCCTTAGACTCATGTTATCCATTGTTTACATGAGGTCCCATGACAACTCATCAGAGCACAAGATAGGGACATTATGATGAGCTTTTACTGGAAAATTCTGGCTAGAAATGACCACACATTTGGTCTGAGGTATCAAGTCAGTTAAGTTAAATTACTGGTCTGACTGACTTTTTTTTTTTTTTGAGGGAGATGGGAGTGGGGAGAGATAGTGAATTAGCAATTTGGGAACTAAGTTGCCTCATTGTTTAAGTATAATTTAGAGAAACTATCTCATATTTCACCTGCCTCAATTTCCCCACAAGAACCAAGGAATTAATTAATTTGCTGCTACCTTCTTAGGGATATTATGTGGATCAACAAGTACAAGAAGGCCTATGAGCTTTTCTGCTTGTAACATTGTGAGTAAAGGGTATTGAATGTAATGTAGAAGATGATAAGACATTTCTTGTTATCCAATAGCATAATTCTGTCAAAATTCAATAGATGTAAAGTACTCAAGAAGAAAATCCATTTTATTTTCAAAGTAGCTCAGTATGTTTTCTTTAATTATTCTTCACATCTCGTGCTGAATTAATGTTCTTGCCTGACATAGTAATAATAGTGATGATGATATTTGAAATCTTAAGATAGAAGAAAAATATTTTTCTCCTTTGACTTATGAGATTGTTCATTAGAATGATGGGAGATTCAGAGCTTCACCCAGATTCAGTTCAGTTATTGTCCAAGGCTTGTCCTGTTCCCCACGGTTCTTTGTGCTGTCTCCCTCTAGTAATTACTTTGAATGTACTTGTTTTTCTGTGTGTGTTGTTCCTTTCACAGCAGAAGTTCCTTGAGGGCAGGGACTATGTAATTTTTGTCTTTGCTCAGTCAGATCCTTGCACATTAATAGACATCTTTTGGGCTGAGTAGCACTTGCACCAACACTGATCTTTGTCCCTGAAACACCTATGGCAACAGCTTCAATACTGCAAAGCAGGGACTTGCAATGACTACTCCTTAGCCCCACAGTTTTTTCCTTAATTTTCCCTGAAGCATTTGTTCCATGCTCCTCTTGGTGGCTCTAGGGCTTGGCTAAGGGTCTGTGTCCAGTTCGGGTTGGAGCTTTTCAGCTCAGTCAATATATGTCAGTATTTTGAAAAGATCATGGTTTTCCCACCCCCACCCCCAACTCTCCCATCTGTGTACTCAAAGCAGGGCAACAACTTTTAGAACTATTTAATACGTATTAAGTGCCTTTCATGACCTGAGGACTTGAGGAAATAATGCAACAGACTTCCTCA
This sequence comes from Potorous gilbertii, assembly GCA_028658325.1. NCBI lineage: Eukaryota > Metazoa > Chordata > Mammalia > Diprotodontia > Potoroidae > Potorous > Potorous gilbertii. The sequence continues at coordinate 226,373,734 of CM053771.1, read as the reverse complement.
TGAAACACGAGTGAACAGAGCCATGCTGGAGTGACTCTGAGGAGAGCCTTAGCTCAGGGGGTCAACATCCTGGAGAGTCCTGTCTACACGGGACTTCTGAGAATACCTTCATACCACTAAAAACTGCCTTCCTCATTACAGGGCTAGTTAAAAATCAACAAACTTCAAAATAGTTAGGGTAAAACTAATAGAAATGAAGGCTGGAGAGATGACTTATTCAAACAGGAAAGCTTAAAGGCAACTGTCTCCTTTGGCTAAAAGACAATCATTGGAGCATAGTATAACCTTCTACGATGTCTGAAAAGATTTCAGACTCCAAGGAGAGAGAATTGCCTAGGAAAAAAACCAATATAAATGAGTCTAGGAAATCCTAGACTTGAGCTCTGATTTTTAAGAATTTCAGCGTTGTTCAGGGCAAGGGTGGAGGCCACATGTGACCCCCCAGGTCCTGAAGTGCAGCCATTTGACTGAATCCAACAGTGAAAGGGCTGTGCTTGATAACTTAAGAGGTCCACATGTGGCCTCCAGGCCACGGGTTCCCTACCCCTGATTCAAGGCCTTAGATGTCATCTTAGCAATTAACTACCTAAAGCGTGACTCTACAGTATCACTGAAAGGTCTTTGCTTGAACACTTTTATTGACAAGGGTCTCATTTATTATCTCATGAAACAGCCCATTCTATAACAATAACAGCTGCAGCAACAATAACAATACTAAAATAACTAACATTTATCTAACACTTTGCATATCTCATTTGATCCTTACAAGCACCCTGTGAGGTATGTGCTCTTATTGTCCTCATTTCAAGGCTGAGGAAAGTTAAGTCATTTGTCCAGGGTCCCACAGCTAATAAGTATTGAGGCAGTATTTGAATTCAGGTCTTCCTGACTCTAAGTCCTGTACTCTAATTGCAGTGACAACTAGTTATCTCTACTTCTGGATCATTCTAATCATTAGGAACTGGGTACTTAGAATGAGTTGAGATTTGTTCTCTTGTAATTTCTCCCCATTGGTCCCAGTTCAGCCTTCTGGGGTCATGCAGAATAAGTCTCATCTCTTGTGTTTTCCAACTGTCCTATTTCTGTTGAGGGTACCATCATTCTTCCAGTCCCTCAGATTGCAATCTTGGCATTCTCTTAGATGCTTCCATCGCTCTTGCCCCACATAGCCAACCAGTTGCCTAGTCTTACTTCTATCCTCACAACATATTTTGCAACTAACTCCTTCTCTCTACTCCAACAGCTACTGCATCAGAGTAATGGCATTTAATGTCATTGGTATCATCCTCCTGATACATTATTGGGAGGGCTGCACATATACCATATGTGCAACATTGATGTAATAAAGTGCTTTGTAAAGCATAAAGTACAATATAGATATGAGTTTTATTACTATTCTCCCCCCAGATCATGTCAGGGGTATTGTGCTCAGGCCCAGTCACAGCTGGAGTATACCTGGAGAAAGGTGAGCAGGACACTGAATTTGGAGCTATGTGATATGCAAGGATCATTTGAAGCAAGTTGGGATATTTTGCCTGGAGAAGAGAAGATTTGTGAAAGGGGGAAAGGACACTTACAGGGGAGACAGAAGAATTATATTTAAGATTTTAGAAGGTCATCAAGCAATCAAAAGAATTTATTAGGAGCTTACTTTATGCCAGACACTTATACTAGGTATTAAGGGTAAAAAGACAAAAAGAAAATAGTCCCTGTACTCAAGTAACTTATATTTGGATGAAATATCATGAACACAGACAAGAGAATACAAAATATATTTGAAAAAAAAGTAATTCCCAGGAGAGAGCACTAGCAACTGGGGTTATCAGAAAAGACCTGGTATGGGAGGTTCAACCTGAGCTAAGTTGTCAAGAAAACCTCTGTCTGCTCCCAATTTCCTAGTCTGTAAAATGGGGATTATAGTATCACCTGTCTCTCAGGGACTCTGTGAGGATAGATGAAATAATATCTATAAAGTACTTTGCAAACTGTAAGGCAAGATATAAATATTTTCATCATTATTAGGCTGAGGCAAAGAAGGGATATATTCCAACCATATGGAGACAGAATATGGAGAGTCATATAGAGAAAAGCAGGCCAGTTTGGCTATGAAAAAAGAACAGGAAGGGATGTAATATACAATAAGCCTAGAAATACAAACTGAGGCCAGACTGTGAAGGATTTTAAATGACAAATGGAAGAATTTGTGTACAATCCCAAAGGAGTCACTGAAACTTCCCCAGTAAGAGAGTGTCATGGTCAGACCTGGGCTTTAGGATGATCAATGTGGCAGCTGAGTTGAGGTTGAGGGTTTCTATTACAATAATCCAGGAGAGAACTCAGGAGAACCTGAACTAGGGTGGTTGTAGGAGCAGAAAGAAGGTGATATAAGAGATGTTAATAGGTAGAATCAACTAGATTTAACAGCCGATTGGATATTGGAGTGGGGTAGAGGATGAAAAAGAAAGAAAAGTGAAGGTTTGAGGATGAGTGAGGTAACAAACTTGGAGGACTGGAGGCATAGTGAGGTCCTTGACAGAAATCTCAGCATCATCTTCTACCCTTTACTTTCTTTCATACCACAAATATGATTAGTTGTCCAATCTTGTTATGTTTGCCTCCATAGCATCTCTCTTATACATCCCCTCATCTTCACTCGTAGCCAAGACCCTACATCAGGCCCTCATCATTTCCTTCATGGACAATAGTCTCCCATTTGACAAGCCTCTTCCCATTCCAAATCACCCTCTATGCAACCACCAAAGTGATTGCCCTAAGGTGCAGGTCCAATCATCCTCACCCCCAAATTACTCAAGAAATTGAAGTGGCTCTATTGTCTCACAAAGCAAATAGAAACTCTTCTTAGACATTGAATTATCTTCAAAACTTGGCCTCATTCTACCCTCCTAGTCTTTTTATACATTACTACTCTTCAAATTCTGCAATCCAGTCATATTGACTGACTCATCATTCCACACATGCTCCACCATTTCCCATCTCTGAGTCTTTGCAGTAACTGTCCTTCATGCTTTGGATGCATTCCCTCGTCATCATCATCCCTGTCTCTTTCTTCAAGATATTGCACATTTACATGAAGCTTTTACTGGTATCCCCCGGCAGATAGTACATTCCCTCCTCAAAATATTTGTATCCCTTTTGCATGTTATATTGTTTCTTATACTTATTTTTATTTATACTTATTCATGTTGTCGAAATGTTGTCATCGAAATGTTAACTCCTTGATGTCAGGAACTATTTCACCTTTGTCTTTGTATTTCCATTGCTTAGTACAGTGCCTGGAACATAAGAAGCATCTAATAAATGCTTACTGATCCATTAGACAGAAAAAGAGAAGTTTGTAAGAGAAGAATGTTTTGGGGAGAAAGTTAATGAATTTAGGGCATCTTGAATTCAAAATGCTTTTAATATTTAAGTCAGAAATACTTAATAGGCAGTAGTGGAGGACTGGATCTCCAGAGACAAGTGATTATTGTAAATAAGATCTAGGAGACGTTTGAATAGAGGTAAGAATTGAATCAATGGGAGATGATGAGATCACTAAGAGATAGAGTGTGGAGAAAGACAAGAAGGTGGTCCAGCACAAAGTTTTTTGGGGAATAACCACCTATAAGGGGAAGGGACATGAGTAGTGATCCAGTAAAGGTAATTGAGGAGAGCCACGAAAGAGCAGTCAAATGAAAACCTAGAGAGAACAGAGTACCCAACAGAACAAGGTGATCAGTGGGGTCAAATATAGCAAAGGTATTGACTGTGTGACTCTAGGCAAGTCACTTAATCCTGATTGCCTCCCCACCAAAAAAATGCAGCAAAGGGGTCAAGAAAGATGAGGGATGAGAAGAGGCTGTAAGATGTGACAATTAAGATATCATTGGAGTGGGTGATAAGGTAAAAAAACAAATTGTAAGGGGCTGAAAAATGAGCAAAAAAAAAAGAGAGGAAATAAGCGTTTACTCAGCTCCTATTTGCCAGAAATTGTGCTAAGTGTTTTTCAAAAATATCTCATTTGATCCTTACAACAACCTTGCAAGGTAGGAACTGTTATAATCTCCATTTTACAGTTAAGGAAATTGAGGCAAACTGAAGTTAAGTGCCTTGCCCAGGGCTAGATAGCTAATAAGAATGAGACTGAATTTGAATTCAAGTTTCCCTGATTCCAAGCCCAGTACTCTCTCCACTGTATTACCCAGATGCCTCTAGCTGAAGAATACAAGGAAGATGTAAGGACTGAACACAATTTTTTTTCTAGGAGTCTGACTATGAAAGAGAAAAGAAACATATAAAACAGGGCATTTTTTTTTCTAATGATGAGGGAATCCTTGGCTTGTCTGTGGACATCAAGGAAGAAGCCTATAGATGTACAAGCCACAGCTTTCCATCTTGTCCCCAAAGGCATCATAAAAGTTTGTCTGTCTGCTAAAATTCAGATATTCTTTTCTATGGCATTTCTCTGATCAACTGACCAAGTAACTTTGTCAAAATAAAGAAGTTACATGAAATTAGTATTATTTATTCTTGATGGACCTGAATTAGCTTCTGGTGATCTCTATTTCTCTTTTCTGGGGCTCATAATTCATTCTATATTTTTGGTAGGAATCTATGTCAAAATCACCAGTGAATAAACTGTGGAATATGCCCTCCTGTTCCTTCTTTTGAATATTAGAACAATCTTTACCAGTTTCTACTACTACAGCACTTTTTCTGCCCTCTGGAATTTTTAAAAAATCATCAAGAACTATTCCTCTATCGTAACTAACAGTTATTTCTGTATCCTGATATATAACACTTCTGGACCTAGTGACTTGAACTCATTCTTACTATTTAATCAGTCATCTTATTTTGCAATGCCCTCTCGAGTCCTTTTCTTCTGTCTCTTAGTCTTAAGGACATAGAAATGACAGTAATGCTAGTTAGTGTTATCTAGCTCTTGAAGGCATGCAGAGTGCCTTACACGTATACCATTCAATCCTCACAACATCTCTGGCAGGCGGGTGCTATTATTCCTATCTTATTCAGAGGTTCCCAGACTAGGTGATACCACCCCTGTGGGGGGCACTGGATGGGGCAGTAGTAGTCTCAGGTGCCATTTGAGGGCACTGAATAAAAATAAGGAGGCTGTGAAAATAAGGAAAGAAGAGAAGAGAATTTTGAAAAACTGTTGGTACATGTTTCATCTGTTGTGTCACAGAGTTAAATTAATAGTGATTACATTATTTTCCAAATAAACACACAAAATGGAAGTTATAACCTACCAGTGATCAAGTCTCCTGACAAGTCTTAACGTGTAAGTGTTGGCAGTTAAGCATGTCGAGCACTATCAGGAATTCCAGCATGGAATGCTGGTGCATGTAATGACTTGTTTATAATACAGTGCTATAAGGTTACATAACATAATATTGTGTCATCAAAATTTCAATGCAGGAAAACCTCTCAAAATTTATAATAAATTATTAAATTTAAGATGCACTATTCTTTTAAAAATATTTTATATTTTTTGATTCAGACAAATTTCAAAAAAATCTTAAACATTATATAGGGTTAAAGAGTAGGAGAGCATTGAGTAATTTCTTTTAAAAGGGAGTGGTAAGCCAAATAAGTTTGGGAACTTCTATTATAGATGAAGAAACTGAGGCAGAGAGAAGTTAATGCGCTACTTAATGTCTAAGACTTGAACTAGGTCTTCCTGACTCCAAGTCCATCAGTCTATCCACTGTACTACCTAGAACATCCATCTTGCTAGGGGATAAGGGAGGAAGAAACTAAAAGAAGAGAATAATACTTCTCTGTAATTTATCTTGAGACTGAGGTATGGTGGTAATATCGAACTGTAAAATTAAATTTCTAATCATAGGTGCTCCTGAGCACCCCCTTTCATAATTAGAGGATGATCAAACTGACCTAATAAATATTTTCCATCTGTAATCCAGTAATTATTTTCATATGCAGCAATTCAACATGAAATGATGAAAATAAATTTTCTTTGATTAGGCAAGACCCACAGATCACTGACAGCAGAAGCTGATTCCCCCACACCCCCGACAATGCAACAGTATTTGAGAATGAGTATTCTGATGGGATTCTAGTTTGGTGCTTTCTTCAATTCATTTCTATACATGTCTTTCATGACATTAATACTATCTTTTCTTTGCCCTATATTTCTCTGAATTATATTTGCCGTTTAAAAAGCTAAACTCATTTGAGAGCTTCTCAAGCAAGGATGTTAATTTCTTTGGACATCTCTTCTTTTTCTTCTTCATCAGGATCATTCTCCACTGGGGCATTAGCATTGTCCTGGGCATTTTCCTGTTTGACTTCACTTCTTAGATTTTAAAGGTTACTTTTAAAAAAATATATTTAAAGTATAATTGGTCAATCCCACTATGACAAGATTTCTCCAGAGCATGAATAATATGGTCTGAAATTATTCCGTTATATTTTACTGAGTAGTACAAAATTTCCTTTTTTAAAAAAAATATTGACTCCTTTTTGTATATTGCCTACATTTCCTAATGTATCCATCCCTTCTCTCCGTCCCAGATAGCCAACCCTTATAACAAATAGTTTTTAAAAGGAAAAATAGTTCAGAAAAACTAAGTCATACATAAAAAGAATTATATTCCATGTAGTATTCCACATTTAAAATATCCCTCAAAGTCATCATTTCTTATCCAATCTATGGAAATTCAGTTCTTTCCATTTCTTTGCTTCTACAAAAGGAGCTATCATAAATATCTTGTCATATAAAGATATTTTCTTTGTGTCATCACCTTTCTAGTAATGGAATCTCAGGGTTAAAGGGTAAGGATATTTTAATTACTTTCTTCACATAATTCAAGTCACTTTCCAGATTTGTTAGACTAATTCACGGCTCCACCACCAATGTTAGTGTGTGTATGTGTTTCCACAACCTCTGCAACACAAATCACTTCTATCTTTTTTTTTTTACATCTTTGCCCTTTTTCAGAAAAGAAGAGGTACTCTCTCAATTTAGGATTTCATTGGTATTAGGGGAGTCTTAGATGAGTCCACTTCCCCCTCATACAACAAACTGCCAAATAGCAGTTTTAGAGAATTTTTAGAGAATTGTCTGGTCTAGAGCTCAGAGAGTTTAATAGAATTGTCTAAGTTCATACAATCAGTTTGTGTACAACATGGAACTTGAACCCAGGTCTTCCTGGCTCTAAAGCCTGGATCTCTATCCACTATCCTACTCTGTCTCTTTTGTAAAAGATGATTTTAAAAATAAGTATTCGATTTCATGAGAATATTGGTTTGTAATTAGAAGTGATCTGAAAGGTTATCTAGTCAGATCCCCTCATGATGAATGAACAGAGGCGTGAGTGATTTGTTCAAGGTCTTATCAGGGGTAAATAGCAGCACAAGATTCAGAGACCAGATCTTCTGGTACCATATCCTGCATTCTTTTCCCTGAACCACACTTCTGTATCCTCTTTATTCTTAATGGGAAGCCAGAATTCTTTCATTTTTTAAAAAAACTTTCTCATAATCATAGTAAGAAATTATTTACTGGTTGCTGAAAATTTCAATAAAATATGTTTTGTTCTGCCACCTCTCCTACTTCCTTGTATTAAAATAAGGTGGCAAGAGGAATGCCTAAGATAAGAGTACTGCACTATAGATGGAAGGCAAAAGCTTTCAGACCTGAGGGAAGTATAAAGAACAGCAAAGTGCCTTATGACTTAAAAAAACCACACAAAAATCTTTCATTCAGTTACATCTCACCCATCTTGGTTTTACTCAGCCTAAGGAGCCCTAAATCCATTACAACTTTGGGGAAAGTTTTCATTGTCGTAAGGATGGCTGTCAGCAACCTCAGCTTTGAGGGATCTTAATGAGGTAGTCAAGCAAAGGTCTATATTGGCACACTGATTTTTCCAAGCAAAGATTCCTCATGGTAGTTGTGTATGACAGTCACCGTGGTGCTATGCTAATCCCCAAAAGGACCCTTGTTTCTCCAGGGTTTAAGAAGAAACATTCTTTAACTACCTATTTAAGAAGCTGCCCCAAAAAGCAAGAATATGATGAAATCTAATGTTTACAAAGGTCTCATAATAAAATAGCAGCCTAAAGAAGCCATTAGTTCTGGTAGAGGAAACATCAGAAGGTGGATAGAGGGCCAGAGAAGTGAGGAAGATTTGAGTTCAAGTCCTGCTTCTGACTAACCATGAGGAAGTCTCCTAACCCCCCAGTGCCCCAGGTAACTCTTTAAGGTATTAGGTTTCAAATGAGTTGACAACCTGCACTGGGGAAGGAAATTTTCATACCAGGAGTTTGCTATGCTGATGAAATAGCAGACATATCTCCCCCGTTCCAAAAAAAAAAAATGAAAGAAAAGAGAAAGGAAAGGAAAGGAAAGGAAAGGAAAGGAAAGGAAAGGAAAGGGGGAAGGGGGAAGGGGAAAAGGGAAAGGGGAAGAAAAGGAACGATTAGACTGTGAGAATCTTCTGGAGGGAAAGATGGACCTTTTTTTCAGGTGATGTTAAATCTTGCTTTTAAACATTTACAGATTCTAGCATATAGGGTAGATCATCTATAGAGGATTTATCGAAAGGAATGGACAAAAAGTGACCTAGGGTAAGGAGGCAGGATAGATAGATTGTGATCTGCATTAGAGAGTGCTTCAAGGAAACTTAGTAAACTTTTCAAGATCATATTCATTGCTTAGATGATCCTGAGATGAACTTATTAGGTTGCCCAGAACAAATTAGTTTCCCACCTTTATAATACATCCTGAATGCATCCATCATTTTAAATATTTGCTCTTAGAAAGGAATCAAGGAATATAGATGGAATGAGTAAGGGAAGGAAAAATGATATGTTAAGCATCTACCATAGACCAGGAAACTGTCCTAAGTGCTTTACAATTATTATTTCATTTGTGCCTAGAAACAGGTGGCAGCTAGGTGGCACAGTGGGATAGAGTGCCAGGCCTGGAGTCAGGAAGACTCATTTCAATTCAAATCTGGCCTTAGACACTAACTAGCTGTGGAACCCTGGGAAAGTCACTTAACCTGGTTCGCCTCAGTTTTTTCATCTATAAAATGAGCTGGAGGAGGAAATGGAAAACCACTCCAGTATCTTGCCAAGAAAACCCCAAATGAGGTCACGAAAAGTCAGACAAGACTGAACAACAAAATCCTCATAACAAGCCTAGGAGGTAGATAGTTCCCCTGGAAGCATAAGTTAAAGCATATACATTGCTAATAGTACCATTAGTTAATAATTCACAAAGTGTCTATTGAGTATCTATTAGGTGACACTGTGTTAGGCTCTTTGACTGTGTATATATAGTCTCAGCCTAGAAAGACTAATAAACGTTAAGAGACAAAAGATCTGAATTTAAATCACAGCTCTGTTCCTTACTAATCTTGAACATGCCTTAATCTCTCTAGGTCTCAGTTTCCTCATCTGTAAAATAACCTTCAAGGTCCTTCCTGGCTCAAGATCTATGATCCTCTAATAAGATTCTACATGATATGAAACTATTAAAGCAAAAGACAATGCAATGTGTGATCCAGGGAGACAGTGTGGTACAAAGAGTAATATACAAGAAGACTGAACAGCCAGGTTTTAGTACTGACAGCCACTAAATAGCTGTATGGCTTGAGGCAAACCACTTATTTTATTGTCCCAGTTTCTTCATTTGTAAAATGAGAATAGCAACATCTTGAGTCTTCCCAAATATCTGATGTCCATGTGGGGACTATCCTCAGCATTAAACTCCCAAGAATATTTATGGACTGTGAGCAGGGCTTTAAGCAGGCAGGATTTCAGGCCTGCTAGCATTTCTTTTTGGTGGGCCTAAGTTTGGAATTGTAAGCAGTTTGGTGCCTAGAAGGGACACAGCATCGAATACATTTGCTTCTACCATTATATATCTGACAGAGAGTGCTTCACAAGAGGCATTTCAATTTGAGACAGACTCTGCCACAGCACCATCTGCCAGTCTGATAAAGACAATCCCCTTTTAATTAGGAATATTGAAATGTTGGAAAACCAGGCCAACTTCTGGCATTAGAAAGGAAACTGAGGGGTGGTGGTGGGGGGGGGTGTATATGGAATCCATTGAGGAAAAAAATCTGGCATTTATCTGGAGACACACACACACATACACACAACAACAACAAGAACAACACACCTGTCTGGACTGACCCAAGCACAGGCTTGCCCAGTGGCAATCACTTGGCGAATCCCACCATATCTTCACTAGGTCTTGCCACATTCTGCAATTGGATGCCCACAGATCATGGTGCCAAAAGGCCAGATGCATCATGAGGACTTTGCATTTGTGTTCATATGTTTTCAGCTCATTTCTTTTCATATGTGTTATTTTTTTTAATGAGAATTTGGCCACAAACTTGATCCCTCTTTTTGAATATGCAGTTCTTGGGCAGATCCTGGACATTTCTACAGATGTCCTACCAAATTGGAATATGCCAAGTGTGCATTGTACCCTGATTGTGGTTTGTATTTTTACTTGGGACCCAGGATAAATTCTTTCTAAAATGATGAAAATAAAAATTGGCCACGTCTCAAGATGGTTGCATTTGGAGGATATATAATTTTGTGATTTGGCGTATGTTGTGTAAGTAAGACAATGTCATTTTCAATCATTACAGGATAATCTTATTCACATGTAGCACAGTCACTGAAGTCCTTACTCTGTCAAATATAGCATTGTGCTTAATGGGGTTAAGCATGTCTTTTGAACTTCAGTGATATTGAGACTTTGGGATCAGAACACAATGATAAGCACAAATTCTCTAACAATACAATAGAAAGTGCTTTTGTTCTTGATTCATTTGTTCATCCCTGGGAAGAAGATAGCTGGCATATGTGTTCTTGCCATCTTTGATTTGTTTCTTTAGGGAGAATAATTATTTATTACTATAATTGCCCCAGACAGGATTGCCTGTTGACTAAATTTTCTATGATGCTTTGATAGAAATTGTTCTTCTGTGTAATTCTGCAGAAATAAGTGCCTTAGAATTCAAAGACAAAGCTCTCCTTAGTATCCCAATAATCAGGGGAATAAATAAATGACTAATTTTAGCCTCAAGCAAATTGCCTGAGATTCCAAACTCCAGAGGAGAGGTTATTAAAGAAACCTTGACAAGATAGTTCATTATTCAGTAATACTAGGTGCTTCTACAACTTAAAGTCACATGCAATCATTCCTGTTATCTTTAACAGAAATCATTAATAATTTGGAAGGAAGTAGTATCAACGAAGGGATTAATTTCATTTTGAATGGAATATGCCAGAAAAACCACATGACACATGCATATATACATATGTACACATGAGTCAATAGGACGAAACAGATAGAAAGTCAACCTTAGAATCAGGAAGACCTGGGTTCAAATCATACAATTAACCACTGATCTCTCAAAATCCCTGGCAACTCTAAAACTCTAAAGTGCCATAACACTTATTATCCACAACAGCAGAGGGAACTGTCGCAACAACACTTCTCCTCATAGGTAAAATTGCAGGTGTGAAACACACACACACACACACACACACACACACACACACACACAATGAATATAAATCAGAAGTAATAATCCAAGAAGATTATTTCCCCACTATTCTTGGTTGGTTGTTGTCTTTCATGCTCAAAAAAGACCAAAATGGCATCACTATGTCAGGGTAAAGGTACAGTGTCTGATTGTGGCTGATCAAACCTATACAAACTTGGCAGGATCTTACCGCAGGTGGGGCACAAACATTTAGACGTCTCTAAATTTGGGCACCTCACATTTCTATTCTACTATTTTATAATTACATCCTACAAATATGTATGTATGCATATATACACACATATACATACATGCACAATCACATACAGGTGATTCAGACCTGTTATTTCATCTACTTGACTTGTGATAGATCTCTCTCTCTCTCTGTTTATATAAAATACATAGAGAAATATCTCTACAGATCATGTATATATGCATATCACAGCATTTTTAATCATCAGTTCCATGATCACCACTAGTACTCTTCCTCAATACTTTATCTTTTTTCTATCTTCTAGAAGTGAATTGATCCTACTTAGACTATGACTTTGTAATCTCAAATGGATTGTTGAGAATAGCAAAGTGATACAAGTACAGGCAATGGATCCTAGTGGATAGAATTCTGTAACTTGGAGGCAGGAAGACCCTTGATTCTAATTCTTCTGATATTCAGCTGTGTAAACATAGGGAAGTTACTTAACTTCTTTAAGGCTCATGCAAGACTTAATCTACTAAATCATAGATACTTGTGGTATGCTTGCTTGAAGAATTTCCAGGAACTCCCTACCCCAAGAGAAACCCAGATTCTTTATGTTTTTGCATAAATATGTCTACAGCATGCACCTTTATTCATTTATCATAATACATTTATTCAAATATTCAATGGTGATTCAGATAACAAGATTCATTAATACTTGTTAAATTGTTTACTATCTAAAAATTAAAGTGTTTAAAGTTTAAATTGTGTTTGCTATTTTAAAAATTAAGTGTTTACTATGAGCCAGATCCTGAGCTAAACACTAGGGATATAAATACAAACAGAAAGGAAAACAGTCCACTTACATTCTAATGGGAAAGATAATACTCAAAGGGAGGTGGAAAGCATGCTACAGGTGAGAGCTTGTGGGAAGGGGATAATGGGGGGAGTACCTGCCTGCAGCATGATAGTGAAGTCTAGGGGATTAGAAACACAACCTAGAGAGGAATGAAGCATTATCAGCCTGGACTTGTCCCCACACAGAGGTCCTAGAAGAAACTCAGAGTAGCTAGGTGGCATAGTAGATAGAATGCTAGGCCTGGAGTCAGGAAGACTCAGCTTCATGAATTCAAACCTGGCCTCAGACATTTTCTAGCTGTGTGACCCTGGGAAAGTCACTCAACCCTGTTTGCGCATATCTCCTCATCTGTTAAATGAGTTGGAGAAGGAAATGACAAAATCACTCAGGTATCTTTGCCAAGAAAACCCCAAACAAGATCTGGAAGAGTTGGGCACTACTGAAATGATTGGATAACAACAACAAAAAAGGAATTCACCAATGGGAGAAGAGGGTTGGCATGGTAGAAGTTCTAGAGCAAGAAGGTAGCTGAGACCTATGTGTTCATTGATGAGGGAATTCTCTCCAATGACACAGTTCACAATTAATCCATTCATGCCCATTCTGTGCAATTCTTATCCCTGTTTTCCACAGTAGGTCCCACCCAATTTACTGAAGGCCTTCCACAATTTTCCTTTGCATCACAATACTACCAATAGAGAGCAAAGGCTCTCCATCACTCATCCTTCATTCTCAGCCTTGACAACCATCTTTTTCATTCAAACATTTCTTTGATAAAATTCTTTGCTTTGTTGTTGTTCTTTTTCTTCTTCTTCTTGTAGATCCCTATTTCATAATGGCCTTCAGCTATACCATACCCACCATGCACCTCTCTATTGCCCTCTGGGTGATAGCGATTTTCTGTTGTTTCATACTCTGAGGATCCATGCCTAGAAATGAACCAATGCTGCTTAGAATGTGATTCACAAATAAAAGCAGATTTTTTGTGTGTGAATATTAAAGATTAAGTGAGGAGAGTTGGTGAAGCATAATTGAATCAAGTCCTAGGCTTATACTCAGAATCTGAATTCAAATTGTACTTTTGAAACTTAATTACTGTGTGATCATTTGTAAGTCACTTAGCTTTTCTGAGCATCAGACAACTTCCTAGGATTTAATCTAATAAATGATGAGTGGTTGGGTCTCTCTTGCTGGAGAGAATTCTAGTAACTTCCTTTTCTGGCAAAATTTCAGTTCCTTCATATCTTTATGTAAAATGATAGCACAAAGGAATTCTGAATTCAGACAAGCCATTTCACTTTACAGTAGGGATATTGGATAGAAATGTGCTTAGCTGGTTCAGACAAGAACTGCCAAGATTTTTCAAATATGTCTCTTAATCTTAAATTCAGAATAAAAAAGAAAGGTAAGAGAGATATCATACATTTAAGGAAAGAAATGTCTAGTACTTTGGCATGGGAGCAAGCCAAAATTCTTAGCATAAAGACTTCTAGCACTCAGTTGGGTAAAAATCAGGTATAACAGTACAAGAGAAGACCTTCTGCAGGAAAGTGCTTCCTTTTGGACTGGAAAACTCCCAAGAGGACAATAAAAGTATAAATATGGAAAGACAGAGATAATTCAATAGGAATATATTTTTTATGTAGCATCTCAATTGGCAAAAGTGCAAGATGAGGTTGATTATAGCTTTTTTCATATGAAAAAGACCACAGGGCAGGCATATATTAGAGGCTGCTCAAACAGGCTCATAAGTGCTACTAATTAAGTTATCAGTTGGGAATTGGCAAACATGACAAATGGTGGCTTGATTTATTGTTCTGTTGATTGTCTAGATTTAAGAAAGTAATGGACAAAAGGTTAGTAATGGATATTAAACTGAAAAATGTGTTGGGTGTATTTTTTTCCCAGAGAGTCGTTTGTTAGCTATTTACCAGCACACCATTGTTCAAGGGATATAAGGAACTTAAAATTCAATGTGAATCGATAGTGTGATATGGCAACCAAAAAAATTTTTTTTAAGAAGTTAACCAGATCTTAGCATTAATAGAGCTAAAATGATCATTGTGAAGTAGGTGGCATTTCCATTATCCTCTGCCATGTCTAGATCATATCTAGAGTATTATTTTTCAGTTCTTGGCACAAGATTTTAGAGAGAACATTAGTAAACTGGTACATGGCCAGAGGGAGACAAACAGAAAGGACATTGACAAACTGTAGTGTATCCAAAAAGTGAGGGAACTCAAAATTATCTCAGAGGAGTATTGCGTAGAAGAACTAGGGACATTTAGTCTGGAGATGAGATGATATAGGGCATATGGCAGATGTTTTCAAATATTTTAAGAGATACCATTTGGAAGACATAATATCCTTGTTCTATGGGTCCCAGAGAGTGGAGGTAGGATGAATGATCAGAGGTTACAGTATCATGAATGAGAACAGTCCTATGAGATATGTAGTATCTCAAGTCTACTTTAAGTGTTGTGTATATGTGTGCTCCATTCTGAAGAATGGGCACTGGAACTCAAAACAAAACAAAATGATTATGTCACCTTGAAAAATGCCACCTCTGAAGGTATCCACATAATTTCTAAAAGTTTCTTCCCTCCAAAGACTCATTAAGGTAAAAATTAGGTATGTCACACAAGAATAAAAAAGACCTACAAGTGAAAACTAGGTTCTGAAGAGCAGTCATAGTCCCAAGTAGAAGAAAGCTTAATGCCCTTCTGGGGCACATTGGATATGTTACTAAATTGGATTCCCCTACCTGATTCTTGACCTGTGGAGAAGTTTCCTACTTCAACTTTTCTATTAGCAGAAATACAAGTGCAAACAAACAAATATATCTGTCTGTAGAGCATCTTTTAAAAGGCAGATGAGTTTATTTAAAATGTGGTAGATCCAGGGTGCGGGTGGGAGGGGAGTTGGAAAATTGGCCAACCATACCACAGACCCTGTAGGAACACAGTGGCCCAGCTGACTTTCCACCCAGTCCTGTGTAAAAGGATGTGGGGGTGGGGCAATATTTCCTACCAAATAGCTCTAACAGAGCATTAAACACATTTCTAAGCAACTGCGGCAGATTTGTGTTTTATTTTTACCCCCACAGTCCTTAAATTACAATACTTCTTTTGATGCACATTGTGGATTTTTAACTTCTAATTTGGATACATTTGGGGCTTTCCAAAGACCCCCTCCCCCTTTGTTGTTTTTTTTCTTTTTCGCTCAAGATGCCAATAAACATGTTTTTAGGGGAAAGAGGATAAACTGTACTTCTATGGTCTTGTTGTTGTAATCCCTAATAAGGTTTGAAGTTTATATCCTAATAATGAGTCTTTTTTTTTTTTAACTATCACATCTTTTAGAAGAATTCTTGTTTTCCTTTAAAGGAAATGATCAAGATTTTTAGGTCTAAAAATCATCTATTCTTCTTTTCCTGTGTGGAAATTCAGGCTACCTTTACTTCAAAAAGACAGAAATATCTCATACTTGATACTAAGAGATGCTCACTATCAAGAATTTATAATGATATGAGACCCCATCAGGAAGTCAGTACCTTTTCCTCTTTTTACTCCTATCCATTTCTCTTCTTACTAGCTATAGACTAGCAAGGCATTGGTATCTCTGCATCTCAGTTTCTTCATTTGTAAAATGGGGATAAGAATACTTGGACTACTTACCTAAGAGGTTTTGTTTAAAGACTCGAATGAGGTTTTTTAATAGTTTTTTAAATAGTTTTTGAACACAATAAGACAATAGTTTTAATAGTTTTTACACACTTTGCAACCATGAAGTTCTATAAAAATGCTTACATTAAGAACCCAGGGTAATGTCACCAGACTTTTACCCCAAAAACTCCAATAAAGAGCCCCAAAATTTATTAAACTCATTCCTTCAGTAGCATCAAAGTCTGACAGATTAACCTCAGTGACCTCCAAAATGACATGATTCTGAGTGGAGTAAGAAAATAGAGGCACAAACAAGACCCTGCATTTCCTAGCATAAAGTGAGTGCCTAGCACAATGCTAGATTCATAGCAGTTTAATAATAAATGCTTGTGGGAGGAAGGAAGGAATAAAGGAAAAAAGGAAGGAAGGAGGGAAGAAAAGAAGGAAGGAAAGAAGGACAGAAGGAAGGAAGGGAGGGATGGAGGGATTCATACTTCTATAGCAATTAATTCCCCCTCCTACTCAATTTAATTTATTTTAATTACTTCTTGTATTCTTTTCAAATTATGAAAAATTCATTGGAGGACCCTTTAGCATGCTTATGGAGAAACTTTTTGATCTGCTTGTTTCAGGTGCCAAAACTGCTAGTTATAGCTCTGTTGACATTTATAAACCATTGTTATCATAGTAATCACCATCAATATCCAACCTAAGACAGCTACAGTTTTCTTCTTAAGTTCCTATAACCTGAAAGGTACTGTATGATCTTCTTTATTTCACATCTCACATCTGATGACTTGTATGCATCATCTCCAGTAGCTCCTCCAAATGTCATTTATTTGTTCCACCTTCTGGACCCCTGTTAACAGCTGTGAAATTGAAACACAAAGATGTTCAGTGACCTACAAAGATCTCATCATTGGGTCGATGGGATTATCAGTTTAGGAAATGCAGGGTCTTGTTTATGCCTCTATTTTCTTACTCCACTCAGAATCATGTCATTTTGGAGGTCACTGAGGTTAATCTGTCAGACTTTGATGACATGACATTTCTTTTTTTTGGTCTCTGGAGTCCTATGTTAGAGCAGAGTAGATATAAACTGGACTTGTGGCTTGGCCTTGTTGCCAAGTATAGCTTTGTGTGTTGGTCTGACCTTTTCACTGGAGTTATTGTAACCCTGATTGAGTAAGTCTATTGGTGGTATATTTTAGGAGAAAATAATTTAGGGCAAGAACAAAGAGCATTGCATGATCGCATCAAGTGGCCCTCATATTTCACTATTATAGAATAGTGAACAAATGTTTATTAATCGTACCGAATCGTCCCTACTAAATTGGAAAATAAATTTTTATTTTAATCCTCTTTTTTTCATTCAGATGTTACCATATTTCACTTTGAGTTTTATGAGAATGAATTGTTATCCTCTGGCTAATGTTGAATTCTAACCTTCTGCTTCTGAGAAAACCTATTGCCTAATCTTCTGACATTCTCTACAACATTTGATATAGATTATTTGCTATCTTCATTTTGTGGTGTTTTTTGTTTCCTCTTCCAATTATCTCTCCTTTTTCAGTCTGTTCATCAGCACCCTAATCAAAAGCTCTACTTCCCTACCTCACTGATGACTTAAGACAAAACATTCTGTCTCTGATTTCAAAACTTTTTTTTCCCTTTCAACCAATCTTTCATGTAAAAGATGTTTGGAAAAAAGCAGAACAGTACAGAAAAATAAAATTGAAGTGTATATGTTTGGGAATTGAAAGAAAGGGGAAGCTCTAGGAAGGGCCTTTTCCTAACTAACATACTTGTGAATGGAAGCAGATAGGACAGAGCATATGTTTTTCTCTATTTATGTAGCCAGCGTAATTCTATGACTAGCTTACTATGTTTCTCTGTTTATGTCCATATATGTATGGAATCCGTGGGGTTTTCTATGTAGGAGGATGTGTGGTCAAATTATATGGATATGTTTGTGTGTGGAGATATATAGGGTGTATACAGGAAATTAGGAATTACAAACTCTTATGGTTTTGTTTTAACAGAGGCAAAGAGGCTCCCATTTTTCATATGAAACCATTTAAGCTGGCATCATTCTTGAAATGCACAACAAACATGAAACTGAAGCCATGTTAAGAAATGAAATTCTCACAAATGGTGCCAGCCTAGAAAAAGTTGAAAACTATAGGGTTATAGGATTTAGATCTGGAAGAAACCTTAAGGAAGCTATTAGTCAAGCCTCCTTATTCTATTGACAAGGATACTAGGACCCAGAAAATGAAGAGATCAACTGGACCCATTCTATTCTTCTCTCACAAGAAGTAGCTGGGATTATCTGCCTTATTCCTATAAAACTGACTTCTTGGTCAATGGCATTAAAAAATACATACATGTATGTGCACAATTATATACATGTGTATGGCTCCCTCTCTCCCCCCTCCCCCAAAAAGACCTATAAACAACCAAACATTTCAAAAATAATTTTGGATAATTATAGCCCAATTTGGGCTGAGTATGTATCCATCTGTCCAGAGATTCCTAACCCTAAGTCAGCAAATGTAACTAACATCAGGTCTCTTCCAAAAACCATGCAGTTTGTATACTGCTGAGGACTGAAAAAGGACACCAGTTATCCACAGATGGGAATGCCTACCACATCAAAATCAACATGGCAAAGATAGAAGGAAATTAAGTGTTGATTTCACCAGAAAAATCTCATGAATTGATCCTGACAGGAGTGTTTCTCTCCTTATTGACTCCAACAATTAAAAAAAATCACCAACAGCTTTTTAACTCTTCTATTCCCTTTCTACCGGAGATCTCATGGTATTTTTTCACATGTATACCCAGAATTACAGTGCCCCAGTGATTACATATGAACTTTCTTTTCATTTGAAAATTGTTTGTGTTTTTTTTTTTTTACCATATTAACAGATGGAGAAAATAGGGTTCCAAAAGAATGAATAACTTTTACAAAGTTAAGAAATGAAGTGGGAGGAAGCCTAGGAGTTTTATGCTAAGTTTAAACTTAGAAGATTCAGTCTCCTGGCTCACAATCTAGTAAACTCAATCCCATTTCAGTATAATTACCAACTTTGACCACATTAACTCAAGCACAAAAGTTAAATGGCATAATATGGGCCTTCTCCCTTTTCCTTATTCAATATTATTCCCTATAGGACGAACACTACTTGTTCATTTTCTTAACTATAACCTCGTTTATTCACTCACAAAATTTTTACTGCTATATATTCACCTTAGAAACTTTTAAGGGTAGCAGGTTGGTTGAATATAAATCCAGGACTAATTTCCTCAACTTAATTCACATTCTGTGTGTTCCACATTTTTTTCTTTGTAGAATGATAAGTTTATGATCCTTTTCCTTTAGTTACTTTCTTTTGCAATTATCTAATATATCTAGAGTAAAAGCAGAGACTTCCCTGAGATCTCCCCCAAAGTCCTCCAAATACCTGTAAAAATTGACTCCAAACAAATTTGAAAGCTACAGAAGCCACAAAATGACCGTGAAACAAATTCCTAGTCCAAAACAACTTACGGCTTTGTAAGTAAAGAAGTATTATTAAAATGTGATTTATTATTATAATAAATATTTAAGATAAAGTGACATTGTATAATTTACACAGTACTTTACAAATATAACAGGTATGGGGTAGACTGGGCTGGGGTGTTACTATCCTCAGCGCTGTTTTTTTTGTTACTCCCAGAGTGTAATTGGAGCTTGGGTTCCCTCTGTTCTTGTCTCAGGCTCTTATCTACTGGAAACTCTTCCCTATTTAGATCCAACTATCCAAAATCATTTAGACCTCAGAGTGTAATAAAGCAAAGGAAGAATAAAGTGATGAAATGGGGGAGAAAATAAAAGGTAGAGAGATTGACATGGTTATGACCATGTGTGATAAGCCATGGCTCCCTCCTGAGGTCTAATAGTCCTTTTTTATGTGTGAGGCACTAAATTAGCCAGGTGGAATTTCATATTCTGCAAGACCAATCCAATCCAATAAACACTTTTTAAGTGCCTCCTATGTGTCAAGTACTGTGCTAAGCAATGGGGATAAAATTAATAATAATTTTAAAATAAGACAGTCCCTGCCCTCAAAGAGTTTACAACCTAATGAAGGGGTGTGGGGGCACAATACACATAAGATCAAGAAAACAGTGCAGAATGAGCCATCAATGTACTCCGGGAACTACTATCAGTTTTTTTACTTTCTTAAGTGTCTGAGATGTTCCTTTGTCCTACTAAATGGGGATACAGAAATTATGAGGATGTCATGTACCTTTCTCAACTATGGGCACAAAGGGAGCATGGGAAATGAAGTCACACTCTAGCCTGGGAGTATATGAAATAGTATCATATTTCATTAATTTCATTGAATTGTCTTGCTTTATTACACATAAAAACAAATGTTAAAAAAATTGTTTTTATATGCAACTAGGAAATAAGATATATAGGCAATAGGGTAGAGAAATCTATCTTGCCCTTCAAGAAAATAAAGGAGAAGAGGATAAGAGGGGGAGATGATTAAAGGGAGGGCAGACTAGGGGAAGGGTTAATCAGAATGCTTGCCATCTCAGGGTGGGGGGGAAGGAGAAAAGTGGGAAGAAAATTTGGAACTCAAAGTCTTGTGGAAATGAGTGTTGAAAATTAAAAATAAATAAATTTAAATCTTAAAAAAACCAACCCAACAACCTGAAATTGTGGAAGAGGGTGAAAAAAATTCTCTTCCTGAATTGTACAGATTCATAAATAAGAGAATGAAGAGACAGAAGTGGAGAAAGCAAGAAAGCTAAAATGTTGTGACAATGTTTGAGTAGGGCAGAAGTTAACTCTGCCTCCTCATATTCAATGTTGTATTGTGGCCTATTTAGGTCTTTTCATCTTCCCTAGATAACTTGTAAAGTCCCTGAGGGTCCTTGCATAACACAGTATATTCTTATATATAAGTTATTGGTTTATTTATCTATTTCTTTAGTTGTTCATGTATTCATTCATTCATTTCTCTATTTATATACTTGCCTATTCATTCATTCATTCGAGGGAGAGGGTCCAGACATTAGTACAGAGCTCACTGTTGAAGAAATTCCTTCTACTAATATAAATTGGTAATTGTTCTGTCACATCTAGTCATGAAGAACTGTCTTGGGCACTGAGAGGTTGAGTGACCTGCCCAGGGTCTCGTAGTCACTGTATGTACAGCACAGGACTTAACGCCTTCCTAACTTCCTGAATAAAGGGGATTTTTCCTCCAGAGTATTAATTGGCAGTAGGGTGTGGGGGATGATGATGGTGGTAATAGTCTGGCAATAGATAGGTTCATAAGAGGATGAGCCATCCACTGCAGTTGGATTGTGCTCTTTGCTTTGGTCTCTCCCTATCTTCCATTTGATCAAAGTTCTGTCACCACTAGTTACAGATCTGAAGAGGAAGACAATACTAATGGAGTATTCAGGAAATGTTTTAAGTGTCACATATGCTAATAAAGTATATTACTCTTAATAATAATATTAAGTCATGTCACAGGTAGAGACTAATAAAATCATCTGAAATAAAACCAGTCATTTAAGATGAGGTCAGTGTATATAAAGCCTTGAAATCGGTGATGAAAAGTTTTCTTTGGATTCAGAGGGCCATAGGGAGATACTGGAATATATAAGTAGGACAAGAAGGAGGTCTGAGTGGCCTTGATGAAAATTATTTTGGTAGCTGTGGTTTAAATGAAAAACAGTGGATAAATGGCAGCAACCCAGGAAGATGAGATTACAGTAATCCAAGTGAGATAAAATAGATGCCTAGATGAAAATTGTGGCAGCAGAGCTGGAGAGGAAGGGACAGTCCCATAGATTTTAAAAATAGGAATAGCATGTTTTTTTATGGTTGAATGAGTGTAAAGAATACTGGAGAACTGGAGATTTGAATATGACTGCTGTTTAGAGAGGTCCAACAGAATAATGGTTGTATGAATGTATTTGATGTTTTAATTAATTATATTAAATTGTAGTCTAGTATCCAGTTGTATATGTCATTTCTCTCCTAATATTTAAACATACAACTAATATATGTGGTGTCCCCAATTTTAAGCTTTAACAATTTTGACAACTTAAAACTATACTGTCCCAGTTTGAGATCCTACATATGTGTGTAGCATGTATATTTTCATTCTCCTTAATTTTTTTAGTCTCACTGATTGATTCAAGTACATATTTACCTGAACCAAGGGACAAAGGGCATGCGAATAAGTGACTTTAAGACTTTCAGGCAGGACAGACATCTGAGACTGATACTCTAAAATCCTTGGAGCAGGAGAATCTCAGCACTGGAAGTGGCCTAAGTGGGTATCTAGTCCAACTTGTAGTAGGTGGAAGGATCAGTGAGAGTGCTCAGTAGAGTAATTCTGCTTTTCTTTTAGCAACCCTGGTCAACAAAGCCCAATAATTCACTCTCGTGGCTATTTAGAAAAGACATTTTTGGAGATGGATGAAAAATGTTGTCCACCTCTAGGGACAAAATTGATGAAGTCTGAGTGCAGATTGAAGTTTTTAACTTTTCACTATCTTTATTTTTCTTGCCTTTTTTGTAACATATGGCTAATACAGAAATATATTTTGCATGATTTCACATGTACAATTGATAACACATTGCTTGCCTTCTCAATGGGTGGATTGAGGGCAGGAAGGAAGGAAAGAATTTGAAATCAAAAAATTTTCTAAAATGAAAGTTAAAAATAAATAAATAGGGTTTTTTTTGTTTTTTAAAAAAAGGAACTAGAAACTCAGAGCTCAAGTTTCCACCCAGTTATATTGAGGTTGGAGATTTGCCCCATGATTTTCTTCTTCAAATGCCTAATATTTGGATTGCATGCCACAGCAGTGGAGAAGACCTCTCAGCCAGTGAGAGAATTGCAGCCATAAATGGAGACAAAACAAAGGGTTTTTTCTTGCCTGGTACTGTTTTAGGCACCTGAATATTATGGCTGCAATTTCTTTGTTTCTATAGAGACTAAATTTATTTGTTTCTAGAAATTTCTTTTGTCTCTGCCTTTATCTGTATTTGGCTTAGGGTGGTTAATAGAAAAAAAAATTAGTAAGATGATTCCCAGTCTTCTCCCCCACCCAAGAGTGTCAATCCTGTATTTGGTCACCTGTTACAATTCCTTTTAGAATATGAGTATAAAAGTGAAACCATCTCAAAGGACAAACTGTGTTCAGTCAGTCAAGCAGTCAGTCAGTCAACATGCATGTATTAAGTGCCCACTAGATGCCAGACACTAGGCTAACAAGTACTAAGATCTTATAAAAAGCCAAAAACAGTCCCTGCCTCAAGCAGCTCAGGTTCTAATGGGAAAAATAACATTTAAATAACTAAATCTGGAAAGATATACACAAAGTAGATGGAAGAAAGTCTCAGCAGGGAAGAGATTGCGAGCTGGGGGAACCAGGAGAGGGCTCTCACAGATTTGCTTTGAACTGAATCCTGAAAGAAGTAGAAATAAGGAAGGAAAACATTCCAGACATGTGAAACAGCCAGTGAAAAGGTGTGGAGATGGGAGACTGAGTGTTATATGTGAAGAACAGAGGGAAAAGTCAGAGTAGCTGGAGTATGGAGGACGTGAATGGAAGTAAATTGTAAGATATTAATAGCAATTATAACAGCAACAAGAAATAACTAGCATTTATAGAGCACTTACTTCGTGCTAAGCACTTTATAATTATGAACTCATCTGATCCTCACAAAAAACCTAGAGAACAGATACTGTCATTATCCCCATTTTACACATGAGGAAACTGAGGCAAATGGAGATTAAGTGATTTGCACAGTCATACAGCTAGTAAGAATTTGATGCCAGAGTTGTACTTGGATCTATCCTGCTCCTGGCCCTATAGTATATAGCCACTGTGCTGCCTAGAAGGGGCCAAGTAAAAAAGAATGTTAAATATCAAACAGAGAAATTAATATGTGATCTTGAAGATAATAGAGAACCAATGGATTTTGTTAAATGGGGGAATGACATGGTTAATCTTGTGCTTTAGGAAAATCCCTGCAGCTGATTGGAGTAGAGAGAAAAATTAGAAGGCTATTGCAGTAGTTCAGGTGAGAAGTGATCATTCAGTGAATGGAAAGATGGGAATATATCTGAGAGATGGATGTATTTGAGAGATGTGAAGGAAGAAGCTGGTTTGGACAATGGATCATATATGTAGAGTGAGTGAGAGTGAGGAGTCAAAGATGATGCTAAGGTTGTGAACCTGAGTGTTGAGGGTTTAGTGGCACCCTATCTATGAAAATTCTGAAGAGATCTGGGAGAAAGATGATGAGCTTTGTTTTTGGACATATTGAATGTAAGATATCTCTAAGATATCCAATTCAAGACATCTAAAAGGTAACTGGTGATGTGGGGCTGAAGCTCTGTGTCACACATCTAAGGACAGCTTGGATCTTGGGGGATAGAGATTTGGAATCTGAGACGCTTTCCTGATCTTGCTCACTGCTTTCTCCCAGGATGGCATATGAAAGGGTAATTTAACTAATCCTATAGCAAATAGCTCATGAATCAGTCAGTTACACTGGGGTCACTGGACTCACTAAGAGTTTTTCCCATGAAATAATTTAGGACTCTCTTCAACAGAGAAGTTTTTGAAATTCTTAGCAAGTGTCCAGCCACTGGTTCTGTGCTCTGTGTCACTGAGACTGAGGCAGAGCAACAGCAGCTTATGAGGTAGTCTTGGTGCTTCTTCTCCTTCTCATGATTGTAGAGACAATTCATTTTCTCTGGCTGTGACCCCCATAGACTCATAGCAGAGGCCATCTAGCCCAAACCCCTTATCTTAAAGATGAGGAAACCAGGCCCAGACAAGGTTAAATGACTTACCCTCCTTTCACAAGTAGGAGGCATCAGAGGCAGGTCCTCTGACTCTGGAGCCAGGGCTCTTTCCATTACTGCCCTGTACCACTTTGTCTCTCATAAGATCAAAAGAAAATAGCCCATATCCTTGATCCAAGTCCAAGCAAGTGACCACCAACTTTCTATATACTCAGGCATTACTTGACATCGTTGTGCCTTTCGTAATCACCACTCTGATTAATGAAACCACAGAAGACTCAGACAGCTAGATTAAATCAGTCTATTAAAGGTGTATAGCAGTTATAAAAAAAAAAAATAAAGAATGTCCTTTGGAATAAAGGGCTTAGGTTGGATAAAGACAGATGATATCACACCAGAAATATTATATGATTAGCTGAAACATACTTCTGGGAGCCCAGAAAGTTAGTTCAGATTTGAACATTGTAACAATAGGCCAGTAGTGAAGAATTCCTGAGGGAGATTTCCTTTAGGAAGAATGGATTGAGTTTCTCTTAAGCCACTCCCCATAAAGTTGACCAACTAAATGACCTTGTGAACATCAAAATGTAAGAAGATCTAACATTTCCCATCTGAGTTGAGGTCAGTAACACTGCCTCCAGAGCGGTAAATATCTGATGGCAGCATCTGTATCACACACCAGACGTACCAGCTTTAGACCTTTATAGAGGCACCAACCCTTGGAGCTCAGCAGAGAGCTAAAATCGAATCACGAGGACTCCACAAAAAATAAAAAGGACTTCCAATACCCAGGAGCTATACATGTAAGTTTGAGCTTATTCTGCCCAGGGACCTTGTTTGTACAAGGGGAGAGTGAGACCCCAGTTTGGGTAGGTGTTTCTGGAATAACTGTCATTGCTCTAACTGTTTAGCAAATACCCTTTCTAAAAGAAATTAACTTTGATTGATGATAACAGAGAGTGTACCAATAAGGGCTTATGAGCAATAGAATTAGAAACCCAAATCTCTTGGGGTTACTCTAAAACCCTGAAGGGAGAAATAGTCAACCTCCTTCTCTTGAACCAGCTGGGAGTTGAGGTAGTAAGGAATGCTGCATTTTGTTTGTTATAATTTTGACCAAGTTCCTTCTAGGCTATTCTTTCATGCAAATGACACAGTTGGGGCAAGTTAGGGGGAGGAAATTATGAGTTCATAGTCAATCATGCAGCAGGAGACTCAAAGTGTCCAATCTAATTTTAATTAACCTTGGATGTACTGCTATAGGAATAATTTAAAGAATAGTTTTTATTTATATTAGGGTTACAAATTTAATTCAATTCACTAAGCATTTATTAAGTGTCTACTGTATGCTAAGGTATTCAGCATATAAAACAAAAAAAAATGTTTCTGTTTTTAAAGAGTTTACAGCCCACTGAGGGAAGCAACATATACATGGATAAGTAAATACAAAATATTTGCAAAACAGTTTTATGTTCATTACTATATATACACACATATGTATACATGTGTATATATATACAAAAAATTATATGATCTTCTTGTTATTCACAGCTCTTCCACTTCATAGGGAGAATACCACACTTGTTTCATTCCTATTAGGAAATTGAGGCTTAGAAAAATTATATGACTTATCCAAGGTCATGTAGCAAACTATTTGAATTGGGACTCAAAGGTAGGTTTTTATGACTTTAATTCCAGTGCTTTTCAAGGTTTCCTGTGTAGCAGGAGTTCTTCAACTGGGGTCCATAATTTGGATTTTTAAAAAATTTTTTGATATCTTTATGCCGATACAGCTGGTTTCCTTTTAATTCCTATTTATTTTATGAACGGAAAAAGTTATTATATAATTTCTTAGAAGGGATCCCTGGGCTTCAATAGACTGCGGAAAGGCCATGTCATTAAAAAAAATGGTTGAGAATCCTTACTCTAAGGTTATAGTCTATCCATCTCCCCCACTATCTACTCACTGTGAATATGAGGGCTTTAGCCTAGCCACAAAGCATTTCTATTTGGAAGCATTAGTCAGTTGACCATTACTCTTTCTAACTTACCAGTACTAAGACATCTTTCTCGACAAGTTGCTGAGCTCTGAGTTGCATTCCAAAGCCACAAAATAGGAATGTTAAACAATCATGCCTAAAATTTATTCAAAACAGTACCAAAGTTTCCAGACTTCATATTTCATCAATCAATCAATCAATCCACTAGCATTTATTAAGCATTTCTAATGTGACATTCAATATGTCACTTAATACTATCTCCTTACTGCCTATGATTTACTTTTCACCACCTTTACCCCTTCAATCTGGATTTTTGTGGCCTGGCCCTGTGGTGCTGATGCTAAGCAGTGATTCGAAGAGGCAGGAATAGGAGGAAGAATGGGATGTGTTGGTGGGAGGGTAAACTCAGCCTTGATATTTTCAATTAGTCTCTATCACCAGAGTGGACTTGTGTGATGCACACATGTTTTGAGATGAACAAGAATGTCACAGTTTAACATGGATCCAATAATTACGTGTGTGGGGCCAGACCCCAACTGTCAACAAGGTTCACATTCTCTGCACAGGGAATCAGCTGGAGTCAGGGCAGAGGAGTGGTAAAAGCAAGGATAGCCAAGTGCTTGCCTTGGCAGGCAGCCTACTGAATTTCTCCTCTCTGCTCTGCAAGCTTTATATACATATATATATATATGCAATTTTAAATAATCTTCGATTTAAAATAATTTTAAATTATTATATATAAAAATATATAATAAATAAAAGGGAGAGAACTCAAGGGCTATGTCAATGAAGAATAATGCTGTTAGGAGTTAGGGTTCTTAGATGGGTTCCTATGGGATGTGAATATGAAGGATTGTGTCACATTCCACTTAGGGGATTAGGAATGGGGGAAAGAAGAATCAACTAGGGACAGGGATAAGGAAAAGGACCTTGACTGAGGAGGATGAAATCCTCTCCCAGGAAAGAGAGCTAAGGGGCTAAATCAAAATTCCATAATGGAAAAACCAAAAATCTGGGCTGTGCCAGCCTTAGAGTTTCTTCATGGAGCCAAAATCCAAGAAGAAACAAAAGCCAGAGATCCAATACAGAAGCAGAGGCTTGGGCTGGGAGGACAGTTCCAGATTAGGTGGCAGGACAGCTTACTGTTTACCTGATTTGATGTTTCAGACCTTAGACTTAAAAAGAGAAAAGAAGTAGCATGTATTCTGATAGTTTGCTATGCTGATATGTCTCTTCCTGATTCAGTCATACCAGTAACCAACCCAATAAGCTCTGAAAGAGTGTTCAGCCATGGAGAGGCCTGCTCTGCTAGACTAGCCTCGTCCTCCCCTAGAAGTTTGTAAAAGGACATGATTTTAGAAGCTAGGCTATTTCTATTCTCCCCCTATCCCCAATGCTGGTAGATGGTTTGAGGTTTTATCATTTTTAGTTTAGATATACCCTATGATTTCACTGGTATTAGGAAATGGAATAAAGACCTTCCAGTAAGGAAACTCTCTCTACCAATGAAGTCTGCTAACTGTTCCACACCTTATAGTCTTAAAATAGTTTCAGAATAGTCTCCTGGGAGGTAAAGAGGTAAGTTACACAGTCAATCACACAGCCAATATGTCAAAGGCTGGAACTGAACCCAAGTCTTAATTTCTGTAATTGTTTATCCATTAGCCATCCAGCCTCTCCAGAGACTGTCTGTACAATATAACATAGATTTAGTTATCATCTAGTTAATCTATAATTTAAGTCTCAAAATGCACTTTTCTGAGTAACTACCCAATGATGATCCCACCCCCCAAATCTACTTTAGGGCCTGAATATCAATTTTGAATGAGAATACTGGTCACATTTGATTCCATTTGCCAATGGAATTTGCTCTTCTTTGTCATCTGGCCATCTCTCATTCAACAAACACTTTTAAGGTACTTGCAGTGGTGGAAGACTGGATATAGACAGAGGTCTTTGGTGGTATAATGAAAAGAGTATTGGACATGGAGGCAGGGGTGTGCTGATAAATGTTTAATACCTAGCTCTGAGAAAAGGCATGACATACTTGTAACCTCAATATGCATTATTAGCACCTTCTCCTTATCTTTCTTAAGACTATACAGCTGACAAAAAAGTAAATTAAGCCTGGATTTGGAGTATTTGATGATTTGGGAGGTGTAAATGGTCACACTGAAAATGAGCTGACTCAAGATTTCCATGTCTTAGTGTCAGAAAGCATAGCTTCTTCTCTGCCATTTGTTAGCTGAATGACCTTGGAAAAGTCACTTCTCTCCATTTACAGTTTCTTCATCTGAAAGTAGAGGAAAATTCTAATTGTGCTCCCTATCTTCTCAGGTTCCCATGAAGAACAAATGAGATCATGAATTTCTATTATTCCTAACATCTTAATATAGGGCTTTGCATACAAATTGAATGTGATTAAGTCTCTGTCCTCAAGGGTAGACTCATAGATTTTCAGTAACTCTTTTATCTTTGCTTCATTTTGTGCTATATAAAGAGTGGAGGTGGTAAAAAACTATTAGAATCATTATGTCCTGCTATTTAAAGGCCCACAATTGATGTTTCAGGGGTGCCTGAAAGACTTCTGTGGGACATAGTTACAGCAATAGAATCCATGGCAGTGAATGATCCTGCTTCCCTGGGCATAGCTGCCCCTGCCTGGGAGATGTGCAGATATGTTGCATAGGTGGCTTCCTGAACACTCAATGAGCAAAGAAAAAAAGTCACCATTTGTGAGTTAATTCAAGGCTTCCAATATATTCCTATATTTTCTGAGAGGTGGAGGTAGGGGCAAGGTTTGATCTGCTAATTGTCTTAACATTAATGATCCATGTGAAAAAGTGGAGATGGTTGGATATTTTTTCAAATGTGTTATTTCTCATTGCGCATTGCTATAAATAAATTCTATTGAAACCATGTTTAAAATGAGTAATCCTTCCAAAAATTTTCCCTTAGAATGCACTTTGCTATTGATATTTTAGTTAAAAATATATTATGTCTTAATTCTTTGTTAAGTGCTCAGCAGAGCATGTACAGTGTGCAAGATGTAAGTTAGAAGTTTCTTTGGAAATGAGTGTCTAGAATGGAGGATAGTTTAGTAAGGTCAATCTAGTGAAGGGATGGGGGAAGGTAATCCAAAGAATGTTTTATGTTTGAAGAAGAGATTAAATTTACAAGGGCATTATTTTTTTTCCTACTGAATTCCTAGATGTTGCTATTAAAAGACATAGAATATGTGTAATACAAATATTTATATCCCAAGGGACAATTCAAAAAGATTCTAAACATGGAAAGTTTATGTAGGAATCCAAAAAGCAAATTAATATGCCAGAGTTTGGATTTTAGCTCAGATTTTGGACCTGTTTTCTCAGATTACAAAGAAATTTTAGTAGGGGCCTCCTTAGAAAACATACATGATTAGTTTGAATGAGTGGAGTAACACTAACTTCACAGCTGGAAACCTTTACAGTTGTGTTAGGTTTGAATGCCTGTAAATTTAGGATTAAGGTATCAGAGGTTCTTTGTCCTCAAACCTTTTTTGTTATCATTATGAGGTAAATTGTTACTGAATCTATCTATCCAGTCCTAATAGCTCTCCTGAGTTCCAGTCCTTCAGAACTAGTTGGACAATTCCTTATATGAAACTCTATCTACAAAATGGAATTCATTATCTTCCGCTTTAAACCCTTGCTTCTCCTCAAGTTTCAATGTAATTCAAAAATATTTATTAAGTTCCTGTCAAATTGTGGGTACTATGGTAGACCTGAGGATAAAAAGGAAACAGTTCTGCCTTCAAGGGTGCTTGCTTCATTGTATCAACATCTTTATTTGTAAAATGTGATACTTTTCTCACTCTAAATCCATTTTGTTGTTATATTTAGTCATTTTCAGTTGCGTCCCACTCTTTGTGATGTGATTTCGTGTTTTCCTAGCAAAAATCCTGGAGCAGTTTGCTATTCCATCTCCCATACACTTTTGAACTGTCTTTCTGACTTCAAGTCTGGCAGTGGATAGCACTGCATCACCTAGCTTTTCTCTAAATACATGATCCTCTTGAAAGTTTCTTAGAGCACTTTATGGATCTCTCCTTTGATATTAATGTATGCTACATCATACCACCTGCACCTACCATAGTAACTTAGTTGAACAATCTATAAATGTAGATGACTTCATTTTGCACAGAATGAAAACAAAATATGCATATTTTGTTTATTTTCTTGTCTCTCTACTTCTCTGAGGAGGAAAACTCAACTATTCTTCAAGACTCATCTTTTTCTTTCAATGAAATCTTCAATGATCAGTCCTATCAGAAATGCCTCCTTCTCCTTCTTCCAAGTAGCAAGGCTTGTATCATATTTGTGCCATAAATTGGGAAGTAATTGGTGGTATCCACACCTTATTTCCCCTTCTGGATTGTAAACACTTTGAAATCAGTGACAATGTCTCATACCTCTTTGTGTTCCTTCCAGTTCCTAGCATAAAGCATCATGCATCAGCAATAATTGTTGAATTAATTAATGTGAATAGTAAACTTTTGAGGGATTTTAAGTTGACTTTAAACTAGGTTATTGATGCATATTCTTTAATCCCTACCTTTCAAAAGTCAAGAAATATAGATGTATGTATGTATGTGTATGTGTGCGTGTATATATACACACATATGTATATGTGTATGTGTATAATCTTCTTAATTGCCTGGTCTTATCAGTCAAAGAAGGAAGTTTTCTGAAAGGATTTATTCTTTATCAAATTATGTTAATATTTTATCTCAGGCCTTCGATCTTCTACATGATTGTGGAAAACTTGTTCCCCTGAGTTCCCAGGGGAAATGCATGACAGTAAAGCAAAAAAAAAAAAAGCTGTAAATGATTTATGTTGCTGAAAAATATAAATACCTACATCAAAGGCATGAAGGTAAAAGACTTATTCCATAAGCTAGTCTCAAAAAACCAAAACAAAAAAAAAAAAACCTTGTCACTTTATTGTCATAGATCAGAGATATATTTATAGATATTATTTAACAAAAGCCCTTAAATAACACCAAGACAATTCCTGAGCGTGTTTACTACAAATACCATATTTATGACTTCCTTCTGCTCTTTTTCTCCTCTCTTAGTACTTTGTTATCACTTCCTACTATCTCCACCTTCAATATAGCCTTTGATGAAGAGGCCTTTTTCTTTGCCAAGGCTTCCAGAAATAAAGAATTAATATTAGTCACATTCTATACTCTGCCTTGGTCAGATCATACCCACAGTATTGTGCTCAGTTCTCTACCCCATGTTTTTGGAAGGACATTGATAAATTGATAGAGCATGTGCAAAGGTTTTAGGAAGTGAGGATGGTTAGGATATAGAAAAGAAAATTAATGGGGAGGTGGGATCAGGAAGGCTGTCTTCATTTGAAAAGCCATCCTGTGGAAGAGGTATTAGACTCCTTCTTTTTTGACCTTCCCCCAAGGGTAAAACAATGAGCAAAAACTGAAAACTGCAAGAGGCAAATTTAGATTTGATGTCAGAAAAAAACTCCCCTAATTGAACTATCCAAAAGTGAAATCAGCTGCTTTAAGCAGTGGGGATTCTCTCATACTGGAGATCTTCCAGCAAATGCTAGAAGCCCTTTTTTTAAGATGGGTTGTATTGGGTGACTTCTAAGACCCTTCTCAAATCTGAATTTCTATGATTCTGTAAAGTCAAGGTAAGGACATAAATGCAAAATAGATGAGGAACTTTCTCTAGGTGTCTGCAATATGGAAGACAGGTAGATAATTTAAGGGAATGACAGAATCAGGTGGAGGAGTTTTTGTTTTGTTTTGTTATACTTTAAGGATAAGAAAATATGGACATAGAATCAGAAAGGAAGGAGTCTGTAGATCAGTAAAGTTTGAAGGAAAGAAGTGAATGAATAATAATAGAAGAAGGGAAGTTGCCTCAAAAAGGAAAGGCATCAAGTCAGTCAGCTACTTTTATTAAGTTTATTAAGTTCCTGTCTGTGGGTCAGGCATTTGCCAAGCCCTAGAAATACAAAGAAAGATAAAACAAAACAAAACAAAACCTGCTGCCCACTCTCAAGGAGCCCACAGTCTAGCAGACTCTTTTTCCTACCAATATCAGCCCCCTTTACTTGCATGTTACTTGAGCACAAAAGGGACTGATATTGGTAAGTAAAAGAGTCACCTTTTCTAAGAAACCAGAGCAAAGGTGAATAGAATGCGAAACATTTTAGATGAGTTTTCAGGTGTGGAATAAGGAGAAGGAAAAATTCAGAACAGATGGCCTCTTTTCTTCATAAAGGAGAAGGAACAAATGTCTTCTGCTTAGGGGGAAAGAAGTGAGACAGTCACTGTGAGGAGGGTAATAGTCATGGAAGAATGAATTGTGTGCAGTAGTGAAAGCCCAGTTGAAATTAGATAATAAAGTTACAGCAGAAACCTATCAACACAATTGTGTGACTGTCTAGAAGCATTGTGCCTTTGAAAAGTGGAGCCAAAAGGCATATGGTGGGTATAGCAGGACTGAAGTTTGGCAAGTTATAAGTTTCAATAGGACAAGTTGTCAAGAGATTCAAGGTTAGAGGCCAATGAATAGGGAATTTGCTGGGTCAGGACCATGATGAAGGGAAAGCAGGACCAAGAGTCTGGATCACGTACTGGAGACCCAGATGAAGTATGTGTTGGGGTGGGAGGGGAGGAAGCTGGGCAGCCTGAATCTAAAGAATAGGTAGTTTAAAAGAAGGAGAGAGACAGACAGACAGAGATAGAGAGAGAACTTGACACACCCAGAAAGAGAGAGAGAGAAAGAGAGAGAGAGAGAGAGAGAGAGAGGCTTGGAAGTTATGATGAGAGGATGAGAGGCAGGAATTCCATTTACTCATTCATTGAATGAATACATATTAAGCCCTTACTTTGTACTAAGCACTGTGGTAGACCTTAGGGGAGAAATAAAGGTGGGATAAGACAAGGTCCCTGCCATTCCAAGATTTAAAGTAGTGGATCAGGGAAGGGGAAAGTAGACTCAAGGAAAAGTGACTTTAATGCACAATATTAAATGATAACCATATTACTCCTGCAAAACAAGTACAATATGGAGACTGAAGGACAAGATCATTCCTGACCAGGTAGAGCAGGCAAGGTTTTTGGAGGCAAGATCATCTGACTGGGGCTATAAAGGATGGGTAGGAATTCAAAGGGGTAAAAAGTGGGAAGAAATACTGCAAACAAAGACACAGGCAAGAGAGTGCATGGTAGCCAAATTTGGCTGGAATACTGAGTAAATACAGGGTATCTCAAAAGTTTCAGTGCATTTTTAAGCTATTAAAGCTTACACCCTATATACAAGTATATTATGAAAGAAAGTTGGAAAGATAAGATAGTTTCAGATTGTAAAGAACCTTTTATTGTCCAATTCATAAATCAGAACTTATTTGGTAGGAAATAAAGAGCTAATGAAGGAGGAGAATTGAAATATCATTTTGGTCACAGTATAGATTAGAAGAGGGAGAGAGAATAAAGTTTGGAAACCTGTTAATAGACTTGCAATAATCTAGTAGAGTGATAGAAATGGAAATAGGAAAGAAGGGTAGATGAGAAAGATTCTATGGAGTTGGAACTTAGAGAACTTGGAAAGTGGCTGGAATGAAGAGGTGAAAGAGAAGGGAAAATTACAAGTAGTCTAAGATTTTTGTGGTAGGTCAAGTGGTGGTGTCACAGAGACAGAGACACTGAAAGGATTAGTAGGAAAGGTGATAAGCACTATTAGACATTTGAAGTTGGAGGGACTGGCAACAAAGGTGGAGGTATCTTGTAGGCATTTGAAGATTTCAAGTGTGGAAATAAAAAGAAGAGTCAGGGCTAGAGGTGAAGATTTGGGATCCACCTGCCTAGACATGTGGTTAACACCGTGAGAGTAAATGGAATTGCAAAGTGTAAAGCCAGAAGAGAAAATGACCCTTGGAGAATGCTTACCTTAAGGGCTAAGAATAGGATGAGACAGTGAAGGAGACAGAAGAATGATTAGAAAGTTAGGAGAAGAACCAGGAAAGAATGAAATCTATGAAACTGAGTGAAGAGAGTATTCAGCTGGAAGAGTGGGTCAGTATGTCAAAAGCTGCAGAGGTCCAGGTGTTGAGAACTGCGTGGGGGAGGAAACGTCATTAGATTTGGTGATAGAAGGTCACATTGGTGACTTTTGAAAGGCTGTTTCAATAGAGTAATGGGGACGAAAGCTAGATTATAAAAAGTTCAGCAAAAGAGTATCACATGAAGTAGAGGCATCAATTGAAAGTATATTTTAAAGCAGCGAAACAGCAAAGTGGAGGAGAAAAGAGGACCCTTCTGTAGACATATAGGAATAAACCAGTGGAAAGGGAGGTATTGAAGATGCCTCTAACTCACACCTCAACTCATGTTCGTATAGTAACTTATGGCTTGCGAAGCACTTTTCTCCCAACAATTCCATGAGGCAGTAGTACAAGTACTATTACTCCCCTTTACAGATAAAATAAAATTGAGGATCTAAGAAGCTAAAAGACCAACCTGTAACATTGCTGTTCAAAGTGCATGTCTTAGACAGTACTCAAGCCTTGACTTGTTCTTTTTGCTAAACTCACTACCTCTACCATAATACTAGTAGGTACATAAGAAAGGTAGAAGCAAAGTCCCTCAAGAGGCCCAAAGGAGAAAAGTCATTATCAACTAAAGGAATAAGAGAAAGCTCCTTTCTTTTCCATGTTCCAGTAGCCTTCTTATCCTGGAAGATAACTGCGTCATGTAACCCCTTTCTCTGATTGGTGAATTCTTCCTGGAATCTCCATTTTATTCCTCCTGGAATCTCCATGGCTCAGATCAGCCAGGTTCACTCCTTCATTCCTCTCCAGTTTCCATTCAATGACTCTCCTGACTTCTTTTTCCATCTACTATGTGGGTATTTTCTCTCCTCCCATTCACTCATGCTTTTTAGCTTCTTCCTATGTCTTAGCTTTCCCCAATTAGAATTTAAGATCCTTGAGGAACTACCTTTCTCTCATTTGTACTTGTATTCTTTGGACTTTAGCAGTGTGCTTGAAAGCCCTTACTAAATGCTTGTGTCCTCGACTTGAGAGGGCAAGGGGCTCTATTAGTAGTTTAAAGGATAAGTTGGAATCATTTTTAGCTAAATCATGGAGGCCTTTGAAATGATGAATAAGTTTTCATTTTATTCACTAGGTAATGAAAAGATATTTAAGATTTTCAAGCAAAAGGAGATAAGATTCTCCTGCCTCTGTGCCTTTAATGATGGTACACACACACACACACACACACACACACACACACATACATTCACACCCACACACACCCACACCCACCCACACACACACACACACACACACACACACACACACACACAAACACACACCTACACCTGCCTAGAATACATTCCTTTCTCATTCACATTCAGAATTTTTTGAAATCTTCAAGGACCTGCTCAAGTGCTACCTCCTATGTTTAAGCCAAGTCTATAGCTTCATATGTTCCAATCCTCACCCTAGAAAGTGTTCTTTCTCTTCTCATTGCTTTTCCTGGAGCTCTCTGACTTTATCATTCCCTACTTTAAATTAAATTGTCTTGGATATGTGCCATCTCCTCTCCCCTAGTCCCAGTAGAATATAAACTCATTGAGAGTAGGGACTTTGCCATTTAAAAACAGAAACAAAAACAACTTTGTATTCCTAGTGCCTAGCCTCTATGCTTTGTACATAGTAGGCTTTTGAAAAATGTAGAACTGAATTGAATTGATCACATCTAGGCCTTAGGAGGATCAGAATCACAAAATGTTGAAGTTGGAAAGAAATCTTAAAATAATTTAATCTAAAACCTCTTGGTTTTACATAGGAGGAAACTTGATCAGAAAGGTTTAGTGATTTTCCCAAGGTCATACAGCCAGAAAGTGGCAGAGCTGGTGGCTGGTAGTTTACAGGATAGTTTGAAGGAAAGGAGAGACTGGAAGCAAGGAGACAAGTTAAAAGGCAATTGCCATAGTCTAGGCAAGAGGTAATGAGGGTCTGAAACGAATTAAAGAGAGAGGTTCCATCTGCAAATCAATTTTTCATAATGCTACACACATTAGCATTTTTCCAGAAATGGAAGTTAATATGATTAGTCTCTAATTTCTAGGCCCACCCCCTCCATCTCCCTAAAAAAATATTCTTATTGCCACTGACTTTTTTCCAGTTGTTGGTGTCTACATTGGTGTTCTATAAAGCTATCCATAATCATTGCTATTTGTTTTTGACATTTTCTATTTGTTCTTTATAAATCCTAGTACTGAAATTATCAGGATCTACAGATTCAAACATATCTAAACTTTGATATCTAATCTTAGAGGTCATGTCCTTCAGCTGCTGTGCTATATTTTAGAGGTACTCTAATGATAGGCATATGACAACTTGGACAAAACCACTGGGAGGCCCCATGGTACCATCAGATTTGGTGTCAAAGGACATTTTGAATGATTGTGAATGTTAGTTCTGCCACTAATGCTATGTAACCCTGGGCAAACCATTTAATCTCTCAGGCCCTTCATTTCCCTATCTATAAAATGAAGAATCTGGACTAGAATAGCTTTAAAATCACTCCCTGCTTTAAATCTATGACCCACCGGGGAAGATCCTCATCAGAAACTAGCCTTGAGTCTTCCTCCTCCTGTCTCACTCCACCTTCCTCACATCTTTCTCCCTCCCTCCCTCCCTCTCTCTCTCTCTCTCTCTCTCTCTCTCTCTCTCTCTCTCTCTGTCTCCCCCTCTCTCTCCTTCTCCTGCCCCGACCCCCTCTTGGCTGAGCTTTTTTTATTTGAGTCTGAAGAAATAGCCTATCAGAAATCACCAGCTTCATTTCTTGCATCACCTCTTAGTGGCTTCATCCTTGGAAGCATGGACTCAGTTGGTCACTTAATGAATACTGTTTTATGAAGATAATTTTAACTATGCTATTTATTTGGTTCCCCACACAGCCTTTCTTCTCTCTATTCCAGTCACTTTTGTACAGTTGTCTAATAAGCAGATTGAGCAATGAACATAATAAAGAGAATTGCTTAGAGGGGGAGAGTCCTTAATAAAAACAAAAGGAGGAGACACGGCTGGTTGTAGTCTCTTGTTTGTGTCCTTGTCATTTTTATAGGTTTGAGGGTGGAGAAAGCCTGTGCTTTATGAAATATAATCAGCTGGGCAAAGTCCATCCTATATTGGGGCTTCCTTTTGGAAGCCGATCAGAGGTGTGTTTTTCATTATGCCATATTGGATTTTCTCATTCGAGAGTATAATTACCAAGCCCAGCCCTCAAACCACTGCACAAACATCACATGTTTCTCACACACATTTTTTCCTTTCAAACTGGCACTCACAAGCCCACCAGGGCCCTGCCCACAGTAGGGTTAGCTTGAAATTCTTTTCAAACTCAGTTGTAACATGGCATAAATCCATAATCCAAGTATTATCAGCTGTTAAATCAATAGGATTATTATTATATTACAGATAACTAGGTGCATTTAATGTAGGATATTTATTATACCAGTCCATGAGTCAGATTCTATTCTCCCAGTTTATAAACGGCTCCCTGGGCGTTGGGTACTTTGGAAAACTTCATTAGTTAACTCTTTCAGGTCAAGAATACATTTAGTACAGACATCAGCAAGCAGCCTTTGAAAAGTGGAAGGCGATGATTAGAGAACACACAATATATATACACACAGTCCTCTTTTTTATGCTTCTTTGTATAGTAAAGTGTTTTTGTTGGTACTTATTAAATTCCTATTAATATAATGATAAAAAGAATGGGAGACCAATTTGCTTCAGTGTTTGAACCCTTAAACTTATGATGAAAACTGAAGTTTGGATACAGAGCAGAGGTTTCATTTAGAACTTGATCAAGAAGCATTGTGTATAGTAAGTAAAGAGATGACAACAGGAAGATCTGGATTCAAGTTCTGACTCTGACACTTACAGGTCATGGGATATGGGCATTAACTTAACTTCTAACTTTCAAGACTACATATTGTAGAGCTGATGTACATTGGTAGAGACGGTTGGTTTTTTGCTTTTTGGTTTGTGTTTTTGAGTTCCCTACACCTGAGAAATCACAGGTCTGGTCAAACAAAACAAAACTTGGCAAAGTTAGGGATGCACTTCTTCCTCTTCTATATGTAACAGTCTCCCTCTACCCCCCACCCCCACACATATAGAACAAGGGAGAGACTGTGAGACACCTGCTTCCTGTCAGTCCATCAAAACCAACCACACCCTCATCTACAAGACCCAGTGTCATTTCCCAGTGAAATTCTGTGAGCTTTCTCTTCTCTCCGAAGGCTTTCGGGAAAGGTAACTGATCAATTCTAATCCAGTCTGAAGTCTCCTGACTTCTTTTGAATCAGTTGCTCCAGAAAGTGTACTTTAGTGACTTAAAAGAGTTAATGCAATTAAAAAAAAATGATTTCCAAGCTGTAGTTGATGCACTTAGTAGGGTGTG
This sequence comes from Potorous gilbertii, assembly GCA_028658325.1. Lineage (NCBI taxonomy): Eukaryota > Metazoa > Chordata > Mammalia > Diprotodontia > Potoroidae > Potorous > Potorous gilbertii. Next base: position 226,334,120 of record CM053771.1, on the reverse strand, counting down.
GCTCAATTTTAAGGTCTACAGGATAGAACATGGGTCTGTGACAATGATTCTCTGACCTCCACTATCTGAAGGTCAGGTTCTTACATTTCAGCCTACTTCCAGGGTTTTTTCATTACCTGAAAGAGGGGTCTCTCATCTCTGCCAATGGTTCAAGCTTCCACTGATTGTGCCCCCTCCACCTAAATTTTAGTTATCTAAGCACTTTGACTATATTAAACCACTGAACAGATTAGCTTTTAGATAGAAGCATTATTTACTTCAAAGGTATATTGAAAGCAAATATGTTCCGTTCCCTCCCCCAGTGCCTCAGGGGCATACTCTTCCCTACACCACCAGAGTCTCTGGGGAGAAGGAGATTAGGTTTGCAAAGTTTAACTCAATTCCTACGTAACATTAGTTCCACCAAAATTCTAAGTCCAAAGCCCAGAAGGGGTTTATGTCCCAGGGCCCTGGCTTGTTAGAGCTTTCCTGCTTAGTTGGTTGCAACTGCCAGCCTGGAATCCTGGGCTCCAAGGTCCCCCGTGGCTTGAGATTCTAGGTTAGGGACTCGACTTCCTGCACCTAGATCTGAAAAAACAAACAAACAAAACAGAGCAAAATCCGAAGCCCATTACTCTTTGCTGCAGGGCATAAGGAGAAAGGAAAGTCCCCACTCTCTTTCTCATCCCCTTCCTTTAGTTTACTGGAGGGTGTCTCTGCTATGAATGAATGAAAGAGAAAAACTAGGCCTTAACGAGGCAAATTAAAGAGCAGGCAGCTCTGGCTAAGCAGACAATGGAAACAGGCTGCTCCCAAACATAATAGGCTAACACAGAAAATCTTTTCCTAGAAGCGGGCTCCTAGCATCTACCACATAGGTGACCTGGGCACATGTCCCAAAGCCAGGGGACAGGTCAAACTGGAGTAATAATAAATACCTCAAAGTTGGACTTCAACTAACAGAATGCCAAGTCGTTGGTCACGAGGTTAAAGTGAGTGAGGCTGCTATCACTTGCTCCAAGTGGCTCACACTGATCAATTAAAACAAAATCATCCAAGATGGTAGAAGCCAAGGTAATGAATCAGCTCAGGGCCCTTAATTCTGTGTCTCAGACACAGCATTCAGGAAGATTTGTCTTGAGGCTGCTAGATTGTACAGTGGTTAAAATGCTGGACTTGGAGTCAGGAAGACCTAAAACTCACATCTCAAAACTCACTTACTACCTATGTGATCCTGCGCAAACTAATTCATCTTGGTCTGCCTCAGTTTCCTCCTGTGTAAAGTAAGAATAATAATATCACTCGTCTCTTAGGATCTTGGTGAGGAATAAATGAATTAAGATAGAAAAAGTGTTTCTTAAGTCTCAAAGCAATATATAAATGCTAGCTATCATTATTTTCATGCATTATCAATCAATCAGCCAGCATTTATTAAGCACCTACTGTATTCCAGGCATTCTGCCAGGTACTGGAGATGTAGAAAAAAATTAATGTATATGTGTTATGTATATATGTTACACACACCCATATATCATTACAGAAAATCACAAGTTTAACTGAATAAATGTAAGAAATTTTGTTTGGCATAATGCCCAGAAGAGATTTTTTTTTCTTTTCTTGGTGTGCCAGACTGGTCTGTCAGTCCGAGACTAGGCTAAATTCTTCCCATGCCTTTTGTGTTATTCTCACCACCCCTGTTTTAATTGTTTTTGAAAACACAGGAACATTATAAAGAAACAAGAAACCATTTACAACTGAAGCCAGTCGACTGACTCTTCTCTCCTTTCGCAGCATGGGATAAAAAAAACTGAGAAGGCTAGCAAACTTGGACACTAGTGCCTGGGGGAGATAAATAGCCTCATCAAAATTTCAGCTTAAAAATTCCATGCCAAAATAGGAATGTTCTCAGTTAGGAGCTAGAAGCAGAACCTGTTGCCAATAGTCTTAATTCTGCCAGACTTAACTAGAGGAATTAGAGTGAAAGATGCTACACGTTCCACCCAACGACTTATTATCACCTCTTCTTCTCCATTAGTCATTGTTTTCTAAGTCTTGCTGTCAATCACTCTATCCTACCAAGGGCTCTTTGTGTTCGCACACCCCCTTTCCATCACTACTTTACCAAATGAATTGATAGAGCAGAGTTAGTAAGTGACAGAGCCCCTCCCTCACTGCTCTTCCACAAAGTCCATCCTCTAATCCTTTCCCTTCTTCCTCCATGAGACGAGACTAAAGTGACAGCCAATATTATCACAGCAGACCAAGGGAGAAACTAAACAGTAGCTTGCTACTTGACTTCCCCTGCTTAGCCAAAACTCATGCCTCTGCTCTGGACTTTGGGATTTCATCCAAGAGACAAGTTTCTCTGCTTCTCCTCTTCAGCAATGTCAGTTCACCCCTGACTCTACCTAGGAAGAGTTTGGAAGAAGAAAAAGAATTTTCTTTGTCATGAATTCTGTTTTTTTAAAGACTTTCTATATTTCCTTTCTTACAATATTGATTTTTCCCTTTCATCTATTTTCTATATTTCCTCCTTAAACTCTTTGTCATGAATTCTATTTTGTTAAAGAATTTCTGTATTTCCTTTCTTACAATACTGATTTTTCCCTTTTTATCTACTTTTTTTTCTATATTGGGGGGGGTATTGAAATAGGAGGTGGGGGCGTGGTTGGCCATTGCCTAATTCTCTTTGGTAGAAAAGACTATGGCAACTACTCCAGCTATTGTGCAAACACTCCTCGGCATCACAGGACATTATTGTGTATCATCCACAGCTCTGAAGTCTCTATAGTTTCCCTTTTGGCTCTGCTCCTCATGGGTCATGGCCCAACATCTTCTTGTATTTAAATGATTTGAATCCAGTCAGGCTCTTGGATCTCATAGTCACTTTTCAGTATGAAACTCTGCTCCAATTGGGTTCTTGGATCTCCGTGCTGCCACCAACCAACAAACTCCACCTTCTGACCTGTTGATGCTACTCAACTTTTGGGGTCATTCACAAATGCCTGCTGACTACTACTCTTTAGTCATATTAGAAATGAGCCAAACCAAATTCTTCAATGCCACCTGAGGAAGTATGTTTTCCCAACTTGTGAATGCTCCCCAGAACAGACAGTCGCCTTGCTTTGTCTGAAGAAAAGCAGAAACCTGAGAGTTCATCTCCTTCTCTCTGTCACTCTTATGGAAAGATAGCAGGTGTTCATAGCCTAGAGTACTTCCATTCGTGGAAAACTCTTCCAGAAGGTGGATCTCTAGCCAGTGGATGTGACTTGGGAACTGGGGGCTTTTCGGGTGGTCTCTGAGTCTCAAAGCAATTGGGACTGGGTTTTGTCAGACAACCAGATCAGAAGCTAATCCCTTCCTCAATCTCTACTCTCAACTCGCTGCATTTATTCACTGCTTTCTGTTGGATTTGGTTCACAATCAAATGAAGTTCAACCTGTCTATTAAAGACTTAGCCTAAAGAAATGGCTAATGGGGGAGAATCGGGTTAGCTTTGTACTCAGTTGCCATTTTGGTGTTCCTATTCCCTTGTATCAAAGTTCATTTTGTACCATCCCATACCACTTACTCTGGGTATCTATTCACACAGGTAAATGTTTTGCAAGCTCACCCTCTGCTCGTACCCAAATCAGCTTTCTCTTCCTGCAAATGTGGTCTAGTAGACTCCCAACCATCACTTTCTGCTCCAATCAGTTAAGAAAAGGTGTTACAGAAATAAATCTCTAAAAATCACTGAGAATTTTGGGCTTAGGTTTCTTCTTTACACAATTCCAACAGTCGTTTAGTCCTTTACCTAAATGAGCATCTTTTCTGTTGTTGCTAGTTGTGTCATTTTAGTCATGTCCAACTCTTTGTAACTCCCCTTGAGGTTTTCTTGGCAAAGCTACTAGAGTACTTTGTCATTTTCTTCTCCAACTCATTTTACAGAAGAGGAAATTCAAGCAGAGTTAAGTGACTTGCCCAGAGACCCACAGCTAGTAAGTGCCTGAGGTCAAATTTGAACTCAGGAAGATTCATCTTTCTGATTCTAAGTTTGGTGCTCTATCCACTACCTAATAGTAGACTTCCGTCCTTGGCTTGAAGATTTCTAATGAGAGGGAGCCCCAGATCTCTTGAGGTGATTCATTCCTTGTTGAGATCACTTGTTGGGATAACTCAAAAAGTTTTTCCTGACATCAATCTTATGACTGTGTTTCTGAAACTTCTACCTTCTGCTTCTGGTTCTTGCCTGTCATGCCAATGAAACAAGCTGAATTACTCATCTGTGGAGCAGTCCTTCAAATACACAGACATTTATCATGACCCTTTTTATGCCTCCCAAAATCTTTTTTCTGCAGAAGAAATATTCCTATTTCCTCCAATCAATTGTTCTATTGCAGACATTCAAGGCCCTTCATTCTCTGGAGTTTCCCAGATTATAATCACCTTTTCAACATTCTTAGGGCTGAACGTAGTCCTTCAGATGTGTTATGATCAAGTGTGAGTAGAGCAGATCTTTCCCTTCCCTAGCCCTGAAGACTACATTTCTTTTAGTGCAATCTCAAGGTTACATTAGCTTATTTTTTTTGGCTGCATACTGTTGATCCATATTGAACTTGTAGTCCATTTAATCTCTAAGAGCTTTTATTTTTTTTTAAAGAAAATCTATTTAGTCATACTTCCCAGTCTTGTACTTTTGAGGGTTTTTTAAAATTCAAGTGGGGGTCTCTCTCTTTCTTTCTCTCTCTCTAATATATCCTTATTATACATTATAAATTTGTATGTATGAGCATATGCATATGTGTATATATGTATATATACGTGTGTGTATATGTACATATATACATATATATATATATATATATCTCCCTATTACATATCATCTTCTTGGATTTGGCCCAATGTTGTTCTGTCTAGACTATCCAGATTCAGTTAAGTCCTAATTTCTGGAAGAAACCTTTCCCTGTCCCCCTTAATCTTAGTGCCTTTCCTCTGAGACTATCCTGAATTTATCCTGCATGTATATGTGTATATATATGTATATAGATATATGTGTATATACATATATATGTATATAGATATATGTGTGTATATATATATATATATATATATATATGTTGTTTGCACATACTTTTTTGCATGTTGTCTCCTCTATTTGACTGTGAATTCCTTGAAAGCAGAGACCATTTGTTTTGGGGTTGGTTTGTTTGTATTTTGTGTTGTTTTTTTTAGTTGCCTTAAAAATCATGTTATATAGGTTGTTCCAAAAGTTAAGTTTTAATAACTACTTAACCTATTTTTTAAGCTACTAAAGCTAAAAGAAAACAGGGACAATAAGATTTCTGGGACACCCTAAACTTAAAGAAATGAATCCAAAGAGTCCTGATTATTAAACTGGTTATTTATCTAAAGGGAGGTCACCAGAGCCATATCTGAAGGTTTTGTCCTCATCGCTATCCCTTTCAATAGTTTTTGTCAGTGACTTGCTGATCAAATATTGTAGAAACACAGAACTCAGAGGACTTATTCATACTATGATGACAAAATGAAAATTTGGAATCATTTCAACAATCCTAAATTGAGGTTAAAAACATCAGTCAAGTACAGGATGAAAGAAGATCTAGCATTCAAGCAGGTCATGTGAAAAATACCTGGTTGATTGTGAGTTCAACATGAGACCACAAGGTGAGCTGATTGCTTTAAAAAATGTAATGCCATTTGAGACTGCATTAATAGAAGCAAAGTATCCAAGTAAGAGGCAGAAGTTCAAATGGAGATTTTATTTATAGGATCTTATCCTCAGTATCATTTTCAGTTTGAGTGCCATGTTTTAAGAAAGAGATTGAGAAACAGATTTGTGTGTAGAGAAGAGTGATTAGAATGAGAAGGATGTAGAAAGTATGCCATAACAAAAAAGAGTTAAAGGAACCAGGTATCTAGTTATATTTGCCAGCTGTGTGACTTTGAGCAAGTCACTTAACTTCAGTCTACCTCAGTTTCTTCAACTATAAAATGAGTATAACAGCACCTTCACAAGGTTGTTGTGAAGACCAGAGGAGATAATATTTATAAAACACTTAGCACAGTGCCTGGAATGTAGTAGATGCTTAATCAATGTATTTCCTTCCGGTTATTTAGAGAATATAAAACTTAAAAGACTTAACACTGATTCCCATCTTCTGTTGTTGCTCAGTAATGTCCAGCTTTTCACGACTCCATTAGGAGTTTTCTTGGCAAAGATACTGGAATGGTTTGCCATTTCCTTCTCCAGTTCATTTTATAGATGAGGCAAACAGTGTTAGGTGACATGACCAGGATCACACACATAGTCAGAGTCTGACACAAAAGTGTCAGAGGTTAAACTAGAACTCACGAAGGGGAGTCTTCCTCACTCCAGGCCCAGAACTCTATCCACTGTGCCACTTAACTGCCACAAGAAGCCTTTTCCTATCTCTTCTCCAATCTTCCAATACCTTCACTCTGAGACTACTTTTCATTTGTAAAGTATATATTCTGAATATGCATAATTGTTTATATATTTTCCCTTTCATTAGAATGTGAGCTCCTTGAGGCAGAGATTTTGTTTTTGCCTTTCTTTTTATCCCCTTTTACTAAGCACAGTGCCTGGAACACAGTTAAGTGCTTAATAAATGCTTGTTGACTGACTGACCAACTGCTATCTTTCATTCTTTGAAAGAATGTCATGTGCAAGAGGGAATCAATGTAATATATGTAATTCCAGAGGATAGAACTGGGAGTGTGTGGAAGTGACAGGGAAATGAGTTTTGGATCAGTATGTCAGCAGAATTTTTTTTAACAAACAGAGGAATCCAACAATGAAAAAATCGCTAGGTCTGCAACTTCATAATCATCCTCAAATGATCTCCTTCACTTCTTCTGCAATATTTGATGAGCTGACATGTCTTTTCAGTTCTACTTCCACAACATTCTTACATACGTTTTTTTCTTTTCAGTCACATGACTACTATTCTAATCCATTCCCTCATAACCTCTCTCCTGACTAGTATAATAATGTCCTAGCTGGGCTTCCTATTTGAAGTTTCTCCTCTCTTCTACCCATTCTCCGAACAGTGGCAAATAACTACTTTTAAAGAACAGGTCTAACTCTGTTACTCTCCTATTAGAAAATCACCAGTGGCTCCTAATTGCCCCTAGGATTGAATATAAAATTCCTTCTTGTCATTTAAAGCCCTTAAAAAGTTGGCACCAGGCTACATTTCCAGACTTAATGCATATTACTCTCCATGCACTTTCTGTTACATTAAGCTTTTGTTGTTCACCTGTTTCAGTGGTATCCAACTCTGTATGAGCCTATTTGATGTTTTCTTAGCAAAGATACTGGAGTGATTATTCATTTCCTTCTCCAATTCATTTTGCAGTTGAGAAAACTAAGGCAAACAGGATTAAGTGACTCTCCCAGGGACCCACATCTATTAAGTGTCAGAGGCCAGATTCGAACTCAAGAAGATGAGTTTTCCTGACTTCAAAACTCAGCACTCTCTCCACTGTGCCACTTAACTGCTCCTACAGCAACCTAGCCCAGTTCCATTTACTGTATAGAGAATTTCCCTTCTCTATACCTTTGAACAGGCTGGTCCTTCTGCCTGAAACCCATTCCCTCTTGGATTTCACCTTTTGGAATCCCTCCTTTCCCTCAGAGCTCAGCTCAAGTCTACCTCTGACTCCAGGATGATCCTTATCTCCCAGTTGCTAGTACTCTTCTCATTGGAGATTACATTCTAGTTTCATTTCTATTTCAAAAATTTTATAACATCTAAACACATTTCATGTTTGCATTTGTATACATTATATAAACATATTTCTATGTATCTATTTATATATACTTTATATACATTTAAAGTTTACTTGGATTTTTTAATTTTTTTAATGAACAAAAATCTATTTTCTCTTTCTCCTACTTACCTATTGGAAAAAAAATAAAAACGAATCCCTTGTAACAAATAACAGCAAGGAAAACAAATTGTTATATTGTCCATGTCCAAAAAATATGTCTCATTCAACAACCTTTGTTCCTCACTTATCTGTAAGGAGATAGGTAGTATAGTATAGTATACGGAATTTGGGTTGGTCATTGTGTTGACCAAAGTTGTTTTTCTTTGTAATTTTGGTTTTTTTGAATAATCCTTCTCTTGATCTTGCTCACTTCACTCTGTATCAGTTCATACAATTCTTCCCAAGTTTCTCTGAAACTATCCCTATTATTTCCTGTAGCACAGAAGTATAATAGTAATAGCTAACATTTATATAGAGCTTACTATGTTCCACGAGTTTTACAATTATTATTTCATTTAATCCTTACAACAACCATGGGAGGTAAGGGCTATTATTGTTGCCCCCATTTTACAGATGAGGAAACTGAAGCAAACAGAAGTTCTATGTTCTGCCCAGGGTCACACAGCTAATAAGTGTCTGAGGCCAGATTTGATCTCCGATCTTCTTAACTCCAGGATCTACTACTCTCCATTTATTGTACTGCCTACTTACTTCACATACAATACAATAGTATTCCATTATATTCATGTACCATAATTTATTCAGAAATTTTCCAATTCATGGGTACTCCCTTAGTTACCAGTTCTTTGCCATCCCCAAAGAGCTGCTATTAATATTTTCATGCACTTTCTCTTTCTTCTTTCTTTGATCTCTTAGGGATAAATGCCTAGTAGTGGCATTGTTGGGTCAAAGAATATGTATAGTCTAGTAACTTTGGGGATATAGTTCTAAATTTCAGAGCAGATCTACGTGGCATCACATGGAGTTACCAATGATATTTCTGGTCAGGGAAGTCAATGAAGGAGCTTTTAGCTATAAGGAGAGCCCAGCAGAGGGTGCTGGGAATCTACAGTAGGAAAATGCTGGCAGAGAATTCTAAACTCCTTGGCAACTGTCCCCAGGGCATGCTGGGAGGCAAGATAGGGGAGGCAAGACTAATGAAGCTACCGTGATAAAGAGTCCATTTCCTCAGTTTATGAGTTCAGAGTTTGGGAAAAATAAAGAGCTCATAAAAATAATATTCATGCAAACATTAATGGTAGCAACTATGGCCAGCTTTGTGATGGTGAAGCAGGCATGTGCCCATGAAATATGATTTAAGGACAGCTCACATGTCTATAGAGTTTATTGATCCCTTTCCTTACAAAATTCTGTGAGACTGGAAGTGTACATATTATCCCCATTTTACAGATAAGGAAACTGAAGCTAGGAGAACGATAAAGTAGCTCAGTATGTATCAGAACAAGGATCCAAAGAAAGATCTCCTGACCAAATTCAGACCTCTTTTTATTATATTAGAAAAGGTGACTGGAAAAGTGTGTGTGTGTGTGTGTGTGTGTGTGTGTGTGTGTGTGTGTACATACATGCATACATATATTTCATATATATATATATATATATATATATATAGGCACAAGCTTGCCATTCCATCATTGTAGAGTCAGTCCTTTGAATTAAATCACTGCATTCTCTAGAAATTCTCTGTTGAAATCTAAAATACTTATCAGAGTTGAATTAAATGCCCATTAATGAATAAGTAAATGAACAGATAAATTAATGAAATAGCATTTGTTGTTATTTCTTTATCAGATTACAGCTGTCATTTGTAAGATGCCATAATAGCTCAGGCTTTAGGGGATGGGGTTGGGTAAAAGTGCCCAAATGTTGAACACATGATAACTGTGCAAATATGCTGCATTTCCCAGAATCAGAGCCTAGGCCACTTGGGCATCTGTTAACAATACTCAGAGGTCAGTTCACTGCTAAAAATTAAAGTTTATTTATCTTCCCACAAATTTAAAGAAGACAGGGGTTAGCCTTCATAAATGAAGATATCTATATACATGATGATTTAAAGGTTGGTCCAAAAAAAGACCTGACCTCACCCACAATAATGACAATGCAGTCACAGAATGTGAGAGCTGACTGAGAGCTGAGAAATCTACACTTATCCTTCAGCATCATGGGAGTGAAAGATAGGCACCCCAATGATCCGGAAAATCTGAGTAAAAATTTTTGGCCCTCTCTTTGTATCAGAGAAGTTTGACTTTTTTCTTTTTCTTTTATGGGGTGTATATAGTACTTTATTGTAAAATTTGGGTTAAGTATTTGGTCATAGGCTATATGCATGTCAATATTAAGTAAAAATACTGTATAAAAAGAAATTTTAAAAATACAAGTAAATATAAAAATTAAAAGTGTTCTGGAGGAAGAGGAAGCGAACATAGAGAGCTACTCCTCTAGTGGTAGGAGGTGAGAGTGGTAGAAGGGTTGCTGCTGGTTATTTCTTGTGTTGACTCGAAAGACGTTATGTAGAAGGGACAACTATATGCCACATCATCTCATTGCCAAAGAGAAAACAGAGGCCTAGGAAAAGGACATAACATGACCAGGTTACATGGCTAATAACTATTTAGCACAGATCCCTTAAATAATCCTAGGAAAGAGCCATAGTGGCCATGACTTGTCTCCAAATATCTGAAGCATTGTCAGGTAGAATAGGGTAGAATGGAACTAGGATCAAAGCGTAGAGATTCTGGGGAAGCAGACTCTAGTTCCATGTAAGGAAGAACTTCTAGCAATTAGAATTTTTGCATACGAGCTGCTTCAGTAGGTGGTGAGGTCCACATTCTGAGAAGTATCCAAGAAGAGGGTGGATAATACTGTAAAGAAGAGTCATGCTTCACATAGGGATTGGATGAAATTGCCACTGAGATTTCTTTCAACTCCATGATTCTCTAATTCTGCAAAAAATACTTACCCTCACTTGCCATGCTGCCAAAAATTCATATCACTATTATCTTTCACCAAGATAATAGGTATTTCTAAGTCCAGGATCATCAAACTATAGCCCTAGGGTCAAGGCCAGTCCTACCACCTGCTTTTGTACAGCCAGTGAGCTAAAAATGTTTTTTACATTTTAAAATTAAATTTAAAAAAACATTCTTAGCTTGTGGGCCCTAGAAAAACAGGCAGCGGGTTTGGTCTGTGGGTTGTAGTTTGCTGACCCCTGTAATCTACAAACATGTGCATTCCCTAACCAAGCAAGGTCTGTATTTTATTGTCTGAAGACCAGTCTATCTAAATTTGGATAAATTCATCCCCATAAGGCAGACTATCAGATAATGTTGTTTGTTTATTCAAAGAAACTCAGTGATTGTTTACTAAGGAATAGAGGGGTTCCAGTCTTATGGAAGAGGATACTGATTGGGGAAGCTAGAGGGCCTTCAGTGTCTAAGGATCAACAAGGACAACAAAAAGGGAGTTCTACTGAATGAGAAAACACTGCATTTAAATTCCCAGGCACCACATTAAATCCCAGCTTGGTCATTTACTGCGTGATCTTGGTAAAGTCATTTATCTCAGACTCAAGTTCTTCATTTGTCATTTGTCAGAGGGAGATGATAATATTTATAATACTGACCACAGAAGTTTACAGCATATACCAAATAAAATAATATAAATGCCATTATAAATTATAAAGGACTATATAGACGTGAACTGTTACTAATATTATTATATAGACTTTATCTGCTTCAGAATTTTACTTGGGGCTGGCCCTGACACTATCCTTCCCATGGAGAGAAAAACATCTAGACCTAGTAGGCTGACAGTCCTACTTGCTTGTTTAAAGATTTGCTTCTCTAACTTGGCCTTGATTTTTGTAATGGGCTGCAAGCCATTGTGGTTTAGGTCTGATTACAACAGTTATTTAGGTCATTTCTTCCTGATCTGAGATGAGGACATTGTAATAGGCCTGTTCTAAATCATTCTAAAATGTATTAGTTCTTAATTACAATTAATGGGGAGAGAGAGGATAAGTTTGGTCTTGAGTTGGCAGAATCTATCTTTGATTCTAGTGTATATTGTTAACACTTTATGATTTTGTTGTTGTAGTAGTCATTGTGATGATGCCTGTACTTTTAAACAGACTGGGGTTAGACAAAGTTTTCTGGTTATAGTTTTTCAAACTAGTATTTTAGAAATGAAGGGATAAGAGGGCATAGCTGTTGTCATGTTGTATATTTCACTGAACAATCATCTTTAAGATGATTGAAACTGGTTACATGAATAGTGGAGCAAATCTACAGTGGAGGTTTTAATTAATGTCATTCTCTACTTTATGTTACCTACCATATGTATGCAAATGACACAGAGTTAACTCTTTAAAAAGTTCTCCCACAAATCAGTTCTAAAAAAAGTAATATTTTATTATTTTTTATATCATCATCACTTCCCAGTGACTCCTGACCCATCATAGAGCTTTCCTGTCTACCAAAGAAATATATGTATGTGAAACAAACTAGCACACTAGCCAGGCCATCAAAGTAAACCTCATTATGAATCCATAGTCTATTACCTCTTTGCCAGTAGAAGGGAAACACATTTTATCATCAGCATCCTGGACTCAAGATTATTCAATGTATTAATCACAGTTTGAATGTCTTTTGATGTTATTTACATTATCCCCATAATCAGGTTCTTCAAAAATCAAATCTATAAGGCTTCTCAAAATGGACTTCTCAATGAAAGTCCATCTAGAGCTTGAGTATGATTAGAGAGTAGTATAACTAGGTGAGAGAAAAAACTATTCATCATCCTTCCATAACATTCTCCCAGGCTCAGTTTTCCTACCATAGTGGACAAATATAAACTGATGCCAGAAACATGGACATATTTTTTTTTGTCACTGTTATCTTTTACCATGGGATATTTAACAAACTTGCCTGGATTTTACTCCACAGCCCTGTGGCTACTTTATTTTTCATCTTTACATACCTTGAATCCATCCTTTCCTCTTTAGTTCAACAGTCCCTGCCAGGTTTGTTAAATAAAATTGAAAAACAACTGAAATTTGTCTTTGGGCTCCCAACTTTTCTTTTTCTCCTTTCACACTGTTTTTCACATCCTGTCTCCCACATCTCTTTCACCCTGGTTCCCAGTGCTCTCCTTCCTCAGGTATATAAACTTAATAAATGCTTATTGGTTGGTTGATTGAGCAAAGGGTTTGGGAAAGAAGAAGAAGAAAAAGAAGGAAGAGGAGGAATAAGAGGAGGAGAAAGAAAAGAAAGGGGAGGAGGAGAAGACAATGTAGAAGAAAGGAGTGGTCAAAGAATTAGACATTTCAGTGCCATAAAAACTAAAAGAGAAAAAAAATAAAATCTGTTCTTATCCAGTCAATTCAATTGTGTCCAGTTCTTCGTGACTCTCATGTACCATACTCTCAATGGGGTTTTCTTGGCAAAAATATTGGAGTAGTTTGCCATTTCCTTCTCCGGTGGATTAAGAGGAAAAGAGGCTAAGTGATTCATCCAGGGTCACATAGGTAGTATCTGAGGCTCGATTTGAACTCAGTTCTTCCAGATACTAGTCCCAATACTCTATCTGCTGAGCCACCTAGCTGCCTACCAAGTTGGTTAATAGTTTCAATTAACATAGAAAAATTAAATAGAATAAGGGTTTAGAAGTAACTACAAGAAAGTCATTGGAGACCTTCAAAAGAATAGTTTCATTGAGTGATGGAAAGAGACATCAGTGGTAAGGAGAGTAGAATGAGAAAAAATATATTGTGAATGGATATGAATGAAATTTAATTAGAAAAACCATAGAAATCATCCAGTTTAGAGGTTGTTAACTTTCCTGTGTTATGGATCCCTTTGGCAGTTTGATGATGCTTATGGATCCCTTTTCAGGATCCATTTTTTAAATGCACAAAATAAAATACTTAGCATCATTGCAAAGAAAAATTATATTTGAATATGATTATCAACATTTTTAAAATAGTTCGTGGACCCCAGATTAATAACTGCTGATTCTTGTCTAATCCTCTCATCTGAAGGGGAAGGAGGAAATGAGAGTTCAGAAGTCAAACTGTGTTAAATAATTTGCTAACGGTAGCATAGGTAATAAATAGAGGCACAAGAATTATTTTGACTGCAAATTCAGAACTCTTTCTGCCAACTAGAAGGCTCAAGAAAAGGAGTTTGTGGAGATGCTACAGCCCTGAGCATGTCTGAAAGCAGAAAGGAAGAGGCCCATATAGAGGTAGTGTTTGAAGATGGTGAAGAAAGTGGAAGATGATTATGAAAGCAAATACTCAAAGGAGGAGAAAACAAATGAGAAGAAGAGGTATAAAGGTTAGCTTGAATTCAAATTCAGCTTCAGAATCTTACTAGCTGTATGACACTGGGCAAGTCACAAACCTCTGTTTGCCTCAGTTTCCTCATCAGTAAAATGAGCAACCTTCCTAAGGTTGATGTGAGTCTCAAATGACATAATAATGGTAATGTAATTATTAAAAAGATGTGTGTAAACTGTTTGCAAATCTGCCTGGCACATAATAACCACGATAAAATGTTAGTTGTTAGTAGTAGTAGTATTATCACGTCTCCTTCATTTCTAAATATATTACTCCCATTTCCCTTCCCCAACAAAATATCCATCTTAATATTTTTTAAAGAAAGAACAAAAAACTAACCAACACATTGACCACGTCTGATGTGAGGTACAATATAGCCACAGTCCCTTACCTCTGAAGGCCATCTCCAGTTACTATCATCTCTATATTGCCACTGAACCTGGATGACTCTGGAGGAGAAAATGAGGCTGTGGACCTTGCACAGCTCTCCTTCACTTAAACCCAATTCACTTGCAAGTCACGGCATCATCTTCCTGATGTCACGGTCCTCTTCAAGAAGGAAGGACAAACAACAGCGACGATAGCCCTACCTCTGTCTCCTTTCCTGAATCACTTAGTCATCATAATTACTTCGTTAGTTTCATTTTATTTTCTATTCTTTATTTGTTGCTGGACTTACTGTGAATTTTGTTTTCCTAGATATTACATCCATTGCTTTGCTCAGTCCGCCCTATCTTCTTAGGACTGAAATGAATTACAGTTATACAGCAGATGTTGATCGTATGTGTTTGAAGCTAGATTTAAACTCTAATCTTCCTGACTACAGTCTCAGTGCTCTAGCAATAGGGCCACCTCATCACCTACATAATAATAATTGACTTTCATAAAGCACTTTCAGCTTTACAAACACTTTACATACATCTTATCATTCAGAACAACTCTACTAGGTAAAGGCTACAGGCATTATTGTTCCCCTCTAATGATGAGGAAATTTAGTCTCCAATCCTTTAAGTTAAGGAGTCACCAAGCTAGCTAGTAAGTGCCAGAGGTGGGACTGCAGCCCATGTCTCTCCTGATTCTAAGTTCCCTACTCTTTCCAGGATGCAACTTTTTGGAAGAGAGTCAGAATCATTTGTAGGTGACTCTCTGTGCCTTTGCGTGCTCTCTCTCTCTCTCTCTCTCTCTCTCTCTCTCTCTCTCTCTCTTTCTCTCTCTCTCTCTCCCTCCCTCCCTCCCTCCTTCCCACCAAATAAGAACATGCACGTTCATAATAAAGCAGATGATTGTTTTTCAGGAGTGGAAGGGAGAGAACAGTGTGTTATTGCCTCAGGAGATCTATAACAACCCTACTGACCTACAATAACCCAGCAATTTTCACTTTAGTGTAGGTATTCCTGACCTTTTACTGGCATGTTCTCTTCATATTCAATACATTATTTACTGGTCTACAATAACACCTCAGTAGGCAAAACAATACTAAGCATTTGGTTTGTGGGCGTGAACAAGATCTGGGAATTCATTGAAATTTTATTGTCTGGCCTGATGCAAACATATAGACTGAGCTCATAAAAGGCTAAACCGTGAATCAAATTGAGGAATTGATCAAACAGTGCCTTGGGTTTTTCCTTTCTTGGTGTTCTAGATCTGGACCCCAGAATTTCTATCCATCAAGTTCCTATGCTTCTAGTCCAGTTCCAGCAAATAGTAGGAAGGTATGAGATGAGGTAAGTGAAAGGTGGCTTGTCTTTTTGTGTGAACTCTGAGAAATGGAAGGATGCCAAGGGAGAATGAACACAATGGGCTTTAAACCATAACCTGTAAAGCTGGAGTGGCTTCCACTCAGTGTCAGGCAGTTAAGTCTTTGGGTGACTCAAAATGTATTTTCTTGTTGGAGACCCATGCCGTTGAATGTGTTGTTTCTGGTGGGCAAGATCAGAGCATTAGCTGTTCTCTGAACTATTCTGTATTGTCCCAGTCTACTCTTTAATGGACTGTCCTTATCCTGAAAGAAGCAAAGAAATATAATAGGGAAAGGCTGTTTCAGTTGTGATATCTGGAGCCTGCTACCTCTCCCTACCCATTGTGACTGATTGGTTTTTAAAGAAAACCATTTGGTCTTTACAAAAAAAAATACCTCCCCCCTCAGTTTTCTAAAATTAATATTCTGAGTAATAATTATGATAACTAACATCTATATAGAGATTATTATGTGCCAGTTACTATGTTAAACACCTTAGAATTTTCATTTTATTTGATTCTCAAGGCAACTCGGGGCGGGCAGGGGGGTAAGAGGTATTACATAGGGTCACATAGCTTATATGTATTAAAGGCTGGTTTTGAATTCAAGTCTTCCTGGATCCAAAGCTAGCATTCTATCCACTCTACCACTCTATAGCCACCTATAACACTGATCATTCTTAAAGAGTTGCTTGGTGTTTAGGTGAATGCTAAGGACAAGTTTTGGAAAATATTCTGTCTCCCCATAGCAGGACAGGGAAATTTAAGCCATTAACAGCCTGCCCAAGAATTATTACCTACCCTATTCCAAGAAAACAAACAGCATACTAGCACTGATTTCCACAGTTGGATGATGAGAAATTATATGCAGCTAAATTTTGCCCTTGCTCCAACCCTGATAGGGGTATTTGCTGTGGTAATCAGCAGAGTATCCTTAGAAAATGCCTGCCAGTTCATAACTAACTCACTTTACTCCAGGGAGGGACCCTTACCAAAGGAACAGGAATAGGGGGTTTATTGGGAAGGTTTCAGGAGGATTAGGCATAAAATATATTCACCATTCTGTCAGATACCCAAGTAGCATGACCCTTCAGCTATTTGTTTTAAGAAAACTGAGCTGTTTTTCACCACTGAAGCAAAATGTCCACTTCCTCATTCACATTTTAGAGTGCGACCCTTAGGAAGAAGAAAAATCCATTCATGAAACCTGTGGCCCTATCATCATACACAACAGTGTGTTTAAGTTAAGAAATTCAAAATAGAAAATAATTATAAAATAATAGAAAGAAAAACTCCTATTAATCACTTAGATTAACCTCACCAAGATTTTATCACAAAAAAATTTATTTTTCAAAACCTATGTATTCTAATTAAAACAAACAAAAACACCCCCAAAACAAGAACAAAACAAACAATCAAAAATGCTTCAGTACTCTTGTTCCAGGAAAACAATAGTTTCCCTTCTATTAACCACAACCATAGCTGGGGATAAGCTTCCTCTAGATTCCAAAAAGTCCCCATCTTCTTTACCATGACCACTGTCTACTATCTGGCCATTTAAAAAAATTATTTGGGGCATAAAGGGGAGTGATGATCTGAATGATAACCTGTTAGCCAGAAAGTCAGTTCTCAGGTTGGTCCCAGGTTCCTCTATTCTAGGCATCACTAATCCAATCTCTCCAGAAGAAAGGGGGAAGCTAGTCCCAAGTGGGGATATATGATTGGAGTAAAGTGCACCACATGCCATGGAAACACACACCTTCCCTACTTGGTTGAACCTCCTCTCCATGACAATGCTCCCAGATTCTTTCTGTCACTCAGACTGTGTGATGAGTATCTGACAAGAAGGCAGAATAAGGTTGGAACTTAACATGGTGAGTAGAATTTTCCTAGATCATGGTGCTAAGCACAAAGGATTTAGTTAAATGAATAGAAAGTTCTGGAGGAAAAGATGTTTACATCCTTTTTTGTTTTGTTTTAAGCAAAGCAGGAAAAACAAAATAGCTAATGTGAAGTTGCATTTAGAATACATTATAGTAAATTTTCAGTTATTTTGTCCAGCTCACCCATACAGAGTTTTAAGGGAGAGGAAGTCTGAGGTTTGTGTTTATTCATTTATTTGTAGCTTTGCTGTAGATAATGTTGAGTATGTGGTAATTCCAAGGCAGATGTTACAATGCATTTTCTCTGAGAGATTCAGTTGGCATTTTTAACAGGACTTGGATTATAAGTCTTTCTCTTCCCCCTAAAAGGAAAAAAAAAAACCAATCATTCAATGATTGGGGCTGACTAGAGCCCTGCTTTGAAGTTGTCTCCTACAAACTAGAGACAATCAGAGAAGCTTTAATTTTCTTTTATTTCCATGAATCAGCTCTGAACCATCACAGGTTTGGGACACAAGAGACTGTTTAAGGACCTCCCAGTTGCGAAATTGATTTCTTGACCTATCAAGTCTGTGCTTAGAAAAGCCTCTGTAGCTCTCCAATTAAGCTGAGTCTTATGGTTGGGCTAAACAATAGGATTTATGGGGGAGTCTATTTCAAAACAATAGGGGTAACTCCTTTCCTCTTTCAAATAAAACTCTCTACCTTCATTTAAGTATATAACAAAATTCCTAGAAAGATGTATTTCACTCTTTCACTCTTTTCTTATTTTAACAGGAATGAAATTAGATAGAGAAATAAAATGGTATAAGTAGGGAGAAAGACAAGTAGAGGATATGAGATGCCCCAATCTCACCCCATAATGCACTTGTGTAACAAGGACTTTTGAGCCCTCAGTTTTATCAGCCAAGTGTCATTTTGGCTGATAGGATAAATATTGTACATCTCAGCCACGATTGTGTTGTTTTCTCTTCTACACCATTCCCAAAGGACTTTGGAGAAGTGGAAATCGATAAATTGACCAGGAACTTGTGTCATACCTACAGTAGCAATATCACAGCCCATTTTCTAAAGAATAGTTGTTCATTATGGAAAGAGACTGAAGCATCTCCATTTGACAGATTTATCTGGTTTTACTATAGAACAAGAAGAAACAAGGAAATCTTTTAGTGAACCTCCATAAATAACATTTTTAAAAAGCTTGAACCCAGAAAACTTTTACATATGTGTGTATATAATACACACCTACATATGTACTTGTATATATATATATATGTATATATATAAAGATATATATGTATATATGTGGAGAGAGAAGGAAGGAAGAAGAGTAAAAGAGAAAATGTATTTTTGATATTTTAAATATTAGCAATTTTATTATTAAAGATGTATTATTAAAGAATTTTTATTATTTTATATGAAATATTATATTAAAGAATTATTTATTATTAAAGAATTTATTGAATACCTACTGTGTGTTTGGCACTGTGCTAAGCCCTTTACAAATATTATCTCATTTTGTCCTCACTAAAACTCTGGGAGGTAGATGCTATAATCCTCATTTTATCGATAAAGGAAACTGAAATATGTAGAGGTTCTATGATTTCCTAAGGATCACACAGATGTTTTTTGTTGCAGAATTTTTATGGATTCAAGTTTTCCCGATTCCAAGATCATCTCTCTATTTTCTAAACTCTGTTGATTCTTTGCTGCTGGTGGTGATAGAGTAAAGAGAATCTTTTAGCTATTACCTACCATCTCACATTTATATAGCACTTTAAGATTTACAAAATGCTTGCCTCACAAAACCCGAGGAGGCTTACAAAAGTATTTTAATTCTCATTTTACATTGTAGAATTTAGTGGCCAAGAGCTTGAGAGAACTGCCTAAAGTCATGAGGTCAATAATAAAAAGCAAAGACAGAATGTGAACCCAAACCTTTTGACTCCAAGTTCAATGCTACCTTGCCATAATACTTTGGGGACAATAGCCTTGTAAAGGAGAACAAGCATATTGCATCTTAGGTGACAAAGCAGAGGTTCACAGAAAATTTGATCATTTATCCAAGGTGACATGGCTACTAAATGCTAGAGTTCAAACCCAAGTCTTCTAACTACATGACCAGGGATTTATTTTTCTTTCTTTCTTTCCTTGCCAAAAGTCACACAGGTATTTGATAACAGGCTAAATTTGAACTCAGGTTCTCCTGACTCCAGGGCAGGTGCTATTTTCCACTATGCCATCTTGCTTGACACAATTACAAAAATCTAATGTCTAAGTAAGTAAGTAAGTGTGATAGATCAATCTCATGAACTTTCTCACAAAAAAAATATTGTGCAGGTTGCGTGTCAAGTCTATTAATTTTTTAAGCCTCCAAACATTCTCTAAGAATACAAATTGTGAATGGTTACTGATCATGTTGGCAGATGAGGTTTCTTCATTAGGAATTCCCTATACAAGTGAAATGATAGGTCCAAGTTTCTTTCCCCCTCCCTTCCTGCAATGACAATATCTGACATTTATATCATATAATATGTATAGGGGTGTGCTAGAGACTGCTCAATTGTGAAATATTCAGTGTAATCATTTACGTTTTTAGAAGCAGGCAAATACTGCATATCAGAACTTAATTTATTGTTTTGTTGATTTTCTAGACTTAAAGTGGTAGAGAAAATATTAATAATACAGATTAAACTTAAAAGTGTGCATTTCACCCCCACCCCCAAACCCCTTTGGAGTGATGATTGTTAAACATTTGCCAGCCCATGACCATATATAACTTTGAATTTTTGCCAGATACATTGCATCAGAATCCCAAAATGTGTGGAGATAGATATAATATTAAAACTGATCTTTCTATCAGATTATGAACTTTTTTAAAAGGTTAAAAACCCTAATAGGGAAGGAACTATGTCTTAATTTTTAGTCCCCCTTTTCTTCCCCTAATCTGCCAAACTCTTCTTTGTGCATAGTATTTGTTTAATTATTGGCAGTTAAATTTATGTATCAGTGAATATCTCAGCAACAGAACTGTCCTTTTAAGTCTTTCCCAATTAGTGATGATAAATTTGCCCTCATCTTCAATTCTCATGCACAGGTCCTGTCAGTTACACAGGGAATTCTGTGGGATCAACAAAATACCTTACCAAACAATAACAATATCTATGTATATAGAGTGAAACTGATTGCCACAGAAATAAAAAATATGCCCTTGTCATTATGAGCCCTGTCTTTTCAGTGCCTAAGCTAATTATACATTTGGGATGAAAATGTATAAAAATTATATAAAACTGAAAGTTGAAAGCTTCTGAATCCATCTCTGGCTTATACTATCAAGAAAGAGAATTTATTTGTGGAACTGCTGGGATTACAGTGGCATTTATGTGGACAACAAAACATTTGGGTCTATAACAGTATAAATATTATATAGTATTAGAAGTGCTGCATTTGAAATTAAGGAGCCTAATTTTGAATCTTTGCCTTGTGAGTTACTGTCTATATTATTTAGGGCAAATCACTTCATCTCTCTAAGTCTCAGTTTCCTCATATTTAAATGGAGAGATTTGGGCTAAGTGACCTGTAAGATTCTTTCCACTTGTAAATCTATGATGACCCCCAAACTTTGGTTCCAGTTTTAAATCTATTATCCTAAGGCTCTCTTACATGGTAAAAACTAGTTCATAGTTTAATGAGTGCTTATAATAATATATGTTCTGAGAATTAATAATCAATGGAAAATGTAATGAGAGAGTACTGAATAGCGGAAAAATACTGAACTAGGAATCCATAGATCTGAATTTGAATCCTGTCTCAGACACTTTCTGGGAAACCATTAATGAATCATTCAAAGCCCCCTTTTCCTTCTGTGTGAAATGGGTCTAATACTTGTGCTATCTTCTTGACACAGTTGTTAGGAGGAAAGTGTTTTCACAACTTTAAGTCACTATATATAAATGTGTTATTATTAGTAGTAAAAAGGAAACTAATCTCCCCAACTATAGATGTAAAAAACAAGTTGAAGGACGGAAAGCAGTTCTCAACCAAAGAAATCTTTTTCTTCTTTGGATGTGGACAGGAAAGATGGTCTCCTGATTTATTCTGCCCTTGGCAGTCTTTTTTTAAGAATCAAATGTCATCTTACTGTATTTGGTCCACAATGCTAGCCTAATCTTGTGGAATCCTTCCTGTGTTATACGGTGCTGCTTTGACTATCCCTTTCACTTTGTGTCATCTGTCATAGTTTTATATAAAATAAGGAGCACTCTATCTTTGCCTTTGTCCAAGACCACTTCTTGGGTAAGTCTCATATTTGGAGCTGGAAGGGACCTTACATGCTTTCTAGTCCAACGTCCTCTTTTTATCGATGAGTAAACTAAGGCACAGAGAGGTAGTGACTTGCCTAAGGTCACACAAAGTGTAAATGACAGAGAGGCAATTTGAACGCAGATTCTCTTTCTATTTTCCATCACAGCGCCCGGCCTCCGGCAAACTGTGGTAGGGATTCTCCTTCTCTCTTTCAGGTGCAAATTGGATTAGTGTTTCCGAGGTTCCTTCCAACTCTGAAATTCTTTGAGTTTTTACGTTCATTTTTTCTTCTTAGAGTTTCCTCTTTTAGAAGTATTGTCTTTCTTTGGCAAGGGAGGATCCTAAAGTTTCCCCTTTTCTGAGGGGTTGCTAAGACAAGAGCTGTCCCCGGAGGCAGGTAAGGTGACCAGAGGCACTCCGTTTTCTGGTTGGCTGAAGTATTGTAACTGGTGGCTACGGACCCCTGGATGAAGGTTAGAGAGCCTGGCTCTGCTGGCCTTCTCCATCTTCTTTGAGGCTGGGGGCAGTGAGGAAGCAGCGCCTTGTTATACTTCCCCCTAGAGAAAGCCAGGGGTAATGTCAGTGGCGGTTACTCAAGTAGTAAAACCGCCCGCCCGTCTGGCTGGCTCCCTCCCTCGCAAAGCCTCTTCGGGCTCAGTCGGTGCAACCATGGAGCTGCTGCAGGCAGAGCGCACCATCCAACCACTCAGGCTTGGAAGGAGCCTTTTCCTGCACAATGCAATTAGATCCGAATAAACATTCGAAACAGCCACTTTGTAAACAAAGTGCACAATAGCTCCCCCGTGTTCTGTAGCTCAGGGGTGACAAGGGGAACAATGAGGAAGAAAGGAGGGGTGCAGTGTGGGGAGGGAAGAGTGGGGAGGGAACGAGGGTCAGGTTGCTGCCTGAACGCAAGCAGAGACCAGAGGGCTCCCTTAAGTTTCTGAAGAAGTAGAAGGCTGTCCCTGCAGATTAAGTGCATATCCTCTGTAACTCAGTCACTAACAATGCCAGTCCTGGTTAAGAAGGGGCTTGTGTAAGGCCTAGAATCGTGTGCATATAGTACATATCCCCTTTCTTGACACCCCAGTCACCTATAGATACTCTGACTTCTGGTCCTTGCTAGAATCAGATACTTCGCGGCATGAGTAGACATTCCAATCACCTAGAAGGTCCACTATGTAATAACAGTTTTCCTGGCTCCAGCTATCTTGATCGCTAGTGTTGCATTTGGAGAGGTGTCTACTTCTCCTTGCAGAAAGACCAGAAATACAGGGAATAGAAATAGATCTCTTCCTATTCTATCTCTGGTCTCTACTGGGCCTCAGCTATGATTCTAGTTAGCCTTGTCTCGTCTCAGCTAGGTGAAGATGCACCTGGAGGTAGAGACTTGGTGACAAAAGAACTTGAGTTGTCTGCTGGGTGTCTTGAGGAAAGCATGTGACCCCCGTCGAACACCTACTTGCACAGACGCCTGGTGACTGAGCAGCAAGGCCCACCTCGGGTGTGTGTGTAGTACTATTTCTGGGGCTCACGAAAACCTCCAGGATTGGAGGGAGACCTTTGCAAAGTGGCGTAAGTCTTGAGGAAAAGAAAATTCGGAGTTTGAAGAATAAATCATTCGAAAGAGAAAATACAACCATCTCCTCCATTAAACTCACGTACAATTAAAGTCAGACTATATCAAACAAGGACATAAGCTTAAAAAAATGAAGGTAAAATAAAGAGGTCCTTATTTTCTGACAAGGCAGGCAGATCTATAGAGTCGGTGTTTTTTGCCTTCGTCCAGCCTGCCTGTGGTTTCCTCGGGAGTCGCGTGTGAAGTAAGGACACGGTGTTGTCCTTTTCTGTGAGTCAGGGCTCAGAACAGGGAAGGCCTTGACCACAGTGTTCTGACCCAGGGCCCAGCTAGTACAATCCACTGCCTCATAATATCACCTGAGAGGGAGGGAAGGGCCCCGGGCCTAAATTCTAAGGCGATTTGCTCAGATTAGGACGGACGGGCGGTGGTCACTCTAGATCCGGAATCTGAAAAAAAGAATTCTTTTTCCTCTCACTTTTTAGAGCAGCCTATACCTTGCCTATATCCTTGGTGAAAGGGACACAGGTGTGACCTACACTGTGTCTGCGGGCGTAGTTTTGGAGATACCAGGACTGGGTAGCTTATGGTCGGGAGGAGCCCCCTGTCACACTCTGGGAGCTGAGACGGAAACGTGGGAGAGTCATTGTTTTTTCACCTCCTTCTTAAAGAACGTTTTGGAACAAGAAGGGAGAGGGGTCACAATTCTTTAGTTTAGTTTTTTGTTGTTGTTTTTTTAACCTTACTACCTGTCCTAGCAGGAGTAAAGAGCGGCGGGTTAGTTTCCTAGGCATTGGCTGTACAGGTTCTCAGGCTGATCTGAACTAGGCATTCTGAAGTACGTCGAACCCATTTTATTTTTCAAAGGTGGATCCCTACCTATATTCAGGATAGTTTCCTCTTGGGAGCTTTATACCACTCCACCCCTATATTCTCCACCTTTATTTCCCACATACCCAAGTGATTTTGTGTTTCGACAGTCATTTGGATCAAGACTTCCCAAACTTCCCCCCCTCTTTCGTTGGAGGTGGCACAATACCTCCCACCCCACCCAACCCCCCTTTTTTGAGGAAAATGTGGGTAATGTATGTGAAAGGCAACTAATTCATTGTGTCTAGTAGCGCCACAGACATCCCAAGGGGAGGGGGCTTATTTAAAGAATCTGGTATTTCTTTCTGAAGTTACCGAGGTGCCCATTAAAAATAGGAGCTTGTCTTGTTTACATCTGAGATACCGGGTCTCCCGGTCTGAGGTCTCCCAGAGAGAGAACACCTTGTTCAGAGAGCTGCAGAAGCTACAAGTTGTCTCCCGGATGCATTGATGCGGTGAGTACCTATGGGGTTATATACCACCCTTATTTATGCTCCAGCATGTGATCCACCATCTCTAAATGGGCTTATTGCGAGTGGCAGGAATCTCTATATTGGCAAGGCGGGTTAATTAGGTGACTATTACTGTCTATGCTTTCAAGAAGGCAGAAGAAGCAGACAGGTAATCCATCTCCTTTCCTCTCCTCTTCTCTCTCTCTCTCTCTCTCTCCAAAGATGGGGGTTTGTGACAGTGATCCTGAGTGATGTCTGTGTCTCTTGCTTAGGAGGGGCAGGGAGAGAGAATGAGGATCAGCATCTTCTAAATGATCAACATTATTTCACTTATATCTGAGAGAAGAGGGTGCTATGAGACAAGCAGAAGGATGGCTGGTTGGCATCTTATTGGAAAAAATGGTCGTTTGGGAAGTTTATTTGAAAGACATCTCAGATGGCAACTTACTTTTTTCCCTGATGGAGAAAAGTCTGCAAGTGTCATTTTGGTTTATTAGTTTCTCCGTCTTTTCTTGGGGTGTGGGAAGGAAGTAACCGATTTCCAGGTATTTGATCTTGTACTTTTTACTGATAGAATGACCTAGGTTTATTGAGTCATGTAAGTATTTCCTTAGATTTTTTCTTAGAGGAGGGGAGGACGATATATATTGATAGTCACAGTTTCGAAGAGCACTGAATTCCGCAAAATAAAATTCTGCAGTTTGGAGGAAGCTTGGGCGATGCTTATGGGTCCCCCCACACCCGCTTTACCCCTTCGTCACCCTCTCCCCCTGCAACTATTTTCATGAAATTTACCAGATTCCAACCTTAAGGCAAAGAAAAAAAAGTGTTTCATATACAAAACGATCGGAGTATTTGCAGATAATTGCGAATGTCAAATACTCCCGTGTGATGACAAAGTGCAGAGATCCCCGAAGCTGGAAGCCTTAAGGGCCATGGGCCAGCGCTTAGGGCAGGACCTCCTTTGGCCACCTAAAGCTTGTCAGGAGTCAGGGAACCCCTGCAGGAGGGATGGAGGAGGCAAAGGCTATGGGTGGGGGTGGGGCGGATAGCAAAGAGGAGAGAGAAATCAGAAAGCAACTGTAGACAACTTCTTTAACCCTTGGCTTCTTCTCCAAAGACTGAACAGTTTATTATTCATTTTAACCACACTTGATCATAGTGAAGGAAAGGGGGGTGGGTTTACAGGAATCACCTACTCACATCTACATGCTCACTCACTCACTCTCTCATTCACTTAGTAACCAGAAATTAATAAATGTGCAAACCTTCAGGGCCCCATTCTTAACTGAGGAGACTAGAACAGCACCTTCCTATCTCCACACTTCAAGTTAAGAGCTTCAGAGTTCTTGGGACTATTCTCTAAGAGCCCACTTTAAAAGACTGGCGTTTCTTTCTTTACATCCCACCTCCCCTCAAAATGGATTAATCTTGAGATGCTTTCTGCCTTTAGGCACTAGGAATTATTAAGCATCTTTTCAGTAGTTTTATGAATAAGAACAAAGGTATGGGAGGAAAGGGGGTAATCTGACCTTTCTCTTCTTGGGTCTTCTGAGAGAATATTGGGAACCTTCTGGGAATTGTTCTGTAGTCTCACAAAAGCAAACCCCTCAAAATTCAAAATAAACAGTAGAAGGTAGGCCCCCATCTGCTGGGTATACTGATCAAGGAGCTTCTATGAGACAGTTTGTTGAGAAGGAAACAACTGTTTCTTTCTTTGTTTTACAGAAAGTTAAGTCTGTGGTTCAGCCTTCCTCATTTTTAAGATTACAGATCTGTTGAGAACTGGAGGGGGTGGGGCTTAATTCATAGGAACTGCTGAAAGGATATCCAGGTGAGAGGTGGAGAGAGATAGCCTCCTTCACACCCCAGCAGTATTATGTAAGGACCTGGTAGAGGTATTAATGTCATTGCTTCTATCTACTGGTGTAATGGCTCTGAAGGAGATGGACTGGACTGGCACACTTCCTGCATGAGGACCAGGAAGGGATACCATCTATTTAGCCCGGTTTTATAGGGACCTCTGCCAATTGGACCTCCCATATAGAGACCCTCTGGAGAAATCGATTCAGTGAACATTCACAACAGTCAGCTACTGACAGACCCCCTTTCTTTTTGAAGGATTTATTCAGAATGGGATGCATGTTTTGCTCAGACTCCAAAAAGTTTAAGGAAGGGGTGGGTAAGTGTGTGTTGGTGTTGATAAAAGAATTGTAAATGCTTTGAGAAAGTTTATATGTATATTTCATAGACTTTTCCATTTCTCTCCCTATTCCACCTTTCTTCTTCCTCAGTGACTACCTACAAGTCTATATGCTAAGTTATTGGAAGGAAACCCTTAAAGTTTTACACTGTAGTTGTCTAGAGTTTTCTGTAAGGATAAGTAAGGTGTTTTTTTTTTTTAAACTGCTCATCTATAGTACCACGTACTTTTTTGGGGGTGAGAGGTGAGATGGGATGGAGGAGAGGAAGAAGAGAAAAAGGAAATGTCTCTCTTAACATTCCCCCAATACTTCTCACCTTCTATTGTGCTTGAATTAGAGGAAACCAAGACCAAAAGGGGCTGGAAACCAGAATGTCTCCAGCAGGGAAACCCTGGCAAGCAGGATTATAAGGAGCCTGGTTTCTTTGAGCAGGATAAACAGTCTTTCTCTACTTGCCCACATCCTTTTAAACAATTTGCTACTACAACCTCAGTCTTTGTATTGTAAGATTTGCTGAGACTAATATAAGCAAAATTCAGGGGCAAGATATCTCACTTTAAAGAAGGCAGTCACCTGGTCAGCTCAGTGGCAAACCAGTCAAGGGGTCAACCATTCGAGCTTCAAGTCTTATTAGGGTTGTTGTAAACTTTTAGTGTCTGTCCTGGAGCTGGAGTCCGACTGAGGCCCCAAACATGTAAGATCTGATTCTGTTTGACTTTCCAAATCAAAGTGCATTGATTGGGCCCAAAGAGTTCATGGTGCATAAATACTTTAATTAAACCTGCAGTAAACAGACAAATCACTTCTCACTCTTCCATAGAGAAGTTGGGCAGGTCTCCCTGTGTCTGGCTGCAGCCAGATCTTGAAGCTGTTTAGTAAGAAAAAAAAAAAAGGAAAGGAGAGAGGAGGGAGGGAGGGAAGGAGAGAGGGAGAGAGGGAGGGAGAGAGAGAGAGAGAGAGAGAGAGAGAGAAGAGAGAGAGAGAGAGAGAGGGAGGGAGGGAAAGAGAGAGAGAAAGAGAGAGAGAGAGAGAAAGAGAGAGAGAGAAAGAGAGAGAGAGAGAGAGAGAGAGAGAGAGAGAGAGAGGGAGGGAGGGAGGCAAAACTTGTGACATGGGGAAAATCATTATTTTAGCCTAGATAAAGTGAAAGAAAAAAAGTTTCCTGTAAACTCCAGGTGATGGTGTCAGGAAGGTATTGAATTTAGCAAGCTTTGTTTCTTCTCCCCTTATGTGCTTATGTCACCTTCCAATATACTAAAAAAAGGAAGGCAAGGACGATTACACATTGGGACAATTTCGCTGGGTGTGCTTGAAGAAGTGCTGAGATAGTAAAATTTCAGAACATTACTTGATACTCTGGGATTGCCAGTCTGAGTATCAATGCTCTAACCGCCTCCCTTCTCTCCCTCCTCCTCCCGGGTCCCTAACCCCTCCTTTACCAGTTCCAGTTATTTTTAGCACTGGCTCAGATCCTCAGGTTGTTCCTGACAGTGGGGTGCCTTACAGTCATTGCCCTTTGGTTACCCTTCGGATATTCCTGCTGTCGCTTCTTTGTCGCTAGCCAAGAAGCCCTGCCTTGGCCACAGTGAAGCTCTCTGACTAGGTGCTGGGGAAGGCAGAAGCCGGGTGGCGGCAATGTGAGGCAAGACTCAGTTAGGAAGAAGGTCATGGAAGGAAACTTTAGTTCCCCTGGGGTAGGGAGAAATGAGAGTTAGATCTCAGTGACTTCAAGATCGCCACCTTCTCCGCCTATTCCCTCCGCCGCCGGGCCCCACCCCACCCTGATGTGAAAGTTGGGGGGAAGAGAAAATTAATCAAGGCTGTGAAAAAGTGGTTAGGGAGAGTGTTTTGATGGGGCTCGCCCTCTTGAAAGTTGAAGAGAAAACAGAAGCTTGAACTATTCCTACGTCATCATAGTCACTTTAAAAGTGGTGGTACTATGGAAGCGGGTTCACATGAACAGTGCCAACAACTTCACAAATCAGTGTTCCTAGAGAGATACAGAGATATTTTCCTCAGTGGGTCTCAATAGCCTGCATCCAAATCTTCTAAAAATGGTAACAGTAATTTCAGGTTAAGAAGTAGAAAAAATGAAAAGAAACCCAATGGGTTTTTCAATCGTCAGTCTCTAACTCTTCATAATATGAAGTTGAGATGGCTCAGGAAATAATATATTCATTCATACATATATATCACATACATTCATGTACACACATTACATGTATCATATACACATCACACAGATATTATATAAATATGTGACACATTTTATATATGAGTGCTTTCCCGAATGAGGCCAGTTTTCCATTCGTTTACATATTTGGATTCGATTTTTAAAATTGAGTGCTTAACATATGAGTCTAACATATCTGTTTCAGAAATATTACTCTTCATTTCTCGTGTATTACACTAATGGGGTTCTAGTTTAGTAACCACTGACTTGTTCAGGTGTGGAAAAGATTTAACACATTTCTATCCCCCAAACCTGTTGTCTCCCATCTTACCTTGCAGAATGTAAGAGAAATGAAGAACGAATTGTGTAAATTCCTTAAAAGGCGTTTTGCCACTAACGTTTGGCAAAAACTGAGTTTTGATTTCGTTTCAGTTTTTATGCAGAATTCCACCGGAACTTACCAATCAGACATTTGCAATGGTTATAGATAAGAATGTGTTTAAATAGGGAGATTGAGGCAAGATGCCCAGGTGGAAAAAATGCATGAAAAGTTTTGAAGATTGTCAGAAAAGGAAAAATTATTTTAAAACAAACATCTAGAATTTATAAGATCATTGAAAGCTTACTTGACACAGCACAATCTCAATACAGGACAAAATTTGACCAACCAAAATGTAGTAAAATATCTTTATATTAGCAAGTGTATTTTATAACTATCTCGATGGGAAAATCTAGTTGTTTTTCTATGTATAGTATGCAAACATCATAACTTTATACAAATCCCTTTATGTTGTTCATTTCATTATTTCTTAACTGTTTCTCATAATTTTTCTTCTCAGAAACACCAGCGAGACACAGTTCCACATTTCCTGACATAATTGGACACAATATAGGGGAGATACTGATCCTTTTTTCCTCAGTCAAGAGCTTTCTTAGAAAACTAATTCTACACACGCACAGAAACTCACGCGTTTTCCAAATTTCGGAAATCCTACCTGAGAAAGCAAAGAGAGTACAAGTTTTAGAACTCTTACTCAATTAACAAACGAACACTTATTTCTTAGTTTTATTGAACCACTGGGAAAAGTTATTATTTAAAAAAAAACACAGTTCTTTTAACTGCTTATCTAGGAATGGGATCAAGTAACAGTTTCTCTCTGCTTGTTCCTAGCCAGTATTTTGAGCACCGTCATCAAAGTCCCTTTATTTTTTATCCAAGGGCAGAAGGTGTACGGGAGAAGTGAGAGTTCGTGGTAGAAACTTTTCCTCACATCCTTTCCATTTAAGAGAAAGAGAGAAACCTTGAAGGCTCCAGAACCGGATCTTCATACATACATACACACGTATACACTCATACATGCACACATATGTATATATAATGTATATATGTATATCCTACACACATATATGTATGTATGTATTTAAAGCAACGAAAAATATGGCTTCAGGGCCAAAATGCCTTGCTTTGGTTGGGGTGTCTGCAAAGAAGCGCGTAGTTTCTCGGTGTAGATACAGCAAAGTCGAGTGCCAACAGAAAGGGTCGGGCCGCACTGGTTTTTGATTCAGAGAGCTCGGATCTTCCAAGAAGATTCCGGACCTTTGTTGAACGCTCCCAGACCTGTAGACAACCCGTCCCTAGCTTTCTTGGCCTCGGCCAGGTGCTGACAAGCGAGAATGAGACTGCCAGTAGGCGGGAGTGCGGCACCCGGCTCGAGACTCCTATCTTCATCAGCTTTTGGTTGAATCACAAAATGGAAGGGCACGTTGCATTTTATTAACAGCAAGAATATTATTATTTTCTTTTGTGCCGAGAGAGTATTTGGAAGGATACGCAGGGGGGGGGGGCACTCTTTTGCGCCTCCTCCAAGCATGCTGTCCTTCTTTTTGTGGGGAATTATCAATCTTAAATTTCCCTTTAATGAAAAATCAAACACCTCAGACCTGGCCGCCGACGCTTTCCACTCCAGGCTCTCGTGCTTTTTCCTCCCCCGGTGGCCTAGAGCTCTGAGAGAATAAAGCAAATCGAGACATCAAGGCCCAACTCTTCAACCCCAAGAGGCAGAAGAGGAGCTGGCCTTTGCCTCAACTCCACGCCAGAGACAATGCAGTGGCGTGTGGGATGGAGCCAGGACCTGACTGCAACCAGGTTTCCCTCTGTCAACGTCCCCGGGTCCCCCTTCCCCACTTTCTCGATCACAATTCTAAACCTCAGCTATTCTGAGAGAGTTTGGAGAGGGTCAGTTTAATAAAAGAACAATAAAGGAGAGGACGGGTGACAAGAGACGAATCAGAGAGATATGAACCAGGAAAGAAAGAGAAAGGAAAAGAGAGGGAAAACAAAAGAGAAAGAGAGAAAAGAAAAAGGGAGAGGGCCAGAAAAAAGAACGAAGGGAGTAGAGAGGAATGGAAGTTGGAGAGGGAAAGGGAGAAGAA
>CM053771.1:226263982-226301850 GCA_028658325.1 Potorous gilbertii | reverse complement strand
GGGCTGCTGCTCTAGTCTCTCCCTCTCTCCGTCTCCCCCCCCCCCCCCAATACTTTTCTCCTTGATTGTAGCACCCGCTCCAGCTGCTGCTGCTACTGCTTTTCCTCTGCAGAATAGCAGCCCCTTTAGCAGCAGCAGTGGCCGCCGCGGTCTCTCGATTTACCCTGCTTTTTCTATGTATTGGTTTCCTTCCTGAAGGTGTGAAAAAGCCTGTTACCCCCCTGCCTTCGTCTTTCTTCTCCCTCCCCTTTTCCCTCCCCCAGCCCCTCAGCCACGAGCTCTATTGCCCCTTTGGTAAAGCCCTTCCTTCTTCTCCTCCTCCTCCTTCTCTCCTCCTCCTCCCCCCCCCATCATCATCATCACCAACATCACCACCATCACAATCATCTCACAAGAAGAAGACATCCTGACCCAGGACCTTAAAACATTAGGACTGGAGGAAGAGGAAAGGGCAAGGAAACAGAAAGGAAGAAAACAAGAACGTTAAAAAAGGAAACAAGAAACTTTCCACCCTGGATTCTCTACTTTTGATCCATGGACAGAGCTCAGCTCAGCCAAGTTACAGACAGACTATAAGCAGTAAGTACAGAAGATAAGACACTCATACTGTATAACCATCTTTTATGAGTTACGATAAAACACTCTGGGTCAGATATAGCTTCATTCTTGGCTCCCCCTCCTTCCTTTTCCTTCTAACAGCTGAAGTAATTGGGAATGAATTGGTCCTGTACGCAGTCATCTCTCCTACTCTTTCCCATCCTCACCTGGTTTCCAAAATCTTTATCAATGCGGCTTTATTAATCGGTGAAATCCTCCTGCGAGTGTTTCTCGCGCAGTTTGTTGTGTTTTTACTACTTTGTGAAGTCAGCTGGCAAACGTGAACGCCGTTTAATTAACAGAATTTTCCCCTTACTTCCACCCATCCCAAGGCCTCCTCCTTACCCTGCTCCAATAATTGGTGCGACCTGAAGGTTCGGTGATGAGAACGTGGGAAGTGAAAAAGCCCTAAGAAAACTTTCTGAAGCGATTTCTGAATATGAATTATATGTAGGCTGACATTTCATCAATGAGTCAAAATGATTTTTGACTTTGTGCTGTCGTGTGGGTCCTCTTCCCCCTTAAATTCTGGGTTAGACGAAGATAAAAATGTTGCAAAATAATAATTGTAGTCTCTCTCTGTAATAGAGATTACTTCGATAAATACGCAGAAGCACTTTGAATGCTGATCACTGTTATTATAGATTTCGGTCTTTACAAAATCATTTGTGTATTTGTATCTGTTTTTGCTTCACTCCAAAAATGATTCTGAAAAAGATAAAGGGGATTTTTAAAGGATGCCGAGTGTCCTCAGGTTAGGTGCAGCGTGGCAGCATCGAGTGCATTCATCATTTGGTGAACTGAGTTACTTGATAGATGTGCGAATGTGTATGTGCACATCCCTCCCCCTTTCGGTGTATGTGTATGTGTAGTCTTTTCCGAATTTCAGATCATCTCCCGCCCTCACCCCGAATACGGTGAGATTGTCACGCCCAGGAATGATTTATGCCAATTAAGTTCAAATGAATGGGCCACTTCTGGGAGTCCTCTGGAGCTTGCCCGTGCCCCAGACTCACAGTTACGAAGTCCTAGGGAGCCCGGCTAGTTTAAGGGTAAAAGCACAAGCTTCCGATCCACTTCTGGCTGACAAGTGCAAGCTTGTGTGCTGTATGCACTCTGCAGCTTGGACTTTATTTGGCTAACGCGGGAGGAGGAAGTTTGTATTTATTTTGTAAAGCAATGTATAACTGGCTTGAACATCTATCACGTGTGTGAGCAGTTTTTCCCTCTTTTTTCCCCCCTCTTTCCCTCCCCCTCCTCCTCTTTCCTTTAGGTCCTTGCTCATTTTATTGCGATCTGCCTGTGGGAACTTTGTCTCCGAGTCAAAGTAGCATGGAGCGGAGAAGCGAGAGTCCCTGTCTAAGGGATAGTCCAGATAGAAGGAGCGGCAGCCCTGATGTCAAAGGTCCTCCTCCTGTGAAGGTGGCCAGGCTCGAGCAGAATGGCAGTCCCATGGGAGCCAGAGGGAGGCCCAATGGCTCCGTGACCAAGTCAGTGGGAGGTAACCATCCAATAGTATTAACGTTCACATAACAGACTGGCAGTAAAGTGATAATGGCATCAGGGTGTCAGGGTTCATGTTGATTAAGCTTTCCTTCTTGGTGTAGGATTACAGGAAGTGGATTCCAGATTGTTAAATAATGCCCCACTTGCCTCTCATCAGCAAGTAGCAGCTTCATCTGTATAGTTAAGACAGAAAGTGGTTTACCCAGAGGGTGGCATTTTTTGGGCACTTTGCCACTGTGTGCTGAGGTGTTGGCAGGTTTATGTCACAGCCAGCTAACTGTTTCTAGCTTTTCCTAGAGAGCATTTTAAAACGATTTTACTCTCTTCGTGAGCCTAAAAGGGTCTACAGAAGAGTTAAGTTTAGGTGTGTTTGCTTTCACATTCTGGTCGGTAATGATCAATCTAATATGCTCCACAGCCTCATTCTGTTACTATGCCAATGCTTTAAGGTAGAATAATCTCATTATTACTCATCTTTGAGAATTTGAAAGTAAAAAAAAAAAGGGAGGGGTCACAGAAAATTTGTGTTGTATTTCATTTTGGTTCTCTGGATACTTATTGCTACCTTTTCCCATATGCCAGTAATTCCTTGGGGGCAGGGGGAGAAAGGATGACTGAAGCTTTTAAAATAATGAATTTGTAACTTAGTTATAAACTGTATCATAGCCTTTAAAATTAATGGACTGTGAGCATCAGGCACGTTCATTCATTCATTCCTGAAATTTTCATTTGAAGAAAATCTATGGTAGTATTTTGCTTGTAAGCATAGTTCCTTTGCAATTGAATGGAAAAAAAAAAGTAGCCTGAAAAAACCCCAAATACTCCATGGCCTATCTGTGTTAAGGGTGATTGAAGGAGGAAATTGTATATTTTTAAAGTGTTTTTTGTTTCTACAACTTTGTGTTTCATTTTTAGACATCAAATTCTGCTTGACTTGAAACTTTGAGAGCTTTAGGAGACAGCTTACTATAAAAATAGTTTCATTTTTCCCTTTTTTGTGAGTCAATAATTCAATTCAAGTAGTTATTGTACGATATTCTTTAGGGGATGTTAGAAGGCATAATCTGATGGAGGGTTTTTTTTTTTGGCTTTGTTGTAGGTGTCCAGATTGTGTGTTTCTAAGTGGATAATTTAATTCTGTCAGCTCTTTTTTTTTTTAAATGAAGAAACAAATAAGTTGTAAATGTGTAAAACAACTTGTTATTTATTTCACCATCAAATACCCCTCCCCATTACTCTCTTGTGGAATTGTAGCACTTTAAATAGTTACCTAGCTTAATTGTCCTCCCATGTGAGAGATATTTACCTCTAAAATTTCTGTAGTTTAGTCACAAACTGAAAATTTTGTGATTTGAAAATTTAAGAAGAAATATTTATGATTCCCAGTTTTCAGTAGTGTTAAATTAATGGTCAGTGTCTTAAAGAAGAAGGAGGGTGTAACTTGACCATGAGTCTCCTGAAGTATTCTAATGAGAAATATTTGAAAAAAGTCTCAATTCTTCACCACTGCATAGTGGTAGACCATTTTTTATTTGATTTGAAAATATTTGTAATACACCAGTAAGCTTGGAAAATAAAAATAAACAACCTTTTTGAGAGAGAATGAAACATCCCAGGGGCTTTGTGATTAAGGAAAAAATGGGAGCATGAAAGTTTTTTATTTCCCTTATGAGAAAACAATGGCAGAACATTTTTAGACTACATGTTGTTTTATAATGATAACTCTACTTTGCAAAAAGAAATGCAAAGGGGTTTTGTGATTACATTAGTGGTTCATATTGAAGCTGACCTATTTAAAGGAGAAGAATTTCATTCAATTTTCCATGAATACCATCATGCTTAAAATTAAGGATTACAAAATAACCTAATAGTATGTACTCTTTATCATATGACATTATAAGCTTGATTTAAATTGCAGTTTTGATGTCTAGGGAAGGATGTTAGATATGTATTACTAAGCTGTTCTTGTGTTCTCATTTTCCCTGACTTTTGTAATACTCTTCATTTATTAATGCTTCTGAAAACAAAATAGAAAAATGTATTAGTTTATTTAGATTTAAAATATCTACAATAATCCTTGGTAAAGTAGTTATACATTTGGTAGGATGACAAGATTTTTAAAAACATAGCTCTCAGAAAAAATAGCATAAAATATTTCTGCTTATATTCTAAAATGCTATTTTAAATTTTTGCTTTTTATTCAGAATAGCCAAGTACTTTCAAAGTTTTATATATTGAAGAAAATTTGCAAGCTATCACCTATTTTGTAGATTTAAATTCATATGAGGTTCCAAAGTATACAATATTATAGTAATACCTGTGGCCTGATAAAACACTGATCAGATGTATAAATTGGAGAACAACATAATTAAATTACATTTTGAAATAATTTTTGGCACATATTTAAAACTGCATTTTTAAAAGTATATAAATGTTTATATGCAATTTAAAATATTCTGTCTTGGGGTATTTTCATATAATCACCTCAATAATTAAAACACTTTATAACTTTAATTCTAGTATTAAAGGATAAAGAGCATTCTTCTATCACTTTGTCATCTTTTACTTTAGCTTTCTTCCAGAAGTATTATCAATTTATATTAGTTCAGAAATGCATATTATAGATCTTCAGTGATCTTTTCTACATTGTGGAAACAAACATAATCAAAAATGCAAAAAGAGAGTGAGATGTCTTATTTTAGAGAAACTGAAGTATTTAATCAACTTTAAAGGGCTTTAAAAAACTCAGAAAGGGAGAAATACAGAAATGAATTGCGTTAGAAATGATTATTTCTGCTGTTGATTTTGACAAGGATTGAGATGGAGAAGCACACGTATTTTTTTTTTATTGCAAATGGAAAATTCTAGTTGGTATTTTTCAATTGTTTAGTTTTTTTGGAGTGACTTTTATAAAAATTAAATTCAAGTAAAGGAAATATTTTTATGGTGACCATAGTAAATTAGTCTAGGTAATAGATACATAATCAGTGTCTTTAAGGTTGCCTTTTTGTAGGTGGTTAAAAGTTTGATGTTTACAGTGTGGCTGATGGCAGCAGGATATACTAGAAAGTAGATCAGTTTTTCTTTGTCTAGTCCAACACTTTCTAGGATGTTTCAACAGTTATCTAGGCAGATTCTTTTAAAGCATGTATGTAATAAAATATAAATGTTCAGATGTGTATGACTGGCAGGTTTTATAGACGGTCTTCAGAAAAAAGGCTAATATCCCTTTAAAAAACATATGAAGCCTGGGAGAGAGTTTAGAGCAAGCAAGAGCACTGTGGTGTTGACAGCTTTATATCCCTGTTGGGTAACATTCACTTACTAGAATTGGCGTCCCCTCACAGTTAGTAATTCACTCCATAAGGATTTTGAAAAAAGGGATGATTAATAGTTAGGATATTCATATTTGTGAAATCATTGATTAAGACTTGTGAATCTGAATATTTTTAAAGGAGAAGGTTATTAAGGATTTTGAAAATAAGACTTTAAGGATCCCTTAACATATATTATCATATGCACTAAAAACATTCTGCTGTACATGTTTCAGTGTGGCAAGTTAGGATAGAAATATATAGCAATGCCAACGAAGTATTAGGGAGAAAGCAGCAAAACATTGTGCTCCCCCCCATTAGATTAATAGACTAACTAGAGTTTTAATAATTGTTGTTTTTCATACCATTATTAATGCAAACCTTTTAATTTTTAGTTATTGGTTTAAAGAAAAAATGGCTTTCATATAGATTTACTTAAACTGTATGGACAGTACTTGAATACTCCAAATTATTACATTATTCAAAAGAGGTTTTAAACAGATATCTTTTTGACTTTGTTCATTTTCACATCTTTTTTTCACGATTTTTTGGTGCAGTTTTTAGAGAAAATATATTAATCTATTTAGGTGTAGGGTGTGAGTGTTATGACATTTGTTTTATTATTGAATTAGGATTGAATATGCTTCTCAAAAAGATGATTTTTATTTTGTTAGAAGATTGTCTATCCAAGTGACTCTTTTATAGATAGCTTCCCCAAAGTAGATGAGCTAGCCTTCTTTGGTACCATGCAGCCCTTTCAAAGACATAACTGTCTTGTTGTAGGGAAAAAGAATTGTTATATAATACATACTGATGTGTGCAAATAGAAAAGCAAATGTGATCAAGATTGTTCGGCAGGATCTCATTTAGAGTTGAATGTTATCTGCAACAACAGTTAGTTTAATTGTCTACATGTGGAACATTTCCTTATAAGTAGATAGAGTAAGGATTAAAGTAATAGATGTTACATATCCGTCAGGTCAGGTAAGGTATAAACATAATAACTATTATAGTGGGAAGTTTTCCTTTATGAAATGACTGTGTATATGAAAGTTTTCAAGTTACTTGGTGAATTGGAAATATATTATCATTTTAATGTAGGTTTGGACAAAAAAACTCATCAAATTAATTTTAACAAAAAGATGAACATAATATTTAATTCTCCTTATGATAAAATTCAATGTCATTTCCTAGAAAGAGAAAAGAGTTGCTTTTTTTTTTCTGTAAAAGGTTTCTTTTCCTTCTTTTCTGGCTTCATTTTAGATCTCTTAAATAGAATCAACATAGCCTGTAGGGTCATCCAGCATATCCTCTATATTTTTGCTGAGATAGAAAAATAGCCCTAAGTGTTTTCAGTCTTTGGCCTGTTATTAAAATAAAGACATATTTGGCTAAAATATATGCAATTGAACATGCACATTAAATAGAATATAGGGTATCCACCCATCCAGTGTCCTAGGCATAATTTGATGTTTAAAGTATCTTTGGAACTTTTAAATTCCATCTTGAGAAACCCTCTGACCATTATATGTTTGAGTTTTCAAGATCATGTATGTAAAAATTTAAAAAAAAACTATTTAGCAGTCATTTGAGGTATATCTTATGCTCACAGAAAATGATCACTTTATTCAGCATGTGGACAGCAGTGAGTAAATCCAGGACAGTTGGGATATCCAGTGCTAATTAATTCTTTTTTCCCTTTATGAGGATGTGTGCCATTTACATCAATAAGAAGAAAGGCAGTTTTATTGACAATTATTTATTGGGCACTTGAGCTAAATGTTATTGATATTAGTGAAGTTGCAATAATTCACTAGACCCTTGGTCATTATTGGATACATCTAAGAAGGTGGAAAGCAATGGGGAATTAAGCAGGAAAATTATGCTATGCCTTGATAAATTTATTCTCATGTTTATTTTTTTTTAAATGTGAAATGTCAGGGCATCACCATCCTCAGTTAAAAGTGGAATGCATTTAGTAGTAATAGATAATTTCTAAAAGTTTTTTGTTCTCTCCTTGCTTAGACCACTCTTTACTTCTGATACCATTCTACTCTAATTTAAATTGCTACTAAAAATTACACCAAGAAGCAAAAAATACAATAGGTTAGTACACTTGCTGTAGAATTAGATGACCTTAGCTCAAATCTGTCCTACCCTACTTACTCTATGAGAATTTTGGCAATTCTCTTAATCTCTCTAGTCCTTAGTTCCCACTTCAGTAAAATTCTGAAGTGTGTGTGTGTGTGTGTGTGTGTGTGTGTGTGTGTATGTGTATGTGTGTGTGTTATTGGGAGGGTGGAATAGATGATCTCTGATGTCCTTTGTATCTTTGATCCTATGAACTTATAACTATCAACATATTATGTATACAATATTAATCATTCAGCTTACTTTTTATGTCAGTAGCCTAAGTTTGTGCTTACTTACTAACAGTACTCAATGCAATAGAAAATATTTAATTTCATTTATGCTAATAAATGAAACTTTCTCCCCACCTTTGTACCAATGTGCCAAGGTCTGGTAACATTCATTTTTTTCCTCCCTTTTTTCCCCATGAATGCTGAGATACAATGGCATTTTGGAACATATTTGAAGATGGAGTGTATGACAAAAGTTGTATGTGTAACAGTTTGTCAGTGAAAAGTGACAAGTGGTAAATGACAAATGAAACGCTGGCACTGTTACTCTTTATTTTGATAAAAATGTCTCAATTTGCAGTGATATAATACTGTTTCATATTATTTCTTGAGTAGTGTTAGATGCATAAGTAGAATTTAAATTTTGTGAACGGAAAATTAGCAGCCCAGTTATCTTTTCAGAAGCTTTGGCAGCAAATTTTCCCAATCCCCTGTCTCCACCCCCACAGGATAAGAACAGCAGTGAAATATTGGACCTGACCCATATATTTTTAACTCCTTATCCTTCTTTCTTTTTGAATAAAAGAATCACTTCTGCAATTACTGAAAATGGTTACAAATAAGAGACCTTTCAGTTTAGCTTAAAATAAGTTAGAAAGTTTGCCTTTAGTTTAAATTCTTTTATAAATAATTTCCTGTAAAGTAAATACTAACCTGGATTGTACAAGTTCTTAATAGTAGCAATCCCTGCAGTTCTTTAGTAATTTAGAGTGCCTATAAAGAAACATGTGAAAACAAGTCCTTTTGTTGCAGCATGCATTTTAAGTTTCTAAATCATTTAAGGGTATTAATATTGTCTTTTGACATGTAATGGGTTTATGATCTGACCACATAACTGAAATGATATGAATACTCCAAAGTAAAGTGAATGTTATAAGTGCAACACAGCAAGACAAAAAAGTTGAA
The DNA here is from genome assembly GCA_028658325.1 of Potorous gilbertii. Lineage (NCBI taxonomy): Eukaryota > Metazoa > Chordata > Mammalia > Diprotodontia > Potoroidae > Potorous > Potorous gilbertii. Next base: position 226,293,107 of record CM053771.1, on the reverse strand, counting down.
TCTTTAAGGATTTTGTGGGGGAAATAGTTTGTATCCTCAAACACGTTATTTTCCCTTTTTTATAATGGCTTCTTTTCTAAGTAGTAAGTATGCATTTTCTACTTAGCATAAAAATGTTTAATATTGTGAAATATTGAAAATGTACTTCTAATAAAAGAACTTATGCAAAATTTTATTGACATCATAAGACATATGTCACTTTTAGTTTTTTTAAGTCAAAATTGGTGCTAAATGAGTAAATTTATTTCATTAAAAAATTAACATTTAAACCTCAACAAGAATAATGAAAAGAAGCTGGCCTACCAAGTCTAAGTGAAAGATAGAGCTCATGATGGCTTTCTATTTGTGAAAATCTTACTGTGAGGGGAAAAAGAGACATGACTGGAACCAATGAAGGTTGAACTTTTCTCAGCTATTTTACTATAACATTCAATTCATATGATGTAATTGGAATATCTTCAAAAGCAGGAATAAAACATATCTTTTGGTGACCGCTTTTTTTCTTTTACATTTGTGTCTACTCTTCAAGTTAAAATTATTGAAGTTGTAATTACTTGTTTTGTCAAAAAACAAATATAGCAAGAATGAGGCCATGAAAACCAACTACTTGAATATCTGTTAATTACCTGTCTACTATCTGCCAGGTACTATGCAGTTATATCCTAACCAGACGTAAAATACAGGAAGGAGTCATTTAGCTGTCATAGAGGAGACTCAAATATATTTATTAAAATACAATGGAGAAAACAAAGCATTAAAATTGGCATTTATGAGAAAAGTGCTACTAATAAAAGGTCAACTGCAATGAGAAGAGTTCTGTGCTGAAACTAATCAGGTTATTAATAAAATGAAAGTCAAACTAACAATTAAAAAATGTATATAATTTATACATAATCTTAATTTTAAAAAGTGGAATAAGATATTTGAAATAGCACCAGCAAAGATATGAAATTAAGAGGTGAAATAAAAGAAGACACTTTCAAGTCACCATATACCTGAAATTAATGCCTTTTATACCTTAGTGTATGGCATCCACTAAGGGCTGCTCAGTCACTAAATATGCTTAGCTCATTCCTTGTCTTCCTTTGTTCCACTGAAGACTTATGCAGAGGTGGGGAAGAAATGCCTAGAGATTCTGCTGAGAACAAATATTTTTCAAAGTTTTAAAAATCTGACAGAGGCGATTTGTAGGAATACTTTTATAGCAATTTGAATTTGATCACAGATACGTTTTCCTTTCTTTTAAAAGGTAATTTTTGCTTTTTGACTTTGTCTTTTGCTTGGAAGCATATGTATTAAGCTACTTTTAACTAAATATTATCAATATTCTGTTGCTTTTAAGGCTTTTTTTGCACTCAAAACTGTTAGTCTGCATTTCAATGTAATTTTCAGAATGTGCAAAACATATACCATTTCACAAACTCAAAAGCAATATCAAAGGAGACACAGTTAACATTGTTTTCTGATCTAGTGATTAAACTATGTTTTAAAATAAACAATATTTTCTTCAAGTGATGTTTCCATTATTTCATAATCCATTAAAGTGGATAAAATTTAACATTTTAAATAGTTATTAGATAAATATGTGCCCATTTAAAAATTCCTTGAATTAGACGACATTATTCCAACTTACCAAGAACTTGCTTTTGTCATAATCCAAAGATGCTATCAGAGCAACATGATAAATGTCTCTTTAAGTGTCGTAGTAAAAGAAAATGACTTGTATTCTGAGGCAGTGGATAGTTTATGTTGTTTTGGACCCATTTCACAAGCAGTGATCGAAAACAGATTACAATAACAATTATACAGTCAGAAGATGCAATATCCATTTCTGTTTTAATTGAGTGAAAGAATAATAAAAACATCATTAAGAAAAATGAGGTGGACCTGTCACACAGTGTACAAATTTTTAGACTCAGAGAAGATGCAGAGTAACTAGAGTGCTTTTGGTTTACTTTATCACATTTATTAGCTAAAATTGGTTTGGTGGAAAAGAACATTCAGCTCTCACTCTTTATAAAGGTCACTGAAGGAGTCCGTGAGAACTGATTGTTAATGAGACGTTAAAAGTAGTTGCCTTTTCATTCCAGTCTTGTTCACCTATCATTTCTAGTTCCCCCCTCCCCGCAACCTTTTTAAGAAGCAGTGATAGGAAGCGAGGTAACCCCAGGTTTACCCCATGTTGACTTAAGTAGGAGTTTTGCCTCCATCACACTCATGTGTGATGAAAGGCCTAGCTATGTATGTATGAATGTAGTGCTCTTTCACCCTCCATTCCCACCTTCTGATCCAATTGAAGGGGAAGGATAGAGTGAAAGGGTTAAATTGATTGAACAGGGCCTATACACTTGTTTTTCTTCAGCATGTACATACTTGGGGGTGGGTGGGAGATGAGGGGAGGGAAGTTGAAGCCTTTCCTTTTACATATCAGGATAACTCTACTTGTCACAGGAGATATAGCAGGCTCTGAGCTCGAGCAGCAATAATTTGGATCATTAAGTTGATAATCTCTAACATTGCTGGGCCTCTTGCTGACGCTCCCCAGAGGTGTCCTTTCAACAGCTTGTTAGGGAACAGGAAGGAAATCAGTGGTCAGTTTTCCACCTTTCTAGACCTTGAATTTCTTAATTTATTCACACAGACTCTGAGCTATGAGGAGCTTGGGAAGTGTCTCAAGACACCATGGTAGTAGGAAGACATTATGGCATGGAATAGTTCTCAGTTTTTGTAATAACTGACGCCCAAGTTTTGACTTGGTTGACAAACAGGTGTACATTTTAAATTCCTTTTTTTTTGTCAGTGAACCCTTTTTTTGGTCCAACAGTTTAACACTTTTCTTCGATAGTACATGAAGTGACTGGTGGAAGTAAAGGAAGAAGCTCGAGTTGATAATTTTTGGTAGAATCCTTAAAATCCCAGGAATGTTTAAAACATGTCTCCATATCCTTCTCAGAAAGAGGTTCCCAGTGCCCACCTCTACCCCCAGTATACAGTATAGCAATGGTCCCCATTCTGTTCCTTGTTGTTACATCCCAATGTGGCAATTTCAGTACCAGAAGACTACTTAATAATGATTTCATTAAAATACTTTTGTTAGTGAAGATTTTTCAACTTTAAAATTTATATTCATAGCACCATTGACTAACCCTGCAAAACTTATGCCCTATAAGTGGTTCCATTTTTCAGGTCATCATAATTTAACGATAAATGTTAATTTTGGGTGAAACCACTTGTAGTTTCTTCACCCTGAAGGGAATTTCTTTTATTAAATAATTTTTAAAAGGTTGTTTTTTTCATACATACATAAGACTGCCCTCCCAAGTAAACAAATTAGTAGTCCACATATACCTTAAAATGCCATTCTAATCCAAAGTGGGAAAATTTCAGTAATTTTTCATGAGTTCATATTGTAAACTAGTGCTTCTGATAAAAAATAGAAAAAGTTGTTTCCTTAATTTTAGGAAAACAGCTGAAATGCATGTATATTTTTTCAGATACTTTTGCTATCTTTCATTTGTAACTATTTTGCCTTATTTATTTATTTTTTTCACCTAGTAATAATTGATTCTTTTTTGTTGTTATCTAATTGACACTTTGTGACCTAAGGAACTTATATGGTAAAAATTATTTGACAGAATTGCATTAGATGACTTCTTTGACCTTCTGATAATCAGTTCCTGTAGTTTTTTTTTTGTTAGAAACTGAAGAATATGCAGCAAATTCAGATTATTTATATGCTGAAGTTTCATATTGACATTCAGTAGGATGGAAGAAATTGATCTATTAGGAATAAGAATATATTGGTACATTATGAATTGTTTTGAACTATAAAACTTATGTGTTATCTGTTCAAACAAACAGCTTCTGAAACCCTTATGTAGATGAGAGCAAGGAGGAAGGACAGTTTACAGGAGTGTCAGTGAGGTTGTGAATAGTGTTACTATGACAGGATAGAGATGTTCCATTCAGGTTTCAATAGTATAAAGAAATAGTTTACCTTTTCTGTTTATTAGACAGGGCATTAGAAGACTAAAAGTTATATATGGGTGAAGGGAGGTCCCCCTTCTCTCCATTCCCCCAAAAAGAATTATAATCTCCCCTAGAAATTTAATGCACCTTAAGACCTAGGATAAGACAGTTTAGAATATGAACAAGTTGTCCCTGGTTTTCTTAGCTGTAAGTCATTGAACAATAGTATAGTGTAAATTTGCTCTAGATGGATGTCCCCTTGGCCCCTTACTCCTACCGCCTAACTCCTCCCCTCAAAATAAATTTCTGGTTATAATCTCAGACTTTGAGTTGGAGCCTGAAACAGGCTTTTACAACTGACTTATAAAGACCCTAAGAGTAGAATTAAAAAAAAAAATCACTGAAAGACTGCCAGAGTTGTCACAAATGTCCATTAGTTCTGGTTTTGAAAAGTGTAGGAACTGTAGGAAAAAATTCTGTGACTTTACCAAACTTTTTGATTGCTGTGAGCTATTTGAGGTAGGCTAAATAGGTTTGTGATGGACACTATGCAATCTTCTGTTTAATGTATAGAATTCCAATTAACACTCAGTTGGTGTGTAAATGTAACTCTTTTCACACTGTTCCAAGTAGTTAGTCAAAAACAAGCCGCAAAGTAATTCCCCAGGCCCCCAATAAAAAGATTTACAACGAAATGATTCTCAGCCCCATAATGGGACTGTTGTAGGTTTGTGTTTGATATTTATATGGCTGAAATATAGTCCATATACCCAAACCCAGCATTTATTGTAAACAAGTTAACTGCCAACAGCTTATATTATGTCAAACATAATTATATTGAAGATTGATGCATAACTTGAAAGTAAGTTTAGGAGAAACTGATAGCTATTACCTACTAAGGGCTTTCTGAGTTCCATTTTTTCCTTTGATACAGTCACATGGTAAAGTCAACTTTCTTACAGTCAGTTCCTCTTAAGCGTAAATAATATTGCCATGTTTATTCTTCAAAAATGGAGAATCCTTGTCTATTTTATTTTATCATTTTGTATGCTGGATTTGTATTTTAAAATTGTGTCCTGTAGGTATTTTATGTATAGAATCTCTTTGAATCAATATATTGAATTAAACAAAATGGCATTAAGATAACATTGCTAACTGTTTCACCATAATAGATACTAAAAAAGCATTTTGGACCACATTAGAGCATAGTAAACATATATCAATCCTAAAATAAATCTTTCATGTCCCTATGAAATTTATTTTTAAAAAGGAATTTTGACATTTTATTTGTTTTTTTTTGTAGTGAACATACTAAAGTGAGTCATTTTGACACTGTAGCTTCCTATACATGTAAGTGTATGTGTGTATACATTATTATTATTACAAAGTTAAAGAACTATAGAATGGCAAGAATTTGAAAGAAATGAGATAATTCTTTGATCGTTGAAGACCCTCAGGTTCAGAAATACTCAAAGTTTCAGCAAAATCATTCTTCAGCTGGTGCTCTTTCGATGAGGACAATATATTTTTTTCTCTTTGGAACAGGGACTTGTCCTGTTTGTTCTTCGCCTAAAAAATTGCCTTGTGTGTTGGTGGAGTGTTTCAAGTTTAGTGGTAAAAAGTGGTATTCTTCTTTATATTAGTGGTGTTAAAAGTTATACCACTAAGTCAGTTTAGAATAAAAACAGAATTTTAAAGGATTTTGTATAATGTTATTTTTTTGCACTGGTGCATTTCTCTAGTTGTTTATTTCTTGAAGAACAATATTTTCCCTGTCTCTGGATAAATAATTCTACTGAAGAAGAAAGATGTTTTACAATCATAAAGTGGAGAAGGACATTTGACTTTTTCACAAAAATGTTTGATTCTATTTTTAGTCAGATGCTATTATTAATCTTTTTTCTTTTTATTAATATAAGAAATACCATTAATGGTTTAGTTGAATATATAAATATGGTGATTATGGTTATAATTGTGGAGATGCTTGTATTCTTGTTTCTTTACTTTTTAAAGCAGTGTTTTTGTTTTTAATTGAACCAGCCCCAGTCACAATAGTAATATCTTGATGATTACAAACCAGAGATACCAATATTCCCTAAAGGAAGTGGAGAATATTTATACAGTAATTTTTCTCTTACCTTCTTTTTTCTCTTCTTCCTCCATCCACATCCCCTGCAAATATTTGCCCTTTTGAGAGCTTGATTTAGGATTATCTTTCTATGTATTGATTTCTGATGCAAAAGTCAGAATCTACACCTGTTCAGAATGTCTGGAAGACTAGCTTTTAATGGTCCTTTTGTTTAAAGTTTTGTGAATCTTACATTCATTTTGTTGTGATAGTCCTCTAGAAATATATTAAGTATCAATAAATTATCTATTGTTTAAACATCTAATCAGAGATAGCAGTTTTTTTTCCTTACAAGAGGCATTCTCTTGCATTGACTGTGGCTGTGAAAACTTCATTTTCTACTTTTTTTATTTGATAAAAATCTCTTCACTACAGTATGATTTCCTTTGGGATTTTATACCAGCATTTGATCTCAATTTTTAATAATTTTGGTGGGCTCAACTCCCAGAAGAAAACATGCTTGTACATTGTTATATTCCCACTAGAAGACTGGGTAGCCTTAAAACCTTTCCTTGCTCAGAACTGAGAACTTGGCTTTTTTATTAATTCCTTGCCAGAAAACCCAAGTACAACAGATCTTTCCATAATACCACAACGTTGAAATTAATCAAGCTGTTTGTGAAATTGTTTAAATTAGCTGAAATAATACCCAGGCAGACCTGAAACCTGGACTTGGAACAAATTAACTTTAATCTGAAGGCACTTGTTATGGGCTTTTACTCTAATTGTGGTATTTATTGGTGGTAAACAAACAACCCACAGTGGATGGAGGGAAAAAATACATAGGGACCTCCATTAGTTTCATCATTTGTTTAGTGTCACTTTTATTACTTTTTTCTCTCTAGACCTATACTGTCCAATCTCATCTGCAGAATGAACAAGAAACAGAAGTCCTGTCATTAAGGGATAAGACTATAGATCTTTTTTTATTGTAATTATTCAAGATTTGCATTGTATCCCTCCATATTGTTGGAGGAAAGAATCCCAATTATTTTTGAACTGGCAATTTTTAAACAGCTGTCAGAGATTTACATTCTATGTTGACTTCCAAACAACATTCTGCTGTTTTCCTATGACCATCTTCCATTTACTAGACTTGAATCTAGGAGGTTTATGTTATTATAGTGTGTAAGTAGAGTTGGATGGAGTTGCAGGTGTAACTACCATTGACTTCACGATCTCTACATGCACAGTACCATTGCACAATATGTGCCATGGCATTCTGCGTCAATGAAAAGGCATGCCTTAGAGATGATAAGTCAAATATTGTTTGTCATCAGTGATCATGTATGGGCCTATGATCTGTCTGCTTTCCTCAGAGAAGATGGACAAAACTCCTTCATTGACTTAAGCTGATGATCTCAAGGAAGGGGTTTTCTTCCATTTGTATTGCCTAGAAGCATATTAGGGTCAAAGTGCTTTGGGCATCAGAAGTGTTTCACATGTGTAAAGATAACAGAACAGTTCTAAAAGAAAAGCAAAATATATTAGTGCTTGAAGTAATGGATTGCTTCAGGCAGCCCCCTGAAGTCAGGATGGATATCTAACTGAATTTCGATGTGCTTGTTATTTAAGGAAGGAAAAGGATTGTTATTTTTATACATCCTGATTAGAAGCCTGAAAGTTGTGGTGCATTAGAGACTTCAGGACAAGTCATTGTTTCTACGCCTAGGGTCAACTTCATATTTTTTGCTGAAGAGACTTGTGAGTTGGATTAGGTCAGGTTGGACATGCAAAGTAGTTAAGACTTGCCTTTATTTGGTCATTTCTAGGCTCAACTTAATGAAATTTCCATTTTCAGTGTAGGCAAGCCACATTGAAAATAACCTTAGGAGAACTGCATATGGTCTAATCTTCAACTCATTAGATCCTCCAGACTAAGCTTGACTCCTTTTTGGGTCATTTTAAACCACTGGGTTCTCTGAAGCTAGATTGACTGTGGCTGAAATCAGGGATTACTTTATATACCTACTTTTAGCCTTAGGGTGTCTTATTCTAGAGGAGTTGCTAATTTACAAAGCAAATTAGATACTGGATGAATAGGACCTGGAAGGGAAGGTTTTGGAAGGCTTCCTGTAGAAGGTGGGATTTTATTTGGGACTTAAAGGGAGCCAGGGCTGTGAGAACAGTCAGAACTGAGGAGAGTCAACATTACATCCTGGGGGACAACCAGTAAAATAGCCTGCAGCCAAGATGAAGCATGTTATTCAAGGAATACCAAGAGGGCCAGAGAATGCAAGAATACAGGGGAGGGTGTTAGAGGTGGGGCAGGGAGTTGAATGCCAAACAGATGATTTTATATCTGATCCTGGTGGTGATAGGGAACCACTGGAGTTTATTGAAAGGGGGTGAGAAGGCATGGGGGAAGTAGACAGACTTATGCTTTAGGAAAACCACTTTAACAGTTGATTGGAGAATGGATTGGAGTGGGGAGAGACTTGTGTCTGGCAGACCAATCAATAGGCTATGTAGTTCAGGCTAAAGTGATGAGGGCCTGCATCTGGGTGGTGACAGTTTCAGAGGAGATGTATTAGAGATGTTACAAAGGTAATAAGAGAGCCAAGCGTTGGTTTTTTCTTTTCTTCCCATAATAATGACAACAGCAGGTCTAGTGGTAGGGGAGAGGGTAGTGTAAGGGCAATGGCAGAATCTGTTGATGTACATCATTTGTAGATCACATTGCCTTGACAGTGAAATTTTGCCTGAAGTTTCAAAAATATTTCCTTGTGAAATTTCCACTTTTTCAAATGTAGATCCCTTTGCTTTGACTAAGTGGCTTATAGATGGTTACCTCACCCCTTAGCATGAATGACCATTAAAATTGCTTTCTACCCTAATACCTAACTGAAGTTTTAGGACCCCAAGGGAATGCAAGTTTTTTGGGGGGTTGACAGAGAAAGAACAGGCAGGTAATTTTGGAGAATGAAGCACTTCAGGGAAGGAGGGCAGGGCTGAAGTGGATTCCACAGTAGAAGTCTTAGGTAGCATGAATGCACTTGGTGAGAAGCTGAAAAAACCACACAAAAAGAGATATGGGAGGATGTCTGAATGAAGTTATTTTCAGTTTTTCCCCAAGTTTAGTTTCACACCCTAGAAAGGAATTTTTTTCATGTAAGTTTCTTATTTTTTAACCCCAAACTCAGACTGATATCATTAGTGCCATGAAATAATTCTGTTAGATCTTCACTTTGGTGTTTGTATTCCCAGCAGTTGTTAATCATAGTGCTTCGAAAAGAGTGTTAATATTTTTTTTCATTCATTCATTCATTCATTCATAGTTTAGCATTATGGTTTAATTGGACTTTAATTTGGTTTAATTGGGTTGCTCAAGGGAACCTAATTATTTTTTATGCCCCCCACCTTTTTCTACTGGAAAATGTGTTCCAAGCAACTAAAGTGCGAACAAATCTACTTGTAAAGTTGGGAGGTCCTGGGGTGGGGGAGGGAGGTTTTCTAGTATGGAACGCTCTTGGTTCATAGAGTTCTCTTAAATCCTGTTTCTGAGTGAAACTATTCTTCAGTGCACATAGCCAGAGATTGTATTCAATGTATAGCGCTGGGAATTGGGTTTGAAGGTGAATGTTGGCAAGATATTTCTGTTCTTATCTTTGTGTGTTTGTGGAAGAAGTTATATAACAGATAGTTTGCTGACTATTCTTTTTCCTGCAAATCTTCAATAGAAAAATTTTTCTTTCAAGAGTGCAGAATTGTCTGAAAGTACCTAAATTATTTTACTAGTTGATTCCTTAAGGTAGAATTAGGTTTAGTATTTCTGGCAGTAGTTTTCCATATTTTATTTATTTTGCTGCTGTAATGTCCTTAGCACTTTATTTTTGATTGAGTTTTATTTTTAAAGGACAGATAAGAAAAACCCTGCCCCCAAACCTTTATAATCTGCAGCCAATACTACGAGCATACAAGGTGAAAGACCCAGATATGATACAGGCGACAGAGAGTGGGAGCTAGTCCTTGTAAACTGCAGTTCTTCAGGAAACAGATGGGTTTTTAGGAATTTTTCAGAAGGGAGAAGAAATGCTAGATGCCTATCATTTTGAAAGACTGGACTCATATCACTTGGGAGGCAGTTCTAAGAATAAAGCATGGCTTTGAAGATTGTATAAAATCATTAGTGGGTGAAAGAAAGGTAGCTCTATTCTAGACCATGTTTTTATCAGACTTTATCTTGCTTACCCTGTCCTATTCCTCTATTGAACACTGAAAAATTGCTAGGTTTTTTTTTTATATTCTTAATAAGTATACTTTCACCTAACATTTACATGTCAAACTTTCAAAGAGGTACTTGGTGTCCCCCACCTCCACCAAATACCAAATATTGGACTTGTGTGTTTTCAGATTTTGGACATCTATCTGTCTGTCATCTCAGATAAGGCTCCACTCTATTTCAAAGTGTTAATATGGGAAGTCATTGAGGATAGAGCTAACTAGGGAGTAATTGCTGATTCATACTGTTGTTCTGAAGAATAGATAGCATAATTAAAATAATTCATAATTTTTTAAGTAGATAGTTGATAAATGATGACTTTAATATTTTGATCCTGCAGGTGACAAATTAATCATTTCAATGAATGTGCCAGAACATTCCCCCCTCCACCAAGTTATCCTTTTCCTCACTTCAACCTTATATTGTCGAGGTCAGCCTTCATAACATAACAAAGTGGCCATTTTCAAAATCACTTGACTATTCACTTCTATGTAAACTATACAAACCTGGCTTAAGAATTTCATTTAGTGGGGAGAAGGAAGGAAAAACACTGGAAAAGTTAGGTAATTCTAGCTATGAATAGAAAAAAATAAACTGCATTCATTTTAGGATAGAATCATAGATTTAGACTTTTAAAGGATCTCAGAGGAAGGAAACCTCATCTAAGCCCCTAATTTTATAGATGAAAAAATGGAGGTCCAGAGCATGTGTGACTGGCCCAAGGTGGGATTTTAATGCAAATCCTCTGATTCCAAATCTAACAAACTTTCAATTGGGTGATTCTCATGGACTTTCTTGTTTTGTTTCTGGGATTTACCCTGTAGTGTTAGAATGATGTGTGATGTTTCTCAGCCCCTAGAGATAAAGAGCAGAGGGAGAGAAATAACTGGGATGACTACAAGTATAGTCATATCCATATTTTCAGGCATCCTTTTTGGAGGGAGGAGGTATTCTGTTGAAACATTTTGCTTATATTTGCATGTTGGTAGTTAGCTTTTACTAGGATATCAATGCTACTACCCCTTTTGTCATACAACAAATTGTATAAGTTAAGCAATTTTTCTCACAGCATCTATGAGTGAGACCACTAGTCTTATTCTTGGACTCGTTATCAAGGTTGTGATGTGAATTATGATAAGAATCCTAGTATGTGTAGTGTGCTGAGGATTATTCCGTGTACCCCAGTGGGTGGGCCAAAGTGATCTGTTCATGGTAAACTTTAATATCAGACCTCATACCTTACTGTGTTTTAGATTAGCCCTGGGAAATGTCTGACAATCTCATTTTCTTCATCTCTAAAATGGGTATGATAATGACCTGCTTCATAAGGTTGTTTCAGGGGTAACACAAAACTCTGGTAAATGCTTTGCCAAGAAACCAACTTTAAAAAGTTGACTTTAATATTTGATAACACAAATGACAAATCGATCTTCACAAATAATGGAACACATGATTATTAGTAAAATAAGTATTCATTTTAAAGGGAATCCCATGTTTATTATACTTTTATGACAATGACATTTACCATTTGTTCCAACTGCAAGAACAGCATTTATTTTTAGCAGATATTTGGAGGGGTGGGACTATCCTCTAAATTCAATTGCCTCAGTTGTAAGCAGCTTACTAAGATTTATAATCAAAGGGTTCAGAGTTTTCTTATTGATCATCTGGATATATCCCAGATAAGGCAGTCCATTCACACTACCCCATTTCAGAGTGTTAATGTGGGAAGTTATTGGGGGTTGGTGTGACTAGGGGGTAATTCCTGCTTCACAATGTTGTTCTGAAGAACATATAGCACAATTACAATGAGCTATAATTTTAAAAATGTAGAAAGTTGTATGCTGCAGAACTGTCACATTGGAAAGATGACTTCTTTTATCTCCTATCCCTTTAACTCCTGCAGTCATTATATTTTCATTTACGTCTTCTATGTTTGCTTATTCTAGTTTAAATTTTAACCCCCTTTTATTTTAAATTAATCTTGAAAGTACTTTCCTATTCTAAAATATTTTCTCCAGAATGGTGACTTTCACATTTTGGTTGTGCTTATAATTTGAGATTTTTCTACTCGAGTACTTGAGTTTCTGTCTGACTCCTCCCTTTCCCTCCTCTCCTCTCTTCTTCTCTCTTTATAGTTTGTTACAAGGGGATTTCTAGTAAAGGATTTTGGAGTCTACTTCTCTACTTTCTTTCCGCCTAATCTTGTGTTTCAGTATTATCCGTTGCCCTTGTGGTCATACTCAGTAATTGAATTTCTTTTTGCCTCGATAAAGGTTGCATTCTACTATAAAACTTTTATTTTTACTTTATATATCAGTTAAAAAGCATCTTTCTCAGGGGTTAACAAAGGTAAATTGTAATTATTTTCATAGAAAGGGCTTCAGTTATTTTAAATATATTCAGAAATTATCTCTGAATCCATGAGATAAATGGCAAGTGTCATCACCATCTTTTTATAAAAAAAAGAGAAACTAAGGCATAGCAAGGTGAAAGGAACTTGCTCCAGATCTCATGGTTACTTCTGTCAGAGTCAAGCCTGGCTAAGAGTTTCACACTACAAGGAAAGTCTGCTGACTTTGGTGCTATAGCACCTGTTTTCAAATCCTAGCTTGTGACCTTGGAAAGTAATTCAATCTTTCTGGGACTCAGTTTCTTTTATAAAATATGGAAGGTTGAACTAGGTGGTCTTTAAGGTCCTATTAGCCTATGATACTTATTAGTTGTATGATCATGTGTGAGTCACTTTTCCTCTCAGAGCCTCAGTCTTTTCATTAGGAAAAGGGGTATAAATAATACTTACACTTCACAAATTTGTTACGAAGAAATCACTTCGGAAACCTTAAAAGCACTATGTGAATGTGAAGTGTCATGTTGTTTTATCATTATAACAGCTAACTTATTAGACACATGTATTCATGGGACTATCGTAACTTTTGGCAACAACTAGCTATTGCTTCCATGCAATTTTCACTAAGGACATGGATCTGAAATACTTAAAAAAAATATCATTGGATATCACAACTATGTCTTTGAAAATAATATCCCATATAGATAGAGCATATTTGTGCTTTGTTTTTTAATTTCATATATATTTTCATTTAAATTCTAATGTTTAGGAAAAAAAGAACAGGGCTTCAAGATTTTTAGTTATCCACAGAATTAAGAAGGCCTAGTCACTGAACATATTATAAAGTTCAGAGAAACTGAATTTTTAAAAATTATTTATTTGTTATTTCTGATTGTCTCTTAATTATTTACACCGAGAATCAGAAATAGATCTATAGTTATAAAACCTATGTGTGCAGAGGTGTTGGCAATGAAATAACTTAAAGCACTATAAACTTTATGGTACCACTGTATGTATTATGTGTTCTTGAATTATTAGGAATCAATAGGCTTTCTTCAATAAATATTAAGTGTCTATTGTGTGCATGTCACTGTGCTAAGTGCTGGAAAAGGATCATCTAGTTTTTATCTGAGAGGTCACCTGTTTGTTTCATTGTCATGAATAATCCCTTTCATCCAGACTTACCTAAACTAGAAATCCTACACATAGCACACATCCATTCAACAAGTTGGAGGTACTATCTGATTTTTAAAATATTCCTCTGGTGTACCATTGTATCTTTTAGGCTGTCTTGGTTTTTGTCTTGATATAAAAATAACAAAGTGACCCATGTCCTTTTCTAGTTGTACAAGTCCTCATTGTTATTTATGTGATTTCTGTTTCTGAAGATGTCATTGCTGAAGTGCTGAAACCTGTAATCATGGCCAGTTGATTTTTCTGAGATTGTGGTACTCATTGATTTGCCATTCTATTGCAGAATCTTGGTGTTAATGAGGGTTGTTGTTATTTTTGGTGTAGTAAGAAATTTGGACTTATTAAAGTACTTGTTTTGGCCCGTGTGATCAACCATAGTGGCTGTCTAATGACTGGCTGAGCTTATGTAGAGAATCATTCAATTCCAGAAGCTGGCCTCCCAGGTAATTCAGTTTTGTTTTTTGTTTTTGTTTTTTTTTTTGTCCGCAGGATTCCATGAAATAGACGTAGGAGTTAAGTTTAAATAAGGAGGTGCTGCATGACAGTCAAGTTCTACTGTGAATAGTTGAGGAAAGTGTCTTAATTTTTACTCAGGAAAATTTTATAATTCTTTGGCTAGTTCTGGCAAGTTTGTGGATTTGAACAATTATGGAGTAATTACCTTCTCTCATATATTCTAATAATCATACACAATTAAAACAACAGTGTATCTAATACCACATCATTTATCCAGGTTAAGAGTTCTTGTTTCTCTTAAAAAAAAATAAAATAAATCAATCTGGTTTTTTCCCCTCTCTTCACCCAAAGTCGTCTCTCAGTGTATGTACAGACACTGTAAAGACTAATGCTATGTTGCTATTCTTAAGAATTAGCCTTCAGCAGTAAGTCATGGGTATGGTGTGACTTGTTAGACTGTTGTGTGGTCCTAATGATGATGATCATGATATTTTAGTGATAACGGCTCTTAATAAGTATTATTACCATTAATAATTATTATATTTAATGATTATACCCAATACTTATTAGCTTTAATAATAATAATTAACACATGGGAACTAGTTGAACCATTTTGTTATCTTTAGAACAAAAATCTCAATCTGTTTCACTATAATTTCCAACATGTCTTCTACCCTTTGGCTTTCGGAAGAACAGAATGAGTCAGTAGATTTCTTATTGGAGATGTCAGAGGAAGGAACCTTCGAAATCACCCTGATAATGTGCATTTACATGTGACTTAGACTTATAGGTGCTTTTTATAAAACAAGTCTTTTTCAGAAGGTATCCTTTCCCATCTGTCCTACCTTCTGAGTACATACATGATGCATACAAATAAATGCATACATAAATGTGGATTCATATTCTCTCTGTGTCTCTCCTTCCTTCTGTTTCCCCCCTAACCCCTCCAACTTTGTATTACTTTGCTGATACCAGCAAGTAAATAAAGCCAGAACTCTAGTGAAGGTTCTTGTTTCATGATATATCACTAACAGTGGGTCTTGTCAGAAAATGTCAGTGTTCATTACCTCTCTGTGGGTATATCCTTGATCTTCTAATGTCTCTGCTTAGTTTAGATTTAAAAGTCCCTCTGACTTGTTTACACTAAAAAGCAGTTTAAAAAAAACCTCTAGTGAATTACACATTGCTTAACATTTCACACGTTAATACAAAGCAGAGAAACATTTCAATGACAACAGATTTCCAATTAGCCTCTAAAAGCCAAAAAAAGAGATTCCTTTTTCAGCTGCACCTGCTGTTGACAGTGCATTTTATCAAAATATTTTGTAAGTGTATGCTAATTTTAACATAAGTTCAATTTAAGATGAAAACATCTAGGGTCAGGGGCTTGATGGAACTTCTTTTATGCCAATTAATGACCAATAGGTTCATGGACTTAAAGATAGAAGGGACTTTAGAGGTCATTTAGTTTAGCAAAGGAAACTGAGCCTGGAGAGGTTATCTTGCCAAGGTTATACATACAGTTAAGTAGCAGTGTTAGAATTTGAATTCAGGTCCTCAAAATGAATTCATTAATCTTTCATTTCTAACATAAGGTTTGATAAGCATAATAAAAATAACTAAAAGGCACCTTTCCCCCCCAATTTCTTACTAGATTGTAAGTTCTGTGAAGGTACAAATTATGTTTCATCTAAACTGTGTATCTAGAACAGTGCTCTGTACACAACAGATACTTGATAGATATTGAATGGAATTTTATTTTTGTTACTTTGTTTGCTTCTCTGAACATTCAGCAGAACAGTGCTGGTTCTGAAATAATAGAATAGCCATGGTCGATGTTTTAGAATTATGTTTATTTTTAAATAGACTTCTAGGCAAAAGTAACCCTGATAATGTTGAACAATAAATAGTTTCAAATTATAGAAAATCAGAGGCCCCCAAAATCTTTCTGCTAGCCTTGACTGGTAGTCCTACAGTCAGTGTACCGGTGATTTGTCCAACCTAGTTTTAAATGAAGGGATAGGGTTTATGCTGCAGCCCTTGGGCTAATATGTTGCAGTGTGCGAGAAAACACACACACACACACACACACACACACACACACACACACACACACACACACACACATTTCCATTAGGCTGATGCATCCAGGAGGCATATTTAATCTAAACCATTTTCAAGCACAGATGAGTGACTTTTATAACTGTCTCTCCCTCATCATCATTGCTGATACTCACTTTGTAATGTTTTTGTTTTGCTTTTGAATTTTTAAAAATCCATCCAGGTTTGATGATTCCTGTTTTTTGTGTGGTGGAGCAGTTGGACAGCTCTCTTGAATACGACAACAGAGAAGAACATGCGGAGTTTGTACTGGTTCGAAAAGACGTGCTCTTCAGCCAGCTGGTGGAGACAGCACTCTTGGCCCTTGGGTATTCCCACAGTTCTGCAGCTCAGGCACAAGGTATTCTCTTTCTTCATGCTCTGTGTGTTGATTTGAGAAAATAAGTTTCCCTGAAATCATCTTCTGTGAAGGGAATGAGGGATGATTTGTAGTTTTACTCTGGAGAAACAGTTAATATAACTTTTTCCTCATTTGGTCACTGGAAGGCCTTACGGTTTTTGTGTACCCTGCAAAGCATTTGATTAGAACCTTCTAGAAGTATCAGTGGTCTTTCTGGAGTCTTCCTCCCCAACATCCCCTATCTTTTTCTGTAACTGTTCTCTTATCCCAATCCCCAGATCTGTTGTCTCACACTCATCCAACCTGATAAAACGTCAGATCGCCTGGAAGGTTAGGGAGCTGTTGCTCTACGATGTGACTGTCAGCCTTGCCTTCTCTTTGCTTTGGGTTCATGACCTTTAAGCTTAATGGACAGATTTTTAAACTAATAATACTACTAATAAAAACAACATGTAGCATGACTATTGTTTTTAAAAAGGACAGCAGCTCTGTGCGTAAAAGTGCTCTGTAAACTTTAACATGCTGTGTAAATGCCAACTATTATTGTTCTGGGGCCCTTGTGTAAAAATGGCGCTACATTTATGATGATTTCGTTTTACCTATTTAATGAAAATGGCATACTTCAGCGTAGGCTACTATCCTGTGGACATAATGCTACAAAAGCCATCCTGTAACTCCATTGTTTCATTCCATAGCCTGGGTCATTGTTCTGTAATGCCACAGAATACAAAATAAACAAAACCCTTTAGGAGAAGCCTGAAAAAGAAGTTGTCCCACTGCAGGAGAAATGCCTGAATGATAGTTTTCTAAGGACTGTTATAGAGAAGTCAAATTATTACTTTTACTTAACATTTGTGTAGCTTTTTCTATGTTCAGAGGTTTCCATTGTCATTTTTATGAATTCCTCTTCACAATATTCTTTTAAGTTTGGTCAGTAATATTATTCCCGTTTATTGGTAGGGTAACAGTAAGAAGCTAAAAACAAAGCTACCTGGTAACTGAGAAATAGAGATCAAAACTCCTGAGTTATGGACTTTTATATTTCTGTAAATAAATCATAGACTTTTAGAACATGTTTAAATTATTTTAACTGCTACTTAATCGTTCTGATATGCCATCTTCCTTTCTCCCTTGTCCTAAACCAAAGATTAAAGAACCCTAACCAAAAACCTGATGTGCTCTCCATATTGGAAGAGAGCACAAGTGGAGTATGAATTCAAGTGGACTGCAAGCTTGGTGTAGTAATGCTAGCTTAATCCTAGAGCAAACTACTTTAAAAGCAGCATGATAAAGGGTGATTCATTTCCTTCCTCTGACTACTTTCCTTCTTGTGAGGGGGATTCAGTATTTGATCCCAAGCAAATTGCATACAGGGCAACACTGCTTTTATTTCATGCTTTTGCACTTAAATGCAATAAAAGAAGGGTTTCCCCCCTTCTTTTTTTCTTAAACTCTTCATGCCATTTCAGGGACATTTTCTCTCAATGTAAAGGTCATCGTATCCCACTGTTCCCATCCTGTTGTGCCAGCTTCCTGTTTGACAGCACTATCCATCTCAGTTAGCACGGCTGCTCAACATGTTGTGAGCTAACATGTGGAACACAGAGCATTAAGTGGCCAAGATTTGATTTTTGGCACCCAGTAAAGAAAAGGGCTTCACTGGCAACTTAGAACAGGGTAGCACTCTGCTAAGCTTGGTTCTGTAGACTAGAAGCCCTACTCTTTAGAGCAATGGAGAAGCTCTTTAGTAATATTTTCTACAGAGGGAATAAAACCCCTCCATGAAAGCAAATATTGGTTTCTCTAACAAGAGACTTTCATTTTTGAACGCTGAGTCAAAAAGTCAGCAAATGAAAAATATCAAATATCTATATGTTCTATCTTTATTATTCCCCCTTTCTGAATAAGTGCCCTATATACTACTACAGATGTAGATACTTTATTCTGTAGGCAAGAAAACATTGTTTTCCCTTTATTTGACCTCTCTTACTGTGTTCAGTACACT
Organism: Potorous gilbertii; assembly: GCA_028658325.1. Lineage (NCBI taxonomy): Eukaryota > Metazoa > Chordata > Mammalia > Diprotodontia > Potoroidae > Potorous > Potorous gilbertii. The sequence continues at coordinate 226,274,322 of CM053771.1, read as the reverse complement.
AGACATTATTGCCTTGGAAATATATGACTGAAAGAAATATAACCTTCTTTTTCTTTTTAAAGTAGGCTACAGATCTTAATCTTTCTTAAGTGAGTAAAATTATAGTGGATTACTTCAATATTAATTTATTAATCTTAATTTCATCCAGATAATTGAAACATGCTATTTGCACTATAATTACAATAGGACAAACAGCACAAGTATTTTTCAGGACTTATTTAAAATGTTGCATATATAATACTGGATTACATATGTATGTGTATACACACATATACACATACATACATACATATTTAAAGTTAGGTAGTCTTTTAGTGTTTGACTATGAGAAGCAACACAACACATATATGATTGTAAGTACAGGCATGCTACTAAGCAGATGTAAAATTTCAGTAATAATATTTTATATCAAATCTTTTTTAAAAAAACTATTTGAGCAATTTTCCCCAAGTGAATGGGGAAACTAAGTAGTGCAGTGGATAGATCACTAGATCTGGAATCAGGAAGATCTGAGTTTAAATCTAGCCCCAGAAACTGACTAGCTGTCTGACCTTGGGAAAATCACTTAACTCCTGTTGCCTCAGTGTCCTCATCTGTAAAATGGGGATATTAATAGCACTCTACTTACCAGGGTTGTTGTGAGGAACAAGTGAGATAACAAGAAAAGATCTTAATGGAGTGCCTAACACATAGTAAGTGTTATATAAATGTTAGCAGTAGTCATAATTACTATTAGTAGAATGCTGATGACCTAATAATAGCTAGAGAATGTGGAAACTGCCCCAAGTTTCTGAGCTAGAAATCATTTAAAAATTGCCATTTGAATTTTCGGAGAATTGTTACCTGTTGGAACAAAAGTAAACAGACTCATGCCACTACCTGTCTGGGTCTATTCGAAAAATGAGAAATTTTGTCAATAAAAGAATAAATAGGAGACATTTTGAAGAATAGAATCTAACAAAGGATTTCAGGGAATCTTTTATGGAAAAATGATGCAAAATTGAATTGCTTACTTATGTAAAAGTTTCTGTGACTAATAATTAGACCTAGTATTTTAAGCAGTTTTAGTATACTTTCACTCAGAGAAATCCACTTATTTAGATAGGAGAGTCTTCCTTTGAAAAATTTAACTATTTATTGCCAAGAGATACAATTAACAAAATGGTCCCCAGAAAAAAAAAATGATAGTTACTTAACCTAGTTGAACAGTTACCTTACCACATAGGCAAATTAAATATGAAATACTACTTATTATATGATATGATTAGGAAGTATAGATAGTGCTGTCATAGAAACTGGCTTTTGAATTTTTCCTGTTTTCCTGGTTCCCACCTCCTAACTTCAACCTACTGCCATGATGCCAGTGCCTATAATTCCATAGTATGTGATTAACAAAAGTCATCTGACCAGTTATTTATGTTTTTGCCAAGAAGAGAATGATGACAGACTTTTACTTATCTCAGGAAAGATTACCATTTGAGGAAGCAGATAGCATCTTGTTATCCACTAAAGCCTGAATCTGTAGATTCATAGGAAGTTCTAATGATTTGAAGAGGAATAGGCAACCTGTGGCAGTGCTGCCCCTCTGTGGTACCTGAAGCAATGGCTGCCAGCTAACAACCACTTCTCCACCATATATGAGTGCTTTTTCTTCTTTCTTCTTATACCCTGTCACCTCATTTGTTCTTCTTGTTTTCTTTTCCTTTCCACCTTCTTTTCTCTTTTGTTTCTCTCCTAGGCTTGTCAGAGGCATTCATAAGCATGCATAGGCTTCCTCAGTGATGATCAACTACCTCAAGGTTGTTGACTCCTAATTTAGATATCCTCCTAATTTAGCCTTGGAATACAGATAACAGAGATTTAGGAGGGTTTCAGACTTTCTGCTTTCACCACATCATTTGTTGTATTTCTGGTGTACAAAACTCACCTCTTTTTAAATGGAATTTTAGTCATTTCCCTTACTTTCAATAGGTGATCATGGCTCTTTGGGGACTTGTTTCTACTCAGAAAATTGTAAATGCTCTTAGTTAATTAGAAGGTACAGTTTATATAACATTTATGCACAATAAGTATTTTATTTAAATATTATTTTAAAACATTTCTCCACATACAATGACTAAATATAGCATGTTGATACATATTACTGATGTTTATGGGTTATTTAAAAAATTGTATACATAAGCATTTCTGAAAGAAATAGTATCTGAAGCCTGAAATGTTTCAGCTCCAGGACATGTTAGGAAAATGTTAATTCTTGACTGAGTAATTGAATATTTAGTATGAGTAATGACTTAGAAGTAGGTTAGAAATTTGCAGAAATCCAGTTGGCAAAAAAAAAAAGGGATAGTTATAAAAAGTTTAGAATGGTTGATCATCAGGGACTTCCTGTTTTCCTAATGGCTATTAACTCTTCTTCTTCACTGTTATGAAGGTTTGTTTCCAGTTTCTTATTGAATATTTGTGTGTCCACCTGCTTGGTTACTTCTGGAATTGCTAAAGTTAATTGTTTACATTGATGAGAATAATAAATATGAGTAAGAACTTATAATAGTACTAGTACTTTAATTATTGACTGATAAGGCATTTCTACTTACCTTCATTCAGGAGGATAAATATTAAGAATAAAACAACATTTTTAACCCAAATTTTCTTTTAAAAAGTACAGTCACGTTCAGAGGGAAAGGATACGCCGGATACCGTGTTTTAAGATTTGATGAACATATATTTTCTTGAATCATAAAACAAATCTTAGCGATAAGGACATTTCCCCCATCAGTCAATTCATTAACAATCTTTTTATTTAGAGACTATTATATGTTAGGCACTATGGTAGCTTTGGGGACACAAATACAAGGAATGAAACAATCATTTCTTCCCACACACAGACACTCTAATGTAGAAGACAACAAAATAGATAAATAAGTAAACATATAATAAATATACAAAGAATAAATGCAAACAAATTTAAAGTAGTGAAATACAAAGGATTTGGGAAGCTGATCTGGAGAAGCTTCATGTAGAAGAAGGAGGCTTTATGTAAAATGGCTTCATGTTGAAAAAAAGAGATACATTCTATGAAGCAATGAAATGAAGTGGCAAGGGGAAAGGAGTACATTCTAGGTATGGAGGATGGCCAGGATCAAGGCCCAGAGATGGAAGGGGGAGTGTCATGTGTGAGAAACTGAAAGGTCAGTTTAGAAAGCAAGATGGGGATTGACTGAGGCTGAGTAAGGGCTTTCAGAGTTAAATAGGAGTTCCTATTTTATCATAGAAGAAATAGGGCTTATTGGAATTGGAACAGGAAAGTGGCAGAGATAGATCTATGTTTAAGGAAAATCACTGACAGCAGTGTGTGGAATGGATTGGAGTGGGGAAAAACCTGAGTCGAGAAGACCCATCAGGCAGTTCTTGTAATACTATAAATAAGAGGTGAACTAATAAACCTGAACTCGGGTGAAAGCTTAGTAAATAGAGAGAGAAGGTCAGATAGGAGACATGAGGTGGCAGGAAAAGCACGATTTGACAACTTACTGGATTCTTTGGGGTGAAGAAAAGTGAGGAGTTCAGAATAATGCTGGAGTTATGAATCTGGGAGATTAGAATTATAGTGATGTCTTTTAGAAAAATAGTGGAGTCTAGAAGAGGACAGGGGAGAAGAGAAAGAAGGGTAGGAGTTTGGTTTTGGACATGTTGAGTTTGAGATGTTTTCAGGACATTGGGTTTGAATGTTAGACAATCAGTGATGCAGGACTAATGCTCCAGGGACATATATAGATCTATATATAAGTATAGATTCACTTTGCCAGATTGCAAAGGTTAAAGAATGAGAGAGGAAAGGAGGTAGAGGTAGCAACTTTAGATAGTTTTTTCAAAAACTGTGTAAAAGAGGAGAGATATGGGACAATAGCTTGAGGGGATGGTAGGCTATGGTGATGGTTCATTAAGAATGGAGAAGATGGGCATATTTGAAGGCACTGGGGGAGGAATCAGTAATTAGAGAAAGGTTGAAGGAGAGAAGTAGAGATAGAGGGAAGGGATAATTGAGGGACCAAGGCACTTGTAGAAGGTTTGCCTTTGTCAAGTAGAAGAGCCACCTCCTTCATTATCAGAGACTACAGAAAAGGAGGAAAGAGTGGAAAATGATGTCAAAGAATTGGAGTTGGAAAGAATGGGAGAAGAGTGAGCTCATCTCAAGTGACTCCAATTTTCTCAGTAAATTAAGAGGTAAGGTCCTCAGCTGAGAGATGGGGGAGGGAAAGGCATAAGAGGCTTCATGAGGGAAGAAAAGGCTTATAATAACTTTTTTAAGAAGGGAGATAGAGAATCAGGAAGAGATTAAAAAGCTGTTGCAGTGAGAGTTCCTTTGAAGTTGGATAGAATGTCTATCTGGTGACACCAATTGTGTGATTTCAGTAACAGATGAATAGAAGTGGAAGAAAGGGATGATGGGAGTAATCCAGGACAGGGGTTTGCTAATAGATAAGAGGTAGTAGAACAAGAGGGTGAAGAATTGGAGAGCAGAGGAGGTTGTAGTTGAAATGATTAACAAGAGGGTCCAGATTGGAAGGGGAGGAAAGTGAAATTGGAGCAAGGGCAATGATCAGAGAAAATACTGATGAGGAGAGAGATTGGAGGTCACAGTGAGGGCAAAATAGAGTTTTATGAGGCATGGGGAGAGATGGACTGATAGGACGTTATGATCGGGTGAAGGAAGGTAAATTTCTAATTTGGGAAGAGGAATACTTGTGGGTAATGGTGAGATCTAATGTATTCACTTTCCTGCGTGTGGCTGAGGTAGAGAAAAGGGTCATGGGGTTCAAGATTTCTATGGAACTGGAATATTAGTGATGTAGAGAGAGTGTCACTGTGGGATTATTGAAGACCCCTAGGAGAAGGACAAGAGGTGAAGCAGAATGGGAAACAATGAAGCAGGTTAAATGCCCTGGGAAAGTCAGCATTTGAGGTGCATATTTGTGGTCGAAGCACCTTGAATAACTTTGACCATGCCACTGTCTTCAGTGAGACACTCTAGTGTCTGTCCATCCCATATAACGGTAAGACTGTACTCCTTTGTTACTCATTTTCGTTTCACTTATCTATCCCTTTTGTCCATCCTTCCTTCCCCTCCCCCATCACTATTTAAATCTCCTAGGGAAATTGATACTTGTTCCATGATTTGTTGAACCAGAATTTCAAGGTCATTTATCATTGTAATAGGGACTATTTAACTTCTATTGTCTCTCAATTATTTGCTTTGCTAAATGAGCCTATTTACTTCCTCATTTATCTATTTCATCAATTTGGAGCTCTTAATGCTTTCTTTATAAAAAAATTCCTGAAATTCCTCCTCCTCTAGGAAGTCTTCCCTGACCATGTGAAAGTGATTATTTCTCTTCTTGCTTCTAATTCTAGCAAGCAGCCCATATTTTCAACATTTCATGACAACTCCTTATGCTTGTAAATAACGATTATTTACTCTTAGCTTATATTCTGACCACATTCTCTCAGTACAGTACATTTCATTTTAAGTTTGCCTGGTTACAGTGTGTGTGTGTGTGTGTGTGTGTGTGTGTCAGTCAGAGTGAGTCTTAAGCTTCTAGAAGGCAGGGATTGTGTGTGATTTGTATGGTATCCAGGACAGTTAGGCATAGAGAGGATATGAGAGATCAAATTTGAAAATGATTATAATGATGTATTTGATTTCTATATGATGTCCAAGGAAAGACATGATCTCCCAAGTATCCTAATACTCAGGTTATTTAATAAAACTTTTACAGCTTAAAACTGGTACCTTGAAGCAAGGAGGACTCTTTAGGTTTAAAACACTCTATTCTCACACCTCACACTAAGATTAGCTAAACATTAAATTCAAGGGTAATTTTTTTTTCCAGTGGCAGTACTTACAACAATTTTTTAGTTTATTTTGGAAATTTGAATGATGGATGGAAAATAGTTTTTCAGCTTTTATGAGCATGCAACCTGAGGGCTTAGTCTTAGATTCATTTAGGAGAAGCTGTAACTCAGCCTGGAAGTATTGAGTGTCCTAGTGGCTAGCTATCAACATATTTTCTGCCCTTTTCTTATTATGGGGTACTGATTTTGGATTAAACATTTCTTTTATTACTGAAAAATGCTTCACCTTTATCCTCTCATGATCTTAAGATCTAGACCACTAGGCAAGAATTGTGGGTTCCATTGCCAGTCAATCAAAATTTTGTTTGACCTAGGGGGAAGTCGTTTTCACCTCCCCATTCATTTTCTCCTGCTGTAAAACAGGAGTAAACTATACTTAGTTCTAAACTGATCCTACTGTTAAAAATTATTCTGTTTTTAGAGGCCCATGCATTCTTTCATGTCACAAAGGTAGCATTTAATGTCTTGGAAGAATGAATATATTACCAAATGTGACCAGTGTACTTCCTAGTATACTTGCATCAGTAGGATCAGATCCATAGTCTGAAAAATATTTTGAGTCCTTTGGAAGGAAGCTACTATAGAAATATAACATTTTAAGATATCATTTTATGAATCAACTCTTTCTCCACTTTGAGTATTGTTTTTCTGACATATGGGGTCTCATCAAATTTGTAAAAATTCTTATTTTTGAAAAAATACATTAGTTTATTTTAAAAGTTATAACTTTCCCCAGTTAATTTATTATCATGGTGAAAGTGGAAAATGATGGGTAACAATAACCTTTGAAAGGACAAATTAGAATTATTTTCAAAATACTTCTCAATCCTATCATCATATAGGTCATTAGCAAAAGCTTTGCTTACCAGTTTAGGTATTGTAATTGTGCTTACAAACATATAATATATTCATAGTCTAAGGAGAATCTTGCGCAGGAGAGCACCAACAATAGAATGGCTTAGGAAGATAGAGAAAACCTAAATAAAAGGGAGGGGGGTGGGATGGAGCATATTGATGTAGCATTAAGGAAATTTATATATGAGAAAGATGAAATTATTTAATCCTCTAATATTATAGCCTTAAAAAGTATTAAAGTATCAAAAATATTAAAAGCCATTATAAAATTTAGTTGGAAATAATTTCAGGGAAAAAATAGCTTTCATTTTAATTTTCACTATTTAGATGAAAACACTTCCAGTTTAAATGTAGGTGGTTCCTTAAGTTTATTTTTCTCTAAATATTCATTACCAGCAAGATGTCTTCTTAAATTTATTTTTCTCTAATTTTTTTTTGGATTCAGTAATGTTTATAATTCAGTTGATAACATATGTAAATAAAAAAGATATCTTATAAAAGATGCCTTATCTGCAAAATGGGACTAATACTAGCACCTACCTCCAAGAGTTGTTATGAGGATCAAGTGAAATATGGTATGAAAAGTACTGCTTTAGAATTGATTCATTGTCTACCTCTTCTCCTTTGTATACTGTACCTTCCTTTACATCAGTTATGACCTTATCTCGTTGCCTTGTTCTCCTTCCTATGCTTCCAATGCATGGCCTGCACTGTATTTAACTTTGTATCAGTCAGCAATGGAGCATTTATTAAGTAGCAACGATATATCAATCACTGGGCTACACACTGAGGATACAAAGACAGAAAAAGAAACAATTCCTGCCTTCAAGGAGCTCATTAAGCTTTGCACATAATCAGTGTTCAATAAATATTTATTGGATGACATAAAAACCAATGAAGTATGCTAGTAATCTAAATGAGTGGTTTCTACCAATTTCTGCCCCTTTTTTGGTTTGTTTAAAAACAACATGGTGTTTGGAACCAAAACATTTTTTTTCCATGCTCTGAAAGATTGAGGGGACTTTAAAGTGATTTTTTAAAGACCATTTTCCCAATTAGAAATGTTTAAGAGGCTTTAAAATGAATTCAAACCACCCACATTTGGGAGGCTCTTACCAGTTCTGTCCTTAAAAGGACAACATTGGAAACAAGGTGCATATTTATAAATTTGAGAGCTTGGAACAAAGTCTTAATGAACAAGCTGCCTTTTAAAAAACAATTCTGTTGCTCTGACAAGGTGTAAGAGAGTAGAAAGAACTGTTAAGTATTTTTTTTTAAATGTGCCAACCTTTGTCAAAGTTCCAGTGATCACGTTTTTAAAATAATAAATAGGTCTACAAACCTTTAATGATTCCCTTTTGTACTCTTACGGGCTTTGTAGTCACAGAAGATCAGAAATCCTAGTTTCAACTAAATACAAAGGAAAAATTGATACCTCTTCTTTGCCTTCACCCATTTCTGGAGATGAACATATATGCTAACTTTGACACACAGAGCTAAATAAGAATGATATAAATGTACTCATCTCTTCTACTCTGTCTGCCCACTCACTCCACTTCTATCCCCTCTTTCATTTTTCTTGAAGGTCAGGAGGAAATCTTCTTGGCCCTTAAAGGAGCTTTTCATCAGAGTTCTAAGTGATGGTATTCATGTAATGAATTGAGATTGTATTTTTTAAAGAATTCCCTATTGAATATATATTTTATTCAATATTTAAAGTTATAGTTTCATTTAAAAATATATATTTTCATTGGCAATAGGAGGAAAATTAAATAGATTTTTATGATATGATTTGTGTTGATCTTATTAACTTCTAAGCTTAGAACTTCTTTGTTATTCAATTTAACAAACATCTATTAAGTGCCTACTCCATATTGCTTTTTGTGTTAATTCATAGATAATAGAGGTTAAAAGCACAGAGCTACTTGGAATCGTTTGAAGATTCCAGGCTGTTTATACTTCAGAGAGATTTGTACTATATTCTGTTTGTCCTCATTTTGCAAAAGCACATTTATCAAAAAGCTTGTAAGTCCTTAAAAGAGCTTGTTACCACTTTGAGTAGCTTTAAAAAATTTTTTTAAGACACTCTTTATAAAAATACACAGCTTAAGAAGTTTAGTGTAACACCTTCATAGTCTGACTTTCAACTAAATAAATACATAATGGCCAGGGAAGTGTTTCTAGCTTCCAAGCATTTTGTAAGATTAGATGGCTTGACTGAAATGTTCACATTTCTAATTTTTCCATTTTTATTCCCATCCATCATCCTTCATATGGATTTATGCTTGATATTTTTAGTTTTTTTTATCTTTCAGGTCTATAGCATTTTCCTTTCAAGAATTTCAGACTGTACCTATTTTTATTGGTGTGGTACTAATGCCCATATTTTTATACCTGCTATATTCAATTTTTAATGTGCCAAATTAATAATATACTGGTCTTAGAATTATTCATTTGTTTAAGTAAGGTCAGTCAGTTGACAGTTTATTAATTAAATATTTGAACAACTTAAAAGTGTGTGGCCCTTAGTAGGACTCTGAACATTTAAGTCACTGATTTTTCTACTTTTCTCATGGAATGTGTCCAAATGGAGGTGGTGGGGTGGAGAAGCATGGTGATATTTGGATGAAAAGAATGTTCTGATCACATTTGGGCACCATGGTTTTGTTCCTTAGGTGCCTTCTAGATTTCACATGTTTTTTGGTGAGGATTTAAAGGCCAGTGCTTGGAAATGTGCTGTATTTGAATGGTTGCTTTTAGATCTCCATTGTGATCCTGCCATGTCTCACCAGAGCCCAAATGCGTTGTGTTTATTTAAAAGCAATAGTTGGGCAGAATTCAGAATAGGTCACCAAGAGAAAACATGCAGATTTTTTCTGTGTCTGTCTGTCTGTTTGACTTTCTTTTATATGAATAAATGTCACCCAGGACATAACAGCAAATCTGTGCTGCTGTTTCACAAACCTTTTACTACGTTTGTAAAGGATTGCTTGCAGGAGATATGCAAATAGCTAGCACCCTATGTCTCACACAGCTTACAGTTTCACACTCTTCAGAGAAATACTTTTTACATATTCTTTCTGTCAGTTTTATAAATCAAAGAATGACATGCCGAAAAGCATACAGCAAATTTCAAACCTCTGCTCTCAGTGATTTGGTTGTAAAGGGCCTAATAATCTCCTAGATAAAAGCAGCACTCAGCACAGTAGGAGTCAAGCTGAAAGTTCACTCTGTTCCTGATCACAACCTCAAAATAGTTTTTACCAACTTCAGATGACTATTCTTCTGGAGTCTGTAGGGTCCCAAGTCCACAGTAATAAATAACAATTTTGCATGTCGTATTTTATTATTATGAATACAATGGTTTCTTAAAAATGATGAAGGACTTTAAATTTTGAAGAGAACCTGTTTTAGATATCTGTATAATATAAAAGCTACATAACATATATGTATATACATATTAAATATTTGATTTTGGGGAAAAAGTACTCTGTGGGGTCATTAATCCTTGAAGAAATGTGGTCAAAGGATTTTTATTTCTACATGTAGAAAAAATTAAAGCAGAGGAATTC
>CM053771.1:226145587-226263882 GCA_028658325.1 Potorous gilbertii | reverse complement strand
AGAAACTGAGGGAAATAGAGGTTAAGTGACATGCCCAGGGTCATGTAGCTAGTAACTGTTTGAGGCTGGTTTTTAACTCAGGTCTTGACTCCAAGCCCCATGCTGGTTTTTGGAAGATAGGGCTATTAATGTGTTTTGTATCTCTGTGTATAAAATCAGCAGTTGATAACACATTATGTTGCCAAACTACATATTTATAAATCAGACATTTGTCAACCTTTGACTTCTAGAACATTTCCCTGAAATCATAAGTAAGGGGTCGGGGGAAGGTTTTGAAGCATTTCAGGAAATAGCTATCAGAAAATCTGTTGAAGAGAAGCATTGGGCCATTGTTAGATCCCTCACCCTGACACCCTTGTATCAACCTAGGGCACAGATCTGAGGCAGGGACAAAACAGCGACAACAGCAGGAAATAGTAATTGACTAGCTATCAGTGGAGGGAAGTCACAGCAGTCTGGAGCTATTTATTGTAAAAGCAAGTAGAGACCTTCATAGCTCCTCAGCTCCTAAGGTCATAGCATCATAGATTTAGAGTTATTAGAGACTTTAAAATTCATTAAATATTTAAGAGGTAGGAATTTGAGGCCCAGAAGTATTAAGTGACTAGTAAGTAAGAGATCTAGAACTCAAACTCAGGTCCTGGAGTTCCAAATCCTGTACTCTTCCAACTATACTGCTGTGCCCTCTCTCATCATGTAATGAAATTCTACCAACCTGTGAAAAAAGTGCTTTATAGACCTTAAAGTGCTATAAAAGTATTGGTTGGTTTTTTTTTTTTAATTTTAGTTAAATTTAATCAAACAACTAACGGTTTAAAAAAGCTCATTAGTAGCACAATTGCAGCACGATACTGTAATTGTTTAAAAATGATAACTCCCTCCAGCCTAATGAAGGAAAGGGTTATTTTATGTTTAGTAAATTCTGTTTAAGAATGCCGATGTAATTTTTTAAAAAGATTTGTGCTTCAAATATTTAAGTCAAATTTTCGCATCTAAAGGAAAAGCTTTATTCATTTAAAAAATTTATCTGACACTTTGTTCTTGATGATGCTGGATTTAGGAGACTTTGCTAAAAGTATTTCAGATTAAACTACTGTTTATTTTTAAGGAAGTAAACCTAAACATTTTGTTTAATGGAATGTGATTATTTGTGTATGTATTCATCTCATACAAATAAGAGTATATTCAGTTGTATTGTATAGCCAAAATACACGTCGATTTTGGAATTAAAGCTTTTTCTCCCAAGGCCACAATTTCAACCAATAATAATCGTTTTATAGTAATTTTTTTGTGATTTTTTTTGGGGGGGCTTGGCATCAGTAATTTTTGAATTAAATCATGGATTTGTCATTTTTTTTTTGGTTAAAAAAAATCCTAGATGGGATTAGACCTGATTTTATATGACTGATCTGTTTTATATGACTGATCTGCTACTTTCTACTTTCTAAGCATATACTCGCTACCTTAATCTGGAATTGTTGGAATGTATATGAATGTTATAGAAGGATGCCATTTAAGTGATGAATGAATATTTGTAGGGCACCAGTTAATGTATCTGATGCTACAATTCCCTGTGATCATGATGATGATCTGCCTCAGCTCAAACAGTAAATATTTTTATCTCTTGAAAATAATCTTATTTTAAATTTAGTTCATCCAAGGGTAAATGACTAGTTCTTTCAGGAGTTCTTTCTGGGCATTGACTATTCTTCTTATGTGCATTGGTATCATAGAAGTACATTTTTTAAATTAGGAGAAGGCTAATGACATTGTGTCATTCAAGATGCTTTGGTTAATTGCTTTCACATTTTGTTTTTATAATAGATTTATACTTAGCCACATTTTGGCCTTTTTTCCTCTTTTAAAGAAAAAGTCCAACCATACAGATCATTGTGTGGGTTAGTTACTGAATGCTTACTACTTTAATGGCCCTGTGTAAAAAAAGGTGTCCTGTGGTCCCAAAATTAATGATTGATGAGAGTTTGTGTATTTTTTAATGTCAGTTAAAAAAAATTCCAGATTTTTATTTTAAAAAACGCAGATTTTTTTTATACCAGAGCTCATATGGGACTCTGACGTGTATTCAAATCAGTCAAGTATTGGTCAGTCATGGAATATTGGATATAGAGTTGGGCAACACCTCAAAGGCCACCTAGTCCCACCCCTTCATAGTTTTATGGAGAAGAAAGCTGAGTCCCAGGGTTAAATGACAATAGCAGAGGCAAAATTTGAATTCAGCTTCTCTTACTCTGACAACTGATTTTTGTGGTCCTCTATTAAAATATGGGTCTACTCAGTGCTTCATGATTGATCTATAAAAGAGAAATAGCAGAATTAAATGTATGCATGTTTACAGTTTAAAAATAAATATGAAAGCTATATTCATATCAAAGGCTAAATTGTTTTTCTACTTTATTTAAAGGCATTTGCAGCCATAAATAATGATAGGATAATAAATATTGGTTGAAATTCTTGGCAGTTATTAATTTAATTAGTTAAAAAGAATCAGCCTGGTTTTGTTGTAAATTCAGAAAGATTAAAATTAAAAATCTCCTTGGGAGTATTATAATCCCAAAGGTATTATTTAATATTCAGTAGGGCATAATTAACCATATTGTCTTCAGGTACCCCAAAGGAGTTAATTTATCAGACAGGAAAGCACTCTCAAGCACTGTATCTTTTCTCTTGCCCCTCATATAGGATTGACTCAGTAATGTCCAGTCACTTCTGTTATTTTCTTTTTCTTTTAACCTCTGTTATTTTCAGTGTTAATTCAGGCATTCTTTAATAAATAGTCTCATAAGGTATTAAATTTTGTTGTGTTTCTCATGATTAGTTAAAAGTACAGTTGATCATTGTCAAGAATCTAATTAAAGCATTAGGAACCTGTATAGTGCTTGACTCTAAAGGAGCAAACTAAGATGAGGTGCTAAATAATTTTTTGTTTCCCCCCCACTTCTGCTACCACCACAGCAATCTGAGTTCATTCTGTTTAACCTGAAATATTTTAATGTGTCTGGAAAAGTGAGATAATTTAATTTCATATATAATTGCATAAAGGATTATAAATTATGTTTTCTAAAATACCTATGACACTAAACCACCAAATGAACAGATAAAACTGATTTGTTCTCTGACAAATCAAGATATATGGCAGTGTTTTCATTACAAATGCCATTTGTGTGGATGGAGTAGCTGAATACGTTGCAATATGACACAAACTGTTTTCATTGCCTTTCACACAGGGTGTCCTTAGGTGATTTATAACCTGCATTAAAAGAAAAAAAAAAAGGAGCCCTTGCAAACTAAAACCTGTGTCACACTGTTAAGTCAGAGAATACCTATCTCTCTTGCAAATAGTCTTTTAAAAAAACAGGCTACTCTTGATGAATAATTTCTTTTATCCCATTGAGGTGAATGAATCATTTCAAGTGACAGTGGTATTTTTTGTTAAATTATTTCTTCCTATGTTTAAATGTTTTTTTTGGAAAAACATGTGTTGATTTCCCCCTCCTCCCCACAATAGTGTTTCCCAACATAGTTTATATTATGGATAAGTAAAATGTCTAAACCCTTGCCTGGAAGTTTCTAAGTGATATAGGCATGTATTACATATGTATGTGTTTATTGAAAGTCTCGTGTAGCAGAGTGGGTGGAATGCTTTCCTTAGAGTAGGAAGACCTGGATACAAATCTAACTGCTAGCACATACCTTCTGTGTGACTCTGGGCAAATCACTTGCGACCTCAGTGTCCTGGTCAGCTTTTGGAGACTTCATCTTCTCGAACATTCCTTGATCTGTTTTGCTATGGTGTTTTTGCTCATGAGAAGTTCCCTATAGTAATGAAATCATCAGTTGACTATTAATAACAAATGTGTATATTGTGCTTTAAAGAATTTACAAAGTACATTATATATGTTCTCATTTGATCCTGTATTTCCCAATGTATTCTTCCCTCTCCTAGGGAGCCATTCATCTGTTATTACAAAAAGTGCAGTTCATCAAAACTAACCACCATATCAAGAAAGTCTGACATTATGTGCAGTGTTCCACATCCATACAGCCACTTCTCCCCTGATTCAAAGAAGCAAAGGGATACGCCTTTTCTATGGGGCCAAATTTGGTCATCATCATTTTACAGCGTTTAGTTTCACTTTTTGTTATTTTCTTAACATTTATATTGTATACATTGTTTTCCTAGTTTTCTAGTTTTGCTTACTTTATTTTGTATCACTTCATAGAAATCTTTTCATACTTTTTTGTATTTATCAAATTCATTATTTCTTACAGCATAATAATATGCCATTACATCCATGAACCACAGTTTGTTCAGACATTCCTTAATTGTGTTCTATTGCATTTTTATTATTAGGAGTAGGGAGGAGCATTTGATTCACTGTTATTTTTGCTGAGCAAAATCATCCATGTGCCTAATATATGTATGCGTATATGTATGTATATATCTACACACATACATATTCACACATGTTGAAATCATTCTTATATTTTGGTAGTATTATTCAGACTATTATGTTGATGAAAATGAAATCTTGAAATTCATGATTACTATAAATAAAATAATGTGACATTATTAAAAAGGAACATGTCTTACTCTGGCAGTTTGGTGACTAGTGGGGGAATATGTCCCCATTTAGAGCAACATCATCCTACTCAGGTACCATGGTGACCTCAAACTTTGAACCAAAATATTGAAGCTTTGTCTGTTCTTATACATTTTTCCTGTTTACATAAATCAAAATAAGTTAGACCATATTTTCTCTTGTTCATCAAGAATGTGATTCTTAAATTTATAGGCTTAAAGAAGTAAAACCCTTTTTGGTAATA
Organism: Potorous gilbertii; assembly: GCA_028658325.1. Taxonomy (NCBI): domain Eukaryota; kingdom Metazoa; phylum Chordata; class Mammalia; order Diprotodontia; family Potoroidae; genus Potorous; species Potorous gilbertii. The sequence continues at coordinate 226,259,037 of CM053771.1, read as the reverse complement.
CAAGTTTTGTAGATTGGTAAATTTGCCACTGACCTGCTAACTTAGATACTTTGTTCTGTAGAGTCACTTATGTGCAGTAAGATTGGATACCTATTTGTTTACTGGGCAAGAAAACGAATGTTTTCTAGATCTGAGGAATGTAGGGATATTAAAATACTGAATTTGAATAGGGTTGAGTTTAAGCACAGCTAAAAGTCCTGTGACCTTTTGGTATTATATTCACTTGTATGGATTGAATAAAAAAAGAGAAGAAATGGTTGTAATATACAGAATTAAATTAACCAAGATTTAACAAACTTTGTAATTATAGATCAAGTCCCATGTGTATATATGTAGGTATGTGTATATACACACCAGATATACTTTGTATGGGTACCTGGCAACATGGTACAGTGTGAAGTGTTTTGAATTGGAAGTTGGAGTACCTGAATTCTAGCCTACTAGAAAACTGAGTAACTCTGGCCAAGTCAGTTAACCTTTTTGTGTTTCAGTTTGATGATATTTAAAATAAGGGGGCAACTAGGTGGTGCAGTGGATGGAGCGCCAGTGAAGGAGTCAGGAGGAGCAGAGTTCAAATCTCACCTCAGATGCTTGACACTCACTAACTGTGTGACCTTGGGCAAGTCACTTAACCCCAATTGCCTCATCCTGGGTCATATCCTGATGGCTCTGGAGGAGAAGTGAGGCTGGTGACCTGTACAGCCCTTCCTCACTCAAAAAACCAAGTCAAGTGCAAGTCATGTCATTGTTTCTCTGATGGCGTGGTCTTCTTTGGCAGTGAAGGATGGACACATTTAAAATCAGGGCATAGATAATAATAGTTAGCAAGTATATATTGCTTTAGGGTTTGCAAAGCCCTGTACGTTGCTTAGCTCATCACATTTACCTCTAATTCTCATCCAACTCTGAAATTTTGTAGTTTTATGGAAAAATCAAGGTACTGACTTTTAAATAATAAAGATATTTCACATATGATGTCAATAGCATATATATTTTTGAATTTTTTTTAAGTCTGGTGATAGGTTTTTGAATGAGTCAACAATATTCATTTGACTAGCTTTCTTTGATTAATGATACGTAGTCATAAAACAAATGACCCGAGGTTAGAAATATAATATCTGGTTTTAGAATGTTTTTTTCTCAGAGAAAACTGACCTGAGTCAATAGGAATTAAATCCATCTCTTTGTTTTTACCGAAATGAATATCTTTGCCTTGGTAATTTTCTCCAACAATGCAAATAGCAATCTATCTATGTCATCCTGTGAGACTCCTGTCCATGTTTTCCCAAAGTTCACCATGGGAAGAGTGCGCACAACAAACTGATATCTTCCTTAACTATTTCCTGACATTGTGAAGGCAATAGTGAGATACTCTGGTGGGCTGTCTGTCATCCCTTATTCTTCGGTCAGTCTATGTTCCCATCTAATCTCTCACCTACCATCTTTTGGGACAGTTGTGTTCTATGTATACTTGCCCTTTGGCTTTTTTGCCCTAGTAATTAATTTTTATTGTTGCTTTATGTAGTATTTTTTGAAATATAATTATTTTTTAAAAGTAGTATATTGCAAAGAGTCAGTTTAAAAAATTTATAAAAAAAATTATCCCTATTTATGATACACCCAAATGCAACAGTTCATTTTGAGAATATGAATAAAACAGTTTCTTATACGGGAAATGAAACTGAATAATTTGGTTAAATATATAATTAAATGCAAATTTATGTAAATATCAATTGCTATTTTTATTAATCTTCAGTTTACATTAATAAACATATCAGTATACTTTTCCATAAAGTTATTTAGGCTGTGATAATTTTTCCTAATTTTTTCAACCACACCTATCCATTGAAGAAACAATGATTAAATTGTGATAGTTAATCTGATTTGAAGTCCCAGTCTATGGACCCTAGCATAAAATTGTGTATTAGACTGTTTGTATATTAGACTGTTAGAAAAGGCTGCAGTGATTGGTTCTTTTTCCTTCACTTCCGTGCTGTGAAGAAGCCTTGTATCGTTACATTTATTATATTTTTAAATAGCCTGAATTCTGAGATTCCTGACATAATTTATCAATGCTCCAAGACTTCAAAAGATCTGATTTCATTGGTAGGGGCTTTCCTTTCATTGGTAAAGATCAAAACCTCTCTATATCTTTAGTAGATTGTTTCATGAATTGCTATATGTCTCAAGACTTAACAAGGCTAGTCTTCAGAGTACAAAAATAATCTGCCCTGGTAATTTTCATAAATATATTACCATTATGAGCCACAGTGGGACAGAGGTTGGTAGTCTTTACTAGGTAAAATTCAGGGCACAGATTTAATGGTACTGTGTATTGGAAACTAAGCTTTTTATTACCAGAATACCCTTTCTCCTGTCTTTTCCTTCCTCTTCTCCAAGCCCAGGCTCTAGTCTGTCTTAGGACCCATCTAATACTGACAAGCAATAGGAATAACTGTAGGTGCTCCCCTCCCCCCCCTTTGCTCCTTGACTCACCACATGACTTGAATGATATGAGAGTCAACTCTGTTCCTTCTAGTAATCTAAAGGACCTCTCAGCTTTATCATCTGTTCTGACACTCTCTCCTAACACTAAGCTCTTTTACCATTTTCCCCTGCCTCTATGACCTGCAGTCTCCTGGCATTGTCATCTGACCTACTTATGTAACCTAAAGACTCTTGGGCCTTCCATTCCACCTACTTGCCAAAAATTCTTCTCAATTAGACCATGAATTCTCTGAAAGATCTACCTTACTTTTTTCTGTTAGCATCTGGCACAAAGTGGGTGCTTAATACATGCTTATTGACTGACTGACTAGTACTTACTAAGTACTTTTTCATTAATATCATTTCTCACAGATTTGAAGCCTTCCCAGCTTTAGGTTATATCTGCCAGAAATTACCCTATGCTACCTAACACAACCTTTGAGAACCTTCGGTCACCTCCATGCTTTGTTAAGGCACTGAACTGCGACTTTAGTGGAGGTATCGAATTGCATTTAAAAATTTTCTCTATACTATTTCATGAATGTGGTAATTGGATTTTTTTTTTTACCTATTTGATTTAAAAAAATAATACCTGGTCTTATTGTGTTGCTTTGCTTAGTTGTATAACTATCCGGAAGGAGAAAAATAAAACAGTGCACCATAACTTTTCCTCAGATAAATTGCAAGAGTATGAAATAAATTAATCTTGGATGCAGGAAAATTTTAGAGGAATGGAGAGCCAGTAGAATTTCTTCACTGAAATTATCTGGCTGGAAATTGTGCAACATATTATAATTAACTAACTTTAGTTACTGAATTAAAAATCCAACAAGTCAGGCAGATGTCCTATACTAATAGTAATGGATTTGAAGTCAGATTAGTAAGGACAGCTGTAATAGACCGCCATGCTAATACAAAGGTTTATAAAACACTTTACATATATGTATTCATTTGGTTCTTACAGCAGCATGTCTTTTCATCCCCATTTTATAGATGAGTAAACTGAGGCTCAGAGAGGATAAATAATGTTTGTATGGTAACAACTAGCAATATCCTAGCTCTCTCCTGACTGCTTCTTTCACTTCCTAACTGTATAATGGGGATGGATCATTCGATATTTTTCAACTTGGATTCTTTCATCTGCCAAATGGGGACTATAATTCCACTTTTTTTGTCTTCCAGTATTTTTATGGGGATCAAATAAGATAGTATATGTGAAGTGCTTTGTAAACTGTAAAGTGTTATGTGAAACTCAACATTTGTTATGAATTTCCTTAGGCAATGGCAGATATGCGCGCTCTACTGTTCCTGTTTCTCTTTTGTATATTTAAACTATCTCCAAATATCAAGATGGTCAGGTAGTCAAATGTAGCATTTATACTACTGGTAAAAAAATCTTACTTCAATATCATAAGCATCTTGACTAACCAGGATACAGTCTCCTTTCATTCTGCAAAATGATCCCCCCATCCCTATAGATCTTTCCTAGACTTTTCAAGTAGTTTCAGTTGTAGACTTGGCACCCAAAACGTTTGAAGGATAAGGAGTTGGAGGAAGTGCTGGGGGTTCACTTTGGATACATTGACAGCTGTAGCCCATTTAGACCATTACAATAATGGACTTTGTGGGCACCACTTTTTGCAGTGTTACGGTTCTCCATTCCATCATCCCCCACTTGGTGGATCATAAATGGGTTAGTTTGAGGAATATCTTAATATTGTTGCATCCCATAATGTGTTACTAAAGCAGGAGCAAAACAAATTTGCTAAAGTAGCAAATAGGCACTGTGACAGTTTCATGGTAAAACAACTCTCAGACAGGAACTTGATTGGATCCCAAATCCATTAAATATTGTTTTCCTCTCCTCTCTACAACTTTTCTCTCCTATATGTAGCTCATAGGAGAAGGTCCAAGGAGAGTTTGCACAGGGTGTGAAATAGCTTATTCTAGGCATAGCTGAATAGACAGCTCATAAGAATTTGAATGTGTATTATTGACTTCATTTTAAATTTGTGGATAAATTTTAAATTCTCAGATAATTTCTCTTCTGTTAGCCTTGGACCTTCTGGCCCATACTCCTTTCCACTGTTAACTGGTACCTGTTACTTTTAGTAGCAGTATGTATATAATGATAGCTCATTTTAGTAGTTGATAAAGAAAACAAATGTAGTGAGATGAGTAAACCAGAAATAAAAAGGACATATATTTCATAGCCAAATATAATAATAAACTAATATTTTGGATTATTAGAATAATAGTTGAGCTGTATTTAAATGAAAGGCTATTTTTTTCAGCAGTAATACTTATTTCTGTCTATTCAGTTTCCACAAAGATTTTTCATTTGCATTTAAACTTTCACTACCATTTTGAAATAGGTTGGTTGATCTGTGATTTCATTTTTGTGAGCACTAGCTCCAGCATTACCATGCACAAGCCATTGATATCTTCTGAATCTGGGTATTTCTTGTTCTTATCTTTCCAGGAGTCCTCTATGGAGGATTTGCCCAAAAAGGTAGAAACCTCTTTTGGCATTTGTGGGTACCAGTGCCACATCTGGACCCTTCATCTCTTGCTCCTAGCTATTGCCATATGACCATCCCACATCCTTTTTCGATCCAAAATGATATATTTTACTCTACTTCTGGCATGAAAGTCATCATTGGTAATATCCCCAAACCTATTATACCCTTGTGTCTCAACATTGCCCCTTGGGTGGCCCACAATGTTAATTAATTCTTCAGAGATTACGGTTCTTGATGATTCAGACATATAGCAAATCCTCCTCAAATGCCTCATTGCAGCATGGAGGTGACCTTGGATTTTCTAATGCTACATTAGTGGAACATAATCCATGGAAGGTTTTGTACCAAGTTGAGAAGTTAATAGACTTTTGCCTAAGGAGTGGTTCAATCAAACATTGAGAGGTAGGTTGGTCACTAAGTAGTTTTTGGACCATGGCAAGCGCTTCTTAGAAATACTGTATCTGTCCCCAAAATCAAATATGATAGAATACTATTTATCTAACTTGGACTAAAATAAAATATTCTATTTCAATTCAATTCATTGAGCATTTACTGAGTGCCTACTATGTGCCAGGTACATTTTCAGACACTGGGGGAAACTGATGAAAACATATAATTCCTGTCTTTTAGGAGCTTGAATTCCCATGATATTAGAGGAAAACAACATGTACAGATACACATATAGAGTAAATGCAAAGCAATTATTTTGGTGTATGGGTAAGCACTAACAACTGGGTAACATAGGAAAGACTTTTTATAGGTGGTACAGCCTGAATTGTGCTTTTAAGGATGCTGAGCATTCTACAATTTAGAGATAAGGAGAAAATACATTCCAGGCATGGAACAGATGTGGGAGATCAAGGATGCCACGCAGAGAAGTGGAGGTAGGCCATTTTGACTGGAACAGAGTTTTCCTGTACCCTGTGCCCCTAGATGTTAAGCCCCAACCACCCGCTGCTGTGTACATCTAGTCCATTGGCCACCACTTCACCACAACTCATGGAAGTAGTAATAGAGATAAGATATAGTGTGAAATCTAGTGACATTGTAAGGGGAGCTAGGTTGTTGTTGTGTTTGTTCTTCGTTCTCTAAGTGGACCATGACATCAAGATGATGACAGGACTTGCAGCTGACTTTGATTTGAGTGAGGGAGGGCTATGCAAGATCACCAGCCTCACTTTCTTCTCCTGAGCCATGTGGGTCCAGTGGCCTGATATTCATCAGATTGGCTGGAGAGGATCAGGATGCACTGGGAGACCCTGGCCCTTGCAGGCTAAGGTCTTACAGCATTCTCACTTTGAGTGAGAGGCACCCATTCAATGAATAGGCTTCTTTAAGTAGTTACCCAAGGGATGGCCTCTTTAATAAAAATAAAGAAGACCCTCAGGGTTCCTGGGTAAAAGAGAGACAATTACTGTGTAAAGAAGGGCTTCGGTGCTTGTTCCTGGCAGCAAAGCAGGCTGGGAAGGAAGACAGAGGAAGGGAGTGGAGTTGGGATTTGGGTACATACAGAAAACTATGGGAAACATAGCATGATAGCTCAGGATGAAGGACTAAGATTATGGCAGTGGTGACAAAGTCCTGAAACTCCCATTTCTTGCCACTGCCCCAAATGCTTCAGATGACAAGGAAATTCAAATGCATAGAAGCCAGACAGGTGAGGTTCCACTTTACTACATGGCTATTAAGTACTTTGCTGATCAAATGATGTATTACTCTATATATGTATCATCTATATCCTTTCTAATGAATTATTTGTATTTGAAAGTATAAATATTAGTATGTATATATTTTGTCCTAATGTATTCATGAATGATTAAATTTGGAAATGTGAATTATTAGCAATATAATATTGTAGTAGTTGCATCCTTAATTTTAGAAATACTATATAACTGTAGGATACTTTAAATGATTTATACCTTCCATTACTAAAAAATGATTTCCGCAAAACTATGTAGTACTGTTAGTACTTATTTTTCATTAATTATGCATTTCATAATTTTTTATTTAATATTATAAGGAATTATTTGTAAATATATCTATTTTTAATGTTTCTACTGATCTAAACATGTGTTTTCCATAGTGGTCAATGGTTACGAATGTTTATGATGCCATGTATAATATGGGCAAAAATGGAAAACAGCTTTAATTTTAGGCCATTTTTTTGTATTTAAAATCTTACATTTTCTTTTTGTTTGTGTTATTATTTTTGTCTTCTTTATTATCTTTAAATTTCTCACCAGTTGTATTATACTTGCTCTACAGAATGACATTTTTCATTATTTACCTTTTTAAAAAAATCTCCATTTGTGTTTCCTTAGCATGGTTCAGTGATCTCAATTGTTCTAGATGAAGAATTTGATGTTTAGGGAGTAATGGGTTCCCTGTTAACATTTTCTCTTGGATTAGACCCATTCTTATATCTCTGCTGTCCTCTGGTGTGACAGTTGCTTTGTTGTCCTTATTTTTCTGAAAACTTGCTCACACCTGAATTCATTGAGTTGCTGCTTCATTTAGAGTTGATGAGGGAGAAGAATGCTGGCTGGCTGCAGTGTTCTCCTGAACAGAAGCCACACAGTCCTTCAAAGCAAAAGGCACATGCAGACTGTGGCATGTGACAAGGGAGGATGGTGCGTGTTTTCTTGAGTGAGTGCTTTGACACACTGTGCAACAGCCCATTATCACTTGTGGTAGTGTCAAAACAATATAGCAGCCTGAACTGTAGCCCAGCTTACTTGATTTTCCCCCTGCTGTCTGTCACACACAGTATCTTACAACTCATTACTGTTTTGGCTTGGACTCCAGGGCATCAGAGAGATCTATATTCAAAGTAGTAAAGGTTGACGTGTCTATTAAGAACTTCTAACTAAGCTCTATTTTTTTTTTTTGACATGGAAAGCTATTTAGGCAGCAGAGAAATGAGAATGTATTTAAGAGAAGGCCGAACTTTTTGTTATATTTGATTCCTTCATAATTTGGTTTCAGGTTTAGAACTTTACTTTCATAAATATTTTACAGCAACCAATGAACTCAGTACACTTTTTAGTGTAATTGTGATATTGCTGTCTAGGTGAACCCTGGCTAAGCTGAATGAATTGCAACAAAGGAAATAAGAACAGTGGAAAGAAATACATTCTATTTGAGAAACTCTTTTAATGTGGTACACTTAAACATTGTAAAAATGGATACATTTAAAATAAATATATTGGACTATCTTTTGACTATGACCATTTGTATTCAGTCCTCCTTGAATTAAGTGGAGGAAACGAGGAAAATAGAGTGTATCGATACCCAAGATACTTAAAGATAGTTAGATAAATCACATTATTTACGTATTTTTATAGCTCTACCCTGGGGTGCCCCTGCTAAACAAAGGTAGGCTTCTTTCTTTCATATGTAACCTTCATTCAAACTCAGGTTCCCTTTTATAGTGGGCACTTTAGATAGTATATAAAATCTTAGTGCCCTTTTAAGCTTTAGTAGCTTTTGAGACATCCCATATTTCTAATTTCACAATTAGTCAGCAGTCAATGGAAGAATTGGCCCAGGTTCCTTCAAACACAAAATCCTATGATCTTCTGATCCTTCTTATTCATAGATATATTTCCTTTCTGTATATATTATGCTGGAAGCATGTGTGAGAGAAGTCAAACCACTATAATTACCATCTCCCCTCAGACTTTCCCCTTCCCCCTGCTTTTACCTCAGTCACTATCTGGGAATCAACTCTTGTAAAGATAAGACTTGGTAACCACCTTTGCTGGTGTCAGAGTCTGCAATTCTCACCACATCAGTAGCTACTGCTATTAAAGACAGGAAAAAGAAAGTTTTCAACACCAAAGTCCTTCATCTTATCAAATGATTCAACTTAATAAGTGGATTTTTTTTAATCAATAGAAATAGAAGTAAAAATGATACATAATCAACTGTTTTTGCTGCTTGGAGCCTTTTAATACGACTGAATCAAAATCCATGTTTATATTGTGTCCCCCATTGGAATGTGAGCTCCTTTAGAACAGGGACTGTCTTACCTTTCTCTTTGCCTTCACATTTTGCACAGTGATTTGCTTGTAGTAAGACCTAAATAAATGCTTTTTTCATTCATTCTTTGCTTGGGAGTTAGGGAGATATAACATGGAACCTTTGCTGCCTTTGAGGAGCTTATGGTATAGCCAAGGTATAATAACGCTAACACACAAATGGAACAAGCAAAACGCGAGCCAGATCGTGTAGTAGTAAGAGTAACAGCAATAACTAGCATGGATATAGTACTTTAAAGTTTGTAAAGTATTATTATATATGTAATGTCATTTGGAGCTTCAAACAACCCTGTGAGGTTGTCGCTATCATTATCCCCTTTTTCAGATGAGGAAACTCAAGGTCAGAATGGTTAAATGACTTACTTAGGGCCGTATACTTGGGATGTGCATGAGGCAAAGTTGGAACTCAGTTCTTTCTAACTCCAAGTGCAGCCCTCTATTCACTATGCCTCAGGCTAAGGCTACGGGTACTAAGTGTTTAGTATGGCAGAATACACAAAGACTTGGGGAATAGTGGAACGAGCGCTGGATTCAAAGTCAGGAGATCTGGATTAGAAACCTGCCCAGATACTTGCAAGCTATGTGGTCCTAGACAGTTTTTCCCTTCTATGAAATGGGGATAATGAGACTTATGTTACCAACTGACAAGGCTATTGTATCTGACATCATATGCTATAGCCCTTTCCTTAGGTCCTACTTTTCTATCAAGCAGAGGGAAAATGTGTTTCATTTCCCACTAACATGTATTGGTCCTTCAGGATCCCTCCTTTCACAAAAGCAGTAGTTTCAATTGATTACACTTGTCACTCCCCACCCCCTGGTTCATCAAGTTAATTCTCACTTAAATTACTCTTAAAACCCAAAGCTCCTTTAAGGAATTTCCCTAGGTTCCTCCCTAGGAGAGATGATGACATTCTTTTAACCTACCCTATTTAAATGTGTAGTAACAATGTTCTCTCCCCCCTCCCTTCCCCCCCCAACTCCCCACCCTGTCCACACCCAGCTTTCCATCAAATTTTGAGTTTATTTTTGTTTCCTGGTTAGAATGTGCATTTACCTTTGATCTGCACGGCTAAAATAAGTTTTGGTTTTGCTTGTCTAAATATCCATTTGAATTTTGTATTTTACTTTCAGCATGTCTTTTACATGTTAGCTGGCATCCATCTGTGTTATGTCTTTCATATAGGAATAAACCATATTTTTGTGGTGGTCTTTAAATCCTACCTAGGGTAACAGTCTATGTAATTATCATTTGAGTACAGTATTGTTTTTTGCCCTGTTTTCTTATCTCCCCACATATTTATTTTGAGAATAAAAATGATATTTTTTCTCTACTTTCCAAATACCCATCCCTAGCTTGGAAAAAAGGCAACTATTGCTGCTAGCAGACTTTGCTAAGCAGCATGTACTTTGTCCTTGCCAGGACAAACAAAGGATTAAATTAAAAGAGAAGCCAGCTGCTTGCCACTGGCTAGGAGTGTGTGTGTGTGTGTGTGTGTGTGTGTGTGTGTGTGTGTGTGTGTGTGTGTGTGTATGAGTGTATGAGAGAGAGAGACAGAGACAGAGAGAGAGATGAGAGAAAGAGAGAGAGAGAACACACTTGTATTCTTTTTACTCCTTTATGCCAACCAGATACCTCTAACTTTCTCTCTTTATTTTTATCTCACTTCCTCCCTTGGTCTGGATGCACAGGGTTTTTGATGTCTTTCCTTCTTATTCATACTTCTCTTTTTTTTTAACTTAACTTACCCAAAGCATTTTGGATCCTGGGTGGGGGCATATAGGTAGGTAGTTGGGGATTCTATAGTTGTCTGGTTCTTCCTCTAATTTTATAATTGTGAAGAAAGAAAATTCCAAAAGTAAATAATGTACTTCATTTCTTTTTCTCACAAGCAAATGTAAATCCTTCTTTTACTATGTGAATAATTGCCAAAGAAGGAAAATATTCATTTTCTCATTGTTGTTTTTGAGTGAGGTACTCTTCTTTAGTAAATGGGAATGTGAACTTCAAATGCTTGTAGCCAAGAGTGACAGCGCATTAGGACCTTGATTATTTACAAAACTTTGGATTCTCTCCATTCTTCCCTGGTTTGGGGATGAAAATATCAATGAAAAGAGAGGAGGGGTAGGACCTTCAGTTTTTGATGGTAAGTAAATAGGCTAAATGTTTAGTAAGTGCCAATTATCATGATAAATTTGAATATAGGTAGTTAGAATAGGCAGATTTTGTGTTAGGTTTTATATGAGGAGGCGGGGAGTAAGAAGAAATGCATGAAAGAAAATCTCAAGTTGGGGAATGAAAAGGCAGCAAGGAGGCTTTTGTAGTCAGACTGAAGGGGAAGGTGTGAGAGGAGGGGAAGGATTTTGAGATAAAGTAACAGGGTCAGAATGCTGAGGTTATTTGACATCTTCAGAAGAAATGAATTACATAGATTAAAGAAATATTATATATAGGTAATACTCTTTGGAATTCTGAATGAAGAGTCTTCAGCTTTCCAAGATTACTTAGGGGCTCTTAAGAAAGGTTACCTGCTGAATATAAGAAGTCTTGAGGATTTTCATGTTTCTTTTTAAAAATTGCTTTTCTTTTTTTGGATTTACTAGCAGGGGAGCATTGCATTTTTAAACAAATAACATGTAGGCAATTTCTAGTCTTGTTCTCTTTTTTAAACTTATCGACTGCATAGTTATAATAGGAAAATTTATTATAGTATATAATTTTATGATAGGCTTGTGATGTCATCACTGCTGTACACTAAATTAAAAAAATTGGATGATGACCAAGAGCATCCAGCTGAAAGAATAATAGAATGTACATTCTTTCTGAATTATGGTGTAAAATATTGTATTTGTGCTTAAAAAGACCAAAACATGAAATGGAAAGCATCATTTAGAAGTCTGCATTTATAATTTTAGGACAAGGTAAAGGATTTATAAAAATGTAAAGCTCTAATAGTTTGTTTTTCTTGTGGAAAGAACTAATATTAGAAGGATATAGTATACATGTTGAACCCTTAGAAAGCACAAAACCTATTAGTCATATGGAAAGAGGACAAGGGCTTTGCTGGAATGACAAGAATAGGAGAAAAAAGGTAAAGAATTAGCATTTATATAGTGCCTAATATTTACCAAGTACTGTACTAAGTGTTTTGTTTTGGTTTGGTTTGAACAAATATTATAGCATTTGATCTTCCCCACAACTCTGCAAGATAGGCTCAGCATGGCACGCCCACATCAGAAAGGGTGCACTGTGAACAAAGCAGACTTGACACAGCGCAACGAAAACGTAGGTTTGGAGTGTCTGCTGTCTGTGCCCAATCTGTGGCAGAGCAGTCTGAGCTTGTGTTGGTCTGATCAGCCATAGGTGGACACATTGAAACTTGACTTTATCATGGTGATGTCATTTTGGTCCTCTTCAAGAACGATGGACACCAACCAACCCACAAGATGGGCGTTATTGTTATTCTTAGTTTATAGGAGATGGAGGTAAACAGATTAAATGAGTTATTCAGGATCACACAGCTAGTGACTTTCTGGAGACTAAATTTGAGCTCAGGCCTTCTTTGACTCCAGGTGTCCTGTGCCACCTCATTGGCTCCATAAAAAGTGAGGAGAGTATAGCACTAGTGACTGGGAGGGTCAGAATAGTCTTTGGTAGGAGGTGGCACTAGAGCTGAGCCTCAAAAGAAGGCAGAGATTCCATGAGGAAGAGGTGAGGATCTAGTACATTCAGTATAGAAATAGCTTGCTCAGGTGCACAGAAATGTGAGATGGGAGGTTGTTTGTGGGAAACAGCAAGAAATAAAAGTTTTTTTATTTTATCGGTAGGGGTACATTGGAACTCTTGAATAGGGAATAAGGAAGATTTACTTAGGCAGCTGAATTAGAGAAGGGAGAGGATGGAGGCAAGATCCAGTAGGAGGTTATTTCAGTAAACTGGGAACAGGAGAAGTTCAGAAGAATGGTAGACTTTGTTGGAAAGGTAAGGATTTCTGTGATAAAATATGGTGAGACTGAGATATCTATGCAATATCTAATTGGATATATCCAATATTGACGTTATAGGGCTGGCACTCAGGAGAGATGACTGAATATATAAATATGGGAGAAAGTAATTGAATTCATGGGATTAGATGAGATTACCAAGAAAGAAAGTGTAGAAGAAAAGAAGATGGTTTGAACAGAGTCCAGGGATTATGCCTGTGTTTAAGGGATGGGACATGGATGATGATTTAACAAAGGAGCTTGGGGAGGGACAGGATAGGAGAACTCAAAAAGAGAAGTGTGAAGAAAGCCCAAAGAAGTTAAAAAAAAAAAAGGCTGATCAAGTAATGTGAATAGCCCAGAAATATGACACATGACTCTAAGAGAGTGTTAATAGTGCTTATTGAAGGCCGAAGGCCCGGGCAGTTTGACTCCAAAAGATCATTAAACAATAGCTCCTCTGATGTGAAGCCTGAGAGATAAAAAGCTAAGAGAACACTGACCTGAATCAGAAGCAAGCAGATAGAAGAAGAAAGTTTTCCTGGAATGGCAGCAAAAGAAGCCAGACACCAAGCAGATGTGGGAAGGCAAGGAGGAAGGATGAAGAGACAATATAGATAATTGATTGCAGAGGGACTGCCTTAGGATAATGGAATGATGATAGAGGTGGAGCTGGCTACCATGGATAGCTGTAAAGGTGAGCCTGAAGTAGCTGATAGCACAGGGCAGAGAAAGCTGCCTGTGTCACTGCTAAGAAGTTAGGGAGCTGCCAGGAAAACTGTTTTATAGCAATCTGGGGCATCCTTCTTTCTAGATTCACTGAAAGAATGGTTTAGGACTCTATAAAAGGGTTCTAGCTGCAACATAGGCACTCTTAGAATATGAATTCTCCACCTCTTCTCCCCATTCCTGGTGTTAGCTCAGTTTTCTTCACTGGTATTCCAGTTAAGGGGAGGGAGAAAGAACTTTGCATCTGTTATGAGGAATGGTCTTATTGAAGGTGCTTTTCTTGTTTTGTTGATATTTTTCTAGCCCTCTATGGGGGCTTTAGCAAAGGATATATTATCCTCCTCTCACCTAAAACTCAAGTTTTCAGAGGCACAGAGATGTGAGATGGGAATTTGTATGTGGGAAACAGCAAGAAACAGAGGGTTTTATATTTTATCAATAGGGAGCCACTGGAATTTTTTTGAACAGGCAAGTGACATGATCAGACCCATGAAATGGGAATAGTTTTTAGGCAGCTGTGGAGTCTCCAGTATCTGAAGTATGAGGCTCCATTATTTATAATATATGACCAGTGTCATGTCCAATGAAATTGACATGCTTTGAATGGAGAACAGTGATGTTTTACAATGTGACCCAAAACATCATCTTAGGTGATATTTACTGCCTCCTATTCATGACAAAATTAATCTCAGAGTCTGGGAATCCTGTTCAAGTTTGCTAAATCACTTATTCAAACCAAAATTTATAGTCTTTGGAAAACTTTAGAAAGGAAAGAGAACAGCTTGACTAAAATATAATTAGACAAAGGTTTTGGGTTGGTTTTTTTTGTTACTTCAACCCCTCTAATAACTTCAGCTGTTAAACTAACACCAAAAAAAGAAAGGTTGTTAGTAATATTCATAAGAAGTTGTTTGCACAAGTTATTAATGATTTCTTGGTCTAAAAAGGGGGAAGGAGAGGTAGAAAGAAGGGAAGTAAAGAGAGATTGATTCACATAAGACTTCACAGTGATTCTTTGCAGACTTGTAATTAAATCCAGACTTAGAAGCAGTGTCATTACATTGTGAAGATGAGCTAGAAGGTCTTTTGAAGTTAAATTTCTTAATGTTACCCCCTACAGTAGAAAGGACTATCACACTGGGACCAATCTTTAAAAACAAAACAATACCAAACAGTGAATGCATGCTCCAACAAAGATCCTTCATGGAGATTCTGACATTCTTTGCAGGTGTTGCTAAGGCACGGTGGGAAAGAAAAATCTCATTTTGATTTTTAAAAGCAAGGTATTTAGAAATGTGAAATAGGCAGAGTTGGAGGGCACAAATTAATTTAGCGGTTATAATTGTGTTAGTTCATTGCCTTGTCCATGAAAAATAGCTGAGGGGAGGTAGCATCACTGTGCAATGACTTAAGGAGAACGTTGCTCTATGGAAAATGCTCTCAAGTTTACAAATTATCTAAATTCATCTTTCTAACTATTATTTATCTATTTTTTGCATCAATACATTTTCTCTATAGTATTTTTATGGATATGTTCTATATGTCTGCTGCATCTCAATTTTCAAATAAATGCAAATTTCTCTAGTAAAATTCACACAGTTGTAGTAAAATTGCAGCTTTACTGTGCATAGGGGACTGATGGTGAAGGCTGAAAGGCTCAAAGTAAATCTTTGAGTTACAGGATAAAATTTCAGAATCCTAGAATTGGAAAGGGGTGATTATAGCTCATCTAGCCTAAAGGTCAGTTCAGGAATTCCCTTTTGCGAATTCCTGATAACTTTAACCTCTTCATGAATACCTTCAAGCATAAGAATTTCATTGCTTTGGAGGGCAGACTCTTCTTTTGTTTGAATATTCTTCATCATATTGAGTCAAAATCTGTACCCCTGTAAGCCATAACCTATTGTTACTAATTTTGCTTTCTAGAATCTAAAATCTAAAGTCTGAATCCTTTCTCACTTCATAACCCTTCATGTAACGGAAGACTGTTGTAGCTTCTAAATCATCTTTTTTTTTTTTTTTTTTTTTTTTATCACTTTGTAGTATATGTACTTGTGCTAGCTCTTCAATTCCCATGTTGTAGATGAGAATATGGTTAACTTTAGATACATTATTGAAGTGAAGATATATTATGAATGCCACTTTCCTTACAAATATATTAAACTTTAATAATATAAAACTGTACCAAGATTTTTGAAACACTCTTTATTAGCTTAGCAACTCTTTTCTAAAAGGAAATGAAGTTTCTTTGAAATGATTTAGTGAACCCATGCCTCTTTCTAGTGATCACCTCTTTATTTTTCCAAGTGCTCACAGAATTATGTATTAGTAATATTCTAGAAATTTGCCAGGTATCTGTGTACAATTTACTTGTCTTTAGTTTCTCATTTTCTTAGAAATCAAGACATATGCTCATCTTGAGTTTTCTGGAAACCCTTACAATTTCTCAGATATGTCTGACTAGTTTTCCAGCCATATCTTCAAGTTCTTTTAATTCTCTGGATTATAATTCATAATAAAATTGTTAACTATTCTCTTACTGGTTTATCTGCTATTTGAGGCCTTGATTCTCCTTTAAAAAAAATCACCCAGACTGGAAAAACAAGGGCTACCCATGGCTTGTATGATCAGCATAGAGGCTTTGGTTTGCTCCATTTCCAATCTATCACTAAGAAACATTTGTTAGTCACCTACCAGGTAACATGCTCTGTGGTAAGCATCAGGGATACAAAGAAAGGCAAATGACAGTCCCTGCTCTTAAGGACCTTACAGTCTAACATAGACAATTTTGTGTCAAAGGGAGACAACTATATATGTGACAAATTAGAAATAATCAACAGAGAGAAGTCATTAGCATTAAGCATGGTCAGGAAAGGCTTCCCATAGAAGGTTGGATTTTATCTGGGACTTGAATGAGTTAAGAGAAACCAGGAGGCAGAGATGAGGACGGCCTGGCATGGGGGACAGCCACTGAAAAGTACCGAGTCAAAGACAGAGTGTTTTGTTTAAAGTAAATCAATGAAGGCCAGTGTCACAGGATCAAATATTATGTGGGGGTGGTATAAGGTATAAGAAGACTGGAAAGGTGAAGGAGGGAAGATTTCAAAGGTCTTTGAATGCCAAACAGAATTTTATATTTGATCTCAGTGGTGATAGTGAGCCCCTGGAGATCATGTGGGTAATATGATTTGACCAATCTGTGCAGTTCATCCCTCCTCAAGTAATCTGGTAGACTCATCCCTTCTTCTAGGGGCTCAATTTATTAATTATTAACTTAGCACAGGCACCCAATCATCATGGTCCACTGTACTTTGGAGCTCCCAAACTCAAGAGACCCATAAGCCTCAGTCTCCCCTGTAGCTGGGATTACAATTGTGTGACACCATGTCTGGCTCCTGAATTCACTCTTAATAATGACAATTCTACTTTTCCATTCTGAAGATTGACCTTTTTGGAAAAGACAGAAGCAAATTAAGAGTTTAATACTGAATTTTTTCCCCTGCTAAATTTGTTAATATTTTGTCATATTTCTCAAACAGTGATCCTATTCCTTTTCTCTTTCTTCTGTTATACCTTGAACTATCTCCATTTTTATTATTGGTATTGTCCTTAGCACATTTTGAAAACCTTAACCCTCTCTCGCTGCTTTTGTAGTTTTGTGCTACTCCTTTGTATTTATTCTCAAATACATGCCCTTCTTTTCATTTTTCATGTGTTGTTTTAAAATAAACTTACCATGATTCTTGGAGAACTTAGGCCATCTTTTTAGTTTCTCTAGGTATTTTTTAGATTTTAGATATTCTTTAGGTATTTCTTTGGTTATTTAGATTCTCTTTTAGATTTTTAAGCCTCATTCTTTCTGGAAACTAACTGAAATTGGCTTTCCAAAGCATATCAGACTATACCTAATATTCCCTTTCTTTGCAGTTACAATTTTAAGACAATGCTGCGTTCTTTCAAGATTCCCTCTTTCTAATTTCCTTCTTATTGTGAAGAGTACCACCATCCTCCCAGTCACCCAGGCTTGAAAGCTAGGTGTCACCTTCAACTCTTTACTCTCTCATCCCACACATCCAGTCATATGAAAAATCCTTTGTTTTTACCATCTCACTAACTCTCCTGACCTCTGACACTGCCACCACCCTGGGGCAGACCCTCATCACCTCACAGTTGAAGTACTGCAATAGCAGCTGGTGAGCTTCTCTGTCTCAAACCTCTCTCTACTCCAGGCCATCTTCCACTCAGTTGTCAAATTGATCTTCCTAAAGCTCAGGTCTAACCATATCACCTCTTTCCCCTTATTCAATAAATTCCAGTAGCTTTCCTGTTACCTATAGCATCAAATTTTAAATTTTCTGTTTTTTCTTTTTTGTAAAACCCTCCAGTAAGTGGGCCCCTTCCTACCTTTCTAATATCCTTCTACCTGATACTGAATATCCCCAACCTGAAGTAACACAGCCTCCTTACCCTTTCTAACATAAGACATTCCATTTGCTGGCTCCAGGTATTTTCACTGGCTGCCCTTCCATATCTGGAACTCTTTTCTTCCTTATCTGTGTCTTCAGTCTTCCTTGGCTTCCTTCAAATATCACCTAAAGTCTTATCTTTTGCAAGAAGCCTTTCCCTATTCCCTTAATGCTAGTGTCTTTCTTCCTTTGATTGCCTTCGGTTTATACTTACACATCTTGTTTGTACATAGTTGTTTACAGTTTGTTTCCCTCATTAGACCATGAGCTCCTTGAGAGCTGGAGCTGTCTTGTGCCTTTCTTAGCACAGTGTATGGCATATAGTAATGCGTTTAATAAATGCTAATTGACTAACAGATTGACTTCTCTATCACTTTCTGGTTTGTGAGAATTAAATACAGGGTAGCATTTCCTTTACTGCTTTCTTATAAATATTCTGGATTTTGAGGAATGAGTTGATTTTGTTTCCTGTAAAGACACCTCCATTTATAGTAAAATCACTCTTATACTTTTTTTAAGAACAGCTTATACTTTTTCTAAGAACAGGAGGAAATTATATAGTAGGGAGTATAAAATGAATTTAACAAATAAACTAAAATATTGTTTGTCATACTTTGATACCAGCAGTATATAAACACTGAGTATAGACATTGTCACTTTGTAACTTTGCATCCCCATTCCCCAGCACAGTGCCTTATTCATAGTGGAGAGGAAAGAGAGGGAATAAGCATTTATATAGCACCTTCTGTGTGTGATTTTTGTATCATCTACTATATACCTGCATAATAAGTGCTAGCTCCTCTTTTTTGGTTGAAATCAGCAGAATTGAAGAATAATTGAGTATTGCAAATGATGAGTCAAATAATGATGATAGAATTCTAGTTTAATTACATTCACCAATTGTTTGCAACTGGGGATGCCCAGAAAAAAAGTAAACAGTCCTTGCCTCCAAGAAGCTTATAGTCTGTTGGAAATATTCTCCTCATCCAGGAGAGTCTCCAAGAGAACATAGGGTTCCTCTGGGCTATTAGCTTCCTTTGGCTTTCAAAGTAGAAGGCATGGTGTACACATTCATACTTTATTTAGGAACATGTTTATTTTCTAGGGAGTAGTTTGCTAAAAGTGCAATAGATAAGAATGCAATTAACCAGAATTTAATGGATCTGGAAAAATAAGGACATTATGGGGAGAGATAAATTACAATTATGTAAGTGAAAGGTTTTGCTATGTTTTAATTTTACTTTGTTATACATCTTATTTCCCTCCAATTTGTTATTATATGACAATTATAACAACATAATTTGCTAGCATGACTCACAAAATAGTTATAAAGTATTAATAAAATTTATTGTTTTGTGATGGGAAGTCAGTAATTAACATGATTTTATATGTATCTCCAAAAGTCTTTATTTTTGAAACATGAACCAAAATGTTGCTAACTTTACGTTGAAGATGTTGAGAGCACTCTACATTCAGCCGTGGTGATGAAAGCACAAAACAGCGCATATGTTATAAGCTTAAAAAAATCTACAGAAAGTCTTTGAAAGGTTTTTGCTTTGAGAGTCTTTGGAAGACTGAATGAGAAATAGGCAAATTAAGCTCGACTTTTTATCATAAATAACCAAATTCCGGTATTTTGTGTTTAACCCATTTGCATTTACTCACGGTCTAGAAAAATTGGGGTTAGGGGGATGGCCAGAATCATTTTTGTTTAATTTGCAAAAAAAGTCATAAAAAGGAAAATCTCATTTCTTTCTACTTATCTCCCTGCTCTTCTTCCTTCCCCCAATTAATCTTTCTTTCCTTTCCTGGTCAGTCACCTCTTGGTGTTGTACCTTTCCTTTAATGCTGCAGTCTCATAGGTGAAGATTTTTCCTTTCCTTAGAAGAAAACATGGTTGTTACTTCTGAAGCATTTATCTAGCTTCTCCTATATCATGTAGGAATCAGAGGAGCATAGATCTAGCACTGGAAGGAACTTCAGACACCATCTGGTTCCAATTCCTTATTTTACAGGTGAGGAAACTGAGGGGCAGGAAAATTAAGTTACTTTCCCAAGATCACAGATGTAGTAAGCATCAGGGGTAGGATTTTAAACCCAGATTCTCTGATTCTAGAGTAAGAGGTCCTAACCATTTTTTGTGTCATAAACTTCTTATTTTTAAATACATACAATATACATAGAATTACAAAGGAAACCAATTATATTGAAATAGTTATAATTTTTTTTAAAGTTCACAGTGGAGCCAAGTAGCTAGGTGGTGCAATGGCTAGAGCACTGGGCCTAAGTTCAGGAAGACCTGAGAAAAGCCTGCATTAGATACTAGCTGTGTGAGCTGTGTGACCTTGGGCAAATTACCTAATCTTTGTTTACTTCAATTGTTTTTTATCTGTAAATTGGGGATGATAACAGCACCTTACCTCCCTGGGGTTGTGCCGATCAGGTAAGAAGATATTTGCAAAACTCTTGGCACACTCATTGGCACATATTAGGCATTATGTAAATGTCCTTTTGTTTTCACTATTGTTATGACCACGCTGCCCCCCTTGTGGCACACTGTCATGGTATGATAGCATCGTGACTTACTTCAATCCTGTTCATCAAACATTTATGAAGTCTGTTATTTGTGTGGCAATATGCTTGGCTCTTGGGAATACAGAGACAAAAATAAGACATGATTTCTGCCCTCAAAGAGTATACAGTCTTGTAGAGGCAAACTGGTTGCACAGATAAGCAAATAAAAATGAATACATTGTGAAGGCAAAGAAATTTCAGGGAATGTGAAGCCGTGACGACTTTGATCAGGCAAGGCTGCTGGTTTATTTGAGGGTAGTTCTGTGTCTTTAATGGTACAAGTACAACAGTCTTGTTTGAACTGAGAACAACCCTAGTTCAGGGTACATTCTGTGGTATTCTATTTGCCAATTCACATTCAGTCCATGCATTTATAATTACTCAACAGTTTCCATGCATTGAGTCATTGCCGAAAAGCCACTTCTCTGTAGAACCTCATTAAGATTTCAGCTGTTAACAGATTTTATTTTATAGCTCCAGCTTTCATGATATTTTGATAGGAGATTTGGTGTAGGGTGTGTGTGTGGGGGGGTGGGGGGGTATTATTTACAAGTATTAGCTCAGAGTTTTTTGCTGTGTTACTGTCATAATTATTTCAGGGCCACAATTAAAGTGAGGAAAAGTTTGCACGGTCACTTAACCCGACTGAAAAAATATGAAATCTTGTGGGAAGAAAGCAGCAGGATAAAAGTCTCTTTACATTGATGTTTTTAAAAGTATAAGTATACTTATAAACTTAGAAGTGTAAAACATTTTCACAAATATTGCATTTGTTCTTTTGGAATAAAGAGATATATAAAGTACTGTAGCGATATCCACAGTATTCATATTTATTAAATGAATATACTTTCTTTATACTAAAAGCATGGTAAATGAATAATTTCTGGCTTAAAGGATACATTTTTTCTTCTGTGGTTGCAACCAAAATTATACAGAGTCCCCATGTGGAATTATAGCTTTCATTGCTCTTCCCCATGGTATTTTTAAACTTTCTTCTAAGTAATGTGTACCATTTTAATTAAGGCAAGTGACAATTAACTTGGAGTTGTTGGTTATGTCAATTAGAGGTGCCACTTATATTCTGTCTTCTCCGCATTAACATAATGTCTTAGGCAGTCCACAGCATGAAACTCAGTTAAATCACTGAAGACAGGCCATTGTCATGACTTGGGTTCATGTGGGATGTGTTCTTGGAGTGTAAGGGTCTTATGTTCTGCTTGTACACAATATTATTTAGATTATTTCTTCAGAGTACTTATTTAGCATTTGGCTTTTGTCCCATTCCGTGGTTATCTTCAGTGTTTTCCGTACTAGACTCTTAACTCCTAGAAGGTAGTATCTGACTTGATTTCTAAAACAGTGAATGGAAGCATTAATAGCCTTCTGTTGCTTCTATTGCCCCTTCTCTAAATTAATCTTTATCCTATACCAGTCTTTCCTTATTTTGCACTCCAGTTATGTAACATGGGTGCATGCTACCATGTTCTTCTGTGCTCACTTAGAATTTGGTTTCTAGTTTCCACATATATGTGTCTTGTTTTTCCCAGCCAAAAAACAGAATCTGTTCAACTTTTTTCCATTCACCGCACAGCTTGGTTCACTGCCATATTACACATATATGTATAAATATGTACATATACAATGTGTACAGATATATGTATATATACACATGATATATGCATATGTATGTGTATAAATGTATATGTGTGTGTATATATATATATATATATATATATATATATATATATATATATATATGTTATTGAGTCATTTTTCAGGCATGTCTGACTCTGTTACCTTATCTGGGGTTTTCTTGGCAAAGATGATGGTGTGGCTTGCCATTTCCTTCTCTAGTTCATTTTGTGGATGAGGAAAAACTGAGGCAAACAGAGTTGTGACTTGCCTAAGGTCACATAGCTAGTAATTTCCTGTCCAGTGCTCTATCTACTGTACCACCTAGCTGCCACATAATACATATATACATACATGAACACACATATATATGATATAGTTAGGACAAAAAATGCGTACAGTATGAATTGTAAATTTAAAAAAAAAGTCTTACATTTGTACTTCCAGGTTAAGACTACTTTGATTCTTGTTGTTCAGTCATGTCCAACTTTCTGTGACCCCATTTTGGGGTTTGCATGCAAAAAAACTGGAGTGATTTGCCATTTCCTTCTCCAGCTCATTTTACAGATGAATAACTGAGACAAAGAGGGGGAAGTGACTTGCCCAGAGTCACATAGCTAGTAAGTGTCTGAAGCCAGATTTGAATTTGGGAAGATGAGTGTCCTGATTCCATACCCCAGTGTTCTTTCCACTGAATCACTTACCTAGTTGCTCCATTTTTAATTCTATTGAAGTCATTTTTAAAGATCTTTTTTTTTTTTGCTTGTGAGTTTTCTTCAATATTGTAGCGCTGTGGATAGAGTGAGAAGCCCGGAGTCAGGGAGCCCTGAGTTCAAATCCTGCCTCAAGACACTGGCTGTGTGATCTAGGGCAAGTGCCTAGTATATAGTAGATACCATATAAATGCTAACTATTCTTATTTTTCTTATTATTCTAAGGGCTTCTGCTTCTCATCAAAATGTAGGCCTTTCAAGTACAAATACTTCTATGAGAAACTTGGACCTGTACAATTGACTGAAGATGCTGTTTGTTTTAAAGTGGTCAGTGGTATTTTGCTGAACCATTTTAGATAGCTTCTGAGGGGAAGGCTAGTGTTTTATGACAAAACAAAACAAAACTTAATTTCTTGTAAATTGATAATTTGCTTTACTGCTTTTCACTTAAATATGTTTTTTTTTTTTTTTTAAATGATGCTTCCTTTGAATTTGAGAGAGTTTAATTTGGTGATCACAATTAACCTGCAGTCAGGTTAAACTTGTCTCTTGAACAGTGTAGTTCTACATTTCATCTTCCTCTATTCAGGGCCAGTCATTGAGGGAAGTGTCCAACACTCCTTCTCCTGAGGAGAAATGCAAAAATATAACCCTGGATCACCAAAAGTTAAAAGAATTCATGTAGTAACAACAATATATTTTTGCTCTATTGTTTAAGGTGTTCATAGAACTGGGAATGGTGGGAGTCAAAGAAAGGGCTTGCAAAGCATTACTATTCAACAATTTTGCTCCTTTTTTTTTTTGCTGAACATAGTGTATATCATTTTAGATCTAAAAGAATGAAATTTAAGTTCAATGATTATATAGAGCCCTATTCCATTTTCTGTGTAACTTTCACATTTTACTCAAATAGGGTACAAATCTTCCAGAAATGTATTGAATAGGATGAAGTGACATCTGTGGCATTGCCTGCTCACACCCTTTTAAGTAATCAAATTGGAATTAAAATGCATATGTACACATATATAAGTTAATAAAGTTAAAGAAATCTCTTTCTAGATACTTTTCATCATGTTTTCATTTGGTATCATTTAAAAATGTGGGGTTGCTAAATTTTATATAGCATTTATTTATATAGTATTTTATATAGTATTTCTATTTTTATGATTAAAATTATTTTGGTGGGAAATTGTAGGATTTTTTTTCATTCTCTTAATTAATCCATACTTAGGGTTCTATCCCATACCTTTTTTCCTCCCAAAATTACTTTTCTTCAAGATGTTTAATTACTTTGAATCTGTACTCTCCTCCGTCCTGCCTCCACCCCCAGCCCAGCTTCTGCAGGTTATCTCTTTTCTATCCTCCAAAAAAAAGTCAGAAGAGTCAATATTTTTCTAAGAGAATTTCTTGAACTTATTACAGATAGCTCCTTTTAGGAACATCCTTTCTGTACTACTTTCCACAGTCCTCCAATATGCTCACCACTGATGTGATTTTAGTTAATATGTTTTATATATAAATATATATACCTACATATATATATATATACACACACACACACACACACACACACACACATATGTATTAGTATAGATTCAGAATACACACACATATATTTAGTATTGATCAATTGTTATTGTTCTAACTCATCTGTATTAGTGTGGGATATTTGAGATCAGAAATCCCTAAAGGAGAGAGTGTTATCTCTTTAAATTATTCTGGTCAACAGTTAACATAATTATCTACAAGTCAGGGCTAGGTATATAACCCTTGAGAAGCAAACTTGTGAAATAACATTTCTCTCAATTCCTTACTACTTAGTGGAAGAGGCCCTATATACATCCATACCCACATAGTCTAAGCATCCTCAATGTTTAGTTATGCTATCGACCTCTTTGGCAATCTGGCAAAACTAAAGTACTTATTTTCAGAATGTTTTTCAAATAAAAGAAATACAGAGGATTATAAAAGAAACCAATTATATTAAAATGTAGTCATCAAAATATATTTTTAGGAAAAGTTCTCAGATCCCCTGGTTAAGGTTAATGTTGTCTAACCTAGTGATTTTTCAGAAAAGGAAAGTAAAGCAAGGTATAAGACATGAAGTGGTTCATTCAGGGTGCTTTGGTGGCAAAGATGCAAGTGGACCCTCAGGGGTTCTGACTTGGGGTCAAGAACTCTTTTTACACCCAGAAAACTTCTCTTTGGGATGTGAGTTAATATTATATTGTTGTCTGAGGTGTGGTAGTAAATGTTTTACAACCAGCTAGTTCTTGGGAAGGAGTGGTACTCAAAACATGTTTTTTAGTTTAATTTCTACTATTAACATTTTCTTTATCACTTTCTTTAGTCTATATGATGAACAAAACTTGTAGTATTTGCTAATTTCTCAGGTGTAAATGCTCACACTAAAAAGTTAACAATTGTTTTTCAAGAACAGATTCTAGCTGGCTCCAGTACATACCTATATAGTACTTACTAGGTCATCTTTTCCTCAAATGTGTACCTCTGTTATTAGATTTGTTTTCATAGACGGTAAGGGAACTAATTTAAAATTAATTTCCAGTAACACCTCAAGAGTATTCTGGAGCTATATTTCTATTAAGAAGAAGTCCCTTGAATATTTGTTCAAGCAATTTGGTTTTACTGTGTGTTCCTTTTTCTTAACACCTATCTTGGTGGTGTGTCACTGCTGTGTCAGTAAATATCCATCTAGGAAGATGTTTTATGCAAAAAGCATGAAACTAAAGAATTAAAGGAAAATACATATGCTGTCAACTCTCTGGCTTTCTCCCTCTGAGGTTTTATGTATGTTGTGCTTCAAAAACCAAATAAAAATGAGTTTAAAAATAAAAAAGATGAGGGCGGCTGCAATCTGCTCCATTTTATGCAGATTAGGTATGGCCCTCAGGCTCTTGTCAAGTTGCTAATATGGCCTTCAACTGGGCAAAGTCTGAGCCCATTCTTGGTTACAATTTAATTGAACTTTCTAGGCATAAGTTATGATGGAATTTATTTCCTCCTTAATCATCAGGAGTCAAATTACACATTGTGACAGGTTCCCTTTTTGCAGGTGAGGGAGATCATAACCAGGCAGTTGTTAATGCACCTTCCATTCTCTTCCCTCTGCCCCTCCTTACCTCCCACTTTCTTTTGGACTAGCCTTTAAGGAAAGTTGTGATTTCTAGAAATTGGTGACCTGGGGGATCTCCATTGTCACTGTATCTACTTTTAAGGGAATTTATCCCTACCGTTCATATGCAAAATTTCATGTTTTTGTTTATTTTACCCAATCATAGGACTTTCTGGGAGATTATAAAGAAATATGTACCTTGAAATTACATAGAAAGAATGTGAACATTTGAGTTTTTTGTTCTTGATAACTTGCTGGATCAATCCACTGGATAATTTGCAGGGTAGAGTATAAGATGCATTAGATACCCCAAACTAAGAAATGATAAGGAAAATAAACAGAGAATTCTAAGCCATGATTTTTTGGCTGTACTGTAAAAATATTAAGTATCTGTGTGAACACAACTATTTTATGGGTAGAAAGGAAAGGCATCTAAGTGGCACAATGGGTAAGAATTCTGTGTTTGGAGTCAGGAAGTCCTGAGTTCAAATCCTACTTCAGCTGTGTAACCCTAGGCAAGTTACTTAACCTCCCTCAATCCCACTTCCCCCATCTGTAAATGTGGGTAATAATAGCACCTACCTTATAGGGTTATTTTAAGGGTTAAATAACAAAACACACACAATATTTGCAAGCCGTAAATGCTATAATAAATGCCATTGTTATTATTAAAGATTAGTCAGTAAGCTTTTATCAAACACCTACTATGTTCCAGGCACTCTGCTAAATGCTGGGAATACAAATAAGAAAAAGAAAGATAGTCCTTGTCCTCAAGGAGTTTATAATCTAATGGATGAAGGCAAAGCAAAAAAAAAAAAAAGGAACTGAAAATCAGGAAGGGAAGGCCTGGGGGCATGATGAAATTCAGAGGAACACAGCTGATGGAAAGTGAAGAGGTGGGTGACCTGTGCATCCTTCTGAAGTAGAGGTTCTAGAAGGAAGCTTTTACTCCTGCCCTGCAGTGGGAGGGACCCTGTGAATACTACAGATGAGGCATGCTTCCAGGGCTGATAGGATCCTAAAAAATGCGGAAGTTCCTGAGGCACCAGAGAGAAGCCCAGAAAAAAGCATGTCTGTGCAGGGAATGAAGATCGGGCCCCATCACTCCGAGAACTACAAATGTAGTTTGTATCTCTCTCCACACGCTCCACACAAAGTAAAAATGGTAAACAAAGACTTAAGAATCTAAGTCAGCCATTTAAATATACTCAAAATTGGAAACAGAAAATGTGGCATGGCCAATGTCTATTATAAATAAAGACTGACTTTACTTTCTCTTAAATATATCTGTATTACCAAGTAAAGTACCACGTCCCGAGTTTTCACACTCTGGCATGGTTAGAGAAGAATCCTAGAGAGAAGTAGTGATGAGTGTTTCATAAA
Organism: Potorous gilbertii; assembly: GCA_028658325.1. Lineage (NCBI taxonomy): Eukaryota > Metazoa > Chordata > Mammalia > Diprotodontia > Potoroidae > Potorous > Potorous gilbertii. The sequence continues at coordinate 226,231,374 of CM053771.1, read as the reverse complement.
AATTTCCTTCATAAGTTCTCAAGATAATGACTTCAAAAATCTATTTTGTGTGAGAATGGAAGGTTTGTTTCTTTTAACATTAAACTTATATTCAATCACTGGTATCCTGTAAAAGATAAAAAGAGTCGGCTGAATCAGTAACAGGTGTTTTCAGAACTGTACCAGGACCAGACGAAAAGAGGCAGGATTAACGGATATGAGCCAAGCTGAAAGGAGCTTCTAGCAGAGTACCCTGTTTGGGGGATTTAGATTTGACAGGGGCTCATTCTGCTTGGAATTGTTGTCCCTGATTTAGAAAAAAGCATGGCATGCCTATCAAATTTGTGATAATTGCTACTAGAAGGAGAGCAGATATATTGGATGTCAGAATTGAGATCTGAAAAGATTTCTAGCTTTACTCTTTCTACTTTTCCCTTTCCCCACTTCTCCTATTAACCTTCATACCACTTATGGATTAGTCATCCCTTTGTGATGACTTGGTCATATCACTCATCTACTTGATTTCTCTTTGAGAAGAGTTTAGAATCCTGAGCTTTGCTTTCAGTGATCTCCATAATTTGGTGCCATTTTGCCTTTTAATTTTTCCCACATTGTCTCTTTTCTTTTCTTTCAGCTGACCTGCAGTGTTAGTGGTCTTTCTTCTGCTTTCCCAACTATATGACTTTTTTCATGCTTTTCCCTTTACCTAAACCTACCCTCTATCTGCTTCTCTGTCTTTTAAATTCCTACCTAAATCCAACTAAAAATGATACCTCCTCCAAGACTTCCTTGATCACCTCAGTCAGTAATGACCTCTCTCCTCCTTTATCTTGTGAGTGTACCTTCTTAAATACTTTATTAGAGTTATTTTGTATATCTCATATCTCTCTATTAGACTTAAACTCTGTCTGATTTAAATTACCTCAAGACCTAGCAAAGTACTCTACATACCACATTAAGTGATTAATGCATACTGGACTAAATCTAATAAAATAAACATTAATAGAGACAAAATGTAAAGTCCTACACCTAAGTTCAAATTAGAATCTACATGATAGAGTATAAAATACTTTGGACCTTCAATCAAGAGAGACCTGACTTCTCCATGACATTTAATAATAACTATGTGACCACAGCCAAGCCACAACTACTCTGTGCCTCAATATTTCCATCTAAAAAATGGACATCACAATATCTGTATTTAGTAATTTCATCTAATTAATTGTTTTAAGGCAGTGCATATGAAATACCTTTACATCCTAAAGAATTCATCAGCTGTTTTCAAATATTTTATTGTATAAGTAAAGGACTTAAAGATTATAACTAGACAACAGTTCATGCTGAATAATAGTTTAAAAAAAGAACTGGTTATACAAACTCCATATGACTTAGTATTGTGATATGGCAACCCCAAATGCTAACATGATCTTAGGTTCCATCAATTAGAATTATAGTGCCCAGGATGAAGAGTTTTTAGGCCTGCAGTATTTTACCTTGGTCAGACCACATCTTGAGTTTGTGTTTAGTTCTGGGAGTCACATTTTAGTAATAGCAAGATAAATTGGAGAGTGACCAAGGTGTTGAAGGAAGACTCAGAAGCATGTTATGGAATGATCAGTTGTAGCAAACAGATATTTGGACCTGAAGAAGAGAAAACTTAGAGGAAATGCTAGCTGATCTCAGACATTTTAATGTCCTTGTGTTATCTAGAAGATGGATTCCACTGCTTTGCTTGGACTGAAATGGCCAAAGGAGGACTCTAGGTTTAAAAGACCCAGACAAGCAGATTTCAGCTCCCTATGAGGGAAAACTTCTTAGGAAGTGGAACTTTCCAAAAAGCAGAATGGTTTGCCTTGGTAGGTAGGGGTTCTGCACTGAATGTCTTTAAGCTACAAATGGATGACCATTATTGGGAAACAGTGTAGATGGGATTTTTCTGCCCTGCTCAGAAATTGGACCAGATCACCTCTGAGGACTCCTCCTGTTCTGGGATTCTGTAATTCCCTCCTACACCCTCTTAAAAAAAATTAGAATAATACACTAGAAATATGTTTGGGTTCTTGAAGGATTCTTATAAAAAAGTTATTTGAGAGATTATATACCCACACCCTTTTGCTGCCTGATTTTAAATAGAATTTGGCAAAATAATAAACATTAAAAATTATGTGATGTTGATCATTTTAAAATTTTAGATAATTTTTACTGGAGGAAGGATGCATCTAGAAAATGATCATGTTTTACACTGATTATTTGTGCTAACTTGAAATACAACCACCTTTGAAAGGCATAACAAATTAGGGTGTGTTCTCAGGTCTCTTAACTTCCCTAGATTGTATAGTATATTAGAACATTTCATTTAATCAGGAATTGGAAATGCATTTGTTCTGTTACCAATTTTGCCACTGCATCTTATGTTATTGGGACAGGGAGAAAAGGAGGGTCACCTAGCTGTTTTGTCACAGTGAATATTTGATGGGCTGGTTATGAAATTATCATAGCAACAAAACAAAACTGAAATAGTTACAATTGAAGATGAGAAGGAAGACACAGAAACTTCCTTTATTTAATCAATGTGCTATTTTCCATCATTGTATAAGACTTAACCTAAACATATAGCCAATTCAATCTGTTCAACATTTATTAAGCACCTACCATGCGTCAAGTACTATTGCAAAGACAATATTGAAAGAGGCTCTGCCCTTAATCTTTTTGATAAGTGAACATTTTTATATCTCCACCAATAATTTGGTGTTTATTTTTTTTAAAGAACATTTGAGATGGAAAGACCTGTGGCAGAAACTTTGCAGAGAAATTGATTCTTTAGTCCTGTATGCCTGAACATATGTACAATCTCTGTTTCTTTCCTTTCCTTTTAGAAGACCTGTGGGGAAAAAAATGACAGCTGTTTTATATGGGATCTGCAATGAAACATCATTCTTGGTGTTAGTTTTATTTTGGAATTAAATCAAGGCTCTAGGGGTTAAAGATAAAGACATAAGGTACCAGATTCCTTTGGGGGATGGAGGCAGGAGACTTTTTCCAACTCTATCTCTCAGGGATCAGAAAATGAAATCCTGACACCAGTGATTCCCCCTACTGCCCCACCTTTTTTAAAGCTCTGAGGAAGTGTCAACCTAAAGGGGAAGAAAGGGATATCAGTATGTCACTTTGAAGTAAGATTTACAGTAATTCATTAGTACTTCCTAGTTATTGTTACAATTTTGGATTGTTACTTCCTTGTGAATTGTCTAGGAGTAAAATGTTGTGGTAGGCCATGTCCACTGAATGCACAATTTAGATAATAGATTTAAAGCTGGAAGGGATCTTAGAAACCATTTGTGTTGTTTTTCCACATAAGCCTTCTTAAATGTATTATCAAGGGGAGAAAATCATTGGATTTCTAATAGAGACATTCCGTTTTTGCTTGAATAAACCAATGTTCATTCATTTTGGTGAAATTAAATATGGAATATTGCAAAAAGTTAGTTCCTTTTCTAATCCTTGTTCCTTTCTACTTTGTCCCATATGTGTGTGTGTGTGTGTGTGTGTATACGTATACGTGTATACACACACATATATGTAGTTACCTAGCTAGCTAGATGAAAGACACTTCTACAGAGGATGTGTCCATTTATCAGATACTTTTAGTAGCTGCATCATTCGTTTCATTACCTTAACACTATAGAAGCAGAAATTTGATTGGGTCATGCCCATCTGCCCTAGAGGTTGTATGACTTTTTTTTTTTTCCAAAGCATATAAGTCTCTTCAGAACAGATCTGTTACTTAGGTTATAATTAACATCAGAAAGTAATGAATTCAAATTTTATATTCATTCATGTAAATTTAGTCTGCTAAGGGCCTGACAGGGCAGCTAGGTAACATAATGGACACAATGCAAGGCCAAGAGTCAGGAAGACTCACCTTCCTGAGTGCAAATCTGGTCTCAGACACTTACTAGCTATGTGACCCTGGGCAAGTCACTTAACCCTGTTGGCCTCAATTTCCTCATCTGTAAAATGAATTGAGAAGGAAATGGCAAACCACTCCAGTATCTTTGCCAGCAAAACCTTAACTAGGGTCACAAAAAGTTGGACACAACTGAAATGACTGAACAACAATAACAAGAGTCTACAGGAAGCATTTTTTTTTCCTTTTAGCTAGAATTGTTGCCCAGTAGAATGTTCCATTAAAAAAAACACACACACCCTTATTTGAGTAATAGTGGTTGCTTTTTTTTTCTTAGTATTTTATTGTATGTTGCTTTGCTCAGTTAACTGGCACATCATCACCTTCTCTGAATTTAGAAATTGTTTTCTATTTTTTAAAAGTTTAAAAATGAAACCACCTCAGGTAACAAAAAACAAAACAAAACTGGCAGCATGCCATTTTTGAAAAATAATATAATTGAATGAAATAAAAAATCAATATACCAAATGAATACTGACATTATTTCTCTCATTTTTAAAAGCTCGACATGTTTTTTTTTAAAATAAGGATGACCAAATCCCTGAAGATGAGGTATATATTTTTGTTGATGTTATTTAAGCCATTTCACCTTTAAGTGATATAATTGTTTTAGCAGCTATCTTGAAGTAACACAGTGGCCAATGAATGAGATTCATGCTTTTCTCTAACCTAAAGGTGACTTTTCATCTTTATTTTATTTTCAACCTTGCTTTCATCTCCTTTACCTTGAGAAAATTTTGCTAATCATAGATGGATTTCATATCATGTTACAATCATAATCACTCAATTTTTTTAAGTAGCCACCACAAGTGCATGGTTCTGTACTGGGATTGTATAAATCAAATTAACCAGACATGACCCCTGCCCTTTAGTAGCTTATAGTCTAAAACAGATGGTAAATAGTTTTTGAAAATTTACTGACCCATAAAATACTGTCATTCGTAATTTTTACCTGTCATTTAATCTGGGTCAAATCTTTTTTCATGCCACTTCAGTTGTGGACTTAAAATATTGTATACCTCCATCTTCTACTCCTGGGAAATAAAAATCTCAGACTTAGACATGTGTAACTTTCTTATTCCTTTTGCTTTGAATAGTAGTAACACCAGGGAACTTTGCAAGGGAAGCTTCTCTCAAGGACACAACTATTTGTGACAAATTATCATGGTGCGCAAATGGTGGCTCTGTGATTGTCTTAGTTTCTCCATCTTCTACTTCGTGTCATGCGGATGTAGGGATTCATAATTTTTCAGCTTGGAAATCTTTCAGAATACCTGCAGATGTTAGAAAATAGGCATCTTAAGACTAGGGCCAGTCTCAGCAGATGATCTGTCTTTCTTTTTCATCTTTGTGGTAACTCCATAACCAGTTATGCCTCAAAAATCACTACATTGCTAGCTACCTCATTCGAGATTTCTCTTGAAAGCTAGGATATGTATCTGTGGAGACAAACCTGGGCAAACTATTTAGGACATGGAATTTTCCTAGCAAGTTGTGTTTTTAATCAATTCGGAGAAAAATATCAGTGTCTTTAAAGTTAGACCTGCTTAAGCCATTCATTTGTTTAGTTCAGAAGAAACCACACACTAGGTTTTTATACAGAGAAAAACACTATGATAGATGGAAAAAGATAATTAAGCTGGGCATGGTCTTTGCTGTGTCCTTTCATCTTGTTCCTTTATAGCTCATATAATATGAAAGATGAGTTTTACTGCTTCATGCAGTATCTTTTTTGAATATAAAATAAAGAAAAAATGCTTCATATTCAAGGCTCACATTTGGTAGAGAAAGAGATAGAGGAAGACAAAGGGAGTACACTGAAATGTAGAATTGGGGAATTTGGTAAATATTGACAACTAAGTAGTAACAATTTTCTTATGGTCATGGAGCTGGAAGTGATCTTAAGAAGTCTTCTAGGTCAGTTACTTGTAACCAAAAAGCTTGGGGAAAATAATCAGCTGACATATTAAAATCTAAACAAGTGATTGCTTATCCCTTCAACCTAAAGGAGAAGCTACCATCTGCTGTATATTGTAAAAGGCTTGACGTTTTTAGGATTCTTTATTCATCTAACTTCTTGAGTTTCCCCACAAGAGTTGAGAAAATAGAATAGAAAAATGTGGGGAACAAAGACATGTTATCAACTTAAATACCTTAAAAGTTAGACAATAAAGAAGCCGCCAGATATTTAAAAATTTTTCTTTTTTCCCCGGAATATTTTTAAAGAAATCCTTTTATTCAGAAACCCCAAAAGAAACACATTGGCATTTTGAAATTGTGACTACCACATTTACTTCTTGGTATTACAGCTTCTCAGAACATTACTGTGCCATCAGCTAAGTTAAAAATGAATAAAAATTCAAAATGTAAATTAAGTGTACTTTTCACCTTTGTGTCCAATGGCAGCAATTTCTTTCACATTCAACATGCCATTATAGTATAGCCTATCACACTACCTTATAGAAATAGAAAACAATGTATACCAGGAGCAGGATTAGAATATATGAGCAGGATTAGAATATATAAGTTGCACAACCTACGTAGTGAATGGTGTTCGCAATCATGGTGAACACGATGATTGTGTGTCCTCTAAACACTGAGGTACTAAAGAAAATACTGCTGGAAAGTTTCAGCCGCTGGCAGAGGGAATACATGTAATTGGCATGAAGAAATGAAAAGAAACTGTCTTTTAAAATTCCCATTGATAGTTGTTAGCCTCTAAGAACGCTGGCATAACTTGAGTTATGAATGGCATCTGCTAAAATGCAGCATAGCATGTTTGTCAGTAAACTTTTTGCTGTAATTTTGATTACTGAAAACATTTAGTTTAATGCTTTCTGTGCAAAATAATGGAAAGAGAATTCTTTGTATCAATTTATTTTTCAATATGAAAGGAAAACTAAATCATCTTTACCCTTTACCTTCTAAAAGTTACTTTGTTAGCAAAGGTCATGTCAGGTATTCTGTTCATTTTAGGACATAAAAAATGAAAATATGTGCTCGATGAGTTATTTTTTATCCTACGGTTGTAGGTTGATGAATAGAATTTTGGAAAGAATAGGAGAAGTAATTTTGTGCAAGGCTATAGTCTTCATTTATTATATTCATTTTAAATAACAACTTTATAAAATAAATAAATGAACATCAGCCATGTTTTTTCCATATCCTGACCAATATTTTGGCTGTTTTTCAAAAGAATTGGAATTTTGAAAATTAAATAAAGGTTTCTGAAATACCAACTTCACAAAGTTTTATTTAATTTGGGAAATTCTGTTCTTTTTTTTCAATAAGGTCTTTATTAATTTAGCCTTGTTACTTAGTGCTTATATTAAATAATCTAATAAAAGTAAGGGTTATAACATAACGTTTCCCAAATGTGAAGCAGCATCTATTACATGAGACAAAATCTTTACATGGTAAAATGTAAAAGCATGTATAGAGTTACAGTCACCAAAATGGTACTGTATATATGCTTGTGTGTGTACATACATGTATTCATATAAATACATTGTATATAAATGTATGTAAATACACATACATCTATATGCAGCATATAGGTATACATGTATGCATATTTAATTACATATATGTGTATGTAGATTTTAGAGAGTAGACTTTAGAGTAGATTCATGCAAAAAGTAGTTAACCCTGAAAAAACATGAAAGCTTGATTGTGCAGCTACGTGATATCACTATTTTTTTTTTATTCTGACAGGTTTAAAATTTGCTCTGTGGTTTCATGACCTTTCAGGTGGCCATTTCCTTTGCAGTAAGAGAGGTCTAGGTTATAAAGGAATAAAAATAAGTGCTCTTATCAGGATAGAAATTTCCCTTGTTATACATAGGGACAAAAAAGCCCTCAAACACCTACCACTGCCTTTGAATTATTTGGCTTCCCTTTGTGAATAATTCCTCAAGTGATACATGTACAGTTGTCTGTTGGGACAGGATATTATTCATTCAAAAGGTGTGGGTGTACTTGTTGATTTTAGATAATGTTTACATCACAATAAAATCTCATAATTTATTCTTGCCTATCTCTGAATTATTTATTATAGTATAGAGTTTGGTGGGGTTTTTTTTTGGTATTATTATAAACATAGGATTAGGAGTATTGTTACCAACTCACCAGTATGTCAAAGGGTAGCCTCCCTGAAAAGGATGTTGTGGGTTTTATTCATTAGGATATGTAAAGTCCCTTATATCATATAAAACACTGAAGAGTGTTATTTCATTTTCCATCCACCTCCACATCAATATAAGCCACTTAAAATATATTGAGCCCTGAAAAATAACCTAGAGTGTATTGAAGAGTTTGGTTAATTATAATAAGTAGTATTAAAATGGAAAATATGTGCACTCAGAAAACACGTTCATTGTTACTACTTTCTCTTTCCTCCTTGAAAAGTCATTCCCAACACTGGTTTAACAATGATAACTACAAATTATGCCTTTATGCTTCTATGGTTTGATGATATACTACAGTCAGGCCACAGGTTAGAAACACAGGCTGAGTTATTATATACTGCTGGGTAGTGATTTCCTGTGAACTGATTTATGGATAAATAATTCTATGTTCTTATTATATAGGACAGACAGTTTTTAATTTCTTTAACAAAGCACAGCTGAACAACAGAAAATTATATGCTCCAGCATAGGGACAAGACCACTCTGAAGAGGATAAACAGATGCAATCAGAGTCACAAGGGTCTACCCGTCTTACAAGGGGCCTCATCAGCAGTTGGTGTATTGTGGAAATAATGCAGTGAACTGGGAGCCCCAAGGCTTAGTTATTCTGAGACCAGAGTTTTTATTGACAGGCATTTGTAGAGATTTTTACCAGGGAGTTATGAAATATATAAACACCAGCTTTTGGATATTAATTCCACTGTTTCATTTCCCTGGGCTAAGTTTTCATTGTGCTATTAAAATCAGTGTTAAAATACACCTGGATTAAAGGGAAATTATTTGTAAAATGACATTTTTACACAGTAACAAGAAATGTTGCTGTTAACTACTCTTGCTGGTCTGTATGTCCTTAATTTGAAAAATAGACCTGTGGGTTTTGTTTTGAGATATGCTATAGGCCTCCTTTACCCAGAGCTCTTCTGTGTGTGTTGCTTGATGCATTTATATTCCTTCCCCCCCTTTTTTAAAAAAACTAACTGGTGCATGCTTTATTAACAAAGGGGATGAGGTTTCTTATCTTTGTATCATGGGTGATAGAAAAAAGCTTCTAGGGCGAATGGTTGAAAAGTGAGGAGATAGAACTTGAAGTTCCCTTTCAGCTCTAAAATTCGAATACAACTAATCTCTTGGTGCCTCAGTTTCCCCACATATTAAAAGTGTAATGATTACATATCTAGGGTTATGAGGATCACTTTAAATATCTAATATAGGGAAGTTCTTTGAAGAAAAAAGTAAATGCAACATAGAAAGGGAAGATAGTTTTCCCATTGATTTGAAGAGAAAAACGCAAAATCTCTTGTATAAAACTCAAACACATTCATATATTGCTCTCTCGGCCCAAGTGACAGAACAGGTACTACACTATTTTGTGAACCATCTTTTAGCCTCTAATTTGAAGATAATCATAGTTGTCCAGTTAAAAAAGAAAGAATAAACAGTGACAGGATTATAAGAAATTCAATAAAAAAACCATTTTTAATGCAGCTTAGAGTCCTATCTGTGCTCTATTCAGATTGACTCTTGTTTTAGAGGACCTGCCTTCCAGTCCTACCTCTCATACCTACTTACCTGTGTGATCTTGGTCAGGTCAGTCTTCTCAGTTGTAAAGTACTAGACTAAAATGCAAAGTCCCTTCTAACTCGAGAGCTGTTTGTTATTTGTGATCCTGTAGGAGCTTTTTCTGATCCAGGTTTCAGGTTGCTGTGTCACTGACATGGGCACTTGTGGCTCATGTTTAATCTTGCTCTCTATAACTATTGAAAACAATTTGAATTCAACTGAAAATCGGCTCCTTTCCCCCCAGCATGCTGTCGAATTTCATTAAGACAAGCTATAGCAAGCAGAAAGTTCAACATTATCCACAGTTTTGTCAGTTCCTGAAAACAAAAGCTCAAGTGTAATAACTTGTAATAGTTATGTTTATTATTTATCAATGCAAATATTATATATAAACATACATATTTGTTTATAGTATAGTAAAAAAGAGCATTAGGGTGGGAGTTAGAAATCCTAAATGTCAACTCTGCTTCTGATTTATGTGACCTTAGGCAAATGTCTTCTCTGGGCTTCAATTTCCTTATCTGAATATGAGAGGTGTTGGAGTAAATAACCTGAGTTCTCCTCCAGCAACAGTATTATATGAGTATATAGCTGATGTGGTTAGCAGAGATAGACTCCTCTACTAGATGGCATGTTCCTTGAGGGCAAAGACTGAATTTGTTGATATTAATATCTTACATAATGACTTGCAAAAGCGTATTGAATGAGCATAGAGTCATTATGTTTTAAAAGTTCTAAACTTTAGGACAAAATCAGATTTTACATACAGACACATTAAATATATTTAAGGCACTTCCATACACACACACACACGCACACACACACCTTACTTACACATACTTTCACTCTTCTCTGTCTCTCCCTCTCTGGAAGTTCCTTAAAAAATGTTAAAACACAATAAAATAAAAGTTACAAAGGCATGGAAAAGTTCTTGAGGGTGGGGAACATATTTTTTTTAATCCCCTACAAACCCTAAAATGATATAATATATTATGGACACTTAATAAATAATTGAATATGTAATATTTACTGGATGATAAAAGTTCTTTCACCTTTTGATTAAATTATATGTGGATTTTAATTCATCTTCAGAAAGCAGTAATACATTAAAAAACTCAAAATGCTAACTAATATATAACAGTTAAAATGAGCCTGTTATCAATATTTTTGCTTACAAGAGGCTAATTGTAATAAATTATAGCCATTTAGTCTAAGAATTAGTTTCTTGGGGTAAAAATCATTCAAATAAGCATAATTATTTTTTTAAAATAAGTGTTAGCCATGTAACTGACAGATATTTAAGATATGGCTTGATATCTGATTTTTTGAAAGTTTTTATCCAAACATGATTATAATTTATATTGCACTAAATTAAGGTGATTAAAAACTATTTTGAAGGAACTTCAGCTCTCAAACTGCAATGTGGAATCAGAGATTTCAGGCAGTACCTATCTGCCTATCAAACATAGTACCCAGCACATAGGAACTCAGTAAATCTTTAATGATGGTGATAAAATTCCTGTTAGGAGCAATAAAGTTTATCCAAGGAGCTTTGTTTATGTGTTAACTAGTAACAATTTAAAAGGTCATACTTCTTAAGTACTTCTTTATAAACAGATTATGATCATTCTCATGTTTTAGTCAAAGTAACCTGGAGAATGATGGTACTTTTGTTAGAAATAAGGAAGTCACCAGGCTGACCTGATTTTCGGTGGTACATGGGTTGTTTTGAAAGTGCATAATTGGAAGAGCTGGCAAAACTTTCAGAGGGAAATATCTATTTGGCAGTTTGGAATGTGCGACTACAGCTCAGGAATGGAGTTAGTACGTTTCTGACTTGAGGGTCCTTTTATAGAGACCATCTATGAAATGTACATTAAAAAAATAATTAATTTATTTTTATTTTTCAACGTTCATTTCCATAAGATTCTGAGTTTTAAATTTTCTCCCATCCCCAGTATGGTGTGCAGTCTCATAGAGGCTGTACTTATACATTCATATTAAACATGTTTTCACATTAGTCATGATATAAAGAAGAATTAGAACTAATGGGAGGAACCATGAGAAAGAAGAAACAAAACAAAACAACAGAAGAAAAGGAGAGCAAATGGTGTGCTTTCATGTACGTTCAGACTCCAAAGTTCTTTCTCTGGATGTGTATAACATTTTTCATTATGAGTCTCTTAAAGTTGTCTTAGATCCTTGCCTTGTTGAGAAGATCTAAGTCTGTCAAAGTTAGTCATGTTACTGTTACTGTGTATAATGTTTTCCTGGTTCTGCCCATTTCATTCAGCATCAGTTCATATAAGTCTTTCTAGGTTTTTCTCAAGTCTGCCTGCTCATCATTGCTTATGGAACAGTAGTATTCTATTACATTCATATACTGCAACTAGTTCAGCCATTCTCCAGTTGATAGATAGGAAAAAGAAAGAGCAGCCAGGGAGGTAGGTAATTATCAGTGATGATTCAGTGCCATGTTAATTTTAAGAGAGCATAGTCAACAGTTTCAAAAGATTCAAGTATTTGAAAACCTATAATGTATTAGAACAATTAGACTTGTTTTGCTTGACCCCATAGAGCGGAACTAGGAGCAACTGGTGGAGTTTTCCACGTGACATATCAGGCTTGATGTAAACACACATAATTCCCCAGTGTTATTAAAGTATGTGAAATGAAAGGAGAATTCTAAAATGTAACTCTATATAAAGGATTTGCACACAGAGATTAGGTAAAAAAACATTAAAAAAAATCTGTTTAAGTAAGTAAATACAGGGTGGACAACATCACTGCATTGACGTAAGATCCTTTACCTATAGACTACTCTAAAACTCAGGCTCCTAACAACCATGTAGGTAAGTGCAATATGGTATGGAGGAAAATGCACATACCACATGAAGTTGCTTGAGAAAATAACATGCGTCAGCAGCTTCGTTCCAAGATGTAAAGAACCTGAGGCAGGTGTTCTATGTGAAGGCATTAAGTTTTGTAACACCTGTGTGTGTGTGTTATTCCAGCCAAAACAGTGTCCTCATGAAGATAGGTAGAGAATCAGCCTAAGTAAAAAACTCAACATTTCCTGTAAGGCAATTTGCATGTTATTTCTCATAGAGCTTTGCAGTCTGATTTTTAGTTCAGAGGATCATTTCCAGTGTGGAATTCATTCTTAGTAACTGAAATAACCTTAGTAATCATCCCTCCCTTTCTTCTTCTCTCACTCCAATACTGTCAGCAGCCCATATTTGCAGATGGAATTCTCTTTTTGTGCTGTCTGTAATGGAATGGGGAAAAAAGGCCTTTTAAATGGGATCAGTTTAAATGCATCTTATGGGCTATCTGTGGAATGCATGCTAAATTAAAAAAAGACATTACATTTAAAACTGAGGATAGTTTTTAAAAATAGGTATCTATGTATTCTTTTAAATCTTTTGTGTTATCTTTTTAGGGGGGTCTTGTTTTTGACTTTGAGATAATTTATAAGAGTAAAAGCCACTAAACCACATCTCACTGTGTGACTGGCTGGTGGACTCTTGATGTTCACTTCTTGGCTGATATATGTTGTGTGCTGTGCACTTTTCATTGTCATGAGAGAGAATGTTAAGAAAACTATCCCCACAAGAAAAACAGCTTTTCTTGGCAAGGGAAATATGACTTAAGGAGCCAGAACTAGAGACATACGGCGATATGAATGAGATCTGTGTTACTTTGCTGGATCTGAGTCCAGGCACTATTTATACTGCAGCATATTCAGCACCAGATTGTTAAATCTTAATACTGAAACAGTGCATCATTTTAATATTTTTGTTCTGTTTATTCCCTGTTTTCAAGCATTATGTCAAGCATTACACATTCATTTATTCAATCTTGGACAGGCCCTACCCTTTCCAGAAAGTTCATTTTCTATTATTGCAATATTGCCTAGTAGCTTGATGTTTATGTGATGTTCCATAAAATCTATTTCAGTATCCAGGTGCCCTGTGTCTTTAATAATGAAAACTTAGGTTTAGTAGTTTATAGATGCATTTGTAATGACATCACTTGGGCTATCAAGCCACTGGATTGGTCCGTTTCTGATTTATCAATGAAACTTAATTGCAGCATAGAATAACTAATTTATAATAAAATTGTGACCGTTAGATTGACATTTCATATGAATAAAAAGCCGTCTTGCTTGGAGAAAATGAGTGCTGTATCTTTAACTTTATCAGTACTGCATCAGTATCAGTATCATGAATTGGCCTATGGCAGTATCATCTCACTAATAATCCCACACTTCCTTCCCGTTTAAAACGAACAGAAACTTTTAGACTCTTTCATGAATGTAATTTCTGTTATGAAGGTTTCTAAATGGGGGGAGTGAACATGCAAGGAGGGGAACAAACATTTATTAAGCACCTACTATGTACCAGGCACAACGTTAAACACTTTACAAATGCTATATCATTTGATCTGATTTGATAAATAGTATAAAATATGTCAAAAAATTTTATGAAATCTGCCTTAGAGACAATGAAATAGACCTTGGAAGTCATTTAGTTGAATCTTCTCATTTTTTCAAATGACAAAACAGGTCCTTGGTGCTAAAATGCTTGCCCATGTTTGGTCACACAGACAGGCACTGGCAGAGCTGAGCTTCAAACTCAGGGCCTTTGACTGCAGACCCAGCTCTTTTGCCCATGCACCATATTATTTCTTCTGTTGGCATGTGTTTACAGCCTCCTTTAGGAAACACACAGAGAAAAGGTGCTATTGTCACTACAAAGAGCTGGAGTATAAAAAGGAACTTGAAGGCAACTCTGCTATTTTTTGATCTGTGGTCAAGTATTGTACTGCTACTTTTTGCCAAGGAAAGCAAACCCTCTGGCTGGTGAAATACAGATCTGGAAGTGAACTCTAACTACTTCATCAATTCCAAATGCTATTCTCACTGGGAATCACACCACAGTCAGGATATAACTGTGTGCTAAGCCCACACACAGGAATTTTTCTTGTTCAATTCAAAACCAAATCTTGTATTTACTTAATTTTTTTTGTCTGTGAAATCAGTAGTCCAGAATATTTAGTGTTAGTCTTAATTTAGAATTTAAAGACTTTGGGGAAGGGCAAGAAGGCATTTTTAATATCTTTTTGGTTTTCTGACTAATTAAGGAAACAGGAAAATCCTTAAGAATTATGATTGCAAACCTCATCTTTTATCCTTACCTTCCTGCAGAGGTGGGTTTGGTTGTCAGGAAGAAAGAAATTGCTTATTGCTCTGTGATATAAAAATATCTCTGAATCAGTCCTTAAAATGCAGACTATTGTATCACTTCCATAACATTGAAAAGGTTTAATAAATAGCAGATAAATGTTTATTATCTTTTTCTTTTCTGCTCAGGAATAATCAAACTAGGGAGGTGGAATCCTCTCCCCCTCAGTTATGTGACTGATGCACCAGATGCGACAGTAGCCGACATGCTACAAGACGTCTATCATGTTGTGACATTGAAAATCCAATTACAAAGGTGGGTGTCTCTGAACATCTGTCCTTTCCTATTCTCTGAGCTGCTCTGTCGATCATAGCATTTCTACAGAGATTAGCACATCCTGTCTTCATTAATTTCAGGGCTTTTGATGAAGTGAAAAGGAAAATGAAGGGAAGAGGGTGCTTCATCAAGCATCTTTACAGTTTACATTCCAACTGTTTTTTATTTTGTTTTCTGAAGCACTGAAGTGGGAACCTGGAGGAAGCTTGATCAATCATTAAAGATCATCAGCCCTGAAAGGGAACTTCCACAACCTCTAATTTAATGGGTCCTCCAGGCCTGATTAAATGCTTAGCACATTGTATTTGAAAAATAAACATCTCAGCTTTTTCCAGGATTTGGATTTTGAAGAGGCTAGACTGTGTTTTTGCAATATGCTTCAGATGCCTGGCTGAGAGCTTGAGACTTTTTCTTTTGTCTGTGGTGGACTTTCCAGAAAGGAGGAAAGATATTTCTCCGACTTACTGGGAATTACTTCCTCTTATCTGACATCCTGAACAACTATGCAGCTAAACTTAATTCTGTTTTTTTATCATATTGACTTAGTGCCATATCTTTTCAGCAGATCCATCTTTTTCTCTTTTTGGGTATTTCTGGTAATATCACCCTCAGTGCCACCACCTGCCATTTACTAATGATTTGGAATTTTTTTGTCCCCCTAGGTTGTTTTGTTCCCCCTAGGAAGGTTAAATTGGGTACATGAAAAGCAAGTAGTATAGTGGATGATTGCTGAAGTTGGAATCAAGAGCTGTGGACACTAGTCTATGCTCTGCCAGTTGGTAATGTGACCTTAGACAGGTCACAAATACTCCTCTGAGCCTCAGTTTCCTTAATATGTAAAAAGAGGTCATTAATATTTGAACAACTTTGAAAAAACAAGGTTGTTGTAATGGCCAGATGAGATAATGTATGTCACATGCTCTGCAGTGACAAACATCAAATATGTATGGGTTCTTATTTAGTAGCCTTGACTATCAAAGTAGGCTTAACAACCCTGTTCTTTTGTAGGATTGTTCTAATGCTACTTACCTCAACAGCCAACCTGTGAAACTAGAGTTTTCAAATTGTACTATAGTGAGTGAGGAATAAAGATTTTCTGTGAACTTTCTTACATTGTATTCATTAATTTAAAATGACAAAAATCATGTTCCATATGTTTAGGCTCATATTACCATCCTACTTTTCTTATCCAGATTAATTAAAATGTCTTTTCCCTCCTCCTTCCCCCTCCCTCCCCATCACAAAAGTTGTATTGCCTAATGTCTCAAGTGACTGCTTTTCCCAGGCATTTGTGTGGCCTGATTTAAACAGACTGCACTGGACTCTATCAAACCCCAGAGGAAGCAGCTTTGTACACATGTTACATCATTGAAGGAGGATTGCATCCCATTCTTGGCATATATGGTCATTCTCTTATTCCCAGCAAGGTCAATTCCTAACAACAGTTCACCTTGAAGGAAAAGTCTGAGTTTAAGAGGGACTCTATGAAGGTCCATTGGCCTTTTGTTAAGAGAGCAAATCCTTGTGCAGTGGGCATTTCCATTTCACTCATTCTTCCCCTTGTGTTTTTCAGTTGTTCAAAGTTGGAAGATCTGCCAGCAGAGCAGTGGAACCATGCCACAGTCCGCAATGCCTTAAAGGAGCTGCTCAAAGAGATGAATCAGAGCACGTTAGCCAAAGAATGCCCGCTCTCCCAGGTCAGTATGGCAAGTTGTTTCTCTGAGCAGTATAGAAAATTGAGGAGAATTTTCCCCTCCTCCCTCCTTGATACCCCCAGTTTGGGGTTTTGAAATGAAAATTTTACGTTCTGTTTGGCCACATTCTATCTTTTGTTTCGCTTGTATTTGTGGGGCTCCAATAGGTCATAAGTAGAACATCTTAGGAATGGTGGCATGGTAAAGTAATGAATCAGCGATTTGTAGTCTTGTTCTCTCAAATATATATTTTTTTAATCTTAGCCTTTTCCCAGTGGGCAGACATAATTTTTTCTACTTTACATTTCTGAAGATAACTTCAGGTTCGGTGGCTAATTATCTATATGAAAATATACTAGTAGCAATTGTTCAGTCAAATTTGAACTCCAGTCTTGAATCCAAGCCCAGAGCTCTATCCATTGCAACACCTGACTGCTTAATTTTTAGTGAACTGTCTATAAACTAACTCCTGCTATCTCTACTCATTTTTTAAGACACATATACACATGTATACATACATATGAAGTTATTTAATATTGCGGGTGGAGGGGAGTGAAAAAAACTCATTTTTATAGTCTGTACTTGCACATTTTTCTTGCACATATTCTGTTTCCTAATGGGATTTTCTGAACTTGATTTAACCAAGGAGATAGCTCCATTGGAGGCATTGTGGTATAGGAGAATTTAGCTGAGGAGTCATAGGACCTGACTTTAAATCCTGCCTCTGAAGCTTATGCCTGTGTGACCTTAGAAAAGTTGTTTCGCTTTCCTGGGCCTCAATTAACTCTTCTGTAAAATGAATGTATTGGACTATATGGTCCCTGAGATCCCTTCCAGTTTCAGGGCTATGATAGTACAAGCTGTCCAGCTTAATTTGAAGTGGGGGGTCAGTGAGGTGGTACCATGGATAGAGTACTGGTCCTTGAGTCAGGAGAACTTGAGTTCAAATCTGGTCATTTAGCTCCAGATGACTCCCCCAAAAACAGACCAAAAAAAGAATTGAAGGAAGCCTGGAAACCTGATTATGTCACAGGATGAATAACTGGATTTTGAAGAACCCATTAGAAAGGATATGATATGTAATGTAAAGTTGTCCCCTGTTTCTGAAAAGTCTGGATGGAACCTCCTTGAGGTGTCTTGAAGAACCTGACTGCTAGTCAAAAAGGCTGTATTTCTATGTTTTTTTCTCTTTTACAGATGTGTATGCTTATCAAATCACACACAAAATAAACATTGAAAGTTATTGTAACAAACTGGGGCTAGACAAAGAATAAATTTGGGGTAAATTTTCAAACTTATCCTAAATCTCAATATGTTTTTTAAATGTATGGCACAGGAAATTGCAATCGTAGATTATGTTGTTACTTGTGCAAGTTAGGGAGGTTCCTTCCACTTGTCTCCCAAATCAAAGAGAGCCTTGATTGGATGTGGGCAAACACCTAAACTACACACAAATGAATGTGAATTTTTTAGGCAGGACACTTAGAACATATAGAAATTTTAGTGCAGACCTTGACTTCAGTTGTCATTGTTAATTGTAAATCTGAATGTGTCTGTCTAATGTCCATATAATGACACTAACATTGTTTTGGAAATGAGAAAAACACTGGGGGCAATGATTTAATGGTTGCCAAATAACAAATTTTTATTCAAAACAGAGGATTCAGCCACATTAACACAATCAAGTGGTTTTGCCTCTTGTTTCGCTTGATTTAAGCTTATACTCATTATCTGATTGTCTGGTGCTTGGAGCCGATTGACACATGTGGTAAAACCACAGGGACAGCTCTTTAAAAAGCAGATTGATAACTTTGTAAATACATTACATAAATTTAATCACCTCTCTAGTCACTTTGAGTACTCTACTTAGCTCCTCACAGTTCCATGGCTTATTCAGAATCTAGGAGGTGGAGCTATGCATCAGTTTGTTCAAACATAAAGTACTATAGAAAGTTTTTATTACTGTATTGAACCCTGAAAGAAAACAAAAAGGCCAAATATTTGAATTAGTAGTTTTTTGTAGATGGACCCTTTGTCAAAAGAGGGGAAAAAAGGTAATTTGACTTGAGGTTGGGTTACTCAAGTTAAGGACAAGCATACCTTACATAAAATTGTCCTGACCCACAGCCTTCAATAATGTTTCTAATACATCTTTGCTTCTCAACTATATTGTTCTTCAGAAAATCCAGAGCAACTGGCCCAGTATGAATGTTTGCTCTTCCTTTGTTATGGACCACAGAGATGGTAGATTGATTAGACAAATTAGCTCACTTATAAGATCTGTGCCCTTGTTAGCTGTAGCAAAGAAGCATCAACTTAATTGTTATACCAAGCTGCTTCTCAATGTAAAGCATAAAAGTATGTAAAAATTCATGAGAATGTTCAAATTTTTAGCTAAATTTCTGTAAGTTCAAAGTTATTTCCACTTTGATTGATTTACTCTTCCAGTTTTTTAAAGAATGAATGAAAGTGTTTACTAAAGCCTTCTGTGCCAAGTGTTATGTGAAATGCTAGGAACAGAAATAGCCACTGCTCTTAAGGAACTCATCCTCCAAGTGGTAGAGTGTAGATACAGTGTGAATGGCAAGGCCCAGCAATCCTTAGGATAGTGGAGTGTCTAATGGGAGCTGCCCACAACCATTGGGAAGTGATAAGTGGCCCTAAGGGTTAGAGTGTAGAGGGGATTCTGGGTTCTCTCCAACAGGAGAGGGGATTGGGTGAGTGAATGTCAGTGTGAAAATATAAGAGGGAGGAGATTTCCAGGAAGATTGGGGATAGACTCTGGGGTGAGATAGGGGGAGAGATCACTCCGCTTGGTATAATCTGTGGTTGGTTGAAGTGTTTCATGTACCTTCATGGGGTCTGGGGTGGTCTGCAAGGAGAGGAGTGGGGAAGAGGAAGGGAGGTGTCTTCTTAAGACTTTGACTGGATCTTTCTGGATACTTGTGATGGGGAAGTATGAACGTGGGTCCTTACCTCAGGGGGCTCAATTATGTGTATAATGCATGCATGCATATATGTATATACACATACGATTATTTATATGTAGATTACATGTATATACTTATTTTAAAAACCACTATGGTAAATGTCACTATATTTGCTAACTAGATGTCAGCATAGGGTTTAGCAAATTCCTGGTAAGGAAAGCATTGTCATCTTGTTCTGACTACATTGTTGAAGTCCTTTGGCCAGCCATCCCTTATTTCCCCTCTTTTTTGCCATCTCTGTTCCCAAATCATCATACATCTGAGGATGATTGTAACAGCCTGGGTATCCAAGTAGTCTTAGTCTTACCCACCAGAGAAATCCTGTTATAATCTCAGTGCTTTATAAATATCAATTTAAATCCCTTAGAGTAAAATTTTGACTCCCCAGGAAGATATTATCCATTTTTGACCATGACTCTGGAACTTACTGGATACCCCCCACTACTGTAATACTATTTCATCTTAAATCATGTTTTTGCAAGATCAATAATATTAATTATTGTTGGTAATGATGTTAATAAAATATACATAAAAAAGCAGAAGTCTAATACTTCTGTAACTGAAGCAAGAAAGTATAATTTCAAGATTAAAACTTGTTCATATACAAGTGAAATGCACCACACTGTATTTTCTTACTGGACAATTTTTTTTAATGTGTCAACAATAGTGACTATGTTACATACTTTCCAAAATAAAATCCCTGCACTAAATCTGTATGAATACACGCTGTTTCTCAAATTGGCTACGTACAGAATGACTCAATACTCATTGACTTGATTTTCTTATGTACTTGAATGGTTGATTATAAACAGATTTTCATGGCTATCCCTGTGGTATTCATGCAAGGTTTTTTGATTGTTTAACTTGACATATTTTTCTGTGGCTATAAAGATCCTACTAGATAAGGGACATAGCTTGATGGCAGGTGATGGTCAAATGACCTGGTTGAGATATGAGTGGATGAAATGAGATGACTGGATGAGATAGGAAGCACCGTCTGCTTCGTGGCCAGTTTGTTGTAGTAAGATAGGTAAGTCTACAGTCACTCCAAGTCACTCAGCCCCAGGATAGGAGTTCTAAGACTGGGATAGGTTAACTTCTCAAGGGACTTGGATCAGAGACTAGGGGCAACTAATCCAGCTCCCTCATGCCAGTTATTGCATTGATCTGACTGAAACTAATACACATCAGAAATGATCATCCCCACCCCTCCCTCTTTTTTTTCTGGAAGTATTTTCCCAACATCTAAATAGGAAATTGAGCAGTTTCACTATTGGCACCTGGGAGTTTCTTTCAAGGTCTAGCTTGGGAGATTAGAAAACTTTAGCAATAATACAGCTTGTGAAAGGTAGTATCTGTAGTATCTGTTTTCTCAAGTTTGTGGAATTCCTATTTATATGATATGATAGAAGGCAGAGAAAGGTGCTGTAATCGTGTTTTGATGCTTTTTCAGTTTTCTCTCAACTGAGATTAAACTTGAATTATAACTACCGATCTCCAGGGCAAATTATACTCTGTAGGTTCATATCTATTCTTCCTCTATCCCTTGTTGCCAAATATAACCACCATTACTAACAACCAAAACCAAAACCATCAATATGATATAGGTAGTTTGTTTAGAACAGATAGTAAAAACAGTTTCAAAGGAGAAAATAAGATGCCACACAAAATGGCAGCATGTAGGCTATGGGGTCTGCATGTGGAAAGGGATGTTGGAGAAGTTTGTAGTCAGGGTGTCAGTCTAGTACTGCCTGATAATGAGACTTTATTGATTTTATGTGTATGTATACGTGAGCCTCAATAATTTTTAAAGTAACAGCTGGCAACAACTTCATTCAATGTGTTCCAGTTACCTTTTTTTTTCTGGTCCCTATATTAGCATAGGGTGCCCCATAAAGCTCAGGGTGTAGGGCAGCCTCCTTGATTTTCCAGGGACAACTCTGCCTACTAGAAGTTAGTCTAGGGTTAACCTATAATTTGCACATTACAGGGACTCTTCTAGGTAATGGATTCCTATCTGAGTTAGTCTGAAAGGAATGAGCTCTGATTTTCTGTGGCTCCTACCCAAATGCATACACCACTTACTCATCCCTTCTTTGATCCTGGAAGCAATATTTGAGGAAGTCAGTTCCTTAGCCTGGAACTGTTAGAGTTTTATATCAGGATATATTAAAGCTGCAGGCATTGCAAAGGTCTTTCCAGATTTCTGATATGATGAGTTGTGGTCAGTAAGTATGAGAGAGGAAAAGCTATCACTAGGAGGAAAAAGCTTTACCTTTTGTGTTCTTCTCCAACAATAAGTTCCATGATAATTGTTTCTTTTTAAACCATTCAATATAAGACCTAGCATGCATCATTGAGACTACTTAAATCCTGTCTATACAAAACCAAAATAAGAGAATCAATTAGCTTGGTCATTAAAGTCAAACTACTAGCCAAGTCAATGGAAAGCTAGTCAAATCAATTGTCCTTCTTTAGGTAAAGCAGATAACCTAAATGTTTTTATTTTTAACTAGTTTTTCTCATTGGATATAGAAGTAAAAGGAACTTTAGGGATACTAATCTAGCTATTCCGATCTATTTTACCAAAGAGGAACTTAAACCCCTGAGAACAAAAATGACTTACTCAAGACTGAACTCTGGTATCAGAGCCAGGTTTCTTACTCCATACTGAGGCCACATTGCCCCCTTGTTTGTGTCCCATGGACAGTTTAAAACTTTGTTTTATGGAACACTTAAATTCATGTGTGTAGCCTGAGTTCATTTCTCTTCTTATTAACCAGTTACCTATAATATTTAAAATCTGTTTTATTACATGGGAATATTGCATTTTGTTCATCAATACCCCAGCTCATCCTGAAGAACACGTCATTCTAAAGCAGACCTGCACAACCTATACTTGTAGCACACCAAAGGATTTCAGGTGACTGCTGAAAAATGTAGAGGAAAACATTCTCTATATTTTCCTGGGTCTCTGAAAATCCTTCGGTGGGCGCATGGGCCATAAGTGGCCCACAGGCTGCAGATTGTGCAGTCCTGTTTTAAAGGAATACTGACTTTATAGACAATCCTTTCCTAGATTATCAAACTTAATAAAGACACAAGAACTGAGACTGTGACAATTTTAAAATCTCTAATTTCTTAAATTAGAATTTTAAAAATTTTAGAAGTCTACTTTTATGATACATATATGTTGAGGTAAAAAAAAAAGGCAGGTGAAGGCTGCTTATTGGTCTTGTATGAATTTGCCAAAAAATCGTAATTCATCCAAATCAGTTTTTAAAATGTTACAAATATGAAATGTCATCTTAGACTCCACCCCCCGCCTCCACCTCCCTGGCTGACTCTCTTGACAACAGCAAATTTCAAAGCAGTCTCCTTGGAGCCAAACAACAGACCAAGTCTTGCTTTATATTCTATATGTATCAAATTCTCCTCATACATGGGTGAAAATGGGAAACATTCTATGCCAACTTTTTTCCTGCCAGTGATGACCAACTTTTTAGCTCAGGAGTGCCTCTCCTTGCTTAGACGGGGATTCACATTACTACTAATGGGAAATATAATCATTTACTTTACTCCAAAATTATTATTTTAAACCAAAAAACCTAGTTATATTATATACTTGCATTTTAGATGCCCTTAGCATAAAGTTGCCATTCAAACCAATAATGGCTTGTAAGCTAAAACTTGGAAGGTTGTTGGGGGAAGGAAATTTGAATTTAATTCTTTATTTATATCTTTATTTCTTTTTTGGTAAGACTTCTTTCCAAGTATTTTACACAAATAATTTTAACTTTAGTTATTCATTTTGGCTGTTCCTATAAACTTTGAAAATTGTCTTTAGGTCACATAATTTTATCTAATTCTAAACTTCCTTATTATGATTTATTTACAGATAATCTGGGGTTATAATTTTACATTTTAATGTGTGCCATTTTATCTCTAGCTTTCTCTCAATAAAGCTACTACACTGTTGGCTACAGAGATTACTGCTTCTGATGAAATTGGTAATACTTCCCTTACTTGATGAGTGTTTCCATCCTTAACCTTCAGAAACACCTGAAATAGCGTGGCAATAGTGCAAGGGTGGGGAACCTGTGACCTCAAGGCTACATATGGCCCTCTGGGTCTTGGGGTATAGCCTTTTGATTGAGTCCAAGTTTTACAGAACAAATCCTTTTATTAAGGAAATTTGTTTGGCAAAGTCTGGATTCAATTAAAGGGCTGCACTTGAGGACCTAGAGGGCCACGTGTGGCCATAAAGCCACAGGTTTCCCACCCCTGGCTTAATGCCTACAAAAGATGACTGTAGTTCTACTTGACCTTGACCAGTATGCTTCTTTCTGTATTTGTGTCCTCTCTTTTAAAATAGATAATCACCCCTCATTTTCAGAGAGGCAGTAAGTATTCTTGGAATAAACTAGTTTATAAAGTAATTTGAGGTAGTTAGAGGAAAATTCTTTCTAGACATGAAAACTATTTGCTACAATCTTCAGTATAGCATTTTGTAGAATGGCTCTATTTTTTTGGTAGACCTCCTTTGTGTGAGCATATATGTGTATGTATGTAATATACTTATGTGCACATAGAAAATATACTTATATAATGTACATATATACATGTGCACATACATGTACTATACACTGTATACATGTAATATAAATATATACATGTATATTACATATACATACATACATTACATATACATATATTACATGTACATACATATATTACATAAATGTATATACATATTTTTCCCTTTGAAACTGGATCTCCCTATCTTGCCCATTTTGAAACTGTCATGACCATTCATGTTGAAACTATCTCCACCATATCATAGTGGCTCTATCCCACTATTGACTGGCATGAAAATTTTGACCTCCATTTCTGACATGGGCCAGTTTGTCCCTCCTTAGGCACTCTGATCACCTCACCCCCCAACCCGGGGGTTCATCATATTGGTACTAGGCTTAGTATGGGAGCTTTTTTGACTCTAACCCAACTGTACCTCAGAACTCCCTGGCTCAAGCAATCCACCATCTTCAGACTCCAGGTAATAGGGATAATGTGTGTGTTCTACCATACTGATTATATTTGGGAAGAAGAAAAAACCTATGACTGCTATCTGAAAGTGAATGTCAGAGAACTGTACCAAGGGACACTGAAATCTTGAACCCTGGATCTCTAAAGAATAGGATTTGGCATGAGGTCTTTCTATCTTGGATCCTTCAGAAGTGGATTGGTTACTGCAGTTTTTAAAAGAAAAAGTCCTGTTTTCAACATTAAGATTATTCTACAGGATGGACCTCTGAATACTTTTATGGTAAGGTTCCATGGGATTGGATTCAAGTTATAAAATTATGTACAGTGTGTTTTAGGGCCACTTCATATTTGTTTTAATCAATAATATGGCAGAAGAGGATCTTGAAAGTCATCTACTATATCCCTTTATCTTCAAGATAATCTCAACTTTCCCAAATATATCTATGCAATTTTTAAAGCTCTTCTGAGAAGAAGTATTTTTTGGGAGAAATTCTTTTTAGCATCTCAACAAACTTCATTATGAGGAAAAATTTTCTTACTGTTTTACCTAATTCCTTTACTCTACACTTTAAATCTTTTTGTTCTGTGCTGACAGAGATGGAAACCAGTTTAATATCAACCTGGGAAAATGATCAAGGCCTATTGTATGTGAGAGTAACCTACCTCTTTGTTTTAAATGAAGTATGTGAAAATTCTTCAGTACTGGGATTTTGCTAATGGACCAGTCAGAAGCATGCTCATTTCTTCCCCTGTTGTACATAGCCGTTGATACTAGACCACTCACAATTAAAGGCCAGATCAGGAAGTCAGCAAATAGAAGGAAAAGTGGATCATGGAAATCTAGAGTAATTTGGATTTGAGGTTTATAAAAATACAGCTATGGCTCCAAGTAAAGCCTGAGGCAGCTCCTGTTTTGGGTAGCATTGTAGTCAGTTGGCCACATAGCTGAGCTCAGTGCTCTTTCTACCTCAACCATGACTCCAGCTAAAGGGGTGTATCCTCTCCTGCTTGCCAGGTGGTCACATTCATCCAGATGAAGTAACAAAACAGAAGCATCACAAAGGCATGCATGAATTGTAGAAACTTTTGTCTACTTTTAGACAACTTACATATAATAATTTTAATAATGCTACTTCTGCAATGTGAGATGTCCTCAATTCCCTTTTACCTGTCTACTCTAAAATTATCTCTTATTCATCTTCGTATGTCCTTGTTATCTCCCTCATTGGAATGTAAGCTTATTATGACTAGGGATTGCTTTAATCTTTGTATTTGTAAGTGCCTTACCCAGTGTATAGTAGGCACTTAATAAATCCTTGTTGATTGATTTTCCTATACCAGAACAGTACATCAGAAGAGAGGGACTCATACACTCCTAGTATATTAGCCCTGGAAGGAAGCTTGATCTTCTAGTCCAATTTCATTCACTTTTTGAAACTAACACCCAGAGACAGATAATGTCTTGCCCAAGGTCATATAGCAAGTTCTCAGAAGAGTCTGAAATAGAATTCGGATCCACAGACTCCTGGATCAGGATTTCTTTCCAGTGTGCTATGCTAGATCTAAATTCAGAAACAGGGAAATGGTAAGGTGAAGAGGGTTATGGGACAACTTTATCAGCCTGCTTAATGATCAGGAAAGGAGAGTACTGAACCTAGGATTCTGAGGATTAATGCTTTGATGGAATGGAAACATTACTGAGTCATATTACTTAAAGTTAGATGATATGAACACTTTGTTGTAGACTGGACTCTTCAAATTCTGGGATGAACATATTCACTCATCATGTTGTCTGTCTCTCCTTTGATAAAGGCTAACTTTTTAGAAATTGGTGTCAAAGGATGTATTCAGCACCAGGCTGAATACATGTGCTGTGTTGAAAGGGGCAGAAAATACTTTTCTGTGAATGGAGTTAGTTTCTGTGAGTTCTTTTAAAGGACTGATTTTAAAGTACAGCATCAGAAAAGACAAGAAAGAAAAGATAAAAAAAAGCCTCAGAACCTTGTGAAATTGGGGAAAAGTGGGAGTCACTTGAGGTTGTACTGGAGTAAGACCCTAGGCCAAGCATGAAGTGGAAGCCAAGAACAGATGAAAGGTCTTAGAAAACAATATCAGGATAGAATAAGAGACATGAGTTTGAGCTTGCAAAGGGGTAGTATTTTGAATGTCAGCTTACAGGGAACTGCTGGAGTTTGAATCTCCTGGTAAATCTCTTGCCATTGTCTTGATTTATTGCCATACCCCCTTATGTCATCAGACATTTAGATGTTTTTCTGAACTCCTGCATGTCTGTGGATGATTTTTCTGAAAGATAGGATTTCAATAAAAGATGTAAAAGCCCTTCATAGTTCATTTGACTTCTTGGTTTGTTTATGTCCACACATGGTTGATAAAAATACCCTAGCTCTAGCAGGATTAAAAAAAATAACACCAAACTAAAACACATAGCCCATCAAGGTATAAAATTGGAAACTGGCACAAATCTTTTCCCTCTGTTCAAATACACATGCCCCTAATACCATTCATGCTAACTGCATGTATTTCTCTAAAGGAAAAAAAAAACAATCTTTTAAATATACAACTATTATTTTATTTTGTCAATTGAGGTCTCAGGTTCAGGTTATGTTCATTTTCTATACATAAGTACTATCAAGCAGCAGTTAAAAATAAGTTGATTGACAAAATGGAAAATTTTGGGGGTGTGAGAAGAATGGGGTGGATATGGTAGAGACAAGAGAACTGAGTATTCCAAAAGTTTCAGCTTGGTTGGTTGAAACCATGCAGTATTATGTTTAGTTTACTTTGCACTAAATAGTACGGTTAACTTTTTCATTTGGTGAATTTTCACCCAAGTGCTAATCACACGTTTCTATAAATTATATTAATTTAACTTATTTGCCTAACTGTTGTTCTGCAGTGAGTAGCACGAATGTTCTCAGATTCTTGGCTGTGTGGTCTTGTTGCAGTTGGAAGCGGAACAGAAAACATCTGAAAAGCATTATTTGGATTATGCATGCTGGAGCATCTCATCTTACCTTTAGGATCTGCTTCCTAAGTCACAATTTTTCTCACCCATTGTGTTTAATCTTTGTGTCTGTACCCCTGTATGAGACTACCTCTGAATAGACTTTTTGGAGAAAAGACACTATTCAAATATAAACTGAGAGATTCCCCTAGGTGCATTCCCCTTGTCTTTTCACTTTAAGAATGAACTCAGATAATTGTGCCTAGGAAAAGGAAACGGGAAATAAAGATTTTTTTTTTATGATACTATTTTAGATTTAGAAGACAAGGAATGTTTGGTGTAACATAGTGTGCCCTTAAATGTCATTGAAAGATTTTTTTAGAAGATGTTTTAGAAATTTTTTTTTCTCTTTTCTAGAGCATGATTTCATCCATTGTAAATAGCACATATTATGCCAATGTGTCAGCAACCAAGTGCCAGGAGTTTGGGAGATGGTATAAAAAGTACAAGAAGATTAAAGGTAATTCACCTTAATTGTTGCTAAAGTCTCTTCTCAAATCTTTCTTAAGCAAATGAATTGTTGATTCTTTGAAATTAGTACCAATATTAAGCACGTAATAGTTTAAAGATACAGCACAACATATGTAATTTCTCCTAAAAAGAGGATATTTAAATCTTTAATGTGTTTAAATTCAGTGCATTAAAATTAGGTGTGTGAGAATGAAAAGTTATTTAATGAAAATGCTTCTGTTGCATTGTATGTAGTTGATAGTTTACACAGAATAGTCACCTGTCAAAAGATTCAAGCCTGTATCTATAGCTATGTAGATATATATAGGTAGATAAATATACATGTATTTATCTATATGTACATATGTATTGTTACATGGCATATTTTTTAAAGTACAACTGGCATAGAAAATATTTTTACTAGGTTTTGTTCAAGAATACTATATATTTGTCTTTCTGGGCTGAAGGAGTACTTGTTTAAATAATGATGGATTTATTGGAATGATTATGATGTTATATCGGATAGAATTTAGTCAGGTGGTAGTACCATATTTATTTACAAGTAACTGTACAATGAGTTTTGATATCCCAAATCCGCAAAGAGCTTTTTTTTGCACATAGTATTGAAGTGTCAGCCCCTTTAAAATACTATTTTTATTTTAAAATTTCCCTTATAAAATTGTTTGGGGTATTAGAAAATGCTGATGAGCACATTGTGGTAATGCTTTTAAGTTAATGTTCCCTGTATCTTTAGAGATTTATTTTTTCAAAGATAACAGACATGCTAAAAGGTTATGTTTTCCATTCTGCATATATTTAGTCCTTATTAATTTCTTCCTCATTATATGTATGTGTAAATACTGCCTTATCACCAGCTAACTGACCCTCTGTGCCAGAGCAAATACCAGTGTATGATGGGTTGAGGAGATGAATTTGATGAATTTGTTTTACAACTTGGAGATCTTCTTTGGAAAGGCAAGCTTGTAAAAAAACTCTTGTAGGATAGTAAACATTTTTTTTGTATCCATTTATATGGTTACCTTTTAAGAAGTGTAATACTGTGGATATATTTTTGAATGTGTGAAAAGAATAATACCTGTCCATTTGAACTATGTTTATGAAAAAGTCAAGGTGTTGACCTACACCTACACATGGGGAAATTAAACACTGAAATTGAATTGATATATTTCTTTTCAACTTATTCTAAAATCATTGGGACTCTTTTCTGGTTTGAGTACTTTCTATATGGTATTATTAATATTGCCCCTTGTGTAGCATACAATGAATAGCTCCTTCTCATTATAAAACGTTATTGTGTGGTTCACAAGTGTTTCTTTTTTGTAAATGTCTCCAAGTTTCTTTTGTTTAAGGGAGTTTTTTTTAAAGTGCTTGAACATATCCTCTTGGCTAAAAATCAAAAGAGTTATATAGTTTCAAGGTCATTTGGTAGATCACATTTTACTTTCTGTTATAAGCAAATTGCATTGAGCTTCCTAATTCAATAGACCAGGGTGTAATACCAATTTTAGAGGGACTGGAAGCCCTTCACTGTAGTGTTCTCATAGTTGCCACTACAGATTCCAAGTGTTTTGTGTGTGTGTGTGTGTGTGTGTGTGTGTGTGTGTGTGTCTGTCTCTGTGTGCATCTTCCACTTTCTTTCTTTCTGTCTTAGAGCATTCAGTTCTTTAAGCTCCTCCTCTCTCTTTTTAGTTAGTAAGTGCACAGTTAAAACTTTAAGTGCAGTAAAATCAGAATGAGACCTTGATTTCAGTCAAGGGGTCAAGGATCCAAACCTAAAGAGCTTGCCTGAAACTGGGTACACATACCATTCAAAGTAATGTAGCTATTCCTTGCTGTTTCACTGTGTGTATGGGTGTGACATGCACACATTTATGTGTGTGTATGTGTTTGAGAGAGAGAGAGAAAGAGAGAGAGAGAGAGAGAGTAGGAGGAGAAAAGGGAAGGTTAAGGTATGTGTGAAGTAAACACAAGCTGCCATAAAACAGTTTAAGTGGTGTTGATTCATCAACCAAAGGAGTGGGAGGAAAAATAAAGAATTCATGACAGGTATAGTGATATATGTAAAATAAACATCCAGAGAACTTCATTTAAATAACTTTCAACTCTCATAAAAGAGAATTGTTTCATTTATTTTTGGTATATTTGGTTTAGGACAATCTCTTCTGTGTGGTTAATTTTTTTCAGTTCAGGTTTAGTTTATAATAAGACATTTTACATGTAAAAGAGATAATTTAGTTCGTAAATTGCTAGTTCATATATGCTTTTTTCCTTCAAAATTTAGAAGAGATTTGTGATTTTCCAAATTTGGAAAATGGTAGTAGAAAAAAAAAGCAAACAGAAATCTGCCTGGGAATGCAAAGAGCTGGTTCTGTTCTCTTTTCTCCATTCTCATACCAAAGCAGCCAGTTTCTATGTACAATGGAAGATATGAAACACAGAAAGAAGAGAGCTTCAAAATAAGCTTAGTGATGTCACAAGCTAAAGTCAGGGTACAGTGTTAAATATGTTTCCTATTATCTGCTAATGTCTGTTTTAATAAAACAGTGGGAACTAAATGGTCCCTTCTTAATCAAAACCATGATTTCCTAAATGTAAGCTATGTGATTCCGTTACAAATTGCCACATATAGATCTCTTAGGTCAAGCTTTTTTCCCTTTCTCATAGAAATAAATAAACAGTAAAATAATTATATACTCTGAAAGATCAAAGAAAATATGACTAAAACCCAGCAAAAATAAAAGTCCACTGGAAAGAGGAAAAAAGCATCAGATTGCAGATTCTATATCTAATGCTTAAATAAATATGAGAAAGTGAATAATCAATAATTTGATATCATTAACAACAGATGTAAAAACTATATACAAGTGGAATTGTATGAGATTTGAAGTAAACATTCTCAGTATGCATTTTGTTGGACTTACTGTAAATACAGCTTAACTATTTATGCTTATTCTTTAAAAAGTCCTAAGTTAGTTTGGCTTAGGATGTTAGCTTTCTTTTCTGTAATGATCACTTTAGGATAGATTGTTTTCTCTTTAATTTCAGAGACAGTTATGGTTTACCCAGAGGTATTGGAGTTACTGTTAATGCTTTTAAAAAATTACTGAATAGGTTGCTTTTGTAAGTCTTTGTCTCTAATTCTTTAAGCCAGCTACCAGATTGTTTTATCATGTCATACTGTTGTGGAGGGTGATACAGTGGTTAAGAAATTACTCTTTATTATTCCACACACAGTACTATAAGGTTAGCCCCCATATAGCTAGCTGACTCTTTTGTAAGCTCATAATTTTTCCTATAAACAACATGGTGATGATTGTTTAATTATTAAGAGTT
Source organism: Potorous gilbertii (assembly GCA_028658325.1). NCBI lineage: Eukaryota > Metazoa > Chordata > Mammalia > Diprotodontia > Potoroidae > Potorous > Potorous gilbertii. The sequence continues at coordinate 226,199,600 of CM053771.1, read as the reverse complement.
TTGCTCCCAATCCCAAATGTTGTTTTTAGTGTTGCTTGACTAGATATAATCTATTGTGAAACTGAAATATTTGGATTTTTGGAATATTATTTTAAAGAAATGTGCTCTATGTAGTAATTTTTATTTTTAAGGAATTTGATCAATCAAGATGAAAGAGCAAATCTTTTAAAAAATTGTCTCCCTTTATAGCTGTTCTCACCTTAGCATGAGCTTGGTTTTAATTTTGACCTCATTATTATACAGTTTTAATGACGTGGTTCACAAACACAATCAAATACTAAACATTTATTGTGGCCTACTTCTGTGAGAAAACCAGACTATTAATTTAATTGAATATTATTTTATATAGTATAATACATTATTATATATAAATATTAATTTAATATCATTTTTAAATTTGCCAATTTATTAATTGGAAAGCATTTTATTAAACTCCTTCTGCATTTCACCTTCTGTGCTAGGTGCTGGACAGGAGTGTTTCCCAGTAAAGAAATGCTCATATAGAATACTTCTAAATCAGGTACAAATGAAGAATTAGAACTTTAATAGGACCAACTTAGTTTGTACTTAAAGTTTTTTTCTTCTACTGCTATTGAACATAAAGCAAGTTGTTTTGTAATTTTCAGACAGTTTATAATCTTAAATTCTATCTCGTATATAGCCTATGAATTAATTAAGAGGTCACTGGAAGTTCATCTGAACGTTGTTGAAGCTGTCAAAAATTGTTTGTCATATAATACTGTTCCTAGACATAGTGTTCAAGTCATGGCCTCCACGAAGCTAAGGTAAAATGCTTGATCACTTTACTGCCATTTTTTTCCCTCTCATTATTTTGCAAGATAAATCACTGATTGTTAACTGTCACATTTGTGCATTTGAGTTTATTTGCAAAATGTGGAAGCTGGGGTGATTTTCAAAAACCAGTGTTACTTACCATGACTGCCTTATTCCAGTAATCAGTGTTTTATCTGACCCTGTCTGATCCAGTCTTGTAAGATCAAACGTCCAGGCCAGCGAGCAGACAGTAAACAAAGCCCATGAAGGGTTTTGGTAAACATGAAGATTAGATGTTGAATGGAAATTAAACTCCTTGAAATATTCCTCTGCACTAAAGTGGTTAAGTGGGTCGTGATTAAAAGAAATAAGTAATTACTATCATTATAGTTGAAATGATACAAAGTTACCACATTTAAAGCACCTCTTGTACGCTGAAACGATTCTGTCATTTATAAAGTGCTGGCTCAATATTGTAAAGAAAATTCAGTGTTTCCTCTGGCTTATGCCACAAGAGAGTTCAGTTCTTTAAATACGGTAGGACAATCACTTTAATATCATTACAATCCTGTCTGAATGGCCTTGGGTCCCAGGTAGGACAATCACTTTAATATCATTACAATACTGTCTGAATGGCCTTGTTTCAGATCCTGTTCTGACCAGATTAAAATAATAAAGTGGTTTTTTTTCTCCCTACTTGGACATAAGAAGGCTTAGTTCTAGCTAGACAGGTGCTTCTTTGGTCAGAATATTGTCATTCACAACAGACCAAAGAAGCAGGAAACAACATTGATGTTTATGTAATCTTTATGTCTAAGTATTTAAAAAGGGAAACTTGGCCACCTGATTACATTGCTTGGTCTTGTTAAGAATGCGGAAACATCCTCCTTCTAGTAGACTGGTAGAAAAAACTAAATGGAACACCAGCTGCCTGCCTGTCCTTGAAGCTCAAATGATGAGGGAGGGATACTCGGACCAAGAGAGTGCAGAGGGAGGGAGGTGTAGTTGTGGTACATCCTCAGTTGGTGACCCATCCTTATGAAGGTGGTCCATCTAGTCACTGAAAACATGTCAATGACTTGCTCATGATCAGGTCTATCTGGTCCCTGGCATTTCTAAAGAAGAAGGCCATGTGAATTTGCCATGAAAAGTTATGAAAAGTATATTACAATGGGGTTCATTTCCTTTGCAGCAGTTGAGTAGTCTTGTTTCTTTTTTCATTCTGTGTGTGTGTGTTTATGAGTGTGAGTGTGTGTGTGTGTAGAGTGTGTGCGCGAGTGTGTGAGTGAGTATGTATGCGAGTGTCTATCTATTTACACACCCCTTCCCTTAGCTCAACAGATTTGGAAAGTTTGATCTTGACAGATGTTCTATTACTCTTAAAATCAAGATGTATACTTGATCTCCCAGAGTTGTGATGAGTTTTATGAAAGTAAAACCAAAACTCTTCCAAAATATATAGAGATGGCCAGGAGGGGAAAAGGTGGGGGGGGGGGGGAGCAGAGCAGGGGACCATTCTAGATGGCTGAACTTTAAAGTATCTGATTAATTGGGCTATGAAGGTTGTCAGGTTCCTTGACCAACACTCTAGTATCCTTGAGTGAGCTCTGGTGAGGGCTTTTACAATTTGATAAGTCTGAATTTTATCAGTACTAAAGAACCAACTGAAGGGTCTGTTATAAGGCCTATAAAGTCTTTAAGGTCTATTATATTTCAAAAGCACATAGTGATTCTGGTGGATAGAGTGCTGGGTCCAGAGCCAGAAAAATCTAAGCTTAAAACCTACCTAAGATACTTACTAGTTGTGTGACCCTAGGAAAGTTACTTCATCTGTTTCTGCCTTAGTTTCCTTAAATTCTAAAGTAGGAATAATACCTGACTCACAGGGTTGTGGTAAGAATCAGATATTTGCAAAGCACTTAGCACAGTACTTGGCATATAGCAGGTGTATAACAAATGCTTGCTCCTTCCTTCTCCTCTTAAATGATCAAAATAGCTCAAAGGCTTGGCTGATATTTCAGAACCACTGTAGAAGGAGATTCTAGATCATGCTGGAGGGCTTATCACAAATTCTGATCCTAACCTGAATATTTGGAGGCCTCAAAGACTTTTTCCACTCCATGCTTGTCTCCTCTCCCTTAAAACCAAATCTACAAAAGGTTTATATCTTCAGCACCTTTTGATTGGCAGATATTGCAAGAGAAATGCTCTTTGGACATTAGATACACCCCTCCCAATACTATTGCTATTCTTTGTTCTTTAGATTAATTTAGGTATGAACATAGTCACTTAGCAAGGGTAAATTGTAGCAGTAATCCAATGTTCATATTTGACCTCTGAATACAGTATGCTGCTCACTACATTCTGTTAATTACAGAAAATACTTCCTAAGGTAGTGAACATCACAGCAATACAGGAAGGAGATTAAAGAGGTTCTAAGAGAGGTCTCTTGTTATTAACTAGTCCCTTGGATTAACTAACATTTACTGGTGGTAGGACAACTCTAAGTTAGTACTTAGTGACTGTATTACATTTCTTATTAGATGCATATCAGGGTTTGCTTAAGATGTTTGAGAAAGCTAATCTTTAAGACTCTTAACTCGAGAATGGCATTAGAACCTAAAACTAGAATAATGACCTTTCATATTCAAGTCCCATAAGGTCTCATTCTATTTCCATTTATCAATAAAATTGAAATAATTGATATTTTTAAACAAAAGGTAAGATTTTAATGAATATATAGGTATCATATAGGTTAATGCTCTTTTGATTGGTTTCTGTTTCCAAGGCTATATGGGAGAATTACATAAGTAGCGTACTGACCAAAGGGAGAATTCTGCTGGGTTTGTGTTAGACTTCCTTGGCACTTTGGAGAGGTTGTGGACACCCCATTCATGGATATATTACTATAAGAATATGTAGCTTATGCATAACCGATTCATAACTTCTCATACATGTTCCCCACAAATCTTTTTTAGAGAGACTATTCAACTCATTGGAAACCTTCTTTTTCTCTTAATATTTCAGGGTTCTCCCTTTGGTCCCTCATAATCTAAGTGTGATTTCTCATTACGTAATGAAGCACATTATTCCCCTCTTTTATTGGGAACACAGCTTCATAATTAAAAAGGAAACCAACTTAAAATATAATTAGCCATGTAAGTATTTGTATTACACATGATTTTCTAGAAAATTCCTAATAAGTAAAGGAAGTAAGCTGACAATGGAGAACAGTTTGAAAGTAAAAAGGGCAATGGTATTCCAAAGAGGTGAATTGAGAATATAATGCTGGTAAAGGGAAAATATTCAGTTTTTTTTTTCCAGGCAGTATAATAGTTTGAGGTTTTTATTACTAAATTGGCAGAGGAATCTGAAGCTAAATTGCTTTATAGTTGAGGTATGTGTCCTGTGGGGTTTATATGATGGAAAAAGGATGCTGATAATAGGAGGAAAATACACCTAAGAAAACCAGTCATGTGGTACGATCACAGTGCCCACTGCTTCAGCTTTGGTTCTCGGCTGGACGCATTTCCCTTACAAGGCTTGTTTTATTAGGGAATTATAACTTGGCTTTGACTATTCAGCCCGAGGCAGAGCCTTTCCAAGCTAGGTCTCAACACAGAAACAAATTTTCTTTAACAAATTTAGAGGGTGAAAAAAAAACACAAAAAAACCCTTTAGGTTTGGGAGTCCTAAAAGATACCCATATGCCAAGCTTCGTTTTCTTTTGCCCTCTAGTCACTTCAAACTGCTTACATTTTCTTTAATTATATTTAGTAAGACCTTTTGGTAATAGTTTTTTTTTTTAATGGTGTTGGTTTGATGTCTGAGAAAAAAAAAAGATACTGCATGTGAATCTTTGCTTCTTCCAAACTCTGCTTGTCTTAACATTGAAACGATTTCATATTAGAAATTGATTTTTCCCCTAAATTACCTCCCTTCAGGAAAGCAAATAGGAATTTTTCTTCAATGATTCGGTATTTTTGGCATTAGGGCTATGAGATGTTGTTCTAGTATATCAGGGAAACAGTTTGGTTTTTTCTGAAATAAGTTTTCTTGTGTTTAGCAGTGGGTTGATGGTGGTACCATGTGGGCTCTTACTCTTAGCCTCCCCAACTCTTGGTCATTCCTTCCCTTGGGTGTGATTTTTTTCACCAGTCACTTCCTGGTCCCCTCCCCCTCTGGAAGAGCCACTTTCCTTTCAGATTTAGCCTCTGATCACAATGGGAAGGAAAATGACAAAGGCCCCTCCACCTCAATACTACCCTAATAAGGACTCCTAAAAATATACATATAGATTAGTAAAGTGATTGTCTAATAATTTTCCCCACAAATTAATAGCTTGAGAGGCAAAATACATGTTTAAATACAGAAATGTACACAAAATCTTAAAAAGCAGAGTAAGATTCTTGTGTCCTCCAGGAAGGCATTGTGTTCCTGCCCTTTTCAGAGAGGAAAGAAAAAGGGAAGAGAAGATAAGGAAAAATCCCAGACTTAGGTGTCAGGAATCCTGAATAGTTCCAGCAATACAGTCCAGCCTTAAGTCTTGTGAAAAATTTGGTTGAATGATTTAAGGTTGTGGAATCTCTATGCCTGCTTTTCTTTATGGCTCCTTTTGCATCTTCTGTTAGCTTATCAGTCAAAATTAGCCTAAATCAATGTGAAATGTGAGGACAAATCTTGGGGATTGAGAAGGGGAATAATTAGGGAAATAATTTCTGCAAATCTGTAGGCAATCACCTCTAGAGTCCCGTTACAAGTGAATTTAACACATTGAAGGGGACTAGTTGAAGGGCTACCTTTGCTCAATGTTGATTTTCATCATTTGATAGCTATGATCCTTCTCCAGTATTTTAAGAGTTTATTTCTTTGAAATTTGTCTATTTCAGGTGAATTGCCCTTCTTATTCTGGTTTGACTTTAAAACTTCCAAGGAAATATCTAGTTCAGCTACTTCTTTTTAGTAATGCGTTGTTTGAGGTCTTGGAAGGTAAGGATTAGTCCACTAGACTTGGCAAAACCAGAATTCAAAGTCAGATCTACTGACTCCCAGTAAATGGTTATTTCTACTTAATCATTCTGCCTCTTTAATGTGTTCTTTAAATCACATCATACCTCTTTACAAACTAGTTTTTTAATGCAAACAAAACAAGGAAAAACTGAGATTAGTCAGTATCATTAGTCAATATCATTTCTAACTGATGAGGACTAAAATAAATTTCTAAAATACATGACTAACCAACCAGAAATTAAAACTATGCTATGGAATGACATCAGCTAGAAGTTTTGGTCAGATGTTTTATGCTCATTTACATGGGCCAGACATCTGGATTGTGTGGAACAAATGGCTGTCCGTGTTTTCATAGGCACCATTCAAATGGTGAATCTAGTCAAATTGCTGAGTCAGGGGACCAGGCTTTTTTGGTTGTGATGTAAAAAAATTCACATTTTTCCTCTAACCTTGCTTAATTCATTGACATATCTTCTAGAATATGCTACCCTGAGTTCTTCCAGGAAGTCATACATTAATCTTTCATCGCCTTTTTTACCTTCTAAATTTGTGTGGGCATATACATATAGTATGTACACATCAATCATAGATAGAAGAAATTAGCCTTTTTGCAGATGGGGCAGAATTTATCAGCCTGTGAACCTATTTGCTCAAAACAATTCAGGGTTTTTCGTCATTAGACTCAGGTACATAATTGTTTGCTTGTTATCTCCATTAAACAGTGAGCTCCTTGTGTCTCTTACCATTCTTTGTATCCCCAGTGCATAGCACAGTGTCGAGCATATGGTAGGCACTTAATAAGTGTTTTTTGATGAACTGACACTGAAATTCCTTGCATATTTATTCAATGATCATTTATTAAGTTACCTCCCTGGCTTTGTAGACATAAAGATACCTGAACTTCTGATAATTATGATGGACAAAACAGAGAACACTATGAGAGGATATTTGTGAGACTTTCTTGCCTTGTAATAGAATTTTGTTGAATTTGAAGACTAGGATAAGAGAATTACTTCCTTTTTTATTTAATGTTCGTTCTCTTTAAGTCTTATCCATATGCCAACTTGTATACTCACGTTTTAGATTCCTGTTGTGTATGTGAGCTACTGTACATTTTTATCTGACTTTCTCTTTAGACATGTACACATAAATTAGGTAGTCCTTACTTTCTCTGTGCCACAAAGGTTACTATGCCTTCTGATCTTGGCTTCACTACTAACCAGCTGGGTGAGTCTCTTAATCTCTCTCAGACTTAGTGTCTTCATTATAAAATGAAGGTTTTGCTCCAAAATATTTTTTCTGATCTATCTCTTAGATAGCTGTGAAATCAATCGATCAGTAAATATTTATTAAGCACCTACTATGTGCCAGGCACTATATTTAGCACAGGAAATACAATGCAAAAAAGAATGACAGTTTCTGCCCTTAAGCAGCTTACATTCTAATGGGAGAAGACAACACATAAAAGGAAACTGAAAAAGTAGGGGGTCAGGGAAGATATTGAGTTGAAGGGTATAATGGAATCCAGTTCAAATGAAGAGATGATTGGTCTGGAAGTTATCTTTAAATGGAGGCTTTGGGATGAGTTCTTTGTTCTCATCAGTATCCTCTGATTGGAGGGTACTCAGGGTTTTACATGCAAGTTGTTTTTATAAACTCAGGAGATAATAGATTCACCGTATCTTATCATTTGGAATATTGGGATTATTTTTGACTCTTCCTTACCTCTCATATACTGTCATTTACCTTATCCTATCAATTCCAACCCCACCATATCTGTTCCTTCCGTTATTCTCATGGTTTTCGCTCTTAAAAATGCTTTCATTCTCACCTGAATTATGGCTTTAGGTCTCTCTTCAGTGGACTTGGTCTTATGAAATTCTAGGTACAAGACAGTTATGATCCTCCATAAAGTTTTTCTTTCCGTTGATAATTTTAGGCTTTTATAATGGACCATCTCTAAGTAGGAAGAATTATAGCTTGGCGGTTGAGATGGGTATTTGAATTTTGACTTGGTTACTTACTTGCAGCCTCATCTTGGGCAAGCCCCATAGCTTGTCTACGCATGTGTTTCCTCCTCTCTAAAAGGAGGGTAATGATTATACTGCCCATTTTGGAGGTGGTTGTGAGGGAAGTGATCTGTGGAAAGCTGAAAGCACTTAGTACACGTGACTTGCTACTGTGAGAATATCTTCTCTGGGGAAAGGTACTTTAGGAAAAGTTTATGTCCTTTGAAAGGATGTTCAAATGAAGAGGCAAGTATTATGGGGAGAAATTGTCTTATGAACACCACTACCTTCCCTTTACCCTAACATTACTGCTTGCTGAAGAGCTATGAGCTAGATATTTTGTTGAAGTAATAAGAGAAGTAGGAACAAATAAGTGATCTACCTCTGCATCCTGAATTTAGAAATTCAAATATAGATTTTTGAAAAGGAAAATTCCTATTCTTAACTTTCAAGTTTCATGAAAGATAATCTCGGGTTTGCTTGTTAATCAGTAGTAAGTTTGAGCCAATCAGGATAAATACATGAGCCTAGAGGGGAGAAAATACATTTGATTTGGATCACTTGTTTTTAGGGATTAGGAATCAGACAGTTTAAATGAGAAGGACTCATTTATTTAGTCCAGAACTGGCTGGGGGATTCTTTATGGCCTTTAAAACAATCTGCTATTCAACTGACACTTCATTTTTTCCTCCTTTCCTGCAGATATTTGGTGCTCTATGGACACAATTCTAAAACTTATAGCATAGATCAACTAAGCATCTATTGTTTGTAGATCAATGAGCTTATAAAAACAATATATAGGAAATTCTTTTTGTCCTCATAGAGCTATTATGATCTTATTTGAAAATAGGATATGCATGTAAATATGTAATAATAAAATAATTTGTGATTGAGGCATAAAAGAGATGTAAACAAAGTACTTATTGATGTAGTGGGGATCCTTATTGCACAGCCCAGATCACAGAAAGCTTCCTGGAAGATTTTAAGTCTATTTTCCATCAACTCTGTATTTATCTTGTAGACACTGATTTATGAATACATTGTTTTTCCCATTGGACTAGAAGCTGGTTAAAGGGAGGGATCACTCTTTTTTGGAGGGAAGGGAAGGCATTACTGGTGCTTAGTACAATTCAAAGGACATTATAAATGCTTGTTGGCTTTATTGAATTCATGTTAGATGTGGTATTTGTGCTCAACCTTTTAAAAAACTAGGGATGGTGAGGTAGTGCTTTCTAGTTATGAGGGACAGACAATCTTGGCAAAGGTATAAAAATGGGCAATAGAATATTGTAGATGGGCAGTTTTTGTTTTATTAAGCTATAAACATTTACTAAGTGCCTGCTAGGTACCAGGTACTGTGCTAAGTGCTGGGGATACAAAGAAAGGCAAAGGACAATCTTTGCTCATAGGATCTCACAATGTAATGGGAAAAGAAGTATGTAAAAAAAAGGATCTGAAAAGTGGAGGGAGGGAGGGAGGGGAGAAGGAAAGGGGACCCTGCTGAAGGGTATATTGAAATCTTTCAGTCAGTTGTTGCATTGGACCCCCTCCTTAAATACAGAATCTGGGAGGAGATTTCCTATGTCTATCCAGTCATCATCATCAAATAATCATAGTAGCAGCTAACATTTATATAGCACTTAGTATATATTGGGCACTATGCTAAACACCTTACAATTATTGTCTCTGAGAGGTGGGTACTAAATATTATCTTTAGTAGACAGAGGAGAAAACCAAGGCAAACAAAAGTTGTGACTTACACATCTAGAAAGTAAGGCTGAATTTGACAACAAGCCTTCCTAATTCTAGGTCTGACGCTCTATCCACTGTTCTACCTAGTGTGCCCCAGAGGTTTAGGGTACTGACTTATGAGTTTTAGAGTTGGTTCCAACTTATAGGAAGATGAGTTTCTGGAGTTAATGATGAAATCCAGGAAAGTAGCCAAGTGGGAAATGATGACCAGTGTGAGTAGGACCATCCTCAGTAGATTAGAGAGGGAGGCAGAATGGAAATGAATTGCTTGGCTGTGGCTTCTGATGATACCAAAATTACAAGTAGTGTTCACCAGTCATTGAGTTGGCTTCAGAGTGGTCATAAATCAGGCCCACTGTGGATGGTTAACATGAGGAAAATTCTCAAACTTGGTAATTTCTCTTATTCATTTCCTATTGACATTCTTCATGTCATATGAGCATAAATTCCAGGATTAGTCCATTTCGTAGTTTTATGGAATCCCACCAGTCTGCAGTTCAGGGTTAGAAAAAGTGGGAATGGTTTCTTGGTGATCCCCATTTGAGAACTGAGTTGTCAGTTGATGGTGGTTGAAATGAGAGAAGAAATCCCAGGATTTATCATCTTCTCTGTTCATTGGATAAGTAGGTTCTGTCCTTTATAATTCCAGGAAGTGATGGATTAGACAATAACTTGAGTTCTTCTGAGGATTCCTCAGGGATGGATTAGTGATCTTGAAAGCATTCTCTTTGTAGGTCATTCCTACTTCTCTGGGTAGTTAGAGCATCTTTGGGTTTAATATATTGATTCTGGTTGAACTGAGAATGCAGTTTCTGAAGCTATGCCTATTCTCCTTAGTGAAACTGTCAGTCAAAACTTGGACTTGGGCTTTGGGAATGAATCCTCCTTATCAGATTCTATTGATTTCCTAAGTGAATCTGATTGCTAAGTTTCTCTTTTCTTGAACCCATAAAGAATCATGTACTATGACAACGCCATTGTAAAAATGGATGGGTCATGACTAGGTGTCCTAATCTGAGTTTGAAAGGGAGGTCTTGAAATGGTCTATAGCTTTCCCAGGGATTGAAATCATCTTCTACCTGCTCTAAAGTGGAGAATAGGTGAGTCAAATCAAAAGAAGGTCTGATGGGAAATTTTAAAAAATATTTTGTATTTGTGTATAAATATTTGTGGATAAAGTTCCAAATGTTTTATGACTGTTTACAAGATGATTTTTGTTTGTCTACCTCTCTTAGTCAAGTTAGAATTGTTAAGTCAAACCCATGGAGAGCCCCAGATCTCAAATAATTTGCTCAGGAAAATTATAAAACCTACTGTTATCTTCTGGTAAAAGTTCTTCCAAACTCGTTTTTTAAAAAGTATTTGAGAAAAATATGACAAGTTAAAATAATAATTGCATTTCTTTGTAAACCAATGCATTTACAAATACTGGGTGTTTTGATTAAAACAACTATATCAGGTTGGAATTAGCTAGGAAATTCAACCTGTTAATTACTGTAATTATTATACCCTTATGAAGGTCAATAAAACATTTAAAGAGGCAGATATTAATCAATCAACAAGCATTTATTGTGAGTCTACTATGTGTCAGGCTCTGCATTATGAATACAAATATTACAGTGAAAGAAACAATACCTATTCCCAAGGATTAGTGATTAGCCACTTGTATAATTTTAGGAATATGAAATTAACTATCTAATGTTATTTTGGATAATGTTAAGTGCTCATTGTGTGAGTATTGTTAGTTGAAGAAATAAGTAATTTCTTATAAAGTTGCCATAATCTTAGGGGACAAAAATGAAAGATGAAATAGCAAAAACTTTCCCTAAATATATGCAAGTTTAAAACCATGACTTTTAAGAGCAAAATGACAACATGAAGTTTTTTTCCCCTAAATGTCTGAGAAATAATGGGAAGCATCAGGATACATAGATGTTCACAACTGCACTTTCTAAGTATATTAACAATTTTGTTTTAAATACTTTTAGAGTGTTTGTCAAGTGTGATGTTTGGTTATATTTACAAGAGTATTAGCTGAAATGCTTAGTATTAGAATGTTCTGATAAGGTTTTTTTTTTTAAGTTAACTTTCCTCTCCCCTTTAATTTTTTTGTTGAAAATCTCTATAAGTATATCAGTTCACTTTTCTGCCATAATGTTATTATCTATTAACCCCATTGACTCTGTCTTTGATAATGCAGGATTTTATAGTGTCTCATCCTGAGCAGTCAATCTTATTGAGTACCTCTGTGGTTGTAGATCATGTAGGGAATTAGAATTACATAATTTTAAAGCTGCAAGGTAATGCTGCATATACACTGAGCTTAAGCTCTATCCTAGACTGGAACATGGGACAGCTAGGTTGCACAGTGGGTAGAGTGCTGGGCCTGGAGTCAGGAAGACTTATCTTCCGAGTTCAACTATATGACCCTGGGAAAGTCACCTGACATTGCTTATGTTCATCTCCTTATTGGTAAAATGAACTAGAGGAGGAAATGACAAACCATTACAGTGTCTTTGCCAAGAAAACTCCACATTAGGCCACAAAGAGTCAGACATGACTGGAAACAACTGAAGAGCAAGAATAGAACTGATTTTTCTTTATATTCTCTTGCCATCTGTTTTTCTTTTGAAAGAAGAGAATGGGGTAGGGGGGACTTTCATCTAGTAAATAGAGGATTTTGGTTATTTGGGTGCTAGTTAATTGAGAATTTACTGTGTATTTAGAGAACTTCTAATTAGGTGTTTAAAAAATTGCATTAAAACTGTGAATTGATCAGATGACCCTACAGAGTGAACCTCACCCTTTACTTCTTATTTCCATAGTAAAACATTGCTAATTTGCTTGCCTAGCAAGGCTTTCATGAGAACTAATGATATGTTTGTAAATGGTTTTGATTCTTTCCAATATGACTGACTGGTAATCACAGGTTACTGTAATAATATAAAATAGAATCAAATTGACTATTACTTTAAAATAACAGATTTCCATTTAAGTTCAGGGTAGTTTCTTCTTAATAATTGAATTTATAGATTAAAAAAGAAAGATGATTATGACAAAGTAATATGCATGAATGCTAGGAGGAAGTGCTTTCAGATTTGTAGAATGATAGTCACTGAGTATAATAACAATTATTATAAAAACAAATTAAATTAAATACAATTTAGGGGAAAACTTTCCCCAAGTATGTTTTTGCTTTCCTTGTGCCCTTCTTATATTGACACTAAACAATGATATAACTTGATTTTTTAAAAATGTTCTTGGCTATCTAGAGTGCTCTGAAAATCCTTGAAATAGAATGTAATTTTGAAGCAAACTCATTAGTAATTTAAAGAAATTCCCACAGACTTTTAACTCTCTAGCTAATCACGTATGTGCTTGGAAGTGTCGAAGCATTCGATTGACTTGACTTGAATGTTTAGGAGTCATTCTGGAGCACGTTTGTTCTGGTCCTCTGAATTTGGACTCAGAAGACCTCTGTTCAAATCATGCTTTTGTGCTTAAGTAGCCAGGTGACCATGGGAGGGATGCATAATGTCTCTGAGCTTAAGGTTCCTTGTTTACAAAATGGGAAAAATGAGACTTGTACTACCTACCTCTCACAGGGTTGTTATGAAGAATGCACTTTGTAAAACTGAATGGCTTAGAGGAATTTGAGAAATTGTTATAACCTTGAAACCCTATATATGGCATAGCTTTCATGGGCCAGCTTTGGAGATTGGAAGATTCCCTATGTGAACCTGAGTGGTTGTAATATAATGTCTCTTAAATTACTTGGAATGTCCAGTCAGCAACATAACTTAAATCCTGTGAAGTCTGATCTGAAACAAAAATCTTCATGGACTCCCTGAGCCAATCAGAAATACTGGGGAGGCCCCAAACTTATGTAGGTTCACTAGGGGTCTTTCTTTAGTTCAAATGCTGTAACTAGGAGGAGTGTCAATGAGTCATTTCTCATATTGTCATGGGTGGTGGAATACTAAAGTCTTATGAACCAGTGATTTGCTCCTATGGATGACCTCACCATGTACAGGAAGATACAGTAGAATTCCTGTACAGTAAAATCACTGTCACTCTATCATCATGCTGCATCTCATACTCTTTTGGAACTTGACTGTGCTGGTATGCATAAAGTTGGAAAGGCAATTTATCCCACCCTGCAATTTGACATAAGAAACTTTTATTAGAAACTTTCTGCTGTGGAAATTTTTTAAGAATTTAAAAAATTTTAAAGTATAAGAAAATAACAAGGATACCAAAAATAGAAAACAAACAAATCTCTGAACCTAGTTTAATTACCAAATGCATATATCGCTAGAGGTACCTCTAGTTTAGGTTTTCTTCTAGTGTTCTGATGCACAGTAGCAGTACATTGTTTTTTCTGTTAAAGTTTGATGGTTCTAGCAAAATTATGAAAAACATTTATATACATCACAGTGATTCTGAAAATGAAATCCTCAAAATTTTAAAAGAAAAATAAGATGAACTAAAACAGCCCCTCAAAATATGCATTTCTGCAAGTAAAAAGGAAAATGACATTTGTCTTTAAAAATAATGTAAGGGGAATTATTATTTATTTTTGCTTCCAGTTATTAAATATTCATATCCTCATTATTAAATAAGTTCTTTGTATCATGGCTACTTTCTGGGAGAAAAATGATCTAAAAACCTAGTTATGTAGTCATATGGACACTAGCATCAATGCTTTTGGAGTTCAAATCTTCACACCAGTATTTACTACTTCTAAAACCATCTGTAAAATGAATATAGTAATACTTGAACTACCTCTATCGTGGGAATATAATGAAAATATTTTAAGTGTTGTATATGTGTTATTTCTATGACAATGTGAATTGTTAGAATTATCTGAATTATAAGCTTTTAAAAGTCAGCCCTATGTTAGCTGAGAGAGTGGTAAGCATTTAAATTTTAAAAATACTCTAAGGGTTCTCCTGAAACTTGTATAGAGTAGAAGGTTTTATCACTACAGAATATTTGGAAACCACTTTTCTCTCTTTTTGATGGAATATTCTTCGACTTAAATGTGCTGTATCAGGAGAGAATAAACATCACAGAGGATGAGTTGTTGTTGTTTAGAGTTGTTGAGAGTTTGAATACTGAATTTTAGAAAGTGGTTACCATTGGATCAAAGAATGTGGAATTACTAAAAGATTTTTTTCCTAGAACACCAATATTTGGGAATTCCTTAAGAAGGCATTTGAGTAGAATGAAAAAAATGGTGAATCTTCTGCTTTTGAATCTTTTTAAGATCAAACATCATTTATTGTTCTAATTGATCCTGGCTCAGGCGAAAATATATATTGTACATTGGGAGGGTGGCTCAGGAGATTGAACGCAAGGCTTAGGCTTGCTATATCCTCAGTTCATGATGTCTCTACTTTATTTGCATAATGAGAATAAGAATAGTTCCCCTTTGTAGAATGTGTATAGATTAACAGAGGATATCTAGTTCTTTTGAATATGTGTGTCCCTGGGTTTTGTTCTAACAACACTTAACTCATTTAATAAATATAAATTCCTTAAATGGGAGATGATTGAAAGGTGTTGCTCATAAAAAGTGTGATTGAAAATCTGTGGACTTTCATAAACCAAATAATTTTGAGGGAATTGTATTAGAAATTCAACTTTTAAAAAATTCAAAGTAAGCTGTTGATTACTTAGAGAGTTTATAAGACTTAAGTCAGTCTACTGCATCCTAACCCTTTTATTTTAGCAAGCAATACAACCTGTTACTTCCTTCTTTTCAAGAACTGATCCTTTTATTCACTAAATAGATAACAAAATGATAACCCATATTAGGGTAAATTTAATTGTATGTAGAGATTTTTGATAAGCTTTTTTTGGTCTGCATTCATATCTCAATCTTTCTGAAAAACAAAGAAACATAATTCTTTCTTCAAATAATTTTCTTCTAAAAGCAGTTGAATAGATAGTGGAAGATATACTGTTTTAGGAAACTGTTTATTGTGATGTTCATAGTTTTTATAAAGCTGGTTAACAGTTAATTTGGTAGGAAATATTGTCCTTGTCATTTCCTGATAATCATGAACTATGCTATTGCCTACAAACTTCACAGAGAAAGCACCTGGTACTTTGTACCTGAAAGTCACCCAAGGAGATAATGGAGCTTTTGAATATGGAAAGAGTTCAGATTTGCATAGTTGTTGATTTTTCTCTTGGTTATCCAGTAAAATGTATTCCTCAAATAATTTCAACAATATGAAAGCAGTCAGTAGTTTTGATTTGGAATCTTTTCTAGTATGTTTTAATTGAAGAGATTTTTGCATGTGGGTAGAAGTTATTTTCACTTACAATACTCTAAAGGTACTTTCTTTACCTTTGTACACATCTTGAAGTAGGGAGAAAAGGTCTATTTGAACATACTCATGACAAAAGCATGATAATTCAATATTAGCTCTTTTGGTAGCAAGTATGTGATTTAAAATGACAAAATTTCATTTTTATCTTTTGACAGTGGAAAGAGTGGAAAGAGAAAACCTTTCAGACTATTGTGTTCTGGGCCAACGTCCAATGCATTTACCAAATATGAACCAGCTGGCAACCTTGGGAAAAACTAATGAACAGTCTCCTCATAGCCAAATTCACCACAGTACTCCAATCCGAAACCAAGTGCCCACATTGCAGCCCATCATGAGTCCTGGTCTTCTTTCTCCCCAGCTCAGTCCACAATTGGTAAGGCAACAAATAGCAATGGCCCACCTGATAAACCAACAGATAGCTGTCAGCCGACTATTGGCTCACCAACACCCTCAAGCCATCAACCAACAGTTCTTGAATCATCCCCCCATCCCCAGAGCAGTTAAGCCAGAGCCAACAAACTCTTCAGTTGAAGTTTCTCCAGATATCTACCAGCAAGTCAGAGATGAGCTGAAGAGAGCCAGTGTCTCCCAAGCTGTGTTTGCTAGAGTGGCATTCAACCGTACGCAGGTATTACTTTCTTTACTTTTTTACTTGCATCACAGATGCTAAGGGGGGTGAACGATTGATTCATAATGCCTGGGAGAAAATGGTGACAATCTGACATAAGTGCTATAAATCCTTTAATATGAAGTAGGTAGATTTTCAGCTCAGTTAAATATCTATAGCTAGTGGCTTCACATTATCCATAGGATGGTTATGTTTACTGGTAATATAATATAAAATCATATTAAATTCATTATTTATAAGTTTTTCTCAGAGAATTTTTAGATGATTTGATAATGAGTTTAATTCTAAGAAGGTTTGTGAATATTCCTTTTAATTGCTACCTATCTCTCTACTAAAGAACACCAAAGGCCTTTAGCAGCTTTATCCTAGTCTATAGTGATTAGAATTGTAGTTAAGGAAGATTGCAGTCATCTCTAATAATACTGTTGAAATCTGCTCTGCTAAACTACCCCCAAACTAAAATCAGAAGAATGAATTTAGAATCCAGTTTTGTGTTTTTTACTTTTATAATATACTCCTTCGTTTTGCTTCTGGGAGTTATCATTTATGTACATGAAGAAGCATTTCTTGACAAATCAACATTTTATTTCCAGGTCTATTTGAAACTGTTTGTTTATGTGCTGGCTACATATAAAAATTGGAAGCACGGTTGTCTATTGCTTTGAATTGTAAAAGATAGGTGAATAAGTTAAAGAAAATAGATTTATTAAGTGCTTAATACGTTCTAGGCTTTGGGCTAATAGCAGGGGGCACAAATAAAAGCAAGCAAGATATTTCTTGCAACAAAAGTTCATCTATTCTAAGATGAGGAAGACAATAGATAAAGGGAATCTGTGAGTGGAGAATGGAGTGTGAGTGTAGAAATTAACTGAAAGGGGCTTAAGGTGAAGCTGTCTTATCAGAACTGAAGACCAAGGGGCAGATTCTAAGGTTGCATGGGGAATATAGAGAGTGATTTTTTGAATGATAGCTAGAGGCATCACAGAGCCAAATTTCCACAAGACAGAACACAAAAGCTTATTTATGGAGTCAGGTGACCCAGGGAAGCATCCAAGGCTATTTGTAGATGGTGGGGGAATTGTGGATGATGGCTATAGTGTAAGAAGCATGGTGAGTCAATAACTACGATGTTAAAATACAGGATGTAATACTTTTTATCCAAATGGAATGAGGCAGGACTAAAGACCCTATCAGCATGTTGTTATATAGTTTGGTCTCCTGAAGGTCTTTCCTAGCCCATATCTTTTTTCCATTTTTATTGATTAATGATTTTGGTGAGGGGGCCATTGCCATCTTGAAAATAACAAGTATAAAATACTCTGATTGAATTGTGGAAGCACAAATTTGCTTTTTTTCTTTTTTCCAAAAAATCACTTTCAATCAATATGAGTTTGACTTCATGGACTAACCTTGAAGGTATCAAATGGAAACTAGATAGGAATGTAATATGTATTTCCTTTTAAAATTCTGTTTTTAATTTAAGAGGGCTTTTCATCACATGAGGATCATAGCCTGTTGTGTATAAATCATGACATAATCAAGGTAGATGATATTAACAGAATGACATATTTTGAACTTAAGCAGGAAGTCGTTGGGCCTATGACTGAACTTTACTATCAGGTTTTTAGTAAGTAGCAATCAGACTCCTTTTTATGGGAAGTCCAGTTAGTAGAATCAGCTATTTATATGTGGTGTAATACCTTGAAGGAAAAACCAGGGCTAGCACACGACAGAATAGTAACAAAATATAACTCCTGTTTGAAAGGAATCTTTGCTTCGTATCTTCAGATAACACAGAGAATTAAAAACCATCTTTTTATTTTCAATGGACACCAAGAGCAACTTACAATTTTTGAATTTAGTTGGTTTGCTATGTAATGTAATATACTTTTAATTCATTGGGATGATCTGGAAATAGTTCAGTAACATCTCTCCTATGTCCAATATCAAGTCTAATATAAAATGCTCTGTACATCTTGTTATCCAACAATTCATATTTCCACAATCCTTTAGATATTTGCATAGAAAGGCAAGCTATGGTGCATTTAAAAATAATTTGTGTATAACAGTCACAATTGAAAAATGTAGCATTGTGAAATGCTTCTCTGCTTTTTCTTTTCAAAAACATTTTAACCAAAGTATATTCATTCATAATAGCTAACCTTTTTGAAGGAGCAATTTCTGTAAAGATGAAGTGTTTAATTAAGCCAAATGCTTCCTTATAAATCTGACCCATGTCTCTTTAGCTCTTTCAGTTAAATAATGAGGTAAAATAATAATATTAATTAATAGAGCTCCCCCTTTTGAGACTGTCTTTAATGAATTTTAATCAATCAAGTCTCATTTAAAAAAAAAAATCACCAAAATACAGCTTGTTTGAGAAATTGACCCTCCACCTACACTTTAAGGCAAATTCTACCTTTGATTCTTTGTGGAATCAGATGAAACTAGCTTTTATCAATATGATGGTTTATTTTTTTTTCTTATATCATCTCCTTTAATTTGATGACACAAATATATACTGCCTACAAAAGAAGATAAAAATAAGAAATTTCTGTTTTGGAGAAGGGAAAATTCTTAGAAATATGAAACATCAGACTTGATTAGCAGTGCCTTGGGGGATTAAATTCACATTATAAACAATCCTGAAAACCACCATACCAGCAAACCAGCTCTGTAACATGGGTACAGAATTCATATAATTGAAGTGGCAGTCTCTGGGAAATCATCAGACTCTTGATCAAATTTAGGCTTCAGGTTAGTGCCACTGGGTATCAGAACAGCATGTGATTTAGTGCTGTGTGAGACCTTACTCTTCACACCTCGTTTTACAAATGAGGAAAATGAGGGACAGAGATATGTAATCACTTGCCAAAACTTACACAACTAAAAAATAACAGAGCAGGGATTAGAACCTATGGTTATACTGTATTGCTTCAGTAGCATGTTATTTTATATTCTGGCTTTCCTTCCATTTACTTTATAATTGTCCTGAATGAAAAGTTTACCTGCATGTTTTTCTATTTCTGAAGACTCTAATGCCAGACGAATTTCTGTCCTAATAGTTTTTGAAAAATGATGAGATAATGTAGAGTTACGATGAACCTATAATACCGTGTCACACACACAAGCAGTAACTTAATAAGATCTGTAGATTACGTGAATGATAATGTCACAAGCATTGTGTCAGGGTGACGAAGTGAGATGATATGTTCGATGGTTTCAGTTCAAGTAGTACCCTCTGTTCAAAAATCACAGGTCACTGTAGTCTATTTTGGGGGAAAGTAATGGTGTTTCATCTTTAAGTTCTCCTCTATGCAAAAGTGTTATTGATGGCAGAAGGAAACATGGGGTAGCAAAAACCCAAACCAAAAATGTTGTCATCAGCATTATCTTTAACTTACATGTCCTATTGGTCTTTTTATAATTCAAGAGGACTGTATAAATAGTAGTGTACTTTATCCCATGTTGAGTTTGAAGAATGACTGATATTCTTTATCAAAATCAACAAAAAAAAATTTTTTTTCAGGCCTTAGATGTTTCTTGTAACACCCACTCCTAAAAAAAGACATTGGATCTGGGGTGATGTGATAGCCACCTAACTTCATTTAAATTTAAAAAAAAATCTTAATATACCTGAATATCTAGTTTTGTGGGAATATTACTAGCTAGATTTTGGAGCATGTGCACAATGGAAACAAAATATAAGCAAAATTATAATTTTTTTTACTAGTTCTGTTTACAATATTCTGTCAGTAATGCTGTTGATGAAGTCAGTAGGAATAAAGAAACCTAAAGGCCAATGCCGGCACACTAGGTGAGGGTTGTATTTTAAAATCAACCATTCTGATTTTACTGCAGCCTGAAATTCTCTATGTTTGACATACTCCCTTTCACAGATTAGACCCATGGACTCCTGGTAATTTATTTGCCTACTTTACCACATTGACACCATCCTAGTATCTCATTTTGAATTATTCGACCCCTTGCCTTTCTATACAGTTTTTAGTAATTGTAGTCTTATGACTGTGTAAAAGCTTAATTTTTACTGTAGAGTGATTTTGGGATATACATTAACCCATAATTAAGTATAGCTTCATAAAATATGTACAGCGAAAATTGCTTAATAGATAAACTATTCTATAATTTATCTGAAAATCCAATGACCTACATATTCAGATGCTCAGAAACCCCCTCTTCCTAGCATTGTTTCTCCCTCAGGACCTCCCATCTGAACAAATCTGTTAAATGAAGTAGAGGATGCTTTGATCCAAACTATGCTAAATCCAATGGAAAAAAAATGCCTTGTCACACGTGAGTCAGAGCAATACAATGTCAGAAAAGTGCAATTTGAGGTAAATTACTGAGGTGATTCTGATATTCTAGTGCTTTTCTTTTTATCATATCAGTGAAAGCCATGACATTATTTCTGTTTTTACTAGATAAAGTAGTTGCAAACACCTGAATTATATATAAAATAGTTTTCAAGGCTGCTACCTGACCCCCTCTCTCCACTGTCATCCTAGCCCCCAAACTTCAGCATATCACAAGTGCAATTGTCGTTGTGTGTTCTGCGTAACCTCGTGGGGTCAGTTTCTTCATGCTGCAATTTCAGTAGAAACACAAGTTTACTCTTGTTCTGTGTCTCTCTTTTACGTCAGTAACTGAAATAATCCCTCACTTGGCCCTAATTATGACCTTTGTTGGGTGATCAGGGAAAACATGCATCATGGGTCTACTCTGAGAGTGTGTTAAAAAATCCTTCTTCATGCAGCAACTTTACCTGGACCTAAAGCTGCTGTTTACTTATCAGAATCACTTATTAAGAGGAACTTATCGCCAGTATCACAAATACAATTTATGAAATCAAACAGCAACTGGAGAATGTTTTCAATGAGTTGGAAAATTGGATATCACAGAAGCTGACAGTTATGTTAAAAAGCCAGGAACTTGAATTTCTCGTGTAAGATGGCACTAGTTAGACTTTCATACTTTGCTTACAATTTGTTTGTGTCATACACATGCCTCAAATTAGCAGAGCTTAAGATTTCACCAGGCCTTCCTTTATCGACATTTTGTATTTGAAAATGACACATTAATAGGGCCCTTGGGAGGAGTAACGTGTGGCAATATATTGAAATCCTAGGGATAAAAAGATTTTATGATCCCAGTCTGTCAACTGAAGCTTTGTTTGTTTGTATGTTTTTTCGGGAAGATGCCTTTGAACTCTTTTGTTTAGTCATGCAGTCTGCTTAATGAAGTAGTAAATCCATTACACTTGTAAATTATACAGAAAGAGAAAATTTCTTGCATAATGTTCAGACCCCATTATCAAATGATATCTGCTGGTAGATATCACTGTTTATAGTCAATCACATTATAGAGGCCAAGAAAGTCACACAGTAACAGAGATGGATGTATATCCCAGGAGCCTTGACTCCATGGTCCAGTGCTCTGGTTATAAGATCACAGGTGAAAACCTGCATGGAAAAGGAAGTCCATCCATTGAATTCTAAATATGAAATGTTGCAGATCAGGCATGAACATTTTATTGAGTTTCAAAATAAATAATATTCAAGCTTTTGACTCCAAAACATTAAATTAATAAAGTGGGAAAACATGATACTGCTTGCTTTTGAAAATAGCAAGCTTTCATTTCAGACTCACTGGCTTGAATTCATAGATTAAAAGATTATTATGTTAGTATTAATATCTTCCAGAATAGCAAAGTCTAGGAACTATCACCATCTGATAGCAGGATGGTGATCCAACTGGAGGATCCATGCTTTTTCCAACTGCACCGTTTCCTCAATTGGACACTCTGTTTCCTATTGCCTAAATGGACTTTTGCTACAACTGTGACTTTCACTAACTCATCCCTGTTTTTGGTTATCTCAACCGAGAAATGGGTGTTCACCGGACTTTGAGATAAAAACAAATAATTATTGAATTTCTACTATGTACAAGACATGGAGGGAGGTGCATATAAAAAGAAGATATAATCTCTGCCCTCATGGGGCTTACCACTTAATGGGGAGGGAGGGAAGGAGGGAGGGAGAGAGGGGGAGGTGGGGGGAGGGAGGGAGGTTATCTAATGCCTAAGAAAGCTAAGGAGTGCAGAGGAGAAAGAGGAAACATTAAAACTGAGAAAATCAAGGAAGTTTTCATGAAAAATATAACTGGAGCTGACAGGTAAAAAATAAAAATTTCAGCAGGACCAGGAAGTAAGTGCTTGTATTTACAAAGGTAAGACCAGAGGCGCAAAGGTATAGGGGTGTGTGTGTGTGTGTGTGTGAAGAAAAGGGTGTGTGTGTGTGTGTGAAGAAAAGGGTGTGTGTGTGTGAGTGAAGAAAACGGTGGGTGTGTGTGTGTGTCTGTGTGTGAAGAAAAGTGTGTGTGTGTGTGTCAAGAAAAGGGTGTATGTGTGTGAAGAAAAGGGTGTGTGTGTGTGTGTGTGAGGCATTTGGATTTTATTTAGTAAGCAATAAGGAGAGTAATATATGAATTTGAGTGGAGAAGAGAATGATTAGATTTTTGCATTAAGGAGATTAATTGGATAGTGGTGTTAGACTGATCTGGGATATGGAGAGAGCAGAGGTGGAGCGACTTACTAGAATGCTATCATGATAGTCTAGGGCAAAAGATAAA
Source organism: Potorous gilbertii (assembly GCA_028658325.1). Lineage (NCBI taxonomy): Eukaryota > Metazoa > Chordata > Mammalia > Diprotodontia > Potoroidae > Potorous > Potorous gilbertii. Next base: position 226,176,438 of record CM053771.1, on the reverse strand, counting down.
AGAAACCTGGAGTGGTAGCAGTGAGAATGAAAAGAAAGATGTAGATACAGAAGACATTAGAAAAAACAGAATTTACAGGACTTAGTGACTGATTGTATACTGTGTGTTTTGTATATCAAAATGTTTGTTTATTGATGATTAAATTTACAATAAAAAGAACATATAAAATCAAAGAAAGAAGGGTTAAAATGAGAAGTTTTGGATCTGGATGATGAGAATGCTACTAATAGAAATAGAAATTCAAAATAATTATGCAGATTTGAGTAGAATTCTGTGTTTGTAAACATGTTGAGTTTGAGGCATTGGCAGGACTTCCAAATGGAAATGTTTCCCAGGTAATTGATAATGCTGATTTGGCACTAAGGAGAAATGGTGGGACTAGATGTATAGATTTGTAGGCCAAAGGTTCAATGGGTTTAGATTTGAAGGGGAACTTGGAAAATCATTTAGCCTAAGCTGTTAATGTTATTTTATTTGCTTAAAGAATAATAATAAAAAAATAGCAAGGATTTTAATTCCAAGGACATACATCTACAGTGAGCATTCCCAACAATTAGAGACCTAAGCAGACTACTTTGTCCCCCCTGAATCCTCCATGGACAGATGTTTGTCGCATACCTATGTGCACTGTACATTTATGAGACATGGAGATGTCAAGAAGCAACATTTACTAAAATAAGACACAAACATACAAAATTGTATGCCCAGGATATTATATTAATATTTTATAGTTTGGAATCTTGGCACCTTCCATTCTCTCATTTCAACAAGATCTTAATTACACATTCAGCAACTTTCTGAGAAGGAGGCAAAGACATCCTCAGCACTTTGTGGCCAGATGTTGACCAGTGATTCTGCAGGAGAGTCAGTTGCGCTATCTGGTGCTAAAAAAAAAAAAAATCTCTAAGTGTTGCATGAATGCATCTTTTCAGTTGGCCCTTACCTTCTCCCACCATTATCAGAACACATCAATTGAGATTGCTCTTCCCTTCCCTTTTGTCTCATATTAAAGTTACTCATTTGATAAGAAATCAAATTGCAAAGGCATAGTGAGGAAATGGGAGCATCTATTGTGTGATAACTTCTTTTTGGAAGTTTAGCAATGAAATAAATGCAGAAACAGGGGCACATAAGTTAAGGGATTAGCTCAGCTGAATAATATAGTGTAGTTGAAATGCTGAGTTTGTTCATAGGCAGGGAAAAGGAGCCAGTGAAGAGGGAGAAATTATAAATATATGAAAGGTCTTACCTGGATTAGAGAGAATTTTTATTTCCTAGGCTGGTAGCCTTAAACACTAAACATGCCCAAATGCTTTTGAGTGGGTCAATTTACTTTTCTCTTGAAATTCAGATTTCACAAAAATGGCAAAGATGTCCTCTGTGTATGTGGTTTTGTGTTTTTGCCATGAGGAGATTATCAGCTTGTTTCTCACAAATCAGGGATTCTCCATCATGTGATAATGATTTCCTCTGTTAATGATTTATTCAGGTTTAGACCAACATCATAAGTATGAAACATTTCTTATTGTACTAACTGGCCAATTTCCCAGATTAGAGCGAGAGAGAGAGCGAGAGAGAGAGAGAGAGAGAGAGAGAGAGAGAGAGAGAGGAGAGAGAGAGATTATAGATTATAGATTTACAATCACATTTTTTTAAAAAAAGTTAAATCTCTAAAAATAGACCTAATGTAAGCTAGAATCCTTATAAAAGTAAGCAATAATACACTTGCCATTTCTCCCAACTATTTAAAACATTTAAAAAATATTTGGTTTTTATTTATATAAAAATATAAAATAAAGAAATTTCCTAACCTAGTCCACTGGTTCAGTTGATAATTCTGTACTGTCTTTAAATGTGCATTTAGTAATATTAATGAAATGAATTTAGTCATCAGAAATGCACATAGGGAAAAATATAATTGAATCTGTTTGAAGATAGTTTGAAGATGTTACAATTTAGTTAAGTCATGATATCATTTGCTAACACTTTTTGTGTTTAGAATGTCATCACTATAACACAGAACAGTTTTCGTCTAAGAGGAGTACTCCATTCCCTTACATCCAAAACTACAGAGGCACACTTGAATCACTCAGAAGTATGACTAGTCGTGAAGAAGGCCCAGACATCCCTATTGAACCAATCAATAAATCAAAGGCATTTTAAATGAGGTGTAATAAACATCCTTGATGGAATTCTGGAAGTAACAAAGGCTGTGAAAAGAAGCAAAGTTACATATATTAGGTTTGGACTAAGGAACCGTAGTCATGCTCTGTGGGACATGTATTAAAAGGCAAACTAATTCAGATTATGGAATTCCAGTGTCAAGCCAAGACACATCAATTCCAGTCAAGCTCATGAGAGGGAATCACTTAGGGAAGAAGAGAACAGTCTCTCTCTCTCTCCTCCTCCCATTCCTTTGAACAGAGAGCTTTAAAAGATCTGGAAGATTTCAGACTCCCTATTGGCGTCCTAGTAGTGTCCCTGGAGCATCTGATGCAGTGTCAATTTCAGGATACTGCTAAAACAGTGACAAAGTGGAGCAAGAATTTCTGAGTTACTTCCTTTGCCACATGTGTTTGACGTATGATCCCACTTTCCCCTGAACTCTATATATACTTATGGGAAAATGTGTCATGGACTTTCATACTATCTACCTTCCTTACCTTACTATACTATCTTAATACCCCAACTAAAAGCTAATTGAGTCTGGCTGGCTAATTGATAGCAACTACTATTCAGTGGGGTAAACACACCTGTGAAAGTTTATGAGTACTAGAAGACCATCCTCTAGGCCTTCAAAGTCTCTGCCAGTAGTAGTAACTACCCTCTGGAGACACAACTTGAAACTATTAATTTGGATTCAGAGATTGGTCTAAGAGCCTGGGCTCTACTCAGATGATAATATAATCTCAGAATCATGATAAAGTAGATAAAGTACAAGGAGACCTAAATTCAAAATCTGCCTCAATCATTTATTAGGTATAGGACCATGGGGAAAAGCATATAACCTGTTTAAACCTGCCTTAACTATAAAAATGGAAAATGTTATCTATAGTATCAGCTTCAGTTTTTTTGTGAGGATCAAATTAGATTGTATATTTATATGTTTATATGTATATAAAACATACAATGTATATATAATTTTGAAAATCATTAACCCATTATTATTTTAGGGTAGGCACATTCATTCCTATTCATTGGTAGTATGAGTAGAGCAAGGAAAATGTAGATGAGAGGTTTGGAGATAGAATTGATAAGATTTGGCAAGAGGTTAGATATGTCAAACTTTTTTTTTGTTTTAGGACCCTTTTACACTTTTAAAAATTATTGAGGATCCCAAAGAACTTTAATTCATGTGGGTTAAAATATGGATAGCAATATTTATCATATTAGAAATTGAAGTATTAGTATTATTATGAAAATAGTTTTGACTCCATAGACCGCTTGAAAGGCTCTCAAGGACCCTCAGGAATCCCCAGACCATATTTTATGAATTTCTGGATTATATCATAGGAGGTGAGGGAGACTGAAGAGTTGAGGATGACACTGGAATTTCAAACCTGAGTGATCGTACGAATGATGCTCTTCATTGTAATAGGGAGGTTTATACGGGTAGTGGGGAAAGGTGATTAGCTTTGTATAGCTATGTTGAGTTTGAGATGCCTACAGGACATTCAGTTTCAAAATATTTAACAGTCATTTAAGGATATGTGGCTGGATCTCAAGAGAGAGATTAGGGCTGGATATATAGATCTGGCAGTGTTTTGCCTAAAGGTAATAATTGAATCTTTGAAAATGTTTCCTCTTAATAATTCTTTAGAAAATACTAAGTTCTTAAGTGAGTGAAATTAAAATTAAGCTTTTAACGATACCCTTTGCCATCTGCCCCTTATTGGATATTTTAAATCAGAATCCAAGCAGCTTATGGGCTCACTAAGCAAGAGAGAGTATAGAGCAGAGGTTTTTAACTTTGAGTTTGTGAACTTTAAAAAACTCCCCAATGTATTTTGATAACTGTATTTCACTGTAATTGGTTTTCTTTGTAATTCTGTTTTTTATTTTATGCATTTAAAAGCATTATTCTGAGTCTTCCTCAAACTCAGTGCAGGGTGGTGGTCCATGACACAAAACATGTTAAGAAACCCTGCTTTAGAGAGCAGGTTAGTGACTATAACGAAGATGATGGTCCAGCAAAGGAGACTGGGAAGTATTGTTCAGATAAATAAGAATCAAAAGAGAGTTACAAAAATCCAGGGGAGGTGGGAGAGTTTTTGAGCATCAGATGCTCTGATGCATTGGTAAAGTTCCTCCTATAGATGCAAAGATTTTTGGTTTCTTCCTGGGAAGTCTTTGGGGGGGGGGTGCAGAGAGAGGGAGACTTTTGACACAACCAAAACATGTAAAAAAATTGGGCAAGTAGCCAACTTTTGATCTATTGAATCATCCACAGAAACCAAGAATAACCTGGAACCTTGAATTTTTTGAATGAAATAGTCATAGTGCCAGATACATGATATTTCTACAAGTTTTCTGTGTGCCCAGATCTGTGGAAACAACTTGTAATGTGGGTCTAAAATGACCTATTTCTTTTTTTCTTTTTGGGTATGATATGGTTAAGGTTTGTTACCTTGGGTTGTAAGTAACCACTATTTCCATGCCTAATGCACAATTTTTTTTTTATGAGTACTTGTAGTTTAAAGACAGTTGGGATAGAGAGGAAAGAGGGAAAGATGATGGAAAAGATGGCTCTATTTATCTCACCATACCTCACTAGATTAATATAGGCAGGTAGAAAATGATAGGCTAGCTTGAAATTTATTCTAAGTAACTTCTTTGTGCATCTTTAACTGTGGCTTTTATAGAAATAGTGTGTCTAGGACGGCCTAGTCTTTGTTTTAGTTTCAAGAATGTTTTATATACTGAAATCTCTTCATGTCATCTTGCTTTATAAACCCGGTGTGTAAGGTGGCAAAAGTGAGATTTCCCTACATAGACAAGAAGGAAAATGCTGTCTGTAAAGAAAGTGCTTAATTTAATACGTTGCAGATTTGGAAATATGGAATATTTGTTTCAACAGCAGAATTCACACTGCCCAAAATTTCAGTTTCCATTAACTTAATTGCATTCAATAGGCTGAATGAAAAGATCCTGAATACTTTGTGAGTCAGACTTTCAGTGCATGCCTAACAAGAGCCTGCTGCTGACCACTAGGCAGAGGACTTCTCCTCCCTAGAAACAGGGGAATTCGTTAATGTTTACATGCAGTTCTTCTGTGAGTGCTTCACTTGCCGTATGTCTTTAATATCCTAAGAGTAGTGCTGCTATGTGTATTCATATAGACACATTTGGAGATAGGAGTCTTTAAATTCCATCATGAATATATTTCTATAATAACACATTTGTGTATACATATATGCACACACATTTATACATACAGAGGGCATTTCTTTAGGTATTCCCTCTCCTACAGAAAAAAAAAAGACATGCATCATCTGTCTTTCCTAATAAAGAAATATTGTAATAAAAGAGAGGCCTTATTAAACTAATGCAATAACAACATTTTCTTTGAGGATTTAACATTTCATTTTTAATAATAAAAATCAAATTGTCATTGTTGTGCCCTGTATACATTTTATTCAAATCAGACTAAAGACTCTGGCTTTGTGGCTAAGCAAGGCTCTCCAGAGAGAGAAGTATTTTTAGCATTAGACAAATGAGCTTTAGGAGTCAGGTTCATAGCAGAGTTGTAGGCTATGAATATGCACCCAAGGTGAAACCTTTTTTTTTCATATTGGATCACAAGGGGAACAATGAGTATCAGAGGTATTTAGAGAGGAAAGAGAGTGAAGGCGAAGAGGGAGAAGATTGTCTGCAGCTCAGAAGTCAGGTTACTTATTTGGATGGTAGAATATCAAAGCATTCTACTGCTGTACAATTTTCATTGTCTCAGCTAACCCTGGATAGACCTCTAAAATCTAAGAGATGCAGTTCAATTTTTGTGCCTGGCCTGGGCCTTTGGTATGAACAGGCTTTCTCATGAGAATTCCAGTACTTCTGGCTCTGATCCCAGCTGGACCTAGGAATTTCAAAAGTGTGTGAAAATGAAGACTAATGAAAATACATTAGCCACCAAGAACACTGGTGAACCGATTAGATGCACTCAGGGAACATACTTTTCTCTTTTTAAAGTAACTCATTGTCTAAGGATGCTTTGTTGGAGAAAATGAGTATGAATACTGCAAGAATACTGTTTGGTCTGCCATTGGAATGAAAAACTATCACAGTCAAAGCAAATGATTGATTATAGTAGTTCCATATGAAGTATAATTAATATGTAATTCTTTATCAAAAGTGAATTAAATGAAAAGAACTTAAAATGTTTCCTTATTGTATCTGATCTGGTTTACCCTGTAGAGTTTATGGGGGAAAGATAGTGCTTCTCCTTGGCTAGAAAACTGGTGGGTTAAGATGCTGGTCTCAACTGGGCTTAGCCTTTTGATAGTGATTATCCTTCAAATATATATATATATTGCCCAAGCTGAATTTTTATCTATTTACCATTCTTTGGCCTTTGGTTCTTCCCTGGTCCCTTAAAAACAGCTACAGCTGCTTTTTACTTAGTATCTGTTTTAGTATGTATTTATCTTTGCACATGTTGTGTTTCTTCCTCATGTTGGAATGTAGAATGTAAACTCCTTAAGGTAAGAGACTGTTCAGTGGTGACTTTTCTCCCCAGCACACATTACATAGCAGGTGCTTCAAAACATATTAATTATTTAATTGTTGAACTTCTTTGAAAATGTTTCCTCTTAATAATATTCTTTAGAAAATACTAAGTTCTTAAGTGAGTGAAATTAAAATTAAGCTTTTAATGATACCCTTTCCCAACTACCCCTTATTGGATATTTTAAATCAGAATCCAAAACCGTTGAAAGCACCGCTGACCACCTTATCCCCTTTGTAAAGGTGTGGATCGGTTGGTGTTGGCTAAAGCATTGCACTTGGTTTACTTCATAAAGTTAATGAAAAATGCATTATTATTAAAATAACAGGTATAAGTGCAGCAAAGTAGAATAAAATGACTTAGAATCAGGTCTGGATATGAGTGCCAGGTCAGTTACTTTCTACCTCTGGGACTTTTGATAAGTCTTCTTCATTTATCTGAGCCTCAGTTTCCTTACCTATGAAACTGAGTTTTATCTATGGGATTAAACTAGAAAATCTCAATGGTCCCTTCCAGCCCAGGACTATAATGCTATGAAATCTGATCCACTCTTTAAGTCATTAAAATGAGATATTGCATGAGTATAGAGTAGAGGACTCAGGAATTATATGTTTTCATTTCTTCAACTCAGCACTTCTACTGTGTAACCTTTATAGGGGATGCTAACATTTAATTCCCAGGGAAAACTAATGGCAGAGGATTCCTGTAGCAGGTTACTCTTTTATGAGGTTATTGACCATAAGAGTTTGAGGAAATGCCAGAGTTACTGATATTATGACAGGGTAGTAGTATAGGTGGCATCTGGTAACAGTGTAGATGATGTCTGAAAGCCAAAATAGTTTTGCTTGCCCCATAGAGATTTTTTTAATGATTAGACATTTAATTTGGATGAATTATGGGATTTTATATCATGGAAATTTGTTGTAGAATTCAGACCATAATAGATAGGGCTTGAATTGGCATAAGTAGAGAACCTAAGAACTAAAAATTGAGATTTTTAAGTCTGTGGGAAAGTGGTCAGAACTGTAACTCAGATTTTTTTTAAATGACCTTGTTTTAAGAATACTTTGTAATCTTGTATCTATAGATTTTTATTTGCCAGTGTGCATATTGCTTCAAAGAAATTATTGTCAAAGGAAGTGGCCATTTCCCCACCATGTATGTGGGGTAGCGTGTTAATATAAAATAACATACACTTGTGAGAAAACAATGAAGATTTCAGTTTAACTAAAAATATAAACACTTATGTTATTATGCCATACACATAAAAGGAACTTTCTAAACAGGACAGTCATTAAGAATTTTATTTGTTTTTTTATTCAGAAAAACCTTAATCACTGAATAAAATCATTAAAATATGATGAGAAATTTTTAAAATTTGCAGTGTGCAAGTATTTTTAAAAAGCCATAATAATAGGACTCCTCCTGCTGTCGCCCCATCACTGTAACCAGCTGTACATAAAAGTTAAATTTTAGCTTTATGTGATTTAATAAATAATGTTTAAGTCACCAAACTTTTCTCTATGGTAAATGAATATTTGTTGGAATTTTTGAGATGATTTTTATCAAAGGAATGTTGTAACAAATGTATATATTACAACATATGTGTGAACATTGCAGATTCTCTTTACTACCTTCCACCTCAACTGCCATGAGCAGAAACATAATTTACAGAAATGAAAACAATCTCCAGCTAGTTTGAGCCTCCCTCTAAATAGAAACACTTAGGTTTGGCTGGACCAGTTTCCTCAGCACACACCTGGTGTATATCACTTTAAAAAATAAATTATGCCTCATTAAATTACAATTAAATGGAATCATGATCATTTGTTTTTCTGGAAGGAAGATGTTTTGCATATTGAAAGCCTAATTTGTTGCAGGTGACAAAAAGGCTGAACAGATTATCTAATATCACTTCATTTTTGGGGGGAGGAAGGAGGTTTTATTTCCTTGTTAGTTTGTCTAAAGTTCAATAGCTCAAAATTACAGATACCTGAAATATCTTGTTTTAAGATTTAAAACATTGTGTCATCAAAAACTTGATCATTTTTATGTTCTGTCGATTTAGCTATGATATTTTTCTATTTTCTTTGGACATTTAGGGAAAAGGGAGGTTTTTGATTCCACACTATTATTCTGTTTGCTCAAGAGGCTCTTAACTCCTTAAATTGGAATAAAGTGTTTAAAAAAATTCCTTCGTAATATTTAACAAACAACAATGACAAAAGCTCTATCCATAGACTTGAGAAAGCCATCATGGTGTTGGGGGTTGATAAGCAAAATATATGTCGATGGGAGAGCTGACCCTGAGATGCATGACTAAGTCTAATCTGAATGCACCATGTAGTCTCAGTTGATAGTTTTTAATGCTCGGGAGAGTAGGTGGAAGGACTATTAAGAAGTATTTCAAGCACACTAATTTGATGTCTAGAATTTTCAAGTTAGGAGAGACTTGAAGTATCTAAACCAATCAACTCATTTCACAGATGAAAAAATCGAGATATGTTAACCAGCTTGTCCCATTTCATAAACCCATACCCCATCTGAGGTACTTGACAACTTAGGTTTTGCATAGGACACATAGAAGTAGCTAATATTTCCATCCCACTTTAGAGTATGGCTTTAGAGTAATAACCTTAAAGTCATTATTAAATATTTCTATAAAATAACCCTGGGAGGTAGCTAGTACAGATGATATCACAGTTTGTAGGTGGAAAAAAAAGTGACTCTTTGAGAGTTATAATCACCTTAGTATGAAGTGTCAGAGCTAGGACTTTGAACCCATTTCTATGATTTGGAATTGGAAGGATTTTAGAAGTCTTTCTGGCTCCACTATTCTACATCATGGCTTTTGAAGCTTGTCAGGGTGAGTTCTGGGAGAAAAGAACCCAAAACAGCAGCTTAAAAAAATCCTTTAAAATTCTTTATAAGAGTTCTGTCAATAAAGAGTTATAAAATGTCACTAGTTGAGGCAAGGAAGAAAGAATTTTGAGAATGTCAGATGTTCTTTGAAGTTCCAGGGAGCCATGTGACCCATCTAGTCTCATTATGGAGATTAAAACAAGGTGTTCACATGGAAAAATGGGAAATATATAAAAATGAGCCTAGACAATTGCTTCAGCTGATAAACAAATGATATGGCAACCAAAGACTGGTTGAAGTATAAATTCATTTATATAAGAAGACTGTTGTGAGGCTTAAATAAGATAAGATATGCAAAAATACTTTGTAAGTCTTAAAGCACTACTTAAATAATTATTGTTGCAATTATCATCTTATAGAGGATTGCAGTATAGGAATGTGAGCAGTATTGCCTCATAAAATTATGAGAAGTTTATATATAGTTTGTTGAAAGACCCAACTAAGTAAAATCGTCCCACAGATATTTGACAATGAAACTTGGAGGACAACAGACAAAAATGGAAAAGATCTGCCAATAATTCTAAAGCAAATTTCTGTATCCATAGTATTTGAACTCTGCTAATATAGTCTCTGATGTGCTACATAAGGAGGTAGAAATAAAGAAAACAAAGATAGGAGGAGAAGCTAGATTAGATAGGCAGGAATAGAATGGAAGAATGAATGAAAAAGCATTTATTAAGCACTTAATATGAACCAAGCACTGTGCTGAGCTACAGGAAGACAAAGAAAAAAATAAGACATTTCTTGCACTCAAGGAGCTCACGTTGTAATAACGGGAAATGACTCATATGGGTTTCATCTACAGATAAAGATGGGCAGCTAGGTGGCACAATGGATAAAATGCTGAGCCTGACTGGAGTCAGGAAGACTCACCTTCCTAAGTTCAAATCTAGTCTCGAACACTAACTAGCTATATAACCTTAGGTAAGTCACCTAGCCCTGTTTGCCTCAGTTTCCTCATCTATAAAATAAGCTGGAGAAAGAAATAGCAAACCACTTCAGTATCTTTGCCAAGATAACCCCAAAATGGATCACAAAGAGTCAGACACAACTGAAAAATGACTTAACCCAAGTAAGAAGGGAAGAACTAAATGAATTTTAGACTATAAAAAATTAAACGTTTCCAACAAAGTGGTTCTTATTAATGTATTAAAATCATATTACTCCTGGAAGATGTGATAACAAAAATAACTTTACTTGACACTGATTATTAGTATCAAATAAGACATAAAATAGGGAGATCAATAATGTCAACAGAGCTTAGCCACTGTCATAGAGATTGTCTAGCCTGGAGTTCTATCCAGAAAAAATGTTTCTGTGTACATTAGTAATGTTCTCCAGATGTTTCTGTTGGCATATGACTTTGTGCTGATTGCATTAATCCTCAGAACACTGCAGAGACTATTTTATTAGATCTTTAATCATTAAAAAAGTTTGGCCTAAGGATGTAGGCAGAAAAACAACAGTAACTACAATTTGATGAATTGAATAAACAATGCCTCTTGTTAATACCCCAATGTCTGGCTGACAACCCGTACAAGTGGCTCGTCTTCCATGTATCTCTATTTCCATCACAGTATATGGATACTGAGATGGGCCCTAAATTGAATGGGAAGAAAGTGGACTAAATAGCCTTTGGGAGATTGTTCAGTTACCTGCCATTTAACCTTTAGGCATTTAAACCTCAATGGAGGTTTATTTTCTTTTCATAACAATTTTCTTCTGGTGATTCTGAATGGTAGCATGTAATAGAATACAGTAGGAACCATAGAATTACAATGGTGCTGCCCAGAGGGTATTGAAGAGGTGGGTAGTGGGTGTGAGTTAGTTGAAATACTTCACTTAAAAAATATCATTCAAGACTATCAGCAGAATAGAGGAGGAGGTGGGTCAGCTGTGGCAAAAGTGAGGGATACCTGCCGAACAGTTCATTTGCTCCTTTGGTTTCCAAGAGATCCAAAGGAAATCTCCCAGTAGTGTATTTACAGGAGGACATGAACAAAAGTTTTGGATTAGAGAACATGGATGAGTTGTAATCCATGTTATGTGAGGGATACTTTATTGCGGTCACAGATCCATCTAACTATCTAAGTTGAAGGAGAAGCAGGCAGAGTTAAAAATGCTGCCTAGTCTTACACATTGCGTTATCATATTTTGTAGGACTAGGGCTTGAAGCTAAATATTCATATTGTTTACAGTGGGGAGGGGTTCTTATGCAAGCATGGTTGAGATAGCAATGATACTTTTAAAAAAAAGAATAATTGCTCAGTAATACAGAAAATTTAATGTTTTGGGGTTAATATGTTGATTATTGAAAAGAGTATGTTACAATAATGTAAACAAACTATTTCATTTAATATATTAATTGCAGGAAAAATTAATAAAGAACAAGTTGATTTCAATTGGTTTAAATAAATTTACAGAATACTTTCAGTGTTTTATATATATATATATATATATATATGTGTGTGTGTGTGTGTGTGTGTTTAGAGAGAGAGAGAGCTCATTCCTTAAAAACATTTATTTTTATAAGAATTTATTATGTCTCACTTCCACTGACTACCCCCGCCCCCCAGTAAACCGTTAAAAAAAAGTGGAAAACCCTTTCAAGCAATATTCATAGCCCATTACCTCTGTAGCAGGAGGGGAGTGGTGTGTTTCACTTTCGGTCCTCAGGATTTGCAGTTTATGATTGCATCAATCAGAGTTCTCAGGTCTTTAAAACATTTTTTTCTTTATAATATTGTATAAATTGTTCTCCTAATTTTGCTGTCTTACCTCTTTATCAATTCATTAGAGGTCTTCCCAATTTCTTCTGAAACTGTCTATTTTGTCATTTCTCATTGCACTCTAATATCTCATTATGTTCTACCATAATTCATTTAGTCATTCCCCAGTAGATGGGTACCCCTTTCATTTCTATTTTTTTTGGTTACTATGAAAAGAGCTATTATACACATTTTTGCATCTATGCACCCTTTTCCTATCTGAGACATTCTTTCTGGTTTATAAATAAGTGAACTGAAGCTCTGATTTGACATGTATGCTTAATAAGTAAAAATCAAGTCCAAGCAGCTAGCACAATGACTTGTACGTGGTGCCATTTTAGTAAATACCTGTTAATTGATCTTTACTTTTACTTCTTGAGCAATTTAATTTTTTTGAATGTTCCCCACATTCTTATTTTTGCATTCTATACTATTGCTGAAAATATTATAAACACTAATAATTCTCAAGGATTGATCTATGGGGATTTTTTTTAATGTTCATCGTATGTCTATCTCTTCAACACCCTATGTGCCCTGGCACATACTCATATCCAAAGATGCCCCACAGAGAACTGGTGTTAGACATTCTGTTGCCCTGTGCAAATGTCGTCTCCCATACAATAAACATGTTTCCTAGGCTTACATATCCTTGGCTAATCTGAGGAAGGAGCTGTAATCATCTGTCCCTTGAGATGGCTATGCTAGTTGCCTGAGATGAGGAAAATACATAATGACCACTTTACTCAATAATTGCAATATGTTTTATTATCATGATACAAAAATTTAATAAGCCATATCCTAGTTGATTTATGAATTTTTCTTAATTTATAATCTCTTCAGTATTTGTATGCTTTTTTTCTGAGTTCTCCACTCCTCTCTTCTAAAGCAAAAAAAACAAAAAACAAAAACTGTTTGCTGTATTTTGGTATTAAATGACATTTCCTTTATTTCAAGCAACATAATCAGACTGTCAGAAATGATACTTTCTTCCTGGTTGATTATCAAAGCTCTAGATACTATGGCAGCAAATGTTTTTGTTAGATAAATGACTAATTTGAGGTTTATTTAAAACTGTTTTAATTTTACATACTTCTTTTCCTTGCTAATTAAGTTCAGTGATTTATTATTACTTGTTGTACATTATTTGTATTTTTGTTTTGTTTTTCAATTGAGACCTATGATCTGGGAATTTACAATGTGATAATTCCTTCCACTATTGCAGGGGGCATCTCATTTAGTCTTAGAGAATTTCCTGGGGCACTGAGAGATTAAGAGACCTACCCATGGTCACATAGCCACCATGTGTAAGAAGAACTTGCATTAGGTTTTTTTGATCCCAATGTCACCCTTTAACCATTATGCCACATACTCTTTAATGATTTGTTATATTGTAGATTTTCTCCAATTTTTCTTCCATTTGATGATTTTTTTAGCCAGCCAGCTTGACATTCCAATTTATGAGATTAAAAATTTAGATTCAGTTGTTGTTCAGTCCAACTCTTCATGACTTCATTTGGGGTTTTCTTTGCAAAGATACTGAATTGGTGTGCCATTTTTTTCTCCAGCTCATTTTACAGAAAAAGAAACTAAGGCAAACAGTTTTAAGTGACTTGCTCAGGGTCCCACAGCGAGTATGTGTCTGAGGCCAGATTTGAACTCAGGAAGATGAGTCTTCCTGACTCCAAGTACTTTCTCCATTGTGCCACCTAGCGACCCTCAAAATTTAGATAACATCAGTTAAATCTGCCTATACCTTCTGAACTTAAAGAGCTAAATAAAAATAAGCAAAGAGGTTCATGCACATGCATAGCAAATCACTTTCTTATCAGCCTTTAGTCATAGACTATTGAATGTATGTAGGGAAAACAAAGCCATTATGCCAAGGGTTCAATTAAATATATTTATATGTTTTTATTTACATTTATGCATTTATGTCCATGTTCTGAAATGTATAGTTAAGTAACTTATGAGGCTATGACATATAGAGCTGGAAAGGGGACCTTAAAAATCATTAAGTTCAAATCCAGATGGCATTTACAGGTGAGGAAATGAAAGCTCATAGAAATAAAGTGACTTTCCCAAGTTCACATAGGTGATGAGTAGTTTCAAAGTTTAGTCTTGGGTCCTCTTGTCTCCAGATTCAATATTCTTTCTAATATATAATATTGCTCTCTATCCAATTATATTTGTGATTAGACCTTCAATTAGATGAGTAAGACAGGAAATAGTAGCACTTTAAACTATGAATATTTCTCTGTCACCTTAAAACCTTTACTGATTGAGCATTAGTTGTCATAGAAGCCCTAATTTCATTTTCATATATATATGTAAATTTATTTTCCTATGAACTTCTCCAGCAAGTCAGAAACCAAATAATATATGTGACTTGAAGGCCGGATATATTTAAAAGTCATACAGAACACAACTACTTATGAATGTTAAAGTCTAGTTGGCCATAACAGGTCCATGATTTTTTAATTAGTGATAAAGATATAGTTTTGAGCCTCTGTTTGCCAGTATAAAACAGAAAAGAACATTTTTACGGTCTGTCCATCTTCTATACAAGACATAAAGGTGCAGCATAGTTTGCCCTGGCTATACTTACCAGAATCCTCTCATAAGAAATTTAGCTTTTAACATATGTCTGAGGTATTTTGATTGTTGCCACTAAATAATCTATTGCAGAGATTATTGTGAGACACAAAGAAACCAAGTTTTAACAACTTGAGATTTTCTAAAGTACATTAACTCAAGCATTCCTTTCATAACAGTGTTGTTTTAAGAATACGCTAGATAATTTCTTTTCATCTTTGATGATGCTAGAACTTTATAGTGAGATGAACTCTGGAGGCAATATAACTTAAAGCAGAACTGACTTCTGATTTTAGAAAGAAAAAACAAGTTATGTAGTACAAGCTTTTCTGGGAGCCAGGAGTGCCACTTGCTGCTTCTAAGAGTGTGAAAAGAAGTCTGGATTTCCCCAGAACCCATTCACTTACAGGCTATTTTTACATGCATATTCACAAATGTGTGCATGCACACATGGCCTTCTATAAATGTTCTTAAGCTTCACAAAATTGTACATTGAATTCTTATTCTTATCTCATGAAGTAAGACCTTTGTCGTCAGTTACATTCTCAACTAAAAGATATTCAATCACTTTTCAATAGGACCTTGTCTAGTAAATTTTATAAATGGTTTTCTTACTAAGAATTAGTTATGCTAGCTCTTCTGAGTCACGTTAACACACCTCAAAGTATCTTGCCACCCAAGTTACAAAGATAATAAGTAGCATATCAGGTATAATAAGATATTGTTCATTGCTTCCTTCCTTCCTCCCTCCTTTTCTCCCTTTCTTCCTCCTTCCCTTCTTCCCTCCCTCCTTTCCTTCCTTCCTGCCCTCCTTCCCTCCTTCCTTCCTTCCTTCCTTCCTTCCTTCCTGCCTTCCTTCCTGCCTTTCTTCCTGCCTTTCTTCCTGCCTTCCTTCCTGCCTTCCTTTCCTGTCTTCCTTCCTTTCTTGCCTGCCTGCCTTCCTGACTGTCTTCCTGTCATTTTTGAGCAGTGGTAACTCATGTCAGAATTCCCATTACTACCAGTTGTTTCATTTTATGTCATGGATATGTATTTTACTCAAATTTAGATTATCTTATAGAATGTTGCCTGTAGATCACAGTCATGTGATTTTGTGTTTTCAATTCTATTATGTGTTCCTATTATTTATATCATATTTTTGCATTATTGCTTTTCTATTCATACTCATATATTAATTATTAGTTAGGGTACTTCAGTGTTAGCTTGTTTTTTTCACACTTTTATTTATTATTCTCTATGTAGGTGATCTGAGTGGAATTGCTGACCCATCAGTGATGCTTCCATTTGTTAATTTTCCAAGTAAAAACTCCAGATATAGGATTTTTAGAGTAGCCTAGATTCCAATTCTTTGAGACTCTCCCATCTTCAGACCTGTTTTTCATTACCCAGACTTGCTTTACATAATTTCTCTGTGAATCTTAACTATAGCATCTACTCTTATTTCTGTACATGTATAAACCAATAATATTTCATTTTAACCTGTAACTTTGAGTATTTTGGAAAGAATGTAACATTCATGAAACAATGCATATTTGACTCTTTGGTGGCACTTAGTACATGCCAGTATATGGAAGGAATATTAGATTTTGAGTCCTAGGACCTGGGTTCAAACTCCAGTTTTTCTACCTACTAGTTGTGTGACCCTGGGCAAGTCATTAAAATTATTTCAGCTTCAGTTTCTTTTTTCATGAAAATGAAAGAAACAAAATATAAAATAAAGGGGTTAATCTAGACAACTTCTGAGATCTCTTCCAACTCTAAATCTTTGATCTGATTTATTGTTGTTTCCCTGCTGCTTTTTGAGCAATACTAACTATCCTTAGGTTTAACTATCTTATCTTTACTCATGGAAGCAATTGAAGGGTTAACATTTTTTTGCTTTTTCTAGAAGGTCTTACATTTTGCTTTCTGTCACAAATTTACCCACAAGTGACATCCACGAGAAAACAGTGGCCGGTCACACAGAAACTCAGCCAAACCTTTTTTTTTAATCGATGTAAATCTCCTGTGCCGTTTAAATGTCGGAACTAAATTTACCAAACTTGGCAGATATGTAAAGCTGAGCAGGACTGCCAAGTGTTCCCAGTTTCAAGCAGAGATAGTTCTAACAGTTCCTGAAATACTTGTAGGAGGCACCTGGTGGTAATTGCAGTTTCACAATTCTTCCCAAGCGCCTACCTTGCTATCTGGCATCTCTGCACACAGATGATTATTACAGTGATGATAAAGTGTCAGAATAGAACAGTCCCAAAATAAAGCTCAGCCCCCAGAAGATAAACACATTCCCACAAAATATCTCCACTGGAGAACCCTTAGGAATCAGATAGAGGTTCCTGACATCACAGCCCAGCTGGTTATAACAAACATATTAAACACACACATACACACACTTCTTTAATTTTTTTTTTTAAATTTTGAACCAGGGGTTGTTGTCTGAGATTCTGCGTAAGGAAGAAGACCCTAGGACAGCCTCCCAATCTCTGTTGGTAAACCTGAGGGCCATGCAAAATTTCCTCAATCTGCCTGAAGTTGAGAGGGATCGTATCTATCAGGATGAGAGAGAGAGGAGTATGAACCCCAATGTGAGCATGGTATCTTCAGCCTCCAGCAGTCCAAGCTCCTCCAGAACCCCCCAGGTAAGATCCTAGTCCCATTTGCTTCTTTTTATCTTTGCTACTTGACAATTTTTTGGCACAAGCAATACACTTCACTTCCCAAATATGGAGATATGATGAGCCATACGTAACCATAATTCATTGAATAAATCAGTATTTTGATTGTTTAAACACAGGTGCATAACAACAAAGACTATGTGATGATGTAAGAATTCCTTTCTTTTAAAAGTTTCCTTTAAAGTAGTTTTCATTATTCCAACCTCTGTCTTACATATTCTTCCCTGACATAGCTATGAAAGAGGAAGCAAAATAGGGAGGGATACTAGATAGTTGGAGTTCAAAAAGAATTAGGAATTTTACACAGTGCAATTCAATGATGGTCTTCCCTAAGTATAGGAAAAATGAGTCTTGTGAGGCAGGAAGGTAACTATTTGTTATTACTTGAGATTACCTTCCTAGGTTGGCCCATATATAGGATTCTGTAAGCTTCAGTGAGTCATTCATCATTCTCCCCAAAGTATATATTTGTAAACACTATTCTCCTTGACAATCTTCTCACAAAAACCTGCTTTTAGAAGTCGTGTGTGCTCACCAAGATCAAGGCAATGGCAGAAGTCTGAACCAAAAGTTCTAATAGAGACCTGAGAAGCTCCCATTTCCTACTTTTTTAGTAATCACATGGCCATCTCGCTTTAGGGTTTCTACCACATCTATAACATAGATCAGTGATGTCTCTTATGTACATGTGTATCCATATCTAAGACCTTTTACTCAGTTTAAAATCTGATTCGAATTTTTAATGCTCTAATAATTGACAGAACATCATCTGAACTAGCTAGGCACAGACAGTGTTTTGTTTTATTAAAAATACTTAAGGTTGTTCAGTAACATCTACATCTTGGCATTTTAGTATATTTTAAAATGTACTCTACAAATATTATGGAACCCACTATTTAGAACTGGATAAGGGACCATCTAGACTGGCACTCTCATTTCACACATAATGAGACTCAACTTCCAGGATTTCATGATTTGCCCAAGGTCATACAGCTAGTAGCTATCAGAAGTGGGATTTGAACCCAGACTGCTGCTTGCTGTATTCTGTCAATCAATTAACATTTATTAAGGACATACTGAGCCAAGTACTGCACTAAGTTCTGGGGATACATAAAGAAGCCAAAACAGTTTCCAGCCTCAAGGAGCTTAACAGCCTAATGAAGGGAGACAATATGCAAACAAATACATATATCATATATACGTATGTATACATACATGTATACATATACACACATATACAAGTTATGTATTGGATAAATAGGAAAATAATTAACAGAAGGAAGTCTCTAGAATTAAGATGGGTTGGGGAAAGTGTCCTGTAGAAAGAGAGATTTTAGTTGAGTCTTAAAGGAAGTTAATAGAGGTCAGTAGTCAGAGCAGAGGAGGAAGAGTTTTCCAGATGAATTGTCTTCTTTGTGGAACAACCAGGAGAGCAGTGACACTGGATAAACGAGTATGAGTATGAATTAGGGAGTAAGGTATAGAAAGGTAAGAAAGGGTTAGTTTATGAAGGGTTTTGAATGACAAATAGATTATTTTATATTTGCTCCTGGAGATAATAGGGAGCCATTGGAGTTTATTGGGGTGATGGTGGTTATATGATCCAACCTATGTTTTAGGAAAATCACTTTAGTTGCTGGATGGAGAATGGATTGAAATTGAGGCAGGCAACTTCACCCACAGTCTATTACAATAATCCTGGTGTGAGATGATGAGGGCCTGTACCAGAATGATGGCAGTGTCAGTAGAGAAGGGGAAATGTTGCAAAGGTGAAATTGACAGGCCTTGGCAACAATATGGATATGGAGGATGAGAAGCATTAAGGAATCCAGGATGACTCCTAAGTTGGGAGCCTGGGGGACTGGGGAACTGATGTTTCCCTCTACAGTAATAAGGAGGGTAGGAGGCAGGAAGGGTTTAGAGGGAAAGATGATGAGTTCAGTTTTGGACATACTGAGTTTAAGATGTTTGCTACATATCCAGTTTAAGATCTCTGAAAGGCAATTGCAGATGTGAGATTGGAGGACAGCAAAGAAATTGGGGCAGGAGAGGTAGGTTTGAGACTCAATCCACGGGAGCTAATGGTATAGAGGGAAAAGAGAAGAGGATACGGGACAGAACCCTAAGGGACACTTAAGGTTGGAGGGTGTGATCTGAAGGAGGATCCAGACAGAGAGGTCAGATAGATTGGAGGAAAACCAGAAGAGCTGATGTACTGAAAACTTGGAGAGGAGAGAGTATCAGGATAGAGAGCATCATCAGCACTCTCAGCGATTGCAAAGAGGTCAAGCAGAAGGAGGATTAAGAAAAGGCCATTGATTTGTCTGCTAAGAGATTATTAGAACCGTTTTGGTGGTAAAATGTCAAAAGTCAGATTATAAAGGGTTAAGAAGAGAGTTTGAGGAGAGAATGTGGAGCCTCCTAATGTAGATGACCTTTTTAAGGAATTTGGCTATAAAGGGCAGAAGAGATGATAGCAGGGATGGAAGGATCAAGTGAGGGCTT
Organism: Potorous gilbertii; assembly: GCA_028658325.1. Lineage (NCBI taxonomy): Eukaryota > Metazoa > Chordata > Mammalia > Diprotodontia > Potoroidae > Potorous > Potorous gilbertii. The sequence continues at coordinate 226,156,255 of CM053771.1, read as the reverse complement.
TTTCAGGACAGACATGGGCATATTGTAGGCAGTAGAAAATGATCCAGTAGATGGAGTGAGATTGAAAATAAGTGATCAAGTAGGGATGGCAGAGGAGTCAATCTGTTGAAAATGGGTTGGAATGGGATTACCTGAATGAGCAGAGCATTACCCTTGACAAGGAGCTAGTTCACATTATCACTTGAGAGATGAAGGGAGAGTTCCAAAAGGCATTTGAGTGAAAAGTGAGGAAGAGGAGAAAAGAGAAAGCTCACAGCAAATGGACTCAATTTTTTTTCCCTGTAAAATATGAAGCAAGGTTCTCAGCATTGCTAATATCAAGATGTTTGCACTTTGGTTAATTTTAACTTTTGGTTTTCATGTACAAAAAAAACTATTTGAACAAAAGATTCTCTTTCTTGATGGCTTTGGAATTGTGTTGCCTGGCATTCATTTACATTTTTGCACTAGTTATTAATTGGAAGAGTTCTTAATTTTTATTCCATTTATTCACTAATACACAGACTCACTAAAAACAAACCTTTTATAAGTTTTATAAGAAAGTCCAATCATATTTTCTTCATTCAGTTATTATGGTACTTTCCATATTTATTTATTAATACTTGTCAACCACATCTCTGGTTTGATTATTTTGTACTTATATCCTTTACAGCAACTTTATAACAGAATTGTATTCTAGGAACATTATTGAAGACATAGTATCTTTCATGCATGAAGTGTTCTGCAATTCCATAAGTAGAAATAGTTATTTACTTCCTCCACGTAGTCAAAAATTCTAGTTAGAAAATTCCTAGACATAAGTTTCCTTTGGAGACCAATTTAATTTCAGCGGTTTCTGAGTACTTTTGAAAATAATTTTGACTATTTGAAAGTCTTCTATGAATGTAGTCAAAACACTATTTGATCAGTCCCTTGATCTTTTTAATGTTTGAGTGAAAGGTGAATAATTATACTTTCAAAATACTTATGGCATTGTCTATTCAGAATAGAATGAAAACTTGGCTTCCATTCTAGTGTCATGAAAAATGGTCTGGAGAAGTCACCTTATTTCCCCTCCCTCTCTCACCCAGTGACTTTGATCACCTGACATTATATCCTCTTTTTACTTATCCTGTATTTTTTTTCTGGAATAGTATCCAAGTGCAGTCAGAGAAATGATAGTATTATCAGTTTAAAAAGGAATACCTCCCCTTCCTAAATAAATCTGAAACATTCACTACCTTCTTTCTCTTAATTAACCTTTCAATTGACAGCTACTAATTTCCTTTGGATATGATGTCTTTTGTTCCTTCTGCAACTTTTCTCAGCAAACACTTATTAAACATCATGTGAAAGCATATTTTGAGTCACATTTGCAGAAATATCCTTTACATCTCTACAGCCATGATCCTGTGAGCTTAAGGGTTGGGATTTTCCTCATTATGAAAAAGGAGATGGAGAAATCTTTTGAGTCTGCACTTGGGAGGAGGATAGACTTTTCAGTTAGAAAAGAAGTCAACAGTCATTGAAGCTTTACGAGGGGGCATTTTGGATGTGCTAGATGTTATTCTTGATTAGAAGGTACCACAGAGCTGACAGGGAGGTTGAGAAAAAGGAAATGGACTTGTTGAAAAAAAAATTATTTGAGAAAGTAGATTTAGTTTATTATTAAAACAAAAGTGATAAGTTAGACCATTGATGGTATGGAGTTACTATTTTCTAATCTAAATCACCTTCCACTTGTTTGGCATCAATTTATGATTGTTTAACAGAGATCTCAAGTAAGGGAAGGAAGGCATTGATAATGTAAGGAGATTGCTACAATCAACTTTGAGAAGCCATTGTGGGTATTCTTAAGTGTATTTCCCAGTGCCCCCTCCCTGCCCCAAATCTTTTGTGCTTTACGTGTTCTTCTAAATTTTAAATAGCTCTGTACCATATGTCCTTCCAGGCACAGGTACAGTCCAAACCAATGAATAATTATCAATGGGCAGTATAGTGTATAGAAAATATGAGGTATTCTTTCTTGGAAGGTCACCAAGAGGATTGGGGATTCTATGGAGATTGAGTAGGTTTCCTTCCTTTAAGAAAACCAAAGTTTAAATGATATATGTTATCAGTTCTCACTAACCCAGGGCATTGAATATAATTTGTTGCTCAACATGCTAGCCACTGACCGTGGTCCTAAGAAGGCAGCAGTTGAAGGTTGTAAAGTCCCCAGCCTGTTGTCACTGCTCATCAAAGCCTTACTGCAAAGGACCTTTATTGAAATGGGAAGCGAAAATCTGTAGCAGCCTTGTAGATCAAACTGATAGAAACATTTTAGGGTTATACCAGTCCTGAGGAGCACAGACACCTTCTATATTGTCCTTCATTTGTCTCTGAAGCTGATGGGAAATCATTCAATTAAAAGGAGCATGACAGAATACATAAAATCGCAATATGAGTTTAAGAAAATGAAAAAGGCATATCAGAGGCATTCTGAAGCCTGCTTTTATGAAATGAAATTTTGTTTCATTTCCACTGATTTCCTAGGTGAAATTAGGTGACTGTCTGGGTAGCATAATGATGATAATGACGAGAAACCATACATACTCAAATGACATACGTAGAGCTTTAATAAAGAATGAGAGAGACTCAGGGGAGTGCATTAAATTGAGTAATAATTTATTATTTAGAGACCTCTTCCCATTTACTCATTTTTTATGGGAGAATTGGTTCTTTCTTCAAGGTTTGTCATTTTTAGGAAGAAAAAGAGTATCTCAATGTGTTTTATAGTTTAGTTTTTCAATCAGACTTTAAAAATTGCTGATAGTTTAGTTTAGTGCCCAGGCTACCTGTCTTACCTGTGATCCATTCAGTAGACAATGAGTGAGAGGGAGAGTACAATGTTGACAGGGCCCTGAACGTCCTATAGGAATGCACTGCAATTATTTCCAATCACAATTAACCTGATTAGAATAATGGACAGGAAGTGTCCCTCTGTAGCTAATGCAGTTTGGCATCAGCTGACTGAAATCCTTTGATAATTTCTGCACAGATGGCTGGGCTGAAAGCAGCACTTTTTTAATTATTATTTTCATGGTCTCTTGGTAGGCCAAAACCTCGACACCGACAACAGACCTCCCCATTAAGGTGGAAGGCGCCAACGTCAACATCACAGCTGCCATTTATGACGAGATCCAACAGGAGATGAAAAGGGCCAAGGTGTCTCAGGCCCTCTTTGCCAAGGTGGCTGCCAATAAAAGTCAGGTGAGTGGTTTTTCAAAGAGCAAATGCTAGGACTGGAATTAGACCTTTTTCCTCCTCCCACCAATAAAAATACATCTGTTTCTATAAATATAATAGCAGTAATAATCCCTAGGGAATCTGTCATGCTGTGCCTTTTGTCTTCAGCATGGCTTACGTTATGGTGCGCTTTCACTTTCAATAGGGGACAAATGGAGTCCAATTTATAATCCAGATTTAAATATTATATCTACATTTATGTGTCTTATGTATATGTATATAAACTTTTATTATACATGTATAATATATAATGGGGAAGGTGGGGCTACCTTTTTCCACATCTATATGTATACACATCCTTTTTGTCATATATCTATATATATGCCTATGTGTATATACATATGCCTTTTGTCATGTATACATATATGCATATATATGACAAAAGTCAGCCCTACATTTTCCTCCTTTCCAAATTCTCAGATTTTCTCTTCTTCATGCTAAATCTTGAATGAACAAAACAGCATACTTACAAGGTTATAGCCAGGTAACATCCCCTCCTTTCTTATTCCCAGCAGGGGATAGACTTACTTTGTTATAATAACCACTTCTCACAAGCCCTAGAGACACCTTGGGATGTCAGGTGTTTCTTTTATGTGTAGTTTTTTTCATGCAGAAAACATACATGGGGGAGTCCAGAGTAAGTGCTAAAATCCTTAAAGGGAAAAAAAATAGCTTATCCAGTAACATTTTTCAGAGTATGGGAAATGTGGTGAAAGTGGTACTCTGGGGAAAAGGGTAGACAGCTGCTTACTTTTTTTTTTTCATAACTTTTGAAGCAGCTCTAGTTGATAGGATATTATCTGTCTAAACTTGTTTAAAGGGGTAGCTTCTGACCTATCCCAGGACCAGTATATTTAAGACCATATTTGCTTATGATAGGGGCACTTCTGAAAGATATATCTTGGAGTAAACACAATTTGGTGAAAGCATATGCCTGAGTCAGTATTCTCTTTGTACCTAGATTCTTGGCTGTGACTCTCTCTCTGACCTTGAATGAATAGCAGAACTCTCCATTCTTCTGTTTATACAGTAGTGACTTGGAGTTTGTCATCTACTGGGTCTTTAGTTGAACAGAAAGACAGCTTATTGAATATATTTTTGAATCAAGAAAAAAAGAAGATAATTCAGTTTTTAATAAAAGCACAGAAACACAAAATTGAAAGAAATTGAAATAAGACATTACAAATAACAATATATACTTAGAGGACAAGCTTTCTCACATTGTTCTGAGAGTAATATGATGTGATTTAGTTTTCTGGTACAATCTAGGGAAAAATAGCTGTGGTACTCATTAAAAAAATGGAACTTGATTATTCTAACTCTACATTCTAGTTAGTGTTCTCTTAAGATGTTTATTCTTATCATTGAAATCCATGAATTATAACTTACAAAGCATGGAGTCCAGAAATATTATGGAATACATAAAAAGAAAATGCTATCCAAACCTCTTAAGTAGTTAAATGCATAAAATCCCAAGTACCACATGGCAAACTATAATGAGAGTTGGGGCTGCTAAATGAATAAAGCTGTTAAATGCATAATGCCACTTGGCAAAACTACTGTGCGTTTAATGGTTTTCCACTATGTAATAAATGACATATGTGGTCAATGTGCAGTGTGGATAAAAGCTACACAATTGATTTCGCAAACGTGTGCCTTATTCTCCACTTCATGTAAATATCAGCATTTTACATAGTTCTCCGAATGCATACTTTTATAAAGAACCTTCAAGAATAACTGAGGACCACAGTCTGTGAAGCTTACTTAAAATGTCAACAATCTTCCTGTGGATTTTATACTCTGAGCCCTGGAAATAAGGAGTCACGAAACTACCCAAAATAATTTTGATAGCTCAATGATTCTGGTGTCTACCAATTAGTAATCTTAGCTTGCCACTAATTGCTATTTTCCATTAAGAATTAAGGTAGCAATTTTCCCAGAATTTGAGAGAAGACAGTTTCTAGATTTTACTCTGAGTCCACATGAAAGACAGCTACATTAAAGTGAAGAGGTGTGGAGATACATTTTTTTTATGGGAGCATCTTTTAAGTTCTCATTTAGGAATTGGAGTCCTAGCAACAATTTCTAAAGATGGTAAGTGGCCAAACTTTTGTTAAACAAGACAATACTTTGCAAAATGTACCCTATTGATGTTGACAGTTTGATGATAATTGTTTACTCTGGCATTTTATTTTTGTTGTTCATTTTCAGTCACATTTGAGATCTTCCAATCCCATTTGGGGTTTTCTTGGCAAAGATACTGGAGTGGTTTGCCAGTCACTTCTCTGGCTATTTTATAACTGAGGAAACTAAGGCAAAATGGTTAAATGACTTTCTCAGGGTCACACAGCTAGTAAGTGTCTGAGGCCACATTTGAACTCACAAAATAGAGTCTTCCTGACTCCAGACTACCATTCTATCCACTGTGCCACCCAGCTGCTCTTTCATATTTTAATACTTACTCATAAAGCCTTGAGCTTTTTCTAAATGAGTTTGGTAAAAACGCAAACACATAATTCATTAAAGGAATTTATACCTTGCACAATACATTTTCTGACTTAATGTCTTTTGCTTGTATTTGATCACTTCTAAACAATATTTTGAGTGCCTGCTAGTAGATAATCAGGACATTATATAGGGAAACTTACGTGGTCTCAACTACTTTGTCCTGAGTTTACTTAAAACTCAATAAGCATATAATAATAGTAACTAGCATCTCTATGGAATTTTAAGATTTGCAAAGCACTTTATATATGTTCTTATTTGATTCTCATTGTTTATCCCATGTATGATGCTAAGTGTTGTCCTACTTTCAAGGAGTTTGCATTCTATTGCTGCTCTTTCCTGTTTATGATATGAGTTAGGGATGTAATGATAAATGAAGATGAGATAGGCCATGTCATCTTTTCAGGAGTTGGCTCTGGCCTGTCCCAAAAACCAGTGGCAGAGAAGCTCTGCATTTGTAAGTACATGACTCGGTTTCAGATAATCAGTTCACTGTGCCAAATCATGTTGCCCCTCAATGCAACATCACCATTTATACACAGGTTCATGAGGTGCAGGGTTGGTTGGAAAGGGGAGAAGTGGAAGCATGGATGGTGTGTGGCTACAGGGATGATCCTACAGTCAGTAAATCTTTATTGTTTGTTGAAAGTAGTACCTAAGCATCATGAAGAAAAATTGGGGCTACCACAGGGTGATGGCAAGAGCCCCAAATTAGGAATTAGAATACCTTAGTTCTATTACTATCTTTATAACTTAGAACAAGTTACTTAATCTTTCACCCTTCAATTACTCATTTATCAAATACTTATACTAGGTGAATTCTTAGGTCCTATCAATCTATCTTTGAATCTTATGATTCCATTACTCCGTCCTGTAGTAACCCCTGCTTAAAGTTGTTAGCTGTGGAAATAAGGCTCCCATACTCATTTCCAGTGTGTCTGTCTTTCAGTTTTGGGGTCAGAAGGAGAGTGCTCTTTTCTACATTTTGGATGTTCCCAAGGGAAGGGACATATACATTTAGAGAAAGAGGGCTAGGCAACTCACTATCAAAGTCAGATGCCTTCTTTCCCCTGAAAAAAAAATGACAAATAATATTTTAATATGCAGGAGATTGGGAAAGTGGAGTAGGGAGGGTCACTGGTAGGAGTTGCAAGGATGGACTGAGTTTGGTTGGGCAAGTAATACCTGAGATTTCTCCTCTCAGCCCCCCTCCAAAAAGAAAAAAAAAGATTTTCACTCCTTATCCAGTAATTAGAAATCCTTTGGGATGAACAAATTTCTCTTTTAAAATGCAAATGCCCCCAGAAGACATCTGCTTTCAAATGAGAATAAGCTTTAATTTATTAAAATGTGAATTGTTTTTATCAGGCAAATAGGATCATTTCCTAGATTAGTGAGGGAATAGGAATGTTGGTTTGAGGTCAGAGCAGAGAGAGGAGAAAATTTGTAGGAAATCTCTTTTTGGAGTGGGGGGTCCCAGCCTTTAGAGAGTACCTTGGAGGATAGGGAGATGGGTAAGAGACAGATATAAAATGAATGTTTGACCTTCTTGGTCATTTTGTCTAGTGCTCAGCTGACAGTTGGTAGAGCGCTGAGAATCCCTGCCAGGTACAGCATTGGGACATTTGGAGGAAACTTCAGCTCTCAGCTTCACTCAGCTTAGCCTCATCTTTTCAGCCTGGGCTAGGCTTGTCTACCTTCTCCAATTCATTTAATCCCCATCCCTCTTTCACTCAAATGACAAAAACATAAAATGAAGAGAAAGATTCCTCACTCTCCATTATTACCAGTATGGTCCAGTATAATATTCACTAGAATTTCAGTTCTTGAAGGCACTATGCCTTGTCCCCTGAAGACTGAGGGCCTTGTTCACATCTCTTTTTGTGAGTCTTCTTTATAGGATCATAGACTTAAACTGGAAAGGACCTTATATACCATTAAGTCTCATTCTTTCATTTTAAAAATAAGAAAACTGAGGCACAGATATGTTAAGGGACTTGTCCAGGGTCACATAGTTCTGAAGTGTCTGAAGTGGGATTTGAACCCAATTCTTCTTGACTCCAAGTATATCACTCGCTCAACTATACTATGTGCCTCCCAGTAACGTCTGTCAAGTCTGTGGTAGTAGGAAGTCATTGCAAAGCACTGAATACGAAAAAGGGGAATTTGATAGCACATATTAATACCACTGAATCATGGAGTGTTACAGAATGAACAGCTGATGTAATTAAGTCACTTTGAAATTAAAAATATACCAAATTATAAAGTTCTATCAAACATTTTATTTAAGCCTGTAGAGAGCCTGAAAAACTCTTGGCCTTCAAGGCCATTTAAATGTCCCCTCTTCTATGAAGCTTTCTTTGATCACTTTAGGTTCACTGATTTGTCTTGTACTTATGTATTACCATTCTTCATAAACTAAGATGACATTTTCAGTGACTGCACTTTGTGTAACTCAGTTAATGTATCACATCTGTCAGTGATCTGAAGAAATATTTAGTGCTAGAAGTTTGGATAAGTTTTAATTTTTATTACTATTTTTGCTTTTATGAAACTATTTCTTTAAGATTCTAGGCGTGAGTTTTGTCTAAATTGCTTGGCAGTATAAGCCATTTAAAACATGCAGGTCTTCATTGTTTTAGTTTAATAAAAATCAGAGTTAAAATCTTTCCCTCCTCATGGTCCCAATCCCATAACTGATCAGTGCAGAAGCATTGACCTTGATTTCAGTCTGGGCCAGATTAACCCTCCTTAGGTACCCTGGTGGCACATTACCATGGACTTTGTAACATGGCAAATGGCTAATAGATTTTTTTTCTGAGGAAATGTGGTACAATCCAAAGAAGGCTACACATGGAATTAGAGGAGATATAGTTTATGTAACTGAGACAAATCACTTAGCTTCTCTGAGTATAATTTTCTTGTCTGGAAAAATGAGGATAATATTGTTTGTACCTCACGGGATTATAGGTAAAGATTAAAAGGGATAACGTATGTAAAATATTTCATAAACCTTAAAGCCTAAACATATAAATGTCAGCTCTTGTTATGCTCTTTTCCTGGTGTAGTGAGTGTAATGAAAAAATAATAATAATGTTTTTGGTTAGAGAGTTGGCCTCAAAGTTAGGAACATGAGAGTTACAGTCCCACCTTTGGCACATACGTGCTGGCTCATTGCTCTAGGCATCTCTTTAAGATGCTAAATTCCATTGGCAGAGACCTGTGTTTTTTTTTTTAAAGTATCAAAGTATTTAAAAGTATCAGATATAAAAAGTATTAGAGTATTTAAAGTAGCAAAGTATAAAAAAGTAGCAAAAACCTGGTTTAAAAAAATGTATCACTTGGGGTCATTCTTAGAGGGAGTAACATCCCTAATTAGTTTCTATCCTCCGCTGACTGAATTTCTATAGAGTTGCTGCTTGGGAAAGTATCATATTTAGGACTTCAGATCATAAGTTTTTCATTTAGTAAGAATATAAAATAAAAACAGTTTTTTGGAGGGTGTCAATATTCTATTCTTAGCTTATTGACTATAATAATAGCTAGCACATATGTATGTATATGTATATATACACACACATATGTGTTAACACTTTAAAATTTACAAATTACTTTACCTACATTATCTCATTTGATCCTCGCAACAACTTTGTGATATGGGTGTTATTACTTCCATTTTAAAGATATGAAAACTGAGATCAAGAGTGTGCAAGAGACTTACTCAGGGTTTCACAGATATTATAAGTAACTGAGATAAGGTTTGGACTTGTCTTCCAGATCCCAAGTCCACCACTCTGTCAGTTGCACCACTTGAATTCTAATACTGAACATTTATCTCATACCCTTCTATTATCCACAGTACTTTGTGAGAGAAGCAGCAGGGAATACTGAATAGAAAACTGGGCTTGGAATCACAAAGATGTGGATTCAAGTCCTGCTTCGGGTTTGTGCTCCTTGTGTGACTACAGGAAGTTACTTAATCTCTGTGTGCCTGAGAAACTTTTCTACTTCCTTATATTAAAGAAGAATTGCTGATCTGAATCAGAGAATTTCCTTTCCTGGGAGTTCCTCACATTGTCAAAATCAAAGGTCCAGACTACAAACGAATTTAAAATTCTATATATGTTCTTTACTTAAAAAGATATAAAGATGGCATGATAGTAACAATTCACATTCATGTTGTGTTTTAAGTTTTGCCTTGGTTAGAGCCTCATCATAGTCTGGAGTCCATATTTGGTTTTCAAACGCGTTTTCAAGGGAGTAGAAGGCTCCTGGCAGGTTCTAACAAGTCAGAGAAACCCCCCACCAAGGAATGTTAGAGTACAGAAGCATTTGAGGTTGACAAAATACTTCCCTTACAACAACCCTGGGAGGTAGTTAGTAGAAGTAGTTTAATTCTATTTTTTTATGACAGATAAGGAAACTGAGGTTTGGGTTGCTGACACACAACTATGCAGTGCTGGAGTAGACTATAGCCCAAGTCTTCCAAGTCCACTACTACTTATACTATTTGCTTTTTTTTTTTTAAAATAAATTTATTTAACTTTTTACATTCATTTTCACAAGATTTTGGGTTCCAAAATTTGCTCCCCATTTGTCCCCTCTCCCCTCCCCAATACACTGAGCATTCTAATTACCCCTATCACCAATCTGCCCTCTCTTCTTTCATCACTCCCTTCCCTTACCCCATCTTCTCTTTTGTCCTGTAGGGCCAGATAACTTTCTATTCCCCATTACCTGTATTTCTTATTTCCTAGTAGCAAGAACAATACTCAACAGTTGGTCCTAAAACTTTAAGTTCCAGTTTCTCCCCATCCCTTCCTCCCCACCAATTCCCTTTGGGAAGGCAGGCAATTCAATATAGGCCATATCTGTGTAGTTTTGCAAATGACTTCC
>CM053771.1:226042631-226145087 GCA_028658325.1 Potorous gilbertii | reverse complement strand
TCTCTTCCTCGTCAGAGATGAATAGCACAATCATCTGATCAAGAAAATAACCTTCTATGGTCTTAGTTTTTTTCCCTTTTCTGGGCATTTTCCCAGCCAGTTACTTGGCTTCTGAGAGTCCTCTCCACCCCAGCCTAGGTCCGCCCAGCTAGTGTTTGGGGTCTGAGATTCAAATGCTGCTCCCCAGCCTCAGGGCTTTTGGCGGCAGGCCTGACTGCTCTTCAATGGGAGCTTATCTGCTGGTGCTCAGGTGGGGGCAGGGCCCCCTCTCAGGCTCAGTTCCCTCAGGGGGTTTATGCAGAGACCTTTTGTAATGGAGCTGCTGCTGAGCTCCTGCCTGCACTGAGAGCCTCTGGCCACAGCCTCTGCCACAGTGGCTGCCTCTCGAGGGCATCCGAGTCCTGGAGATATCCCGCTCCCCTCTCAGCCTGTCTCTCTCACTGACCTGTGCGTCTGTGGGTGGAGGGACCTTCGCAGCCGCCGGAGATTACGGTCCCTGAAGCCTGCTTGGGTCTGCTCGCTCCTCTCAGTGCCGCGTGGCCGGGGCAGGGGGAGGGGAGGACTCCACAGGCAGGGCTCCCCTCCCGTCCAGGGCTCGATGGGCCCCTGGGGTCGGCTTTTCAGGGCTCTCTGCAACGGAAATCTCCTTCACTGTGTTTCTGCGTGGCTTCCGCTGTTCCAGATTTTGTCAGGAGTTCTTTTTACAGGAAATCCATAGGCTGTGGGTTCGGAGCTAGCAAATGTGAGTCTTTCTACTCCGCCATCTTGGCTCCGCCCCTACTTATACTATTTTCTAATGCTACATAGAAACTTTAGAATATGCATTTCTAAGACAAGTCCACATTTCTCCAAGTGGAATATCTATCAAGTCAAGTCAACAAGTCTACATTAAGTCCTACTATGTTTCAGCTGCTGTGCTAAGCTCTAAGAGTGCAAAGAAAGACAGAAATAGTCCCCACCCTCAAGGAATTTGTAGTCTTATGGTGGTGGTGGTGGTGAGGGGAACCAAGTACAAACAGCTACATACCTACCATGTATATATGAGGTAAAGGAGGTATTGTCAGAGGGAAGGCGCTGATATTAATTGGAAGAGGCAGGGAAAGACTTTGTGCAGAAGGTAGAATTTAAGCTGAGTTTTGAAGGAAGCCACAGCAGCTAGAAGGTAGAGGCAAAGAAGAGCATTCTAGGTATAGAGGACAGCTAGTGAACAATGCATCTTTATTTCTTTTTAATCAAGGAACTTTTGCAATCAAGTTGCAAAGAGGTAAATTTATATTTTATGTCCAGAAAAAGCTTCTTGGCAATTAGAGATGTTCAATAAAGCAATAGATTGTCTTGAGTGGTGGAGGGTTCTCCTTCAGAGGTCTTCAAGGAGATACTAGACAACCATTTGTTGAGTATGTTACAGTGGGGATTCCTTTCATATCTAAATTAGACTATATGCTCACCAAAGCTCCTAATACTCAGATTCTGTAGTTTCTTCATATGGGACTCTCCAGTCTGTGCTCTGTCTCTCTGTCTCTTGTGTGTCTCTTTATGACTCTCCATCTGTCTCTCTCCATGTCTACTTTTACCCTTAGCAATCTCATGCACTCCTACAGGTTCACTCATCTGCTTTTGCCTCTATATGAACGTCTCCCTAGGACTTTCTTATTGCTTTTAGTGACAAATTCAGCCCTGCAGTAGTCATCTGTGTTCAAAATCTCTCATTCATCTTAGATTCTTCTTCCCATAACCAGCTAAGATCCATGTTTCCCTTTCCATAATCTTTCCTAATCTTATCCTCTTCCTTTCAGTCCCATGGATTCAACCCTAACGCAGGCCTTTACTCTTCACTCACCCCCTAGCTGGTTCCCTGTATTTCTACCCCTCTCTAATTCATCTTATTGTCATTCAGTTGTTTCACTTATGTTTGACTCTTCATGACCCCATTTGGGCTTTTCTTGGCAAAGATACTGGAGTGGTTTGTCATTTCCTTCTTCTCATTTTACAGATGAGAAAACTGAGGTAAACAGGGTTAAATGATTTGTCAAGTGTCACACAACTAGTAAGTATCTGAGATGGCACTGGACAACAAAAGAGACTAGAACAGAAGGCTACCACTATTACTACATGAGGAATAGATTATGATTCACCAAAAGTAACTGGAGAGTAGTTTGACGGATACTAAAAGTAGTGTCAAGAAAGCAGAAAAACAAGAGTATCCAGGAGGAAGGAGCTGTTGATAATGTCAGAAACTGACATTATCAGAGATATCCTGGTGTATGAGTACTGAGAAAAAGCTATTGGATTGAACAAATCAACAAGCATATTTTTAAGTGCTTAATATGTGTCAGACATAATGCTCTGAGCTGGAAAGACAAATACAAGAAAAAAGGTAGTTCCTACCCCCAAGGAGCTTATATTCTAGTGGGATAAGAGAGTGTGTAAAAAGATTTTTTTAAAAAAGAGAAGGGGATATTTTTAGAAGGTATGGTAGTTTAGAGAACACTGAATACATATCTAGCATGAGCATTTTCCTTAAAATTGAGATTTCAGGAGGAAGCAGTCAATTAGAAGAAAGAGTTACAGTGGTGGAGTAAACTTCTGGTGTGAGGTGGCTTCTGTATCATGGTAGAGCAAGTACGGAGAATTAGGAGTGGAATCCAGAGATCAGTGGTAATCTTGAAGTTAGTATTTGGTGTAGAGTTGTGGGGTCAGAAATCAGATTGAAGGGGTTTAAGGAGTGGGATGATAGGGTCAAGTGGAGGTTTTATAAAGATTGGAGACACTTAGGAATGCTTACACACAGCTTAGAGTTATACAAATTAACTGTGAACAATACATTTGGGCACCCAAATTGGTCTTGGTTATGCAAATGAAACCTCCATCAAAACTGATTATTCATTTCTTTAATGCTCCAAGTATACAATCTATTGGTGGCATGTAGGTGGCGCAGTAGATGGAAGGCTGTCCTGGATTCAAGAAAACCTGAGTACAATTTTGACCTCAGACACTAACTAGCTGTATAATCCTGTGCAGGTCACTAACCTCTGTTTGTCTCAGTCTCTTCAACTGTAAAATTGGAATAATTGCACCTACCTCACATGGTGGTTGTGACGATCAGATGAGAAAATAATTGTCATGTCGTGTCTTTTAGTTTGGGGGCTGTCATCCTGAAACAAATCCAAAGTTTATTTTTGCAAATTAAAATGAATGACCACCAAAGATGTACATATATTTACACAATGATTAGAATAAAAGTCAACAAAACATTTATTTCAACAAGAAAAACACACAAGGCTTTAAAAAAGTTGTACCAAAATACTACTGAAATTGAACAAAGTTATTCAAAATCTAAACCTCCATCTGCAAGCAGTGTTGTCTAGCTCAAACTCAGAATATATCCTTTAGAATTATAATGTCTTCTTTTTATCTCTCTCCCTACTACCCACCCCAACCCCCAAGGGAAATAACCCCCAAAAAACTAAGGATGTCTTATACCAGGAGTTAGGATCAACACATGAAATCATGTAATATACAGTTAAATCAAACTCAGTATCCATCTCAGTTTGGGTCTCAGTCTTCATGGTATTGTATTTGGGTTCCCCTATCATGGTTCCTTAATTATGGGAATGTTTCATGCCCCTAAACAATGTTTTGGGGACATACCTAATTAGTTGTTAGTGAAGATGAATGACAGAGATCAAATGTGTTTTTAAAAGCACAGGATGAAAACCACTGCTTTCATGTACTCATCGATAAACTTTATGTACTGATCTACATACACATATATCCCTTGAAAATATCCCTTTAAATGTTTCAGTACCACTAAATCACATTTCCTTGACTCTGTTCATTCTACTTTGTGATGATTTGCCCATTGTTGGGGTCTGAATGAGACTTTTTGAGACATGATTTGAAGAGCTAACAAAGTTGCAAAATTAAAACCAAAGGAGTTATATTGGTGAAGGGTTTGAGAAGGAAACTTGTTTTAGATCAACAACGTTCTATGACTTTGGCATATAACCTCCAACTGCCTAGTCTAACATTTTCTTTGTTTAAAATATATTTTGATTCTGAATTTAACTAACATTGAATAAATTGACCACTTCCATATACCTACTAGAATAGCACCAAAACATTGTATATCAAATTTGGATTTCTATTATGTACCCCTTCTTTTCTTTTACAGATAGATAGATAGATAGCATCCTGGGCCATCTCTGGTTGTCCTGATTTATTTCTGGCCATTGGACCCAGATGGCTCTGGAAGAGAAAGTGAGGCTGGTGACTTTGCGCAGTCCTCCTCCACTTAAATCCAGTTCAATTACAAGTCACATCATCATCTTCCTTATGTCATGGGTCTCTTCAAGAACAAAGGACAAACCACAATGTATATGTGTGTGTGTGCATGTGTGTATACATATACACACATATACAAGCACACACACATATATATACATATATATAACATCTATATTATGTAAAGTCCAACCTGTAGTTTTCAAAGCTGTCCCCTATATCTATGCCTTCATTATTTTTATTTTCTCTGTATTTTTAAAAAACACTTCAATGATTCTCTTTTTCATTACCCAACCCATTCCTTTCTCACCCTCTTACTCCTCATTTCCATTAGAAAACAATGACAACCAAAACAAAACAAAGCCCTTGTAGTAGAGATACATAATAAAACAAAACAAATTCCCATATTATATGTGTCAAAAATGTCTAGTCTTACTCTGCATCTTGAGTCATCATTTCCCCATTAAAATATGAGTAGCATGCTTCATGGTCAGTCTTCTGGAATTGTAGCTGCCTATTGTGTTGATAACAATTGTAAAGTCTTCTAAAATTGGTTTTTTTTTAATGTTTTTGTCATTGTATATTGTTCAGGTTATACTCATTTCACTTTGCATTAAATCATACAGTCTTCTCAGATTCCTCTGAAACCATTCCTTTCCATTAATAATTTTATCTTGTTACCTTACCGTAATTTGTTGCTGTTGCTAGGTGGTGAAATGACTAGAAAGCTAGGTCTGGAATAAGGAAGACTCATCTTCTTGAGTTCAAATCCAGCCTCAGACTTGCCTTTAGGCAAGTCACTTAACTCTATTTGCATCTATTTCCTCATCTATAAAATGAGCTGGGGGAGGAAATAGAGAACTACTGCAGTATCTTTACCAAGAAAACCCCAAATGAGTTGTACCAGATCTCAAACTGTATTATAAGGCAGTATCATCAAAATAACCTAGTAGTGGCTAAGAATTAGAGAGGTATCCACCTTATGGACTACATTAGGTACACAATACAAAATAGTAAAAGACTGTAGTAATCAAGTGTTTGATAAACCCAAAGACCTATGCTTTTGAGTCAAGAACTCACTATTTGACAAAAACTACTGGGAATATTGGAAAGCAGTATGGCAGACACTAAGCAGAGACTGTTATCTTACACCTTATTTCAAGATATGGCCTAAAGGGTTACATAATTTAAACATGAAGAGTGATACCATAAACAAATTAGGAGAGCAAGGAACAGTTTATCTATTAGATCTATGGGAAAAGGAAGAATTTATGACCAAATAAGAGATAAAGAAGATTACAAGATTTAAAATGGGCATTTTGATTATATTAAATTAAAAAGGTTTTGCACGCACACACAGACCAAGACATTAATGCATTGTTGGTGGAATTGTAAACTAATCCAACCATTCTGGAGAAAATTAGGAACTATGCCCAAAAGGATGTAAATCTGTGCATACCCTTTGACCCAGCAATACCACTACTAGGTCTATCTCCTAACGATAATTTTTTTAAGGGAAAAGGACCTATTTGTACAAAATATAGCAGCTTGTTTTGTGGTAGCAAAGAATTGGAAACTGAAGACATATCAATCAATTGGGGACTAGATGAACAAGTTGTGATAAATAATTGTGATGAAATACTATTGTGCTATAAGAAGTGATGCGCAAGATGAGACTTACATGAACTGATGCGGTTAAGTGCACAGAACCAGGAGAACACAGTATACAGTAATAGCAATATTGTACAACAATCAACTATGAATGACTTAGCTGTTCCCAGAAATGTAATGATCAAGACAATCCCAAAGAACTCATGATGAAAAATGCTCTCCACTTCCAGAAGAACAACAACAAACTGATGGCATTTGAATATAGATCAAAGCATACTGTTTTTTGCTTTCTGTATTTTTTTATGGCTGTATTTTTGGTCTCTGTTTTCTTTCACAACATGACTAATATGGAAATATGTTTTGCACAATTGTACATGTACAACCTATACACAATTGTTTACCATCTCAGGGAAGGGGGAGGAGAAGGAGGGAGAGAATTTGAAATTTAAATTTTTTTAAAGGAATGTTAAAAAGTATTTTTACATGTAATTGGGAAAAATAAAATATTCAAAGAGAAAAAAGAAAAGAAAACCACAAATGGAGTCATGAAGAGTCAGACATGACAGAGCAACAAATAATTTAATATTTTCCCAATATCCCAAGATGTCTATCCCCTTAGTTCCTAGTACTTTGCTACCTCAAAAAGAACTGCTGTGTTTTTGTATATATAAATCTTTTTTTCTTTGATCTATTTGAGATATAGTAGTGGTAAAGCTGAGTCGAAAAAGGTGTGTACATAGTATAGTGAGTTGAGGTCAAATTCCAAATTGTTTTCCAGAGGGGAGGCAGCTAAGTGTCACAGTTAGAATGTGGTTGGGTGTGGAGTGCAGAATATTTGAATTCAAATCCTGCCTTAAACACTTACTAGCTTTGCAAGGCTGGGAAAGTCACGTGGCCCTTATTTGCCTCAGTGTCTCCAACTGTAGAATCAGGATATATAGGTCCTATCTCATAAGATTGTTGTGAAGTTCAAATGAGATCATACCTGTAAAGTGCTCAGCACATAGAAGATGCTTAGTAAGTGTTTATTTCTTTCCTCTTCTTCCTTCTCCAAAGTGTCTCTACCAAGACAGCATTAATGAACTTGTTTTTCTATAGGCACTTCAACAATTGGCATTTTTATTTTTTATCATCTTTGCCAACTTGCTGGGTGTTAAGCTGGAACCTCAGAATTAGTTATTTATATGTGTCTAATTATTAGTGATTTTTTTTCATATTTGTTGATAACTTTGGGTTTCTTCTTTTGAAAAATGTGTGCTCATTTCCTTTGACCGTATACCCATTAGGAAATGGCTCTTGTTCTTAATCTGCAGCACAAGTCTTTTCTAGTTACCTATTTCTCTTCTAGTTTTAATTTGTTTTGTTTGTGTAAAGACTTAAATTTTATATAATGAAAATTGTCCATTTTATCTTCTGAGATGCTCTTTCTCTTATTTGATAATGAATTTTTTTCTTATTCATAGATCCAAAGAGTAATTTCTTGCTTTCTCTTCTAATTTATGTCATCTTATATTGACAATCTCTTTTAAAATAATTTTTGCAACTAATATTTTGATCTTGGTCCCTAAAGTTGTCACTTCACTGATAGTATGGTACATGGCATGGGACTTCAACTCTGATATGTAAAGTTAAGGTTGAAATAAAGGAGTTTCATTTATTTTCATTTGGGACTGTTTCTCTTCAATTTTTTTAAAGACATCTTTGACTTCAACTTTCCTTTTTTGGGGAGGCAGTATGGAATAGAGGAGAGAGGACTGTCCTTGGAGTTGGGAAGATCTGTGTTCAAGGACTGGTATTGCTGCACACTAAGACTATACATTTGTCATTAGAAATAGGGCTAGGTACTGGATCTGTGAATTCATTGGCACGGGTATGTCCCTGATTAGCCAATTCCTTCTATCAGTGTAGATCAGTACCTTTTCTGCAGCTCTGCTGTGTGAGAGCTGCCTACAGTTCTGAGAGTTTCAGTGTCTTGCCAGGGGTCACACAGCCAATTTGTGACTTATACAGAGGTAGAGTTTGCAAGCTGTTGACAAATGGCTTATCTACATTTATAGAAGTCTTCACACTGAATGATTCCTACACTAGTGAGAAATCAGGGGTCCACACAAAAGCATCAAGAAAATTCATTCCAGAGCTTAAGTGAGGAAACAATTTCCTCTTTACATAATAGTAGATATATTTTTCAGCTATTACTTTGCCCTATTCTCCAAATAAGGAGCTTAATGTTAGCTTTTGTGAGGTCCTACTTGCCTTAAGTTTTATGTCCCTTCAGTCACCAAAAACTGTAGTATTCTTCTTAAATAAAATTCCTATTGTCTCAATTACAGACTCAGTCTTTATAAGCATATCCACTTAAATGTTCAACTGTGAAAGATAAGATGAGTATACCAAGATTTGAAGATAGCAGAGGGGACAGCAGAAAATTGGTTCCCGTGAAAACACAACATAGAACTTTAGAGATGATTTTGAAAAACAAAAAAGAAGCAGATCATTTTTAGTTACCACATCCAAGGTATAAAATAATTAACCTTGAACTGTAACAAAATGCTTAGTATAAAGTTTTTTATAAAGTTTCGATGACCTCATTGTCAAGAATTCATTGAAGCCCTTGACAACTCTCCCTTGTAGTTAGCCTTTTATCCATTTCAGCTTTC
This sequence comes from Potorous gilbertii, assembly GCA_028658325.1. Classification (NCBI taxonomy): domain Eukaryota; kingdom Metazoa; phylum Chordata; class Mammalia; order Diprotodontia; family Potoroidae; genus Potorous; species Potorous gilbertii. The sequence goes on along the minus strand of CM053771.1, from coordinate 226,136,535 downwards.
TTGATTAGGTTATCTTGAATCATTAGGGGCTTTATTTATTTTAATAGACACTTATTGGATTCATGAAAAGAGAATTCGGTGACTAAGAAACGAGAGCTGAATATTATCTGGCTCATTTCACACTTCAGAAGAGTCGTAACCATCTGAAGAGAAATCCTTTCACAGTTTCAAAAGTTTGTTTTGGGACTTTGTGTGCTTCCATTTAGAAAGCGATCTGTCTGTGGTTAATAATGTGTTTTTTTTTTCTTTTGAAATACCCATAAAGCATTTCTTTTTGGTTACATATGCTGACATTTTCTGCATTGAAGATGTGGGTGAGGAAATGGCCTTTTATATCCATGTTGTGAGAAGTCTTGAATCATTCTCCTCAGAACTGTTCATTTGCCTACTCATTCATTCACTGCAGTTCCTAGAGAATATCAGTTAAGGAAAAATTACATTTGTCATTTTTATATTTAATTATATTCAACAAACAAATTCAACAGACAATGTCCCTACTATGTGTAGAACAATTGGGTGGCAGACAAGATGCAGGGAAGAATGAGATGTAGACTTGGCTGCTGTGGAGCTAATGATCCATCGGAGAAACAAAGTCAATTTAATCCTATATTTGTCTTTTTTGAGGTAAAGACATGCTATACATCTTTGGTGCCTCACACGTTCTTGGGGCAAAGCTGTTTCCTTTGGTGGAATGCTGACTTTTGAACAATAACAATAATAGTTGATGTTTGTATGGGGAGACAGTGCGGTGTCATGGATAGAGGGGTAATCTTGGAGTCAGAAAAGACCTCAGTTTGTGGCTTGCTTCTGACATGTTACAGCCATGTAACCATGAGCAAGTCATCTAACCCTAGGCAACTTTCTAAGAACGTGAGTTACAGAGGAGCCGGTGATTTAGGGCATGCATTGATGAAAAGCTTCCCATTTCAGTAGTTCCTTAGTTGGTGAGATCTTATACCTCTATCGAATCTGTCCGTACACACACACCCACGCCAGCCCTAAATGCTTTCATATTAAGGATCAACGTGGTAATAGAAAAAATAAACACTTAAGTACTAAGGTCACCATTTTAAAGGCAAGGGGTTCAGACTGGTTAATAACAAAATAATAAAATGAAATGTGCTAAAGGGCACTTAGCCATGAAATGTCCCTCCCAAGCCTTACCTTCCTCCTCTGTCATTGTTTCCACTGCTTTCTGCTGTCTCTCAGAGATTTTAGTCTCACCTTGTTGTCAGTCTGGTACATTAATTTCTGCTCCCTCCATATACTCAGGAACCAAAAGGTCCATGAGAGGTGGGTTATGTTAGAGGCATGTATGTGTATATGTATATGTTGTATATATGTATATAGTTACACATGTTTATTATAGGAAGCTAGATGGTTTAATGGATAGAGCACTGGTTCTCAAGTCAGGAAGACCTGAGTATCTATCCTGACTCAGACATTCAGTAACTGTGTGAGCCTGGTCAAATCGCTTAGCTTCTCTTGGCCCCAGCTTTTCTGTCTATAAAGTGGGGAGAATAACAGCACCCAACCCTCCAGGGTAGTTAGGAGAATAAAACAAAATGATATTTGTAAACCATTTGGCAAACTTTAAAAAGTTATATAATATTTTATATATTTATATAATGCATTCTATGTCATATGTATATTAGTTTTTATATAGTTTATATCAGTGGGTGTTATTTTCCCAACTTTTTTTCCTTTAGTCACAACGTTTTCTTTGCTCCAGCTCATCTGATGTGATGTGATATGATGTGATATATGTGTGTGTGTGTACATATGTGTGTGTGTGTCCCTTTTAAAAGAAAGGAAGAACTATTAACATTTTCCAGGCCCATTCCATACTCAAGGTTTTTATTTTCTACAATCACTAGATCATAGAATTAGAAAGGGATCATAGAGATCTAGTCTAATTCCCTCATTTCACAGGTTTTACCTACTGAAATAAAACTTATCCATCTTATTGACTTATCCAAGGTCACACTGTGGGTAAATAATAGATTTGGGAGCCAAACTCTGTTTGTTTGACTCCACGTTCAGTGATCTTTATTCTATAGTAGAAGATCCTCCTCAGTTTCTTTTGGCAACTGTTTAGGTATCTGCTTTTCCTAATACTGTTCATCTGACTATTATAAACCCGTGGCATTTTAGTTTTTTAACATTTCGGTTTTGTTCCTAGGAGCTCTATGAGTGGTCATTCTTGATTTTCCATACATATATTTCATATCATATCTACTTTCATAGAGATTATGCCCCTGGTAAGTTTATTCTCCCTTATGAGGTAGAATTCTGAAGTAGATATTCCTTTTGAAGGAAAAATAACGTTATCACTATTTTCCCAATGATAATTCTGAGGCATTGAGAGACTGTCAGGCAAATCAGAGAACCTGCTCTTAGAACCTTTACATGCATTGAAACAAATCTAGTCTGCCCTATTTTATTCTCTGCTTTATTCCACAGGGCTGGTCAAGTCTCATATTTCCTTACTACTAATCACCTCACCTTAAGTTTAATACTGCTTTTAAAATGTTCCCACATTAGGTTAATTACCCTCAGAATATTCTTACTTTCCTCTGCCTAACAGTTGCCCTTTCTCATTTATTTTCAATCTAAACAAAGGTTTTCTTCTTAAAACTCATCAAGTAAGCAGTAGCAAAATAGAAAGGAAAAGAAAACCCGATAAAAATAAATTTAAAAACCTTTAAAAGCATGATAATATGCTTGGTATTTGTAGTATATATGTCTTAGATTGTGAGCTCCAACCTAGAGAATGATCAGTTACCATTGTCTTTACAGTATAGCATATATTGTGGGTCTTCAGTAAATATTCAATAACAGGATTTTCCAAAATGCGTTCAATAAGCATTTATGCATTCCTTCATTATCTCTGCCTCATAGAGTCACTCTGTGTCTTTAAGACACAGTTCAAGGACCAACTTCTCCATGAATCCTTTCCTGATCTCCCCAATTGCTAGTGCCCTCCTTCCCATACTGCCTTGTTTTTAGCATATATATGTGTGTTTATACATTTACATATATATACATATATAGCTAATGTAAACACATGACATATACACATATATATATATATACATATAGAATACAGTCTATGTGTTTATGTGCATACACAATATTCATATTATCTATAGTTAAAATGTACATATAACATGATATATGTACATATACATATAACACAGCTTATATAAATCTATGTCCCATACTATATATACATATTTAATATATATGTGCATCTATGGGAGAACATCTTCATCTGTCCTGATCTATATCTTGCCACTAGACCCAGATGATTTTGGAGGAGAAAGTAAGGCTGGTGACCTTGCACAAGTCTCTGTCACTTAAATCCATTTCACTTGTGAGCCATGGCATCATCTTCCAGATGTCATGTCCTTTATGAGAATGAACGAAAAACAACAACATGTGCATATATGCAAATAGATGATATACATATAGCTTATATGTACATATATTAGCTAGGGCAGCTAGGTGGTGCAGTGGATAGAATACCAGTGCAGGAGTCAGGAGGACCTGAGTTAAAATCTCACCTCAGACACTTGACGCTCACTAGCTGTGTGACCTTGGGCAAGTCACTTGTCCCTTGGCCCTAATTGTCTCATCCTGGGTCATCTCCAGTCATCCTGATGAGTATCTGGTCACTGGATTCAGATGGCTCTGGAGAAGTGAGGTTGGTGCACAGCCCTCCCTCACTCAAAACAAAGTCAAGTGTAAGTCATATCATTACTTCTTTAATGGCATGGTCTTCTTTGGCAACAAAGGATGAACACAACACACATATATTAGCTAAAATCTAGTTATATACAGTACAGTTCTATATTATATATACACATATATTTATTTTTATTCACTTTACATTTATTATGTATATGTTTATACATATACTTGTTGTATGTCCCATTAGAATCTATACTCCTTCAAAGTAGGGATTGTTTCATTCTTTACATTTATATTCCCAGCACCTTTCACAGTGCCTAAAGACATAATTTGTGTTCAATAAATGTTGGTTGATTGACTTCAAAGTCAGGAATACCTAAATTTCAGATCCTGTCTGTAACTCATCTCTAACCCACAGAGGTAGAGTGACTACAGTAAACTACGCCCTTCCACTGCCTCTCTGCCTATAAACTATGGAATGTTTCCTGGTCTTCATTAGAAGTTTTCTTGTCAAGGAGTTTGCCACACCAATGGAATCATAGGTCTTAATCAGGGTTAAAAAAAAAAAAGGTACAGTGCTAAATCCTAAAGATACAGAAACAAAATGAAGTTTCCTTTTCCTCAAGGACCTTACATTCTGTTCTCATAGAAAATTAAGACCTAAGACTGAAGGAGGAAGTGACTTGGTTTGACGCCAGTAAAAAGCTCTATCTGTAAATCATCAGCTTTTTATATGATGCAGTTTATATTTGATTTAGGGGAAAAAAGGGTTTACCTGGGCATCTTATGGTGACTAGCTTGCCTTGTTTTGGGACTTTGTGTTTTTTCTAAATAAAGTAAAATACTTTTTCAGGGTTTTATGTATTGATAATGTGATCTAGTGAACTTTTCTACATTAAAAGAAGCCTAAAGAGAAATGAGAAAGGAGCATATTTGAGCGCTGATACTTCAATATATGTCATCATTGTCATTATTAATCAGAACCTGTTGGAGGGGAGGGAAGTTTCTATTTCTTTTAAAATGCTTTGGAATTGTGAGACTTAAGTATTTCACGTTAGTTAGACCTGTATATGAAACTGCTTCTTTTCACAAAAAAAATGACTTGCAGGCTAATTATTAGCTTTCTGACAGGCGTACAGTAAATTCTTTTAAATAACAAGCTCTCTTAGTGAATTTGAAATACAATTTGACTTGTGAACATTAGCTTTCTATGTTGTTATTCAGGAATTCCTTGATTATATTGAGTGGAATACACTTGCAAACCAGCATTGATAGCACAAATGTGTACTAGTCTATATGTATTTGAAAGTATGATGGCATTGTTTTCTTTAGAGGCTAGTAGATATATTTGTCTAAGGGAATGAAACGGTGAAAATAGTATATAATAGACATTATTTGCTTATGAATTGAATATTGGGGTACTATTAGTCTATTTAGGTTAGAACAAGAAGTGGAGCAAGATCTTTAAATGCTTTTGTGAAATTTCAGATTTGTGATCTCTTTGGCAGTCCCTAGTATGTGCTCCTGTATAGTAAGCCAGGTATGCTTCTCTTTGTATGCTTTGCTTCCATTAAGGTAATAGGGTACTTTAGAGGTAGTGGTGCAGTATGTTGTAATGGAAAGAACACTTGAGATTTGGAGTCCAAAGACCTGGTTGGAACCTTAGCACTGCTACTTAGAATCTATGTTTCATAGATTATAGAGCTGGGAGGGTCTTCGTAGAAAATCTAGTGTAACCTGCTCATTTTAAAAAGGAGTCTGAGACCTAGAGAGTTTTGGTGACTTGCCCAATTAATCCAGTATTGCTCAGTAAATTCCTGTGGCTCTCTGTTGCCTTTAGGATAAAATGAAAACCTACCTGTTGGACTATTAATTACCTACACAACTTGCCCTCATCCTACTAGCTTTATTATACATTATTCTCTACCATCTAGATAAACTGGACATCTTGCTGTTTTCCTTACACTCCTTTCTCTCTGCTTTATCGATGGCCATTTCTCATGTCTGCTCTGTTTTTATCTCTGCCTTTTAGAATCCCTTACTTTACTTTAAAGACTCATCTCAAGCACCAACTTCTTTAAAAATCCTTTCCTGAGTTCTTCAGCTGCTAGTATCTTCTTTCTCTAAAGGTCTTTGTACTTATTTTGCATATATTCACTAATTTACCCCTCCTACTTTCCATCAATCACATTAGAATGTAAGTTTTTTGACAGCAGACTGTTTCATTTTTTTCTTGATATCTATAATGTCAGACAACACCTGACACATAGTAGGTATCTTATAAATTCTTTTTGATTACCTAAATCCACACAGGTGTAATTTGAACCCAGACTCCATATTTAGTCTCTTTCCATGTTATCTTTGTACAATCTTGGAAAAATCTCTTAATCTTCCTGTATCTCAGTTTTCTCATTATATAAAATGGCAGGGTTGGGAGGAGAGGGCTTGGCATGGACTGGATGATCTAAGATCCTATTTACCTCTAAGTTCTATGCATATTCTATGAATCTAATATTTCTACTGAAGAAATGCTGCTTTGAGTACTAGCCACTTATTAAACACTCATAAGGGTGCTTATTTTATTGTCTGAAGGAAGTATAATATTAAAATATAGTTCACCTTTGGCCATAATATCAAACCAACCCAAGCAGTGAAGAGAGTATTGTGAACATTTGAACAGACCTATGGTGAAGACCTTATGGTGAAAGGCCCATCATGCTGGCCGAGATCGGACATTCGGTGAACTTCTGCGTCAGCATTTCTGACATGAAAAACAATTCTTCTGGAATGCTCTGTATCAACAACAACAAAAACTACTTGAGATTTTTAACAGAAAAAGGAGATTTGTTTATTAATAATTCATGAGTTCCCATTGAACATGCACGACAGAAACAGTGCTATTCAATAGAGAATACTGTCATCTGTCACTGTTTTATTTGACATTTACACTTTTTTTTTTTGCCTGATCCTGCAAAACTTTCTTGGATGGCATGCAAAGATTATATAAATGAAAAAAGGGGAAAAAAAAAATCTCCAAGCCAATCCAGTGGACTTCATTTCTTCTAGCGGGGGTTTCCAAACTCTTCTAAAGGTATTATTTTTTTGGTAGTGCAACAGTATTGGCATTTACCCCACCCCATGTTAGCTACTGTGCCAGCTAATAATCGCCATTATGTATAAGACAGATAAGCATCTCAAATGAGTGGGGTGAAGGACAATATGAATAAGTAACTGGAGGGAGGGATGGAGAAGAGGTGAATGGATACATTTGTTGAAGATAAATAGAGGAATACACAGAGTGAAAAGCGTACATCAGAATGAGGGGGAAACAAATAATGACTGTAATAAAGAAAACTGACAAAAATAAATTGCTGTTTTAGACACGAAATAAATATTTATAAGTGGCATTAAAGGGAGACCCACTAGTATAAAACATGGGAATGTAAATCGGGCATTTAGTAGAATGACAAGTTAGAGTTAGGACCACCTTGCAATCTCTGGCTAATATTAGGCTCATGAAAATCTTTCTGCTCTGTAGGTTAGTTATTATTTATAAAAATCACAGAACCAGCTGATACATTCATAAGCTAATTATTGTAGCAGCTGGGTACACATGGTGCAATATGTCTGAGGCTGTGAAGTATCACAGATTTCTTGGGGCCTGCTGTGGTGGGGGTGTGCTGTTGAAGGCTAGATCCCTTAATCTGATCAGCCAAGCAAATACTTTGTGGGGAAACTAGATTAATAACCCTCTAAATACCACGAATGTGCTTCACCTTCAAAACTGGGTTCTCCTAAACATGCCATTAGCTTAGTACCATCCGGGAATTGAGAAAGTTCTCCAGTGTCCTAAGGACAGGGTCTTGTCTGATACTGCCCTGTGCCAGAAATTAATTTGGTTTGCTTATGTCTGCACACATGGTCACACTTGTGTCTAATCTGCTCCCTAATAGCTTCAAGGTCAGGACCTTGCATGTTGCTGGGCAAATTGAGCTCTATACTTCTTAAAGACTAATGGCAGAGAGCACACAGTCCATAATGAGGCCTGTAGTGTTGTTCTAAGTGATTGTAATGAGTGCAGATTATAGCAGTGCATATAAATCAAATGCTGCAATGACTGTTGTGTGAGACATTCCAAGTTTCATAAGTGGAGATACCACTCAGCTGTCACCTGTCTCATTTCAAGCTGAGGCTTCCCACAATGCAATTCATGCCTCAATCAGAACAGCAGGTGCTGTCTTCCTTAAGGTCTGGGTCTTTCAGAACTTCATCTTTTAACAGATGTAGGTTTTTGTTTTTATTTTCTGTTAAATGATTGGTCTTCATGCTTTAGCATCCCCTGGGAGATGTTAAACATACCTGTTTGAAACATTTAAAAGAGTTCAGTTGGAGACTTATTCAGCTCTGAAAAGATAGAGAAATAGGAGCTTATTTTTTCCACAGATGGTTTAATTTTTCATTTCAGAAATTCCTTGCCTTGTACAAAGAAGCCCCCAAGAAAACACTTTGGGATTCCAATTTTTTTTGAAAAGGACAAAACTTGTGGAGTTCTAAATTTTTATTGACATACACATATATGTACAACACTTATTCTTATGCACATATGTACATGTGAGTACACAGATACACACATGCAAGTGTACATATGTGTATATACACAATGTATATATGTATATGTACCTATACACATATGTATATGTGACATATACACGTACACACACACTAGTAAGCATATAATGTTTTTCAAATGCCAGCCATCACCTGACTTTGGGAGCCAAAATATCTATGAAAATACTTGGGGGTTAAAAATTCCAGGCAGATGATCAGATATCTCCTTTCCATTCTTCCTCACCCTCTCACCACCCTCAGCTCCCAGTTTACTGCAAGAAAAGATCAGGTCTGCGCAAATGTGGCCTCTCACTTGTAAAAACAAGGCAGTGTTGTGTTACAGATTAGTTTATAAATCCCCAGTGGCTTCACAGTTCAGTGCCTACAGCTGCTGCAGATGGGCCTGGGTTTTTGTCTCTTCGCTGTGCTGCAGCCGGCAGTTGAAGGAGAAAATGGAATGATCAGGTTATTAACATGTAGGCCATGAGGAAGAGGCTGCACAATGAGAACAGCTGGTGTTGCTGTCTTGGCTGATGCAGCGGAGATAATCAAATCTTGCCTTTTTTTTTTTGGGTAAAGGCAGAAGACACAGTGGAGAGTTAGACAAACAACGGCTTATGATATTATATGGGGTTTTTATAATGCATGTCATGAGCTTTCATTGGCTTATGAGTTATGGGATGGATTTTTTCTTTCCTTTTTTTTCTTAAAAAAAGTTAATATAACTTCATGAGTACTAAAGTAATTGGTTTTAAGCTTTATTATTTTGGAAAAGCAAGAACAACAAGGGCACTTCTTGATTTAAAAAAAATTAGAGCTATAGCTTGGAAATGATGGGCTAGAAAACTAGTAGGTAAAATATTTTGACATGAGTCAGTAAGCGATGTTGACAGCATCCTCTCTATTATTTTCATATAATCCATCATTATTTGCATTACACTCTCTTCCTTCCTCATGCAGTTGCAATAGACAGAGAACACCCCAACCAAAGCAGGGAAGGAAACCATCTTGGTCTTCTTCATGTAAGTCATGATCCTTAGAGAAAGGTACCACTTACGCAGCTCTTGACTCTAAAGTCACTAACAACTGGACTGTGGTCATCAAAAAAAGAAAATTATTGAGAAAATATTTTGCTTTTTAGCCCATTTTTCATTTTATAGTGTTTAAAGCAATTACAAGAAAACTCCATTTCTCTTAGTATTCTTTATTTGATTGTATCTTTTTTTCAGAACTTGCCCTTTTGAAATACAGATTTGGTTTTTACCCCTTTCTTATGATTGAAAAGTCAACTGATGTATCTTCTGAGTGTCTGGTTTATTATCATTTTGGGTCAATATAGTCTTTTTTCTCTTTTTTTCACTTACTTTAAACTTAAGGTTTCTGAAGTACTGTAGAATAATAATTAAATCCCTGACCCATGGTGCATAATAACCAATTGTGATTTTGGGTTTTCAGAGAGCTCAGAGTATAACATGAGTTATCTACACAGGTAGAGGGGAAGAACTTAGAAATGCTTGAGTAGAGCCTGCATTTCTTTTGAGATCAAGAATGTATCTGTTCCATCTGCCCTTTGGAAGTTAACTCCTGTGACCTTCTCTTTCTAGGGCTGGCTGTGTGAGCTACTCCGCTGGAAGGAAAACCCAAGTCCAGAAAACCGCACCCTCTGGGAAAACCTGTGCACCATCCGCCGCTTCCTGAACCTTCCTCAGCATGAGAGAGATGTGATCTATGAGGAGGAGTCCAGGCATCATCACAGTGAGCGCATGCAGCATGTTGTCCAGCTCACTCCTGAGCCTGTGCAGGTCAGAGCAGTAACTTTCTTAGTGAATGAGAGTTTATGTTTGTAGTTGCTGTAAAAGGTCCAAGGAGAACCAGGCTTCAGCTTCCTTCTGTCTTGTAGGCTGTCTGGCAGAATGTGTGTAGGTACACTGATGCACATTTCAAAGGCAGATAGCCTGAGTTTTGAGAATGCCCACCTGTTTGTGCAGTTGCACAGAAATAGTGATATGAAGATTTAGAGCAGGAAGAGATCTCAACGATCAATTAGTCGGTGGATTAATTCTAAGCTAATTGATACCCATTCACACCCTTGGTGAATGATATAGTCAGGATTCAAATATAGATCCCTTGACCCTGACTCCTGCCATCTTTTCATTATACCGCTGCCAAATTAGAGTTATTTTTATCTATGATATCACATGCAAAATCACTTCACTTGGAACATCATCATATCTATGCATAATAGATGGTGGTTTTAATCCCAACAGTAGACTTTCATTAATTTAGAAATATCCTCAAGGAATGATTTAGCTAAGGCAGGGGAAGGAAGTAGCTACCAGAGGAGTCTTAACCTAACTTATTAATGTTCTGCTTAAGTCATCTGATGTCTAAGTTTTTGGTGTTCTATCAATATCATAATCAAATGGATTCACCTATATACAAAATCGGGAAATAGCAATTTTTTAAATAGTTTGGATATTTTTGGTTCCTTAATTTCATCTTCTTTGAGAGAAAGGGCTTTTGTTTCTAAAATAAGTTATTTACCCCAGATAGAACATGTCGGTTATTCTTAGACCAATACTTCTAGAAGACCGATCTGGCAGAACCATCTACCACTGAAGAAGAAATTTTAGGGACATCTGCTTTTGGCCTACTTTAACTCTTGGCTCTTTGATCCACTAAGGAAAAGGAAAACAAAAGAAGTGCATAGCTTCAGGTGCAGACACTGATGGGCTCCCGGCAAGAAGGAAAAGATAAGGATGCTGGAATTTCTGATGTGACTTGGCTCATGAACTGACATCACATGTAGTCCCTTTCTGTTCTTCCCCTTCTCTCAGCCTCCTTTTCTCTTTTGTCAGGGGTGGCCACCTTCCCCTTGGTGAAGAGCGCAGAACAAAGTGGGTCTCATGCATACCGTCTTAGCCAACTGATTATTATTCTACTTAGAGTTTTCAGGCAATGGTTTGTGAATTCCCAAAAGAAAACTCAGAGCAAATGGTTCTCCCTCTTAGAATTGTAGGCATTGAATCTGGAAGGGAATTTAGAGATCATCTAACCCAAGGGTTTCTTAACCTGTGGTCTAGTAACTGGTTTTGAAGATATTTTGATAATGATATTTCAAACCAATTTGTTTCTTTTTTGGCCCTGTTTTACTTAAGAAATTTAAAAAAAAAACATTCTGAGGGATCCATAGGCTTCACTGGGCTGTCAAAGGGAGGGGTCTGTGACACAATAAAGGGTTAAAAACTCCTGATCTAGCACAACCTATTCATTTTATAGATGGGAAAATAGATCTAGCAATGTGAAGTAACGTATTCAAGTTATGAAACTTGTCTAGTCCTAGTGAGACTAGGACTGGAGGTCAGGATTACTGATTCCAAAAGCAATAATCTTTCCTACCAGGTATGGATATATTTTTTTTCACAGTGGCCTCCAAAGCAATGGGCAAATACTGAGGTCATCATAAGACTTAGCATCCATGAGCTAAGGCCTATTCATTATTCTCCTTTCCTTGACTAGAGAAGAGCCTCACCCAAATACCAGAACATCTCACCCTAGAATTTTAAATAAGCTACTTGGTAGCTTGATAAATCAAGGGAACATTGATGGTCTATACTTCGAGGACAGCAAATCTAGGGGATAATTAAAATCCAGATTGAAAGGAATAGGTAATAACTGAAAAGTACCTTATTCTGGATACCAGGGAACATGTGTTTTATAAAATAACTATTAAACTCAATGTTCAGAGAGGATTGAAGCAAGAACCAGGACATAATATGTTGTAAATCTGATGAAGATTCTGAACCATTGCTGTTCACCTTATTCATTATTCTCAGTTTCTTGTTACCGTGAGCTTCCAAAAAAATTTTTTAAGTTATTTTGCTTGTGTGAAATAAATAGTATCAAGAGATGCCTGGTGGATCTGTGGGCTTGACTATGTTATTGATGGTATGCCAGAACTCATGGACTCCTTTAAACGTAGAACTAAAAGCATTTTACATGCTTAAGAAAATCATCAGGAATTGATTTGTGTTTGGTAATTTATTTATTTTGATTTCTTTTCAACTCATGTATACCTGTGGCTGAGTTACTTAAGTTCTTTAAGTCTCAGTTTTCTCATCTGCAAAAAGGAAGATCATAACATTTGGGCTCTGGCTCCTGAGGTTATGATCAAATACTGTGTAAACTGTAAAGAGCAAGGTAAAGCGAAACAGTGATTAATTGATAAAAGATTCTATTCAGCTCTTAGATCTTGCCCTCACAGTGATTACAGATAAGGTTTTATATTTTTGTTTTTAGCTGATGACCTTGATAATTTAGCCTGCTTAAAAAGAAAAAAAAACTTTTTTTTTTGTTTTTACAGTGTCTCTGAGTGACACTGCTACATTTATATTTGTCAGCAAGTTACAAAGCTGTGGATTAATTATTTATTGCAATTATAATATGAAAAATGAAGAAAAATGAGTGGAACCAGCTGGCAAGTAAATATAGCAGAACTCTTGAGACTGTTGAATACTGTTGGCCCAGCACATGTGATCTGGGCAGGAGGACTATTCTCTGAAAGACCTTTGCCATATACCTCCCCTGTCTGGCTCCACAAGGCAGGCCACGAGGCTCCTTGCCTCCCTCATCCCATGTCACCTCCTTGAGGTGATGAGATGGTTCTTGGGAGTTCCTCCAAGTCATGAAATCACTCTGTAGAGCGACATAAAGCTTTTATGTCACATGCACTCACCCACCGATTGCTGGAAATAAACCCTCTTTATATATATTGTATCAAATTCAGTATATCCCCCTGGTACGTTGCTTCCAACTCTCAAAAATGTTAGGAATCACTTTTATTTCCTCTATCATGGACAAAGTGCATCACAAACACTTTGTAAAATAAATATGATCTATACACTGGGAGTTTATGGTTCAATTTTAGGCAGCATAAGTGACAAGATGTAGTCAAACATCAAGTGAAAAGAATAATCTTTTTTTCCTCCCAACAGGCCTGGGGCCTAATTATTACTTGTGGTTTCAAGTGTTTTGGTGTTATAGTTCTATAATTGTGTTTTCAGTTGTTATTACAACCTGAGGCCCCAGAAATGAATGAATATCCTTGACGTGACCATAAAAAAAAAAACAATTGGGTCAAAGTATTCGTTATTAGCAACTCCACCTCTAGTTGTGAAAACTAGAGCAGAAACATTAAACCTTGCCTGAAGTCAGGATTGGAGACTGAAAAACCAAAGATGTTGGCTGCTAGTCCGTGCTTTGACCACATTTCTCTCTTAAGGTGGTAGAAAGCAAAGGGTATTGTTCACAGTATGAATGGGTTGATTTGGGGCCCTGTCCAAATTGTGCCTGTGCCCATTGTGCCTTATTGCTTTATTAGGTTTCCACCAGAGTGTTTTTTTTTCCATGAGTTATTTTGTACGTGTGTTCATCTTGAGCTTGCGGCTGCTATGGTTTTAAGAGCTAGAGTTTCTCTTAAAGTCCTTTCCTGTATAGTAAATGAGGATAGAATGGATGTCATTGGTGACAGTTACCAGCATATAGAGTTTGTCCTATCTTAATGTTTGCTGACCAGATTGAGTTGTTCAGGAATTTAAACACACACATTTAAATTTCTTATAATTTGTGTAGAAAGACAGTGTGACATAGTGGATTAAGAGATGGTCTTGGAGTTAGGAAGACCTGCTCCTGATTCTTATTGGCTATGTGACTGTGGATAGGTCACCTAACCTCTAAGTGCCTCCTGGCAGCCCTTTATGTGATACAGTGTATACTAAATTGAATTTCCTAGAGGCTATGCTTTGTTAGAAGATTTCTACACTGATAAAATCAAAGGATCAATCAAAAAAAACCAAACTAGGGTATAAGAGTTGATTTTAATTTTATAGAGGTATTTAAGTAGTCAATAACAATTTGTGAGGATGGGAGGGGGCAACATCCACAGAAAACAGCATTGGTTTTAGTGATTCATCTAAAGCAAATTAAAAAAAAATGTAGCCATGTCTGGACTCGCTAAGTCTATTCAGTGTCCTTTTTAACACTAAATAATTGGAATGATTGCATTCTTCACTGTTGTCCTTGTGAGTTGGCATCCTGTTGGCATCAAAGCCACCCCCAGTATGGGAATGTTATTCTGATCCTGAAATTCATTTTGCTTTGGCATTACCATCTTGAAGCTTCCGTCATCCTTACCTGCATCACCAGCATGTCTTAGAACTTGTTTTGTTAATTGTTACCATGAAAAAATGGCAAACTGCTAATACATAAATGAATAACGAGAAAAGGAAGTTTGCAAATCCAGGCACCTGGTTACTAGAAGACAGATTTCTTCCTTCTTGGATTCATCCCAGGCTCTGTGTTCAAAGCCTGCTGTTTGAATGTGGCTCCAGGGTTTTGAAATCCTGCTCCAGGCCAGTGCACACATGCAAATGAACACTTGCTGTTTTAAACGGATGAATGTAGTAGTTATGTTCAGCTGCTTTATTCTCATTTGGGGAGGTTGGAGGAATGCTTGACCGACAAAGAAAGACCACACTAACTTCTGAATATTTACTCACTTCTGTGTTGATAGAGAGTCAGAGTTAGGGAAACCTAGATTCAGGTGTTGCCTCACACATGCAAGTTGTGTGACACTGGGTAAGTCACTTAATTTCTCTGAGCTCCACATACTTTTCTTAGACTCGGAGGTTCAGAACGGTGG
This sequence comes from Potorous gilbertii, assembly GCA_028658325.1. NCBI lineage: Eukaryota > Metazoa > Chordata > Mammalia > Diprotodontia > Potoroidae > Potorous > Potorous gilbertii. The sequence continues at coordinate 226,121,534 of CM053771.1, read as the reverse complement.
CAAATCTGCGCTGATAAGAGGGAGTTGCCTAACTGGTAGTCCTTTACATGATGAAAAAATAGGACCATAATCCTCCCTTTCCTTCTTGCCCCATCTCCTCCTACAATAGCAACAAAAATCTGCATCCATTCTTTCAAACTCCAAAAGCATCCCTCCCCTGCCCCCAGGGCATTTGGGCTGCTTGACTTAATCAAGGTTTTAAATTTGTCTGTCAGGAAATATCAGGGGATTCATTCTTGGGTGGGCTAACCCTAATCCTTTCCCTCACAACAACTAGGAAAGATTAGGAAGGAGCCATTCCTATATATCTTCATTTGTTAATGTTCAAATTTTGAAGAAAGAATTTCCTTTAAGTAGAATAAGTAGTCAAAAAATTTGCCCTTTTTTTCTTTTTTGCTTTCATTTTTTTCTAGGTGTCTTAGGTCAAATCATTTCATGTTTCTATGAAACTTGATCTCCTTTAAAATGTTTTATTGTTTACTTTTGTCTCACTCTCTCATCTTCCAGAATGAACCCTTTCTAGTGATGATGCTCTTTCTTTTCCTCAAAACCTTTAGCTCTTGTGAACTTGCCTTTCTGTGGAGGACATAATCATCCTTCCATTCAGTTCTCCCTCGGCAATATCTCTTGTTCTCATCCCCCTCTTTCTGCTTCTAAGACCTTCATCATCTCTCCCCTGGACTATTGTTGTAGTTTCCTAACAGATCTCCATGCCCCTAGGGGTTGGTAAACCATTTAAAAATAGGAGAACCAACCTTAAGTTGAATATAACTTGGTCATAGTGAATTATATTTGGAATATACTTCTGTAGACAACTTATCATGATTTTTCATGAAAGTTGAAATTAATGTTAGGTCAAATTTGACCAAATAGGACGTAGCTTCCTGATCCTGTTTTCTTCCCTGCACACAGTTACCAAAGTAATAATCCCAAAGCGCAGCTCTGCCCATGTCTCTTTCTTGCTTGATACACTCCCATAGCTCTTTATTATCTCTAGGAAAAGAGAGATAATTTTGTCTCTTCTTTCCTCCTGGTTATAACTTTTGATTTTGTTCTGTAGATTTTATTACTATACTTCGCATTTGTAGAACCATGTGAAAAAATTAGTGAAGAGAGGGAACATACTTGCTTTGTCCTATTCATACTGGAAAAATTTTTACATTTATCCTTTCACTGTAAAAAAATGTTAGCTGGTATTTTAAAATATATGTTTTTTGATCATAATAAAGGTGGCCCTTTCTACTATTTTCCCCTCTCTTTGCTTTTAGTTTTTTTTTTAATATGTATAAATGAGTGCTATATTTTTTTGCATCTAAGGGAATATTAATGTAGTTTTTGATATCTTTATTATTTTCAAAATTAATTACGCTTTTTTTTTCTAATTCTGAACCATCCTTACATCTGGCAATGAATTGAAACCACTTCATAACTCTGCTAATGATGCATCAGTGTATTTACACTGGGTTTACGCACAGATACTCTAATACTAGTGTTTCTCGTCTTTTATCATTTTTGTCAATTTTCATGATGTGAAGTGAAACCATGAACCTATTTTAATTTGAAATTTAATAATAGTGATTTCGAACATGTTTTCATATGCTCATTTATACTTTGAAATTTCTTAAAGAACTGCCTGTTTATGTCATTTGTTCATTAATCTTTAAGAAAAGAGTTCTTGGTCTTACATATTCAAGTCTCATATGGATATATTTTGAATCTCAGAATTTATCAGTAGCATTTGATGCAAATATTTCACCACTTTACTTTTTTTATCTCTATTGATTTTATTCTTGCAAAAACTTTTAAATCCAATATTTTTTGTTTCCTTTGAATTTCTCTGTGGTTTGTATGTTCAACACTTCTTTCCCTAGCTATAGCCGAAGAAGGTAACCAATTATTTTCTCCTTTTTTTATATACAGAGCTTTTATATTCAGGTTTTATGTCCATTTTGAGCTTATTGTGGTAAATGATGTAAGATGCTTCCCCAAAAGAAGTTTCTGCTAAAATGATTTCCAGTTTTTACCTAAAAAGAATTTCTTTCTCCAGTAATTCTCATTATTGATGTATCAGACACTGGACTACTCTTTTGATTTCTCTTGTTCCTTCCTAGTTCATTCTGTGATCATCCTTTTTGTTTTTTTAATCAGGACTTATTGATTTGATGACTTGTTTTACAATGTAATTTGAAGCCTGGTTCCATTTGAACTTTTTTCATAGTGTCCCTTGAAATTCTAGACCATTTATTCTTTCAAACATATTTTGTTATTACTTTATTTTTAAAAATATATTACCAGAAATTTGATTAGTATTGGACAAAATCAGTAAATTAATTTAGGTAATGTTGTTGCTTTTATTTTGTTGGTATTGTAATGTCAATAATTGGCAGTGAATATTCATTTATATTGCATCCTTTCTTGTAAGCAGTGTTTTTAAGTTGTATTTATATAATCTGGTGTGCATTTTGGTTGGTTAACTGCCAGATAATTTATTTATTTTGTATTTCTTTTAAATAGAGTTTATCTTTTCATACCCTCCTACTTTTGTTTAGTGCTAAAAAGAAACACTGATAATTCAGTTATCAGTGTAAATTATTCACATCATTTGTGAATTAATTTTGTATCTTGCTAACTTACTGAAGCTATTATCACAATTTTTTTTCTGATTCCGTGGAGCAGTTTAAATATACAATTATGCCACATGAAATAAGATCGTTTTATCTCTTCTTTGATGATAGGTATAACCTTTGAGTTTGTTCTTTTATTTTATTGTTATAGCTAGAATTTTTAGAATCATGTGAAATAATTAGTGAATAGGGGGAACATACTTGCTTTGCCCTTTCATACGAGAAAAATTCCTCTGTTTTTTTCTCATTGTAATTTTTTCTCATTGCTAATTGTTTTTTCTGATGCCGAACATCCTTACATTTGGACATGAATTTAACTTGGTTATAGTGAATTCTATTCTGACTTTATTTCTGTAGACAACTTATTAGTATTTTTTTAAAAAAAATTTAAAATTACAAAAAATATATTTTATCAATATTCATTAGTGAGATTGCTATAAGAACTCTTTCTCAGTTTTCTCTCTCCCTTGTTTCAGCCTTACAACCATATCTGTAGCAAAATGGAAATTTGATAGAATACTTTTTGTCTCTATTTTTGAGATTTTTGTATCTTAGATTTTAATATTCTTATCTGTCTTACAGAAAATTAATTTGAAAATCCTTCTAATTCAGGTTGTTTAGTTTCTCCCTTCAAGAATTCATTTATGGCTTATTATACTTCTTTTTCTGAGATCAGGCAGTTGAAGATTTCTATTTTTTTGTCGATTTGGGTATTTTGTCTTTTTTATAAATCAGTTTCCTTTAAATCTCATTTTATTGTCTTTTGTACGTAGTGCTTTCTGACAGTTCTTTTTTAAAATTTCTTCTGTCTTTTAAATTCACCTTGTTCATTTTTTAAATTTGGGTACTTTTATTTTCCTCTCTCTTTTTCTTGACTAGATTGTCTAATTGTTGATTAGTTTTATTATAATATCCCTTAGGTTTTTCCCCCTCCAATTTCATAATCTTTTCATTTTTTATTTTCTTTAACTAATTTTTAAGATATCCTTTTTGGAATTTTTATAATTTTTTTAGAATTGTTATTTTTTTCCTCTTCTGTTTAACTTCACACCAAGTTCATTGATTCTCTTTTATTCTAATTTGGTAATATAAGTTATAAGTGACAGAAACTTTTCTCCAAGAAATTAATTAGCTAGCTCTCCAAAGTTTTGATGTGTTGTTTTATTGTTATCTTTGCCATAATTATTTAGAGTTTTGATCATTTGTTCTCTGACTGAATTTTGTAATGTCATTACTTAGTTTGAATTTAGATTTGTATCTTTTTCTCATATTCCCTTTATATGTTGTTAGTTTTATGATGACTTGATCTATAAGGCAAGCATTTATTGTGTCTTATCTATATTTATTTATTATGACTTTAAGCATTACTAATTGTGCTATGGTTTATAAAATTAAAATTATTATGCCTTTTAAATCTTTATTTATGATTCCTTTATACCATAGCAAATGATTATTTTAATAAGAGTACTATAGGATGACAAGGAATATTTATATTCTTTAATATTTCCATTAAGAAGTAGTTGTGCTGTAGTTAAATTGAGCTTATCCAATGATTCATTTAGCTCTATAGTTTCCTTTTTGTTTTGATGGTTTTTTCCAGCTCCAAAAGAAGAATATTAAAGTAACAACTGCTTGTAATTGTGCTACTATCAAAGATGTTTGTTGTAATTCACTTTGTTTTTCTTTTAAGAATATGACACTGTGGTATTTGATGCATATACATTTGATACTGCTAATTTTTTTTTTTAAAATCACCTCTGATGCGTTAAAGCATAATATAGTTTCACTGTCTCTTTTTATTTACTGCATCTTTGGAGATCATGATTATAAGTCCTGCTTTTTCAGCATCACTTGAAGCTTAACAGATTTCATTCTATTCTTCCATTATTTATTCCTGCATGTATCAGTGTTTTGAAATGTTTCTTCTTTGCAGAAAATTATTGGGTTTCGTTTTCTTATCCACTTATCTCTTTTTTTCTTGGAGGATTTAATTCATTCATATTTAGGGTTATGTACACAAGTTTGTGTTCTCTTCCATTAATCACACAGAAAAATACGCATCTCACCAGTTTCAGTTTGTGCTATTTATTTTGCTTACTGATATGAGTCTCTTTTCCAAACCTCTCCTACCTCTTTAGCTCTTGCCCCATTCCAATCTCCTTGGGTTTGCTTTTGTTGTTATTCTCTCTTTCTTTTGCTTTCTTTGCCCTTCCTTTTCTTAGTACAGTTAATCCTTCCTCCTCCCCCCTCCCCATCCATTCTTCCGTTTTAGTGAAGTTAATTTGTAATGATCCTTTTGAAAAGTGATGTTTTCCTTCTGTCTCTTCCCTTATTCTTTTCCTTCAAAGATTCTGTAGAATTTCTGAGAATGCTAGTTATTTATGCCAGTTATTGGGATATAAAGAAAAATGTTCTAAATCCTAGTCTGGTTGCCCAGAGCTACTCTATCTTTTTTCCTTTTCTCTTATTCATTTTGATATTATGCTTTGTATAATCCCTTGTTCTACCCTACCTGCCCTCTGCCTTACAGATATGTACCCAACTTCTTCATCATCACGTGAGTCTTCCAATGTATTTTTTAATTTTGTTCCATTATTTTTTTTTTCGATTTATGTATTTTTTTTATTTTAGCTCTGCTTCTTTATTTTGGGGGAAAAAAATCTACTGTTAATAGAATGTCTCTGTGGAGCTCCTTCCCTCCCCCACCCAGTAGTGTCTTGTTAGGCTTTTTGATTTCTTCCTTAAGAACTCTACCTTTTCTCCTTTTTCTTTGAAATTTCCTCTTAATTCTTTGTTTGTTCTCCTGGATCATTCCTGAAGTTCTTGAAGTTGATCTATTATTATTTCAAGTAACCTTGCAAAATTTGTTTTGATAACTTCACTTTCCTCAGGGGAACTGGACACATTTTTCTTCTCAAAGTACTTTCCAACAAGGTGATTATTTTCTTCAAGTGCTTGTTAATTTAAACTCTTTATATGATTTTTGTCTGTCTTAAATACTGAATTGCTTTTTCTATAGGAAATTTTTTTAAAAAAGTACTTGTTAAGAATTTTTTCCTCTAGGAGGCTCAGTATTACTATTATTGTTTTCCTTCCCTACTGCAAACTCTTCTAGTCTGTTCTCTGAGACAACCAGGATTGGATTGGTTTTGTGTCCTTTAATCGTGAGGGTGGAATTAGATGCACAGATAGAGCAGCAGTTCTCTGAGTCACCACTGAAACTGGCATTTCTCTCCACCTTTATCTTTTCCACTCCTCTCCCAATGTAAGTCCTCACTAGAGTGTTCCAGAGGGTGGACAGAGGAGCTGAGAGCCCTTTGAGAAGTCTTTGCTTTTGCTTCTCTTTGCCACTCATCAATCATATTTTACTAGCTCTAGATTTTTTCCTGTGGTGTGAAGATTGTGGAGAGGGTGCTAGGCTAAGAATTAGGAAGACTTTGAATTCTGCCTTAGACACTCACTTAGCCAACTCACTTAACTTTTCAGTGTGTTTCTTCATCTGTGATAGGGGATAACATCAGCACCTCCCTCAGATATGGTGAAGATCAGATGAGATAGCATGCAGTTGTTGTGAAGTGTCAGTTTCAACTTCTCCTCGTAATAGAGTTTCTCATAGAAATTATGAATTCCAACAGTTGGATGCTTAAAATTGCAGAAGATTGAAGAGTTATAGGACTATCTGTGAGCTGGTCTTCATTGATTTTTCAGTAGGACAGGTGACCTTTATTTACCTTATTCTTATCATTGGAGTTTTCTGTTTGGGGAGCTTTTTACTTCTATTATTTGTTTCTGTCTCTCTGTCTCTGTCCTTTATATTGGGGAAATCTTTAGCTCAGCCACCTTCTTAGGGTTTCCAGATTTTTTCGGAAAAATCAAGGATAATATTAAGATTTCCATCTCAAAGCAAAATTGAAAGGTTTTTTTTTCTTTATATGTTCAGTGCTGAGAACAAATAAGATGATGCCAAATTGCAGGATGACAATTTCAAGTTCTTTCTGAAAGTTTAACATTGTGCCTTGTTAGAATCAATATATATTTTATATTGAAAACTAGTTTGTACTGTGGAGATAATTATGTTTATTTAGCATAGACTACATAGGAAATTATTGATGATCAAGGAACATTATGTACTGTGATTTTTCACTTAAATTGGGAAAGCATTTCATAAGATAAATCAGTTTTATTAGTTAAAGTTAGTTTTCTTCTGCCTCAGGTGGTTAAATTTCATTATTTATGCTTGTTTATAATCCTAGGTCTGCCACTTATTAACTGATGTGATTTTTGGCAATTCATTTAACTTCCTCTATCAAATAGAGATACAGGGTTGTTTTTGTTATTTTGACTATTATAATAATTATCTTGTACACCCCCCCCAAAAAAATCAAGTCATTTGTAAATTTAACTACTACATGCAATGCACTGTTTGAAATTATATCAGATGACTTCATATTATTGTTTCCAGAAGTATTCCTCTAACATGGGGCAAAGACAACTTTGGTTTCCTAAAAATTTGGCCTTTTGCTAGTGATACTGTTTTGTTTAAAATAGCCTCATGATACTTTACATTATTGACAAATTCCTACACTAGATCTCAACTTGTGGCATTTTGTAAAATGCTCCTTAAGTCATTGTTTTGACAATAGTTGAGGTAGTACTTTTGCTCCAAATCTGATTCAAGAGAGGAAATGTGGTTTAGTGGATAGAGTACTGGTTTCTGAGTCAGGAAGATATGGGATCATATAGTGTCTCACATACTTATCAACTTCATAATCCTTGGCAACTCAATCTCTCTGTAAAATAAGGGCGTTGGACTCAATGATCTCTAAATTCTCTTTTGACCCTTACATCTATGGATGTATAGATACCTGAGTGTGGCCTATAATTGTGTTCTTAGTTATAAAATTACAATGAAAATCAAGAAACATTTATTGAACATCATTTATTACATGCCAGGAACTGTGCTAAACATACAAATAATACAAAAAATAAATACAAATACAAAATACAAAGTACAAAAAATAAACTACAAATACAAAATACAAAAAATACATATTCATAAGGAGCTGATATTCAAATGGTAAAGACAAGTTCATATATAAGTATATGTTGAATAAATTCAAAATGAATAAGTACAAATAAATGCCAAGTACTTATATACAAGTCAGTTAGGGAGGGAGGGCACTGCCACTTAGGGGATCAGAAAAGGCTTCAAGAAATAAAATGCTACTTGAAAGAAAAAGATCTTTGCGAAGTGGAGTTGATGAGAGACTGAATTCACATTATGGGAGATGGCTGAGGCAAAGGCAAAGAGATGAGAGTTGGAGGATGACCAGAAATAAGTCCCGTTTAACTGGATCACAGAATGTAGGAAGATAAGCAATGTCAAATTTGGTTGGAAAGATAGATTGGGACCAGATTGTGGAGGGCTTTAAAAGGTAGAATTAAAAGTTCATGTTACCTAGAGGTAATAAGAAGTAAGACTCTGTAGGCAATAAAGTCCTAACTAACTTAAGGAAAATTATTTTGTCAACAGTGTGTAGGATGGATGGGAATGCTGAGAAACTTGAGTCAGCAAAACTAACTAGGAAGCTGTTATAATAATATAGACAAAAGCTGATAGAACTCTGTACTAAGGTGTTATTTGTGTGAGAAAAAAGTAGAATAGTTTGTAAGAGATGATGTGGAAACAGAAACTACAAGATTTTTAAACTGACTGGGTATGTAAGGGTGAAAAGAAAGAATCAAGGTCAATAGGAGGTTTTGAACCTAGAAAAATGGAAGGAAAATAATGTCTGCTGTTCAGCAGAGGGGTGGAGGGTTTGGGGAAGATAAAGAGTCCAGTTTTTGGACTTGTTGAGAACAAATAAGATAATGCCAAATCACAGGAACCCAATTTCAAGTTCAATAACTTTTTCATTTGACTAAGATATCTCCAGAATATATAGTTTGAAATGCCCAGTAGATAATTAGTGATGTGGGACTGAAATATAGGAGAGAAATGGGTTGGATGTATAGATACATGAGTCATCTGGTTAGAGAAAATAATTAAACGCATTGGAGCTCACGTTACTGAGAATCCTGAGGGAAAAGAGGTGGAGGCCTATGACAAATCCTTGGACAGTACCTATAATTAGAGGTCATGATGAACTATCAGAAGAGATGGAGGCAAGGTCAGACAGATAGGAGGAGAACAAAGAGAGAGAGAGAGAGAGCTGAAAGAAGAGAGAGTCTCCAGGAGACAAGGGTGTTCATCTCTGTCAAACACAACAGATGTTTGAGAAGGAAGAGGACTTAGAAAAGGGCATCTGATCTGGAAATTAGGAGAGCTTTTGGTGACTTGGAAAAGTGCCATTTGGGGGGAAGTCCAAGTATTTGCAAAGATGAAATGATCAATGAATAGAATCGATAGAATAAAATATCTTCATTTGAATGGAAAGAAATATAGAATAGTAGCTGACACTTGCACAACTCCCTATATATTTATGTGTTTTATAAGAGTTATAGTATTTTATTTTCACAACTCTCTGAAATAGGAAATAAAAGTACTGTTGTCTTCATTTTGCAGATGAAGAAAATAAGGATCAGAGAAGGTGTTACTTGTCCAGTGTCACACAATAAGAACTGGCATAACTGGGATTTGAACTTGGACTTGTTACTCCCAGTCTTACAGCAACATGCCACCTCTTTTTTTCATACAATTATTTTGTGTAATTATTTAATTCCCATTTTTAAAAGTCAGCAAGATTTTAAGTATATGGTCTACAACTGCAAATAACCTATATATGGACCACCACAATTAGTAAAAATGACAAAATGGAACCAAAGGTATTTTGTCCAGGGTCGGCCCAAAAAGCGTGCTGCTGTGATTTTAAGAACACAAGACTTAGAATTAGGAGATCCGGCTCCATTTGGCTAATGCTTAACCTCCTTTTTTTACCATTAGAATTTGGGAGTTGGATCACAAAGGTCCATTCCTCTTAGTGACAGTCTGTGAATCAGGGCTTCTGAGTCAGATGCAAAACCAGAATTCATGGACCAAGTTTCCAACAATCTGGTGGTTAAGATACTAACCAAGCATCTCCCCCCCCCCCCCCAGTAATTCGTTGTCACTTTTCTTCTGGTGATAATACAAAAGGGAATGATATTTATAAAGTTAAACTTTTGTCTGAATAGACATTACTTGTTTTGGTTCAAGATTACATTTGTGCATAAATGTGTAATAGGGACATCTAGGTGTTGTAGTGGAGAAGAGGCCTGGAGCTGGAGTCAGGACCTCAGGTGCTTACTAGCTGTTTGCCTCAGTTTCTTCATCTGTAAAATGAGCTGGAGGAGGAAATGGCAAACCACTTCAGTATTTTTGGCAAGATACTGAAAAATGATGAGATGGAGAGTCAGGCAGGATGAAAACAACTGAATGGCAGCAACAAGCAAACCAATCTTTTTTCTTTATCTGCCACTGTTACTATAGATGAACTGCCTGGAGAGGGTAGACTCTCTGCCGACACACTTATTTCTGTTGTACTTGTCATAGGTTTCATCCATCATTGCTCTATTGATGTCTGTATTTTTGTGCATCTCTTTTGAAAAATGAAACAAGAATTGAAATAGTTTGAATCTGCTTTATTAGCCCATTGTATTTTGAGGTAATACTATTTTTTTTTTGGAAGGCTCTAGAGTGTAATGAGTATCTAGTGCAAAGACTAGTAACACTTTAGATAAATAAAGATGGAGAATATGGAGCAGGTCAAAGCTAAGAAAAAACATGGGAATGAGAAGTTGGGAGAGAGCAAGAACATGGAGAAAAATGTTAAGTATTTAGAAAATGAAAGAATCTTAAAAAAGGAATATGTGGATATGCCCACTGATTTTTTCTCCTGCCAACAGCATTAGAATCTGGACCATGTTTTATCATGTATCCTAGGAGAGAATTCAGAGCTTACCTTTGTTCTGCCGTAGGTATTTTGAGGGGTAACCGACCTGAACAACAGGGATTGCTGGATTGAGTGGGAGAAGTGCACAGAGAACCCTTCTTTTGAGTATTTTCACTAACAGACCCAGAGGCATCATGAGAGTGAATAGAGCACTTCACTAGGAGCAGGAACCTCTCATTTGAGTCTACTCCATCACTTGCTTAGCCAGGTGACCCTCAAGCAAGTCACTTCTCTGAGCCTTGATTTCCTCATTTGTAAAATGGACATAATGATATTTGCCCTGCCATTGTTCAGGTGAAATAACTGATAGGAAAACACATTGAAACCTTCAAAGTACTATGCAAAAGCAAGTTAGCAAAATTATTATTTTTGCAATCACTTGTAAAAGTATTTGGGATGTTTTTACATTAGGTGGTTGAAATTGCATTTAGGTATCAAATAAGGGATTTGTTTTTTAGCTGACTATTTTGCGGGGCTAAATTAGGAGTTAGTGGGCTGTTAGTATGTTTCTGTCTCTACTTTTGTAAAAGCCTCAACCTTTCCACGTTCTGTTTTTCCTAGATGCAAGACTGGAATGTTTTCAGGATGAATTGGCTAATGTCTGTAAAATGAGTTGAGCTTCTCAGTGGTGTGCTGAGATTACCTTAAAATACCTTGCTATTTTAAGGTATTAAAGCTCACAGAGCTTTTGAACCTACTTCATAGTGTCCAAAGTGATATAGCACTATGTATGATACTACAAAGCCTCACACATGCTAATCAGTGATTAGCCAGAATTTTTCAGAAAGACTTGGTAGGGAGTCAATAGTGAATATATTTTTCTCTCCTTTTTCTTTGATTATGTTCCCCCTCCTCATTCTCCTCCCCTGTTTCCTTTTTCTTCTTCACCTCCTCCCCTTTCTTGATTCCTCATTTTCCTCTCACTCTCTTGGTGACCTCTCCTTATTGCCTGGCACTTTAATGTGGGGCTAATTCATTGTTAATTGCTTGGGCTGAGAAAACCTGACTCAGTTGGGAGTATGGCTGAATCAAGCTGTTGTCCCCAGTGTATCAGACTGTACAAAGTGATCCTCATGAGGAGGAAGCCACTGGTACAGAAAAGCACCTGCTATTCAAAGAACGAGTAAAGCCTGCCTTTTGTGTTCTCTATAAGTTATCTAGCAGATCTGTTCTGGCTCACAGGTACATGTGGGTTCAGAAGTAATTTCTGTCTCTATCGAAGAAACAAAAATACACATTCTGGGAGTGGGGGTGAAAGAGGTTTTCCAAACCCTGCTATTCTCATCTTTGGTTTACATTTTTGCCAGAACAAAGACATTTATTTCAAGTGCTTCGATTTAGACTGAGCTACTAAAGATGGTCATAAATCTGGGAAATGTTTGTAACTAGAACAGGGCACAGAGGTTGCTGCTCGGCAGACTTGTTTTGACTGTGTGTGTGTGTGTGTGTGTGTGTGTGTGTGTGTGTGTGTGTTCGTTCATGTTCGTGTTCAACAACTCCCATTCCCCCAATCTGCCTCCAACTTACACATACAGGGAACTCTAAGTGTGAGCAAAATAACTAACAGAACATAATCTTGACATCTCCACTCCACATGAAGTGATACAACTATTACATACCTTTGGGTAGTAAAGGTAGGAATCTCATAATAATTGAGATGCTAAAAGTGAAAATGACTAGATCTTTTAAACAGTAATTCCAATTAATAGTTAAGTAACTCAATTGTGGGAAAATTTGAGCTCATCACAATGTATCTTTGCTTGGAATTGAGCATAACTTGATTTTGATATTGGTACACCTAAAATGAAAGATAAGAGCCAATTCTACAAAGGAAAGTTCAGAGTTTAATCGAGAGCCATGTTAGCACATGAATTATGAATTTGTAATTAATAAGAATCATAGACCAAAGTTTGCTGTAATGCATATTATATGTCATTACTGCATAATGCCTCATTTCTTTGGTCTTAATATATCAGGGTTTCAAAAAAATAAAGATATTACTACATGGACTCTTAGAATGGGAGGAATCTTATATCATCTCATTCCATGCCATCACTAATGTTTATCTCAGCAGCACATGGGCCAATACCAACTCTAGACAGATAAGGAAACAGATGTAGAGAAGGCAAAAGAATTGTTTCAAGTTACAAAATAAGTTAGTTGGAGAACTGAGAAAGGACACTAGATCTCCTGATCTGTAATCCTGTGTTCTTTTCACTATTTATTCATAGGAAAAGTAAATGAGAACCTATAGTGGCTCTAAATTCATTTTCTACCTCTTGTGGAACAAAATCCCATAAGACAGTAAAATGTCATTAGTACTCAAAAAGATGCTATATATCATGTTTTATTAACTTTAAAAAATGAAAAAAACATAATCCTCTTCTAATACTCTTTTGGATTTCTGTTATTTGTTAATTCGCTAAGCATGACAAAATCCACCAAAAACATAGATACAATCAAACTTATACAGGTAGGAACAAATCTCTTTAGTCATATCAATACATGTTAAATATCTAATGAGTATCCAGCACTATGTCAAAATTATGGGAGACACTAAAGAAGAAATCATAATAACCCTTCACTTGAATAAACTCAGAGGAGAGTAACATCCTAACTTCTCAAAAAATATATGTTATACACGAAAGAAGCAGAGCTAACCCATACAGTTGGATTAAGGAACTGATGATGAATATTCTAAATAGGAGCATGTTATATAGTTTTATTTATATATAGTTCAAATGATTGTCTAGGCTTCGCTTAAATTTCACTGATGAGACAACATCTTCAATTCCCCACTATGTAGGACTTCCCCTATACATCGTTGCTGCCTCTTTAGTATTTGCATTATTTTTTTTTTTAAATTCTACAAACTTATTAAGCACCTGCTGTGGAATTGAGAGCTCTGTTTAGAAACAAGAGTAGGATATGTGTGTATATAGGTTTATATACATACATATATGTATATAGAGATACAAATATAGATATTTGTGTGTGTGAGTGTGTGTATGACATAGTATATGGATGCATAGAGGTTACAATCTAGTAGGGGGATAAGAAGAAAACATAGACAATTACAATGCAAAATATTACATAGTGAATTGACTATAGAAGTGAAATATGATATGCTATATAGCTTCCTGCAGGCAGTGGCATTTCAGTTAGCCTTTAAAAGATGGATATAACTTCAAAAGTCAAAGAAACAAAGGGAAGATATTAGGCAAAGGAAAGTATGAGGCAGAAGAACAAGCCATGTTGGAGGAGAAAAGAGTTATCCAAGGATGAGGAGATATCTGTAGTAAATTGTAAATCACATGATAATTCATAGTAGGAGGACTTGAATGCCAGGCTAACAAATTTAAATTTTACCCAGTTGGCTTTACTCAATGGGAGCCACTTATTTATTTTTATTCTATTTTATTTTTAGCCATTCATTCATTCCTTCATTTACAAAAAAAAAAAAAAAACAAGTGGCCTCTACGCTGGGTGGTGGTTCTGTTTCAGTGAGTATTTTGACCAGTTCTCTCTAGCTTCCCTCTAGGCAAACTCTTTTCTAAAACCATAAAGTATCTGAAAGATATTGCCCCATGGAAGCTAATGGGCATTTCAGAAAAGCCAACAAACAGGAACAGATAATGAACTCCGAGTATCAGTCTCTGAGATAACCAGTTGAATTTCTTATGATGGATAGTTATTACAATTGCAACGGAAAGCCACTGAGTTTAACTGTTGTAGCCCAAACTACCTACTGTGCCCTCTCAGCTGTTTCTGTTTAGTGTGGAAATCTAATGTAGCTGAAAACTAGTGCTGATTTGTATTAAGCTGAAGCCTGGAACGCCCCCTGTAATGATAGGAAAGCGTTCTTTCAGTTAAAGGAGCGCTGCCAAAGTTCTGAAATGAATTTGTTTTATTATTATTCCATCTGACCCTAGAGATGGGAGATCAAGCACGCTAGATAGATTTGACAGCTCCCAGGTCACAAGTTCAGTCTCTGCACAAGTAGATTCTCGATGTAATCTTCTGCAAATCATTTGACCCTGAACTTTTTGAGACTGAGTCTCTTTACTGAATTGTTCCATGGGTCATCCTGATAACATGGGAGCTAAGGAGAGGCTGGGGAGTTGGGGGTGGGGGGAAGGAGTAACATACAAATCTTACATTAGTTCAAGCAAGACTGGGGTTCTTAACCTTTTTTTATATGTTGCGGACCTCTTTTGCAATCTGGTAAAGAGTATAGACCTCTTCTCAGAAGAGTTTTTACTTGAATAAAATAAAATCCATAAAATTACAAAGAAAGTCAATTATGTTGAAATAAAGATTTTTTGTAAAATTTCAGCATGCTTTATTTTTAACATATTTTATTCCCCCGATTACATGTTAAAACAATTTTTAACATTTGTTTATTTTTAGTTTTGAATTCCAAATTTTATCCCTTTCTCTTTCCCCTCCCCCCATCTCTGAGACAGTTAGCAATCAGATATTAGTTATGCATGTGCAATCATGTGAAAATGAGATAAAGATTTTTATTTCTTCTTATCCAAGTTCAAGGACCTCCTGAAATCTATCCACAGACTCAGTTTAAGAATTCCTTGGCTACACATTATAAGTAGGTCTGAAAAGTAATACCAAAGCTGGGATATGACATTTTCTAAATACATATCATTTTCAAATGATCTCATTTTGAATGAATGGATGAATGAAAAAGCATTTATTTAACACTTATTATATGGTAGTCACAGCATTTAGTGCTGGGGATATAAATTTATTTCTTAAAACATTTCTCTGGGGTAGTTTCTATTATTTTGCCTATTTTGCAAATTGTAATACTGAGTCTCAGAGAAGTTTGATCTGGTCCAAGATCACACAGCTCGTGGGTGGCAGAGTGAGAATGTGAATGTGACTTTTCAGATTACAGTGACAACTTGAGGGGAGGGGCCCTGCTGGAAAGGAAATTTATTATAAAGATGAAAAATATTCAAATATTATTATATACTCAAATGGGATAAAGCTAAACCATAGACTCTTAGGAGAGTTTAGCCACAGTAACCCTCTTAGAGCCGTTTACAATTAGGGTATAGGAATTCAGGACTATTGGAAAGAGCTAGCTTAATTTACTACCTGGGTAGTATTGAATAAGTCACTTCTCTTTTCAAAACCTCACTTTCCTCTAGTGTAAGAGCAAAAAATAAAGGAGTTGGACTCTACAGCCTCTAAGGTCCTTTAGACCCAAAGATCCTGTGATCTGTAAAATGAAAGATTATATTAGGGGATTTATCTCTGAGGTCCCTTACTCCTCAAAATCTAGACATCTCTAACCCCTAGTGCAGGATGAAATTCACTAGAAGGGCTAAGTGATTACCTTCCTTCAACAGCCGCTGAGTAACGTCTTTTTGTGACAATATGAGTGTCATACCCGAAACATCCATCTCATAATAAAAAAAATTAAATAAAAATCATCTAGCATTGGGAATTCAAGACCTGAAAAGCTGGTTAGTGTCATTTCTCGTTGGTTATCCAGAGATTTTCTTTAAAAAATGATTTCAAGTATTGCAATTTTGCGTGTTCTTTTTCATGTTTATTTTGTTCATGTGCCCATTCATGGAACTCAGGAGGTGCTTCTGTTTATGTAATTTTGTGTGCTATCCCCAACTGTATAAACCAAAATTGAGTAATCTGGAGCATACTGAATCTGCCATCCCCCAATTACTTGGTGCTTTAATTGATTCAGTAAAAAGAAAACTTGACAGTCTTCGTAAGTGTTCTAAATCTAGAGACTTTCTAGCCTGTGATACAAGTACGTTCTTAAGGACTAATATATAGGATCCTCAGATTTTATAATAATTTAGTTTAATAAAGTGTCTAAGTATAAGCAGGTTATAAAGCATATTCAATTAGTGTTTGGAACACTGTTTTAGTTTCCATTTCTTTTCACTGTACATCGGGCTTCTAGTACATATCTAGATTGGAGCTTGGAACTGTAGTTATGCTGACATTTGATGATTACAATTGTGGGACTAATTTTGAGCTACTAGGATAAGAAAGAATCTAACTTGAGGTTTTTTTTGATAGAGTAGAAATCTTCCCCAAAAACTATGCCCTAGAAAGGTGATAAAATCAATCAGCAAGCATTTATTAAGTACTTACTATGTGCCAAGGCCTGTGCTGGAGATACAAAGAAAAATCTAACATAATTCCTGCTTTCAAGTAGTTTTAAGTTTTATTGGGGAAGATATGAAAAATAAATCAGAACACAGAAGATAAATGCAGAAGTAATGAAAAGGAGCCTAGAGAGAACGGAACTAGCTGCTGAGTGATCAGGAAAGATCTCCTCGAGGATGTGCTATTTGATCTAAGTCTTTGTTCTAAAAGTCAGAGGTTGGGGAAAAGAGTATTTCTTTTATGGGCAACAGGTAGAACAAAGGCATGGAGAGAGGGGATGGAATATCATGAGAAAGGACCAGCAAGCCAGCCAATATGGCTAGATTGTGGAGTGCATAGAGAAGAGGAGAATTAGAGAAGTGTGAAGCAACTGGGTTGTGGAGAACTTTAAAAGCCAAAGGACTTTATCTTTGTTCCTTGAAGTAATGGGTTGCCACTGGAGTTTATTGAGCAGAAGGATGACACAGTCAAACCTGTACTTTAGAAAAATCACTTTGACAGCTGGAGTAGAGGATGGTTTGGAAAAGGGAGAGACATGAAGTAAGAAGACTTATCAGAAGACTATTACAGGAATCCAGGTAGGATTTGATGGTGGCCTGAACCGTATAGTGACTGTCATATAAGTGTTTCATAAGCGTTCTATCATCTATGTATCTGTCTGTGTCTAGCTGAGCTAGGTTCGTGGTTATATGAGTGAAGAGAAGGGGACATATGTGAATGAGGTTGTAAAGAAATTGCAAAATGAGAAACTGATTTGTTATCAGCACAGGAGAGTACTTTAGTTGTCTGCTACATAAAGAGAGAGCAAATTTGTTCCTTTTTAGCATTTGTAAGACATAATTTGACTCAAATGATCAGCTAGTTGACAGTACCTTGGTAGATTATAATATATTAGCTGTTTGGTCATTTTTCAATTGTGTCTGATTCTTTGTGATCCTAATGGGGTTTTCTTGGCAAAGATAGTAGAGTGGTTTGCCATTTCTTTCTCCAACATTTTACAGATGAGGAAACTGAGGCAAAGAGGATTAAGATATTTTTCCAGGGTCATACAGCTAATGAGTGTCTGAGGTCAGATTTGAACCCAGGGAGATGAATTCCTGATCCAAGGCCTGGCACTATCCACTGCACCCCCTAGCTGACCCAATATATAAACTACTAACCCACTACTATCTACATTTTATTCACAAGATTCAATTAACCAAACCAGTATAGAACTACTGGTTCAGGTATGCTAGGAGATTTATGGGCTGCTTTCTGTAGAGTTTCTCTATTTAAATATAAATGTTATAACATATCAAAAAGGCATGCAGTATGTGCTATATGAATACATAGTCTTAGTTTGCTTTACACCTTAGCGTTCTTTGTGCCTAGAATTATATGTAGTCAATGCCTATTCTCTATTAATCTTCATTTGCAGCATTACAAAGAGTGTTCTGAAATGACATGGTACAGATGGGGAGAATAAGTTGCTTAGTGGCCACAGAACTACAAAGACAGAGTTCAAACATATGACTTCAATAAATAACTTGGGAAGGGGAGGATTAAAAATGAGATTATTTGTTTGGAAAGTTTAAAGTCACCATTTGTGATCATTGTATTACTGAAAGGAAATAGGTTACCGGATTTTGCATTTTATTTTCCTCTTTCTCCTCATGTTTTGAATTAAAATCTGAAAACAGACAGATAGAATGGGGTATATGTATGTATGTTTTACTTTGTCATGTCAGGGAAGTCACAATGGCCTCAGGTCCAAGAAGGATCCTGCATTTCCCAAAGACTTATTTTAAATCCTTCACCCTCTTAGCAGACCAGGGGTAATTGCATTTTTATGAAGTCTAGAGAAAATCATTTTGACACACACCTAGTGTTTTTCAGCCATACCAGTCTTCCAATCTTTTACAGCTTTCATGCATTAAGGTCTTGGCTTTTGGTTCGTTTGTTTTTTGATTAATGGTAGTTTTGTCTTGTGTTCAAAGTCTTGAAAACAAGTACCAAAAAGGAAGCCTATCTTTCTCATTACCCCTACATTCCATCCAGCAGTTGGCATATTTCTCTGTAGAATTCAGAATTTGGCCATGTCTTGCTTTGGACTAAAAAGGTTACAATCAATACCAAAGGAGATTTTTCGAAGACCCTGGACATTTTAAAAAAGCACACTTCAATATGCAGTGGAATAAATTACTCTTGGTAGCAACACTGTAGAAGAAAGGAGAGTGAAAGGAGGAAAGAACATGTTACGGGGGTAACATACTTAATATATGCCACTGTGACTCAGTGTTTAATGTATAGCTGTTGCCATTCCAACCAGAAGAACAGAGGAGAAGTTCTCCTCACTTTCTTGGCACAAGGATCAAAAAGGTGAGAAGTACTCATTTTATCTTATAGAAAAAAATGTTACATTAAAATAAGAATAATTTTTATTAACTTCCTGGACAAGTGGAATATTCTGCAATCTGTTTCATTTAAGAAAGGAACTGATTATGTCCCCATAAGGAATTGGAGAGTTTAATAATGCACAATAAATAAAATCATATCTAATAACTTAACTGGTTTTAGCTGGCACCACCATCTCCTAGCTGTACAGTGACTGAAGCAAAATAAATAGTTGCAGTCTTTGAAAGACCAGTTTCTATTTGCTAAATAAACTTGGCTTGCTTTAAATTCCTCAGTGTACAGTCATTAATACAATCCTCTCTGACAGCATTTAATTAAAGTGCTTTTCTCTATTAAATTCATTAAAAGTTTTTTTTTAATGTACAACTGCTTTCCAGATGCTGAATGGCAGGGACCTATAAAACTGCATTTTAAATAACTTCTCATTTCTCTTTGTAAAGTGTTTATTAAATTCAATTTAGAAACTGTTAAATATGGCTTGGGAAAGAGAGCCAGCTTTCAGGGCATGTTACCCATCATTTCAGCAGTTTGTTAAAAAGCAAATGTTAGTTAACCTCACCTAAGTGAGCATTTGTAACTCGCAATCATATTTTTACAATGCTCACTGAACATTGATGACCATATACAAACTGAAACCAAGTAAAGAAATAATTTCCATCCCAGGGCTGCAGAATTTGCATTGACTCTCAGCAGCTCCTTAGTTTAAACACATTTGCCTGAAGGGACAGAGAGGGAGGGCAGTAGGATTGTGCTTCAGTATTAATACATTATTGACAGCTTAATGTCTTGGCACCTAGTCAGCCTGTGAAGTATAATAAACAGGAAGCTGTTGAATGGGGGAGTAGTCAATAGCATTTTCAATCAAAACCTTTCAGTTAATTGCTGGTTGACCTCAGAGGCTTCCTTTAGGAAGTACTGTCCTTAGTTTAGACCAGAAGGACCACATTGCCTTGCACAATTTCTTTAAACGATTGCTTGATACCGACTATACAACAATGCTTTTGTGTTGTGTGTGTATGTGTGTGTGTATGTATGTGTGTGTGTATGTGTGTATGTGATGTAGGGGAATCATTGACTAGAAAAGCTGGAAGAGACCCAAGGTCATCCAGCTCTACATTTTACAAATCCCCTAATTCCCTATCTGCTGCTCTCTCTATTGTGCCACAAATAAGGGACAGATGCTTATTCTCTCAGGCAAAGGTTTTGAAGATGCTTATGGAAAGTTGTTAGACTCTGGATCCACACTGGGATTAGAATCCTAACTGGGAATCTACAATGGAGTTCCCCAAATCTGGAATTCCCTAGTTTCCCCTCCTACTTGGTCCATATGGACTACACTTTCAGGACACTCTTTCTTCATTGATATAATCATGTTACTCCTCTCCTCAGAAATCTTTAGGGATGCCATCTACAGCCTATGTTTGTACTACTTTGTCTGGCATTCAAAACCCTCCCCAACTGACCCCACTCTATCTTTGCACCTTATTGAGTGTTACTACCTTTTATACTAAAGCCAAACTGATGTAATCTGCCTCCATGCTTTGACTCAGACTGTTCCCCATGCTTAAATATTTTGCCTGCCTCCAAACCTTCCCCATCTGCCTTGGTCTGTTCAGTTGCTACCCATTCTTTAAAGCCAGCACAAATGCTTCCTCTGTCAAGGATACTTTCCTGTTTTTTCTGGTCAGCAGCTACCTTCCCATCAGATCTTGCATAGCACTTTGTTTTGAAACTCTTGTATATATTTTAATCTCCTATTACACGTTACTGTTACCTCTGTTTGTGTCTTATACTCAATGCATGATAAGCTTCATGGAGCAGGGACTATGTCATACATAACTTTGCATCTCTCCCAGTATTGAACATAGTACTCTGACTATTAGGTGCTCACTGAATATTTGAATGAAATTTAAATTTCAACAGATGCTATGCACCTATGGCATTAGAATATTGTGTTGGTGAGGGACACAGAGGGAGAATTCAAACATTAGATGAGTCAAATGAAGTCAACAAGCATTTATGAAATACTTACTATGTGCCAGGCACAATACTAAGAATTAGTGATAGGAAGAAAGAAAGAAAGATAGACACCCATACTCTCAAAATACTCACAGTCTGATGGGGGAGGCAATGCAAGTGACTATGTACAAACAAGACATAGCAAAGGTAATTTGGAGATTTTTCTCAGAAGGAAGGCACCAAGATTAAGGAAGAATGGGAAAGGTTTCCTGTAGAAGATGGGACTTTAGCTGAGACTTGAAGAAAGCAAGGAAACAAAGATAAGGGCAGAGTCCTAGGCATGGAGGATAGGCAGTGAAAGTGCCCAGATTTGATAACTGGAGTTTCTTGTGTGGGGAAGAACAAATAGGCCACTATATTTACACATGGGGAACAGTCTGAACCAAATGTCACTGGATTATAGAATACATGGTGGGGAAAAAGGTGTGATAAGACTGGAAAGATAGGAAGGGCTGAGCATTAAGGGTTTTAAAAGCCAAACAAAGGATTGCAATTTTCATCCCAAAGGTAGCGGGATACCCATGGAGCCTATTGAATAGGATAGGTGACATGGTCAGATCTGAACTTTAGAAGATCAATTTGACAGTTGAGTGGAGGGTGGACTAGAGTAGGGAAACAAGGCTGGAATACCAACAAAAATGATATTGCAACAATCTAGACCTGAGGCCATAAGACACTGACTATGCTCAGATTGGGGGCACTGTCAGAGGAGAGAAAGGTAAGGAAAGAGATTAGGGCTGGATAAATATATCTGCGAATCATCTGCATAGAGATGATAATTGAATTCATATGAGCTGAAGAGGTCACCATGAGAAATAGTGTAGCAGGAAAAGAGAAGATAACCTAGCACAGAGCCCTTAGCAGATATGACCTGGGAAAAAATTCAGCAAAGGATACTGATGAGAAGACATCAGGTAGGGGGAGAGAGAAATATCACCAAAACCTAGAGAGAAGGCAATATCAAGGAGAAGAGAGTGAGCAGCAGAGAGGATGAGGAAAGGCCATTGGATTTGTCAGTTAAGAGACTACTAGTAACCTTGGAGTGAACAGTTATACATATACTACACATCCCAACAAAATCTCAGTCACACTATGTAGGCAGGCAAGCAGGAAGCCCAAGGAAAGTTTGACTCTAACTGTAGACTATCTGCTTTGCTCTACTGGGATGGAGGGGAGAAGCAGTAAATGTAGAGAAGCCTATTTTAAAATTAAATCAGAAAATGAACAATTTAGATTATTTTTCCTTACTAATCTTTCAACATTTCTCTGTACAGCCCTATAGCACACATACATGAAGGATGGCTTTCATCATTCCAGTTTAAATTAAAGTTTTGACCTTTTTTGATATTTATAGGTGATGTGCACCCATAGTATTTTATGTTCATTTACATTTCACTTTTCATCTTTTTCTATTTAATAATCAGATTTCAGTTAGTGGGTCCTTATAGATTTGGTAAATTCTACTCTCTTAATCTTAGATTGTATCTGATTCTCTGGCATAGGAGAAAGAGAGTTAATCTTTGAATTAGAACATGTGAGTCTTACTTCCAGTACTCATAGGCTTTGTTTGTAGTAATGGCTGAGGAACTTCTCTCAAGGCATCTATTCCTCATTCTTGTAATGGGGTGATAATAGTTGAATGACTGATTTCACAGGGTTATTATGAATTTTAAAATCCTGTAAAAGTGGGAGTCTTGAATACAGATCTAGACTCAAAAATTCACCAACTGTGTGAACTTGGAGGGCTTACTTTGTTTGCCTCAGTTTCCCCATATGTAAAATGGAGATGATAGTAACACCTAGTTTCCAGGGTTTTTTGAGGATAAAATGAGTTAATATTTGTAAAGTTCTTTGCAAACATTAAAGCACAATATAAATGCTAGCTAATATGTGTGTATGTGTGTTTATGTATATGACAGAAGCATATATAGAATATTATGCTCCATTAAAATTCAGCTATTTTCAGTAGTATAAGGAATATTTTAAAAGCACTACCATTAAATATAGGGTTGAGGAGGCCACGTGAACTATTTTACATCTCAACTGAAAGGTTTTCATGCATTTTCTCTTCCCTATCGTTAACTGTAAACTTTAGTGGGAATAAGGTAATTAATTATACTACCAAACAGGAAAGCTACATTGCTTAAGTTTCTTGGAAAGTTTTAACTTTTATCCCGTTAACCATTGGCGGAGTAATAATATAGGCTAGGCCTGTGATCATTTTAGCTTCCCACTTACCTTGGCAATGAGTTTTAAACAACAGATTTCTAACCTAGTTGTAGTCAAGTGACTCTGGAAAGCTTTTTGAAGACTTTTATGCGGTAAATAGATTTGCCTAGAACTGCCAAAGAGTCAGAGTCTCTACTTGAAGACTGTGAGGGACTGTGAACCCCATAATAATGCTTCATATATTCCAGTACTTTGACTTAACTGGGCACCAAATCGTTTGTATTGTTTAGTAGCTGGTCTTATAGCATAGAGCCTTAACAACCTGAAGAAAAGAATCTGGCAGCCCAGTTATCTTATCATGGGTAGATGTAGGAGACTAAGGGCTTAAATAACTACCTCCTGTGCGATCTTGAGCTTGTGGTGGAGGTATCCATGGTATTTACAGCTGTTAAAAGCTAATTTAGGCCAACATCCTCTTTTGTCGGGTCAGGAAACAAGAGGCCAGGGAAAGGAAGTGACTTGCTTTTGGTCACACAGGAGAACTGAGTTTTAAACCAAGGTTCTCCAACTCTAAATCCAATCCTCTTTTCTTTATGATGTAAAGCTTCTTGCTTACAACAACATGGTCCTCCTCATCATAATGCCTCTTCTCTACTGATACAGCCAACAGGCGTAACCTGAGTGCTGTGGTATAGATCAAGGGAAGAAACAGGATTTTTAGCTTCTAGAATCCTGCCTTAATTCTGCCTTCTGGCCACACTGCTCAACCTCCATTGACTGGTCAGAAATAGTGTTGTTTTTAGAAAAAAAAAATTGGTCAGCAAGTTATATATTAGTGTCATAAGAGAAACACGGTCTAGTAATTTTTATTATTTTATTCAAGATACTTGATAATTGTGTTTTCATCATTTGAATTTCTTTATAACTAATAGTTTTTACTTTTGTTGTTTATTAGTGAGAAGCTGTATGGAACAGTGGATAAAAGAACTGAGAGAAGACCGTTCTTTGACCTAAATAGCTGTATGAAGTTTACTGAGTAAATTTACTTCTCTGGGCTTGAGTCTCTTCATGTAAATTAGAGGTTGGACGAGATCATCCCCAATTAATGCCCATTCTAGCTCTCCACTTAGGGTTGGGGCACGGTGTTTTAATTACTCTAATTTTCTGATTGAGTTACTATATGTGTCACATA
Organism: Potorous gilbertii; assembly: GCA_028658325.1. Lineage (NCBI taxonomy): Eukaryota > Metazoa > Chordata > Mammalia > Diprotodontia > Potoroidae > Potorous > Potorous gilbertii. The sequence continues at coordinate 226,097,046 of CM053771.1, read as the reverse complement.
TATTACAGATATTTAGAGCTAGAATGAAACGAAATATACAGAATCATGGCATTTCAGAGTTGGAAGGAACTTAATCCAACTAAGTCCTGAAAAGAAATGCCCTTTACGGTATGACTGAGTGTTGTCTCACCTTTGCTTGAAGACCTCCAAGGAGAAGGAACTCTCTACTTCCCAAGAGATGGGAGGGATAGCTTTGGTTTTTAGGAAGTTTGTCCTTATATTTAATGTAGATCTATCTCTTCATATCTTCAGCCTGTTGCTCCTAGGGGCCAAGTAGAACAAGTCTAATCTTCTTCCAAGTGAAAGCATGTCAAATAATTGAAGATAGCTATTATTTCTCAGTCTTCTATGTAGATAACTGGCTCAGTGAATAGGGCACCAGATCTGAATTCAGGAAGACCTGTGTTCAATTGTGGTCTCAGACACTTCCTATCTGTGTGACCCTGGGTGAGTCACTTAATCTTTGCCTGCCTCAGTTTCTTCATCTGTAAAATGGGAATCATAATATCACTTACCTCACAGGGTTGTTTTGAGGACCCAATGATATATCTGTAAAGAGCTTACAACGAACAGTTCCTGGCACATAGTAGGTGCTTGATAAATATTTTTCACCTTCCCTTCCCTTAAATATTTCTAGTCCCTTCAATGGGTCCTTATACATCATGAGCTAAGGCCTTTGGGTTCTTGGTGTCTCTTCTCTGAATACTTTCTTGCTTTTAAATGTCCTTTCTAAAATGTAGCATCCATAATGGAGCATAAAGTTTGATCAGGGCCCAGTACAGCAGTATGATCATTTCTTTTCTCCTGGATGCTTTACTTGTTGTAATACACCCCCAAAATAGATTTAATGCTGAAATTCTATGGAGCACAGTTTAATTTGTGATGATTTACAAGACCCTTTGGGGTTTGCAGTGTATCAGAGTGTCTCACAGTTGGCATTATTATAAGCATCTTGAAGATGTGTACTATGCTTCTCCCACTGAATTATAAACATTGCTTATTATATAGTACTGCAGATTTTTAAGCTATAAATCAGAGATTGGTTTAAATCTCTGCTTATTCTATACTTCTGAAATTTAATTTTATTCTCCGATATTAGTATGTTTCATGAAAATACATTGCAGAATTAAAATAAAAAATACGTTAAACATCCACTAAGTGCAAGGCACTGTGGCAGCCACTAGCGGTACAAAGATAAACAATAATTTAATCCCTGCTTTCAAGAAGTTTGTAAAAATAGGGGCGAGATTGGGGATGTGAATGATGAACACATAATTTCTTTTGAAGTTATTTAAGGACTATGGTTTGGGAGTTCTGGATAAATTAGTTTACTGCACCTTTGTTTTATTTGAAAGAACATTAATATTAAAGGGATACAATAGAATTCTCACATAGAAATAAGTTATTTAGAATTTTAAAAATAGTTTTATTGTGGTAGGCACTCTCAAAATTGAAAGTCCATATTAATGCCAACTTTTCCCCATTTTACATATCTTTCATCCCCACAAAGTCAAGCATGCCAAACATGTTAAATCTAACAGAGAAATAGATGGTGAAGAAAACAAAAAAGAACTAATAAAATTAGGTAATGCTTCATTGTGACATCACTCTTCTCAAGAGCTAAAACCATAAAGAATTTTTTTATTCTGCTTCCAAAAGACTGCTGTCCTCTGCTTCACTTTCTTTGGAGAAAATTTTCTTTGATAATTTGACTTTATTTACTCAATTTGACTTTAGGGCATAATAAAGCTTAATATGTAATTATATATTGTTATACATATATATATGTATGTGTGTTTAACCATGGTAGCTAATTATAAAGCACTCCTTGAGATATGCTTTCTATAAAAGGAAGATTTATACTTTTATGTATTTGATTCATACAGTAGAGTTTTCTGAAGTTCCAGTGTTAAGTGCACTGGTAGTGCTATAAAGCAAAAAATAAATTCTGATGATGTAATACTTTATTGGTGAACATCTATCCCTTCCCTTAACTATCACAGTCAGGTTGTTCTGACTTCTGAGTGCCCCCACTGTTAAAAAAAAAAAAAGTAATTAAGGAAAACTTAGATTCTTCTGGGACTCTAAAAAGCTCTGTGTTAAGACTTAGTGTCTTTTCTCTCCTCAAATGAAATGCCTTCTTTAAACATATTCTCTTAGATAATCCAAACCCTTCAGTTAATATTAGTAGCTAGAAAACTACACATTTAAGGTGATGCCATTTTTGTCATCAAAGTTATGGACCTCATATCTTTGCTTTAAATATCCTACTTGCCAGAGTTTAGTCATGGAGGCTCTAATTTAGTTTTTGAGCAAATTTCTGATAAAATCAGGAAAACAGCTTTTCTTAATTTGGCAGAGACAAGAAACAAACAACAGAACCCTATTTTATATAACCCTTCAATCTGACATTTGCAGTTGTAGGAGGACTTGGGTATAACCTCTTCAAGTTTTTTAAAAATATCCAATTATTGAATTAGTCAAAGATGCAACTTTTTAGTTTATAAATAATCTCTGTTCTTTGGATCGTCATTCCTGAATTTTAATTGGAAGCGAGGTAAATCATCTCAGATTAACTAAGAACTTAGAACCTTTCCACACAATTTACTTTGCCTCTAATCAGAACTTTTTTTCTTGCACGTTTCTATGAAGAAGTGTCATATGTTGTAGTTTAGTAGATATTTACACTTAATTCTGACCCTATTAAAACCTTCCCCATGATTTTAAATCAGAACATGAAGTTGTTGTGCCTTGATTTCTTCTCCTATAAAATGCAGAACAGTGTATCCACACTGTAGGGCTGTTTTAAAGAGAGCAAGACCTACAAAATATGGCAAGAAATTTTGCAAATTAATAGTTATACCACTGTGGATTTCCATCATTAAATGTATTCACAAGATAAAAATATCAGAATTCAAATTTTATAAAGATATTTTTAAGTAAAAAACATAAATAGTTATTATTGCTCCACCTCTAGGTTGACTTTGTTGTTTGTAAGATATTATTAAAAGGGGGCATAAACCCTTATTACACTGGTATTTGGAAATGTACAAAAAATATGAATCACCTTTTTACAAATGAGTTTCATTTCTTGGGAGGTTTCCAACATAGGGTTAATGAATCCAAGAAGTTTGGGAGGAGGTTTGAATAACTATCCGGCCCCTTGGTACTTATCCAAACTGACCATTATCGGAGTCTGCATCGACACACACTGTTTGGCTGGGCCCGTGAAGTCTGTTTTAATAAACTGCATCCATTCTCTACCCCATCCACTTAAAAGTTAGAAAGACCCCAAACCTCATTCTAACATTTTTACCTATTGGATAAAAAAAATCAGCTTTCTGAAGCAATTGTTTTTGCTTCTACTAGTATTATTTAAAAGAAAGATTTTTCCTGCTTTTATTTTTTATTTATTTAAGAATAAAAACGGAGGAATTCAGATTCCATTAATTTATTGATAAGTGGTATTCAGTGAAGAGCAACTAACGTGCATTTGTTAGATGCCTTCTATGTGATAGACACTGTCCTAGGTGCTAAGGACATAAATACAAAGAATGAAACAATTCCTACTCTCAAGGTGCTTACATGTTCTGGCTGTGCTGATAATGAAATTATACGTAGGCCTTCCAAAAATCTACTGATTATTTAATTAGTAAAAGAGTGTAATAGGATCATTGCTTTAAAATGAAAATTTTGCATACTTTGGTAAACATTTGGTCATTTAAATTTAAGGCAATTTAAGCTTCAGCTTGCTAATGCTGTTCCTCATACCATTTTTCTAGTCTACTCTAACTCTTCAGCTTTTCTGTAGCTCCATCCATGAAGCTATATACATCCCTGGCTATTTTTAACTTCAAATATTGATACCTTCAAGAGCTGAGTAGCTCAGTCCATAGAGACCCTGGTCTCATTTTAAGTATTATTAAAGATAAAATGGCTATGTGATCATGGACAAATGAATTAATCTCCTACTGGCCCAGAAAACTCTAAAACTATAGACTCCAGACAGGTTACTCATCTGCATCAGTTGATCGTGTTTTCATGCCAGGAGTTCCCTAAACCAGTAAAGTCATAGGACAACAACCACTGCCACAAAATGGTAGCTTTATTCCTTCATACTAATTTGAAGGCACTATGTCAGATCTGTACGACTTTCCATCATAAAAACAAAAACAAAGCAACCTCTCTAAGACTTGTGTTTTGGGTTATTCTGTTAAGAAAAAAAAAACAAAACCAACTGAATCCCTCTAGCTATAGCCAGTTTTCTCAATGCCTATGTTATTTCCTCTTCTCTTATCATCAGAAAGTTGCATTTTCCATGGGATTTTTATTTGTTTTGGTAGAACAGCCAACCTATGGAAGGCCCTAAAAAGCTCAGTAAAAATGTTTAGATGATCATGATAATGAAAGGGAGGCTATAATTACAATATATTAAATATTTATATGTGAATTACCACATGTCTAAATTCTGCCTAGAGGGGCTTTTTTTGTCACCCATATTCTCATTTCAATTGAGACATATTTATTCATCATAAATCTTTTTTTCTAAAGACCTACCATTATTCATCAAAGCTATCTGTATAGGATAAAAACAACATAAATAACCACATTCCTGGTGTCCCCAATTTTGATCCCAATAGCATTAGTTGGTTGACCGTGATATATCATTAAGTTCTTATTTATCTGTAGAAAGAACATTATGCTAGGTGCTGATGATCATGCAGAATTTAAGTAAGTCTGAATCTGTGTGCTTACGGAATTTTACTCTAGAGACATCATGCAAAGATCTAAGCCCTTGAGAGCAGAGATTCTGTTCATTTGCTTTCCTTCCTGAGCACCTAACACCATGCCTTACACATAGCAGGAGATTAATAGATCATTCCAAAGTTTGACCAAACTGGCCTTCTTTCTGTTCCTCATGAATGACATTGTATCTCCTGGCCCTGAGCATTTTCAGTCTTTCTCCTCTGCTACCTCCATGCCTGAAATGTACTCCTCCAGCTTCACTGTGTCGTTCTGAATATCCACTTTGTTTCAAGGTTCAGGAATGCCCTCTACATAAAACTCTTCCTGTTTTCTCAGTTGTAGGTGCCTTCCCCCTGAAAACAAAACAAAACAAAAAAGCAAAGCAATTTATATTTATGTATTTATTTTATATGTAGTTATATATGTGTTTTGTGTTTTTATCTGTAGAGATAAATAAAATATATACCACAGATGAAAATATTCTATCTGTCTGTCTGTCTATCTATCTACCTACCTATCTTCTCCATGGCTATCTTTAACTTCAAATATTGGTACCTTCAAGAGCACAGTGGCTTAGCCTGTAGAGACCTTGGTCTCACTATAAGTTCTACTACAAAATAAAAACACTATGTGGCCATGAATTAACCCCCCAGTGGCTTAGAAAACTCTCTAAGATTATAAATTATAGATAGGTTGCTTATCTGCACTTGTCGATGGTATTTATATTATGATTAGAAGGAATCACCATCAAAATTGTACTCGATGCTTCTTCATGGTATGGGGTGGACTGAACTTGTTGAAGTTAGGAAACAAACTTTGTCAGGTCTCATTGAGCGAAAGTCTGTCTGTTATTTGACAATCAACTTCTTTAACCTTCAAAAGACTCATCTCCAGGTCCATTATCAGGTGATGAATTTTTAATTGATACCAGTTTGTGCATAGCAAGCTTCTTCCATGGAGAAAATACTGGCTATAGAACCCCAGGTCCTTGAAATATAAAGTTCACACAAGTGAAAAACCATACTTGTCAAACCATTTTTAAAAAAGTTGATCAATACATTATTTACAATATGTACTATCGTGTTTCTCTTCTCTGCACTCAGTGTGTATTTCCAGAAAGTTAAGCTACGTTGAAAAAGATGTGACAGTAGCATTTTAGTTACAATATTAAAGGAAAATCAGACTAAGCTAAGGTTGGATGAAACTGAACACACATTTCCATGTCCAGCTTTCTACCGTTTTGCACGTTGGTATCGATTTCTCTTGACATGGTCTTCTTTTATTGAGTACTGTCTTTTTAAATCCCCTACCTATACAGTATTTGCTAAGAGCAATTGTAAAAGGAAACCAACTTATATTAAACCTGCCTGAAGTCACAATGTAATCTAACACCTGTAGTCTGCAATTTGTCATCACTTCATAGATTTTTTTTTTTTAATAACAGATTTTCCTGAGTTTTGTCCTTAGGATACAGTGTAATCCTTCCTCTTCTCTCACTGTTTCCTACCTCCTCCCCCCATCCCTAGACAACAGAGCTAAACACCAATCTTTAATACAGTCTTATTATGTCAGCATGTGAAATTACAACCATAAGGATTAACTCAAGGAAAATAATTCAATTGAAGTTAGAACTAGTGTTGAACTATTTATCTGAGTGAATATGTTTTATAGGTGACAGCGTTTTAAATCGAAAAGCAGCAGGGCAGATAGTAATGTGTGATCCAATTTCACCTGCATGAATCCTATACTCCCTTCTGAAGCGGCTTAGTTTATGGGGATTTTTGTTTTTACCCTTGGGTTCTATGATGAATTTTTGGGTGGAAAACATTGTTATCCTTTGTGGGGAGGGTGTTGTTGTGCATCAGATAGCACTATGAGACATCTTCCAAAAAGTCAGCTTTAAAAATTCAAGTATGTTGAGGACCGATTTTGATGGTTAAAGAATGCTGTGGAGTAGAATAAGGAATGATAGATAGTCTTGGAACATCAGACCATTTGCAGTCGTTATCAGCGTAAAACGTTTCTGTTATTTATTGCTATGCCTCGTAAAATGGTTACTTGAGAGACCGAAGATTATGATAGGACTTTACAAATGATGTAATAGGATGCTAATGTTCCTTGTCATCTATGTTGCTATTTTTTAAAATATCTGGCTGTTGTTTCCTTAGAAAATTTCCTAAACAGAAGATATCATAATACATGTCTGATCTAGTTTTAATTTTCCTCACATTTTTTTACTGGCTTAGGAAAGTATGTTGTACTTTTATGTTGCACTTTCCTCATAATAGCCTGGCGAAATAGGTAGGCCAAGTATTATTGTTTCCATTTTTTAGCTGGAAAAACTGAGGCTTAGGGAGGCAAAGAGACTTCTTGTCCATGGTCACATAACTAGTAAAGCCTGAATTTGATCAGTTTTCTGACTCAAAGTGCAGGTTTTGTTTGTTACAGTTTCCCCACTACCTCAGCATAAGTTCTTTTTTTCTCTTCTCGGAAAGATGGTAGTGAAATTCCAAATACCTGGGTCATTACTTCATAAAAGATATTTCTTATTCATACCATGAATTTATCACCTTGTAGACACAAAAATACACTTCTTTCTTAAAATTCCTATTTTGAGAAATAGAAAAAATGATACAAGACAATGTAACTATTGACATCTAAATTCCACACAACATATTTTTGCACAGTTAAATTTTTGAGAAAAGAAAGAAGATAGCTTTTAATAAAAAAGAAATAAAATCCATTGTACCAAAAACTTGATAAAACAATTCTTACATCAAGTGATTTCTATTCATTGTTATGGTTTACATGGGCAAATATATATCCCCCCAAAAGGAAGTCATATTTAGCCCATTTTCAATATTTTTCAACAATATCAGCAAATACTCAATAGAGCAGTCATAGCAAATGTTTCTTGCAAATTAAATGTTTTCTTACTAACATTAGAGAAATACAGAATATTTAAAATGGTTTATTGTTTATTTAATGTTATTTGACCAACATTAGCCAGATCTAAAACCCAGGGTGTCTGACAACTACATTGGTACTCTTCCCACGTACTACAATATAAAGATGAGGGATATTTTCCTTTGAGTTTAACCATAATAGTTCTATAGTTAGAAATAAAAAAGGCAGGGGGGATGGTAGAAATGAATGTCATAGGGATATTGAGTTGTGCTGAATGCAGATCTAACATGGTAGAACAATCACAACCATCTACATTTGGTTTTGTCCATATTGTCTATTGATGATTTACACTACTGTTCTTGACCTGACTCCAAGTTACTCATCCAAGGGCTTTTTCTTAGCAATAAGATGTAATGAATAGCTAGCATTTATATAATGCTTATTATATGTCAGGAGCTGTACTAAGTGCTCTATAGGCATTATCTCATTTGACCCTCACAACAACTTGGGAAGTGGGGGCTAGTATTGTCCCCAGGTGAGGAAACTGAGGCAAATGGAGCTTTACATGACTTACCCAGGATCACACAGCTAATTAGTGTCTTAGGCTGTATTTGAACTCAGATTTTCATGACTCCAGGTCCAGCACTCTATCTGCTGTGCCACTTCGCTACCCTAATTACCTATGTAACATCATTATAACCTGGCACTACCTTGTCCCCACCTACCAAACTTTTAGCATCACAAGTCATTTGCTTTATAATTTCTTGCTTTATATTTTAAAAAAGGCCACAGCCTTTGCTTGTAAGTAATCCAGAGTACTCCCAAAACTGTACACTTACATTATATATTTTCCTAAACTTAATCATTTAATATCTTACTTCCTCCCCTGAAGGCTTATATTATATTTTGCACATGGCTCCCAGCTGGTTTTCATTGTGGCCTTGAAAACATATTTGAGCACTGAGGGCTTTAGGAAGAGTTGCTTTATCTTTTTTGTCAGCTTTGGTCATATTAGCATTTTTGTCCATTTTGTTTTTAAAATCACTTGGTACCAAAGGCAAAGAGTGTGTAGCTGCACATAAGGGGGGTGTTTGAGTGCAAGCAGGTTTCAAGTTGTGTTCTGAATATGCTTGTAGCCTTTTTTTTTTCCTCATAGTCCTCTCATAGAAAACTTACTAGGAAGTAATAATTAATATGTCATGTGGAAGAAGGATTAGACTTTTTCAACTTAACTTCAAGGGAAGATACTAGGGCTAATAGTCTGAAGTTTCAGAGTAGCAGATTTTAGCTCATGGAAAGGAAACAAGGATTCTAGATAATCCAATTCAAACATTCATTTCAACAAGCATTTGTTAAGCACCTGTAATGTGCATGACATTATATTAGCAGAAGGAGAAGGAGCCAGGTCAGTTGCTGGAATATGTAGAAGGAAAAAGTGATATACAACATGCCATACTAGGGGTCATTTAGTTGTGTCCAACTTCATGTAACCCCATGGACTTTGTCCATGAGGCTTTCTTGGCAAAGATACTGGAGTGATTTGCCATTTCCTTCTCCACTGTGTCCTCATTGTACCAATGAGGAACTGAGGCATATAGGAGTTAAATGACTTGCTCAGGGTCACACAGTTAAGTGTCTGAGGCCCAGTTTGATCTCAGCTCTTCCCGACTCTAGGCTTGCTGCTTTAGCACCCAACTGTTCCTAGATGACATCATTTCCATCACTTTTTATCCCCAAGTTTCTAGATACTTTATTTCTGCTTCATCTCTACTCCTCAGCCTCCTTCTTGCTAGAACATCTGTCCTAAGCCCTGAGAGTCCCAGTAAGTGACTTGATCCTCTGGGATCTAGTGTTCAGTCTACCTTCTAGACCTGCAACAAGTAATGTTTACTAGGCATCACCAATTAGCTTTTAAATGCATTTTATAATGGTAATTATAATGTGCCCTATTATTAATGAATTATTATAATTCAAGATTTAATGGGCAATTGTGAGCATGCCTGAAAACATATATACCACATCTCATAATGTTTCTATGGGAAAATACATTCTGAATACTAAGTAATAAATTTATAATTGTGCTTTGGGAACGTAACTCATTTTGTAAGTTGAAATGACCTTTTCTGTTTTTATGATATTTCAAAAGATTTCAAACTGTAGAAAGATATCTAAATACTCAAAAAACCCTTTTTTCATTTCTTTGTGAATAAATGATTTCCCTTTTAATCAGAGCAAGAAAGATCATTTCTATGTTAATGTCATTCTATATTTTTGGCATTTTGCATTGCTCAGAGATTGTAGATTTATCACATTGTCATCCTTGGAAAAAGCGTCTTAAAATACTGTCTAATCCTGGTTTAAAAAATTGTTGACTGACCAAATTAATGTCTAATATGCTTCTATATAGTTAGTTTCTATTAGGAAGAATATATTTTCAAAAAATAGGGTGACAGGACCTATTTTCTGATATCTGCTTTGACTGTAGCAGCATCTGCTTAGGCCAGCCCCAGTTCAGAAGTTTCATGGGCTGTTGAAATATATCCTCTCATTTGTTCATAGTCTCAAGCAGAGGAGAGTCCATCCACTTTTTAAAATTAATTTTTTAAAAAAAAAACAACTAATCTCAGGTTGAAAGGGGAAAAGAATAGAATACACATACCTGTCATCTAGGCTTCTGATGAATAAACCCTATTGTACAAATAATAAATCGATCTCAAAATTTAGTTTTATAAAATCTCTTTAAGTCTAACCTGTAGAAAATGGGAAAAAAAAACCCAAAGAGCAGTCTACTTAAATTCAATTAAGTGGAACATTTATGCTGATTCCTCACTAGGAAGATAGATATAATTTAAAAAATAGAGGTTTTAAATTCTCTTTGGTTTTCTAATTAGTGCAATTTTCTAAGCATGCTTACTGTTTGTTTCCAGACTATATATTTGACACAGTGTGCATGTATAGAAGTATATGTTAAAATTTCCATCACAAAAAAAATTCTTACTTGTTATGGAGGTTCAGTTATTAGAATGTTCTCCAGGTCCACGGATTATATCATAAGAATGAATATCTGCATATTACCAAGACTTTTATCTGAGTAGTACAGCCTGACATGAAGTTGAAAGATTTTCGGCTGAGTATAATTAGAATCCTGAAGTACCCTAATTTTCACTTTTTTCCTGATGCTAATTTGCCAGAGTGGACTACTTGAATTTACTCTTAGTTGAAAGTGATATAGAGAAAGTGCCAGGAACAGTCCTTTCAACTGGTCATCCTCATATGGGGTTTTTAGCACTAGCGTTTAATCACTCAATATTTTAGAATTCTCTGTTCTATCAGCAATTAGCGTATTATTAGAAATATGTTTTTGACATCTTTCAGGCTGATTTTGTTGTTATACAGAGGGTTCTAATCTCTTTTATTTGTTATATTGTTTTTAGGGAATGAGATTTGCTGAATTTGCACTAAACATTTTATCTAATTCTCAACAAAAGGTTTTCATTTTTATTCTAGTGGAAACCCATTTTATTCTCGTGTGGCCTTGGGACTGGGGAATGAGTTTTATTTTATTTATTTACTTTTTAAAAATTTTTGTTGGTTAATTGAAGTACCAGTTTTGGAGGTTGAAATATTTTAGCTAGGAAATGTGGTGGGGAAATTGAAGGCAAAAATCTATATATTTGTTTTTAATAATTAAGCACCACATACTACTTAGTCAAATTGAATTTTCCCCTCTTCTCTAGAAAGTGCTAAGTTAAATAGTAGGACTTTTAAAAATTCACATAAAACATAAATGAGTTCTAGGGTTATTGTTGAGAAGAGAGTTTTCTACACTGTAGAGTGCCACATAAATGTTTGCTATTTTTAAGTATTTATAATGACAAATGATCACCATGTTCAAATGATTAGAGCTATAATCAAAAAATATTTGTATAATAAGATTTAACACTTACTTAACCAAACTATTTGATGCTTTCTGAATATTAGAATCACAATTTGTCTGTAGAACTTGCATGCTAAGAAAAAAATTAAGCCCATCTTTTATATAATATTATTGTTGATATTACTATAACTAATAAATACAAACAGTAATATGCTTTTTCTTCTGCTTCACTACCAGTGTTGCTTCAAGGACTCTCTCAGAGTCTTCTTTGTACACATGGAATTTTAAGTTCAGCAGAAGCTAGATTCCCCAAAACTATGAATTTCAATATTCATTATCTGCATTTTTTAGGAGGTCATTGTCCAAGAGTTTTAAAGGCCTTTTTTTAAAATTAGAAATAAACTTGCTGATGAAAACTAAATGTGAATATCTATTTTTAGGTTCTTCATAGACAGCAGTCTCAGCCAGCCAAGGAAAGTTCCCCTCCTAGAGAAGAAGCCCCACCTCCACCTCCTCCTGCTGAGGACAGTTGTGCCAAAAAGCCCAGGTCTCGCACCAAGATCTCCTTAGAGGCCCTGGGAATTCTCCAAAGCTTTATTCATGATGTGGGTCTCTATCCCGACCAGGAGGCTATCCATACTCTTTCTGCTCAGCTGGATCTCCCCAAACACACCATCATCAAATTCTTCCAGAACCAGCGGTACCATGTGAAGCACCATGGGAAATTAAAAGAGCATTTGGGCACTGGGGTTGACGTTGCTGAGTACAAGGATGAAGAGCTGCTGACTGAATCAGAGGAAAATGAAAGTGAAGAAGGCTCGGAGGAAATGTACAAAGTGGAAGCTGAGGAAGAGAATGCTGACAAAAACAAGCCGGCTCCCCCAGAAATTGACCAGAGATAATGTGAAATCACAACATGGAAAGCAAGACATTGGTCCAAGGATTTTCTGTTTCTATTTTCTTTTTTATTTTATTTTGGTTTTTAGGTTTGTTTTTTCATATTTTTAAAAAAAAAAATTTCTTCCCCTTTTTGACATTTCTTTGTTGCACGGGATCCACGTGCAGACTGAGTGAGTTCAGTATTGCCGAATTAGTCATCATCTTGACACAGACACTTGAGTGTTACACTTTTACATTTGACTGGAATATAATTGTAATCACATAAAACTATGCCTTCATTAACCTTGCACTTATGGAAGAAATGAAAAGCAAGTTCTCGGAAGAAAAGATCTATAAAATAAATGAAGGAAACTACAAGTGTATGTGTATATGTATATGTACATATATATATTTACATATATATATTAAAATTGCATGGGACAGAGAACTTTACAATCTGAAAGAATAGACTGTGAAATGGGTTCTTAAAGACAAGACTTGTTTATGTATTAAAACCACTTCACAATGAGTTGCTTTGGCTTTTTGATAAACTGCCGCCTGCTCTCAGGGTGTGGTGACTATTTTTTGAATTCCTATTTATTTTCTATGTTTGTCCCTGATTTTTTTTTTTTTTATTATTCTCTACCTTCCTAGCTGGCAGCTTGATGGTTAATTATTGAGGTATCTATTTAACACAATAAATCAACACTGCCAAAAATAAGAGAGAGAAAAGAAAATGAAGCGGAAAAAAAAATCAGGGCACCTTAAGAAGACAAAGTCCAATTACTTTTAAGACACAATGCACACTTAAAATGATTCAACATGTTCCGTTACTCAACTGGTCCTTCCTGTAGTGAACAGATGAACTTTAGTGGAAGTCAAAACAAGCAAAGCTGAACTTCAGTATGGAAAAGCTTGTCCACTAGTGAGGTCATGATATAATGCATTTTGAGATTGGCTGCATGGAGTTCATACTATAAAACCAAGTTTTGTTATGGTATTTATTTACCTGTTCTCAGCTTCAGAGCTTAAAATGAGTAAATCTAATCATTTGAAAATGTTTTCTTTTCTTTTTTTTTAATGGAAAAAAAATCCTTTTTTTCTCCCTGTAGAATGGCAAGTGAAAAAATTACAGCCTGAGAAATATATTTGGTTAAAAGAAAATGTGCAGTTGAAAGGCTTTCTTGCTCAGAGACCTGGTTTCTCTCTCCTTCAGAGTTATCCCTGGGTAACTGTGGGCTCCCTTTGGTCAGTGGAACTCAACATTTCTAGTCACTGTCACACGCAGCAGCCCGTTTCCAACACTGACTGGCCCTCCTGAGAGAAACCTTTTGCTAAGCAATTGTGCAGCTCTGGGAAAAGAAAAACAAATTAAGGAGTTTCAGTCGAGTCATCTATTGGTCACCAGTGAATGCTTTACCCTGTCCCCCACCCCAAAGTCACCTAGCTAGCTAGCACAGAGATTCCTTCAGGCCAACAGGACTTATGCGGTTGACTGGCTTTTCCGTGGCATGAGCAGGCAAGCTCCATTCTCCTAGTATTTCTGATCTTTTAGAGCTTTGTTTCTCCCCACCCTCAAACCTCAGTAACATTATTCCTGCTTCCATTGATAACAAACCCAAGAGGAGACTTCACTTTCCATGCTAGTCTACATGAATGGAATCCTTGCTTTCAAGTGGCGGGCAGACGATCATCCTTCGTGCTTTGATTTTTTAAGTTGTGTTCTCATGCAACCTTGTCAAAGACCTCATGCAATATCACTTTGAAAGTTATTTTCTGTTTACTACACAAGCATTGTAATATAACTGTTAATACTATTTATATATTTGAAAGGTATAAAAGGTAGGATTCAAAAAAACCTCTATGTGTAGATATTTACTCAGAACTTAAAATATACAGGGAGAAGACATGTTGCAATACAAGCTAATTCTAGCTGCTCAGTAACCTCTGGAGTTTTTAAAGGGACATTTTCCTGTACTTTTTCAAATAAAAATGTTTAGACCTTATCTTGACATGAACGTCACATACCTTTGCAAAAGGATGGTTGTTTGCTACGAAGCTCTAGTGCTCATCCTTTCTTTTTCTGTAGTATGCTGCAGCTTTGATCCCAAGTTCCAATGGTTGCTGCTTTACGTTCTCCTCAGAGTTACTCCTTCAAAATTGTCTTCTCACACTCTTGCTGAAATCACTATGTACATGTAATGGAAAATGATTTTTGCCAAGCTCTTGCAAGGTGGTTCATCTATTGATGGCATCAGCATTTGGTATCTTTTACACTTCAACCAAAAATTTATTAGGTATTTTTCAATGCTAAGTCTTGCCTTTTATTTTTAATTTCACTGCCAAGTCTGCAGTGGTTCAAAGTGAATCTGTGGGCATTTTAGCCTGTGGTCTTGCCAGAACTTTGCGAATTACAATGCATATATGTCTATTTATTCAATATCTGTCATATAATATCTATTTGGAAAAAGAAACTTTCTCTTGTAGTGCCTCTTGACAAAGCACAATTTTCCGCCTTTTTTGTGAAATAAAAAAAAACAAATTGTGTTTTATTGCAGTATCAACAATGTGAATAAGGATTAACATATTGTAAATGTTCTTTTTTTTTCCATGTAAATCAACTTTATCTTTGTTATCACTAAGTGATAATTAATTTTTAACTTATGTGCATTGTTAGGCTGTTAGAATTTTTTGGTTGTTGAAATAAAACGCATTCAATAAATATGACTTAATTTGTCAAGTAATTTACTGGGCCTTGCTTTCATTGCTATTGAATGTTTCAAGTGAGCAAACCTGAGGGTGGGGGTGGGGTGGGAAGTTCTTTCATTTAAGAAACAAAATGTGATCAGGACAACCATATTAGCATTTACAGATGTTTGAGTTCTATGGGATGCATGGATTTAATTGCTTGTGTGTCCATAGATGTGTCTCTGTGTATATAAACACATGCACGCACACTTCCTGTGGCTCAGGGCTCAGAGGACTGTTTAGCCAATCATTCCTTAGTATGCAAATCCAGCTCAAATGTATAAAGATATATTTATGAGCTTTCTCCTTTATTTTTCTAGGGAATATTTTCTGTTTATAATTAAAAAGCCACAAATGACTGCGTGTCAGGAAACTTTTGGAACACATATGTACATGGTTAATGGACATAATAAAAGTCTTTTATATTTATAGACAGGGCATCATAATGTGTGCATGGAGGAATGCCGGAAGGATTGATGTATCTCAAGAAATGTGTGAAAATGATTTTTTAGAAAGTGCTTACAATGGAAAAAACTGCTCAGAAGACTAAAGCGAATATAGTAGGAGCAAGTGCCTGATTCAAAATGGACAGAGAGACAGTAGATTAAAACTTTGTTCTGTTTTTCTTTTGATAATGTAAATTCCCTCTCTCCCTGGCCCATTTTATTATATTGGGTTAACTTAAAAATGGAAATGGTCTTGCTACCTCAGTCACATTTCATATTAACCATCTGCTGCATTCTCTAGTTCCCTGTCATCCTGCTGCCACCCTACCAAAAAAATAACCTTTGTTTTATGACAAGCCCATGGACATAAAATCGTGGGTTAAGGCCCATCTGTGTTAATAACCCTAGGAATATTAAAAGTCATTCAACACTGGTGGAAATGTCAACACACTTTGACACTGATTGGAAAGTTAAGCAAAATTAAGCTGTAAGAAGTTAGCCCTCACATAATAATCAGGTTTAGAACACATGGGTTGGCTTGAATGATTTAGACTAAGCAGAACAAGATAGCAAAATTAATTCCCACTTGGGCATATTTACTGGTTAGAGTTAGACTAATCCAAAGTCAGATCTTCCTCTCTCTGACATTGTTCAGTCTACAAACAATTTAGCTTCTCCAGTGGTGTTTGTCCTTCATTTTCAAAGAGGGCCAATGACATCATGAGGTGGTCTTGCCTTCTGCCTGAATTTGAACTACTGAAATTCTGCTTTACTCATGAAGGACAGTGCCTTCTTTTGTTTGGGCAATACTAAAATGGTAGGGCAATGCTTTTTGACTCATGATTAAAGTAGATTTAAATGAGGCAGAACTGCACCAAGTCTTCAGCTTCACTATTTCCAGAGTCATCAGAGCTCAGCAGCAAGAAAAAAGTTGAGATAACTGGTGATGTCTCGGGATGCAATGGATGATCTCGGCATCTTCAATGTCTAACCAAGCTCTAAGCACTCCACAGCACCTGCTTCAGCCACTTTCATGTCCCTTGGAACAAATTCTTCTCATCTGCCCATTCTGCTGAGGGAAGACTTCACATGCTTGGGGTATAACCCCCTGAATCACTGAAGGGTACGAGACCCCTCATTTACCCTCAATCTGGTGTAACCTGTCTGCCAAGATGATTTACCTAGGTGTGGTTGTTAAGCATGCTATAGCTTCTTGGAGTCACAGGTGAGAGTTGGGTGAAATAGGTAGATACCAAATGCTCAGGGATGAGCAGCCCTGGAAAGGGTTTGACAGCCGTCATACAAGAGGAACTAGTCCTCCTGAACACATCATACACCCCAGTTTCTGCATGTGAACTGATGGGAGGGGCCAATGAAGGCTTAGGCTTAGGAGCACAATTCCTGTGGTGGGGGTGGGTCTTCCTGGTGCTAATCCATGTGGAGATTTGGGGAACCTGTTTCTAGAATTAATTCCTGTTCTTGATCCAGAGGAAGGATTTTGTGATCTTTTGTCTATGCAATTATTTAAATAAATTTCAAGTTCTAAATAATTGAAAGAACACTAATTTTAAATTCAGAGGAACTGGGTTCAAATTCTGCTTCTGCCACTTAATACCTGCCTGACTTTGGGCCAGTCCTTCTCTCTGGCTTCTGTTTCCTCATCTATAAGATGAGTGGGCTGGACTAAATGATCTGTTAGGTCCTTTCCAGTTCTAAATCTATGATTTGTCAACCAATACATATTTTTGAGCATGTACTATATTCAGAGCATCTTGCTAGGTGATCTGGGAGATGCAAAGAATTTTAAGTCAGAAAAGAGGGCTCAAAATTCTTCCTCTTTAACAAGAACATGTTATATCCAGGAAGAAAATATTCACTTTCACCTTAATGGCATTTCTAATGAAACTCTCCCCAGATTTTGTAAATCTTATCTCAGCTTTGCTCTTTAGTACTTCCCATTTTACTTTGGCAAGACATCCCCTCTCTTTGAACATCAGCTTCCTAATCCATGGAATGAACACGTTTACTTCCATGGACTGCTGGTCAAGCCATCTCATCCCTTGGATCTTTGGTCTTCTCATCCATATAATGGGGACAGTAACACATGCCCTGGTTAGCTTATAGGATTATAGTGAGGAATGAATTCAATATATTTGTGAATCTGCTGTACAAAATGTAAGATAACAGTAGTGTTAATTTATTCATTTGACATACATTTGTGATCAGCCATGTAGAAGATATGGTGTAAAGTAATGGGGAATTCAGAAATGAATAAAATAAAGTCTACTATCTCAAGGAACTTAGAGTCTAATGGACAGAGCATCAGACCTGAAGTCAGGAAGATTACTCTTCCTAAGTCTGACCTCAGACACTTACTAGCTGCTTGACTTTGGGCAAGTCACTTAACCTTGTTTTCCTCAGTTCCTCATTTTTAAAATAAGCTGGAGAAGCAAATGGCAAGCCAACCCAGTATCTCTGGCAAAAAAAACCTCAAATGAGTTCACGCAGAGTTGGATATGACAAAAGTGACTCAAAAGCAACAAAAACAACAGCAATGGCTTTACATTCATACACCTACCTTAGTTGTTCTAGAAGACTTCTCTTGGTCTCCCTGCTTCCAGGATCTCCCCTAGCCCATCTATTTGTCACACAGTTGCCAAAATCATCTTCCAAAAGCACAGATCTGATGATATCAATCCCATTCTCAACCATCTTTAGTGGCTCACTGTCACCTCTAGGAAAAGTACTTAACTCTCAGTTTTAAATTCATCCATCATCTGTTTCCCATCTACCTTTCCAGTCTTATTTCATATTGTTCCACTTCAAGATAAACTGCTTTTTTAGTAGTTCCTCACCTTCAGTGTTCCATGTGTCTCTTCGCTTTTGCACAGGCAGTCTTCTATGTTTGAAATGCGCTTTTTTCACCTTTACCTTTTAGAATCTCTAGCTTCCTTCAGTGCTCAGCTCAGGTGATACCATCTATTTAAGGCCTTTCCTAAGGACTAGGGTCCTTCCAGTTTGCATTCTCTCGATCTATCTCTCTCTCTACATGGTTTTGTATGTTACTTGTGTTTGTATATTCTCTGCTTATGTGTAACCCTTTAGTGGAATGCAATCTCCTTTGGGGCAGGGATTTTTTTTTCCAATTTTTATATTCCTAACGAGTATTAGGGTCTTACACAAATTGTTCAATTTAATTATTTAGTAGAGAGGTATATAGCTTGAGAAGAGAAATCACTTCTGACTGGGATAATGTAACAGAAAACACCTGACATACACAGGAGGACCTGCTATCACAGGTTCTTAGTTCTGCATTTCTAAAAGGAAAGTGACTTTTGAGGGGTCAACAATCATTTTAATCAAACATATGTATCATTCACTTAGTTCATGGGAAAAAGTCAGCACTCTGAACGTCAGAGAAAATACAGAGAAATCCAAATCAACAGAGAGGGCTGCCTGACTTAAGCAATACATACATCATAGATCAACAGACAGATGCAACTGTCTGACCATACATACATGGTAACCATAGAGGAAAGCACCCATGTCTGGGTTTTCAAATTTGGAGGGCTCCTTGGGGGCTGCCCAGAGTCTCCTTTGGCCAAACAAACATTTCCAATGAGTAAGTCTCAAAATAAAACCTCACCTCAGAGAACTTATATATTTTTCAGAGGCAGACAGCATCACAACACTTGAGAACCAGTGCTTAATTAACAAAAGGTGTGGGCCTTCCAACAAATCTTCCTAGGCTCATTAATGGGTGGGGAAGATCTTCTTTAATCACATTATTCAATCAGAGGCACTTGATTATACTAAAACAAAAAGTGTATTATCAATACAGGTAATCCAGGAAGCTCCCTTGAAAGAAGTGACATCTGAACTGGCCCTTAAAAAATGAGTAGGATTTAAGTGGGTGGAGACTAGAGGGAGAAAGCATTTCAGAGAAAGTTTGGCCAAAGCTAGAAAAGGCATTTAACAAATGCAGAGTATATTGAGGAAAGCAGGGTGAAATAAATAAGTTGAAAGATGTCAAGTGATGCTTTAAGCATTTTATAAAGCATTTTATTCACTGACTTTAATAATGTTCTAATGGAATTATCTTAATGGGACAAATTAGGATCTAAAAAAAAAAGCTTTAAAAGATTTCAAAACTCAGAAACCACATGTCTGGCAAAAGGAGTTCATCTGCTAGCTGGACTCAATTTTACATAGGACCTCAAATATTTTTGAATTATTTTAAATCGTTGTTTTTATTTTACCTCATTAATCTTGCTAACTTTTGAGCCTGCCAGACAAGAACAGGAAAGGGAAGTAAAAACCTATAAATCTGATCATTCTAGGAGGAAGAAACAGTGACATAGTTCTGATTTAGAAATATTTAGGACAAACAGATGTAATGGATTCTCTAGTCAGTCAGTTAAGCATTTGTTAAATACTTATTCCCAGACACTGTGTTTAGAGCTAAGGATACATAGAAAGGTAAATACAATCCCTACCCCCAAGGGACTTACTCTCTAAAGCCAAGAATACTAGAGAACTAGGGAGTTTGGTGTAGGTATTGAGGATAAGGGGGGATGGAGTGCCTGAGAAAGATGGTGGGTTGCTGTCATATAATAAAGGACACAGAAGGGTAGTAGTGAGGTCCATTGTGGACAGAGAAGGTAATGATTCCCTTGACTAGTAAGAATGGATGAAGGATGAGGAAAAAATGATAGACTATCACAAGACTACTACATTTGTATGAGATAGTTTTTTGAGTAAGTCCAAGTAAAATGAATTTTAGTAAAAACTTAAGTTCAATGTGAGATGACTTTACATAACCCTGAAGAGATGTAGCTTTGTCTGATGGATGGAGATCCAGTCTCAAAACCAAAAAAAGCCTGTATTCAGGCCCTGCCTTTAAAACCTGCTGGCTATAGGACCCTGAGTAAGTCACTTAACCACTCAATGCTGTAGTACACAACTCTAAGACCCTGAGATTGGGAGATCTGCAATGGTACAGGGAGTTTCCTCACCTGGTTGTTGCTTATGTCAATTAAATCACAGGGTCAGTCCCTATTATAAGGTCAATGTGGTATCTGTGCATTGTAAGCCTATGGGCCTCACTTCCAAAATCAAGGAATCATCTCTAAATTCTATAATTTGCTTTATACTAAAGTAACTTCTTTGATGACTTTTAGAAAGATTAAAAAAGTTATCTTGAAAGTTGAAAAAATAATCACAAAATATCTCCATTAGCACTGCGATGGGTAGTACAGAGTAATGACAAATTAAAGATGTAACCATAACTTATTCATTACCCATTAAAAAGCATATACCCATTTTAACACAAAATAGCTTGGCTTAAGTGAACCATGGGAGAATTGCCTGTAGATATAGCTTGATTCTCTGCTTCATGTCTAAGAGAGCCATAGCAACCTGCCCTGGAGGAAAAGAAGATATATTTTTTTCTCTCTACTTCCCAGATGTACCCCTTTGTTTTTGTCTATTTCAGTCTGAGTATAGGAAGGGAAGGACCTTCTCTGCCAGGGGGTAGATGGCATAGTAGCCATTTCTGTTATTTCTTAGTAGCATAATTGCTGCCAAGAAGTTTGTGCCAGCTCCAATCTGAAAATTTTAGAAAATGGAAGTTGTGGAAATGAAGAAAATTGAGGAGGTATGTGTAGTGAATGAGACCTTGGACTTTTTGACTGCCTTAGCTAACTAATATGCTAGCACTCCAATGCTATGTGTGATCCCATTGGCATGGGTTTTCCTTCTATGGGGGCACATAATTTCAACTCACACTCATCTCTTCCCAAACTTCCCTTGAAGATTCATCCAACATGTTGGGAGATTTTCTTCAAGGTCCACTGTAGTATACAGACTGTCTACTTGAAATCCCTCAGACTTTCTTATAACCTAGCTGGTCCATGTCCACATACATTTCTGAAGATATGTTTTCTCCTACTTTCTTGTGGAACTTGTTACTGGGTTTTTGCCATGGTATAGTAATGCCCAGTATGAGTCTCCCCATTGTTCTTTGAGTGGTCTACAAATGTGATTCTTTGCAGGTTTTGGAATCCCTAGATTTGAAGCCATAAAGTATCACCAGAAGAACTTTGGTGTCAAAAAAGGGATTTTTTTGGTTTTGTTTTGTTTCTAGGAGTAGCATTAAAGTGTTGTGCCAATACAATACAGTATACTTTTCTCTTCTACTCTTGTACTAGTCTGGATCCAACTCATGGTCCCATTATTCACCTGCAGGGTCTAACTAAGGTATAAATATGTGTATGTGTATCTATATCTTTATCTATACACACACACACACATACATATATAATCTATGTATCAGGCATTGGACTAAGCATTGTACAAATATTTTCTTAATTGGTGCTCACAGTAACCCTATGAAGTAGCTGCTATTACCATCTTTATTTTAAAGTTGAGGAAACTGAGGCAGACTGTAGTTCAGTGACTTCTACAGCATCATACAGCTTGTACCTGTCTCAGGCTGGATTTGAACTCAGGTCTTTCTGACTGCAGGACCAGATCTCTCTAGCCATTGTGCCACTTAGCTGATTATATACATACATACATATATTCTAGTTTTAGAGAAAGCAAATGATGATGATATTAATAATGCCAGTCTTAAAATTCTAGTGGAGACATGTTTATTCAGAGATTCATGTCCCATGTTCAAGGTACCTGCCTTATGCATATGTTTAAACAATGTATGTGCATATATGTATATAAATTTGTGTATATATATTATATATATATATATATATATATACATACACATGCAGTTGAATAGGTGTTCTTCAACCACCTGAATCTTCCTGTCTGGGTTATCTGATTCAGAACTCTTGAGGGATTATCTTTTAGGAAGCGTTTTGCAGCATTCTGGTGTTGACGATGATCAGCCCAATGTAATCTGCAGTCCAGAGCCTCTGGATGTCAGTACTTAAAAGATCTTCCATTTCACTGGTATGGTTACTCCCAGTGAGGAGTATAAATCCTCCTGTCTCAGCTGAAATTCTGAGTGACTCTTACTCATTATGTGGTCAACCTCCTGGAGATGATCTTTTCTCCATTCATTTCAGCTGGTCCCCAGATGATAATCCACTCCAAGTCTTTCTACCTTGGATTTCAGTGGTGGTCAGAAAAAAAATGATGACAGAAATTGTGAAATATGTATATGTGTGTGTGTGTGTGTATGTGTGTGTGTGTGTGTGTGTGTGTGTGTGTGTGTATGTGAGAGAGAAAGAGAGAGAGAGATGGGAGGCGAATGAACTGAGGCACCTGGATAGGAATCTCTGAATAAATATATCTTCATTAGAATTTTAAGACTGGCATTATTAATATCACAGTTATTTGCTTTCTCTAAAAGTAGAATCACAAAATCATTGGATCTCAATGTTGGAAATGCTCTTATATGTCACTTTGTCTAACTTCTCATCTTTTGGAAGAATCTCCTCTACAATGATTCAGACCCTCTGTGTTTGAACACTTACTACGAAAAGGGGTGTACAATGCGCTTAGGAAAGATTAATACCTTAGGTGTGAGGGTTGCTGAGCTCTTTTTAGGGCTGCTTTGCACCTTTACTGTACATCTGATCCCCCTAATTCTCACCTGTGTCTCCAAGAAGCTGTAGTATGCAGAGCTTCCACACCTCATTAAAGCATTTCAACAGATGATATAAACCAGGTTGATGGTAAGCAAGTGATCTCAAACCACTCGGTGAATTAGAGGAATGTCTATTCCAAACTGTGAAGACTACTTGTGGCGGAATGAGTGGATAAGAACAATTTGTTCCTTCATCCTTGAAGGCAACTGAAGCAGGCAGGCATTGTGGAGTGCTTAGAACTTGGTTAGACATCAAAGAAGCCAAGGTCATCCACTGCATCACCAGTCACCTTGACTCTGTCCTGCCTCTGAAGTGTGACAATTCTGGAAGAAAGATTGAGATCAATTACTTCATGCAACTCTTACTCACTTAAATCCAATTTACACACAAATCAAGACATCACCCATATAATTTTACCATTTGCCATTTACCTATCTCTAAGACCTGTAGTGACAGGCAAGTGATGAAGCAGCAGCTGTGGATACATTGGGAACTATAGTCATAAACCTGCACAAATGTGGCTCAGGACATAGGGTTGTCTTCTCACCAGAAGCATCAGTGAGATTTGGGAGCCCCCTGGGTTTCTTAGCAACCTTTTAAGGAGCACTGCTCACATCCTGGTGTGAGGAAGGGGCTAGAAAACGTGCCCTAAAAATTGTCTGCTTACCCAGGCGTGGCCTGATTACAAAGCAGGCAGGGACCCTCCCCCTGCCATGATTGAAACACAAAAAAAGTACAAAAACTTTTGCAATGATGATTCCACTTACCATCAGTACATGGGATGTGAGCACACTTACATACAACACAAAATCCAATAGATGAACAACTTTTGTTACAAGAGAGTTCAGCAGGTATCACATCTGAAGAACAGCCCTGAGAGAAACAAGACTGGCAAATGAAAGCCAGCTTACTAAAGTCAGAGCTAGATAAATATTTTTCTGGAGTGGCCACAGTGAAGGGGAATGCCATGAAGCTGGGGCAGGTTTTAAAATCAAAACTAATCTAGTCAACAAGCTTGTATACCTACTTAAAAATGTGAATGACAGGTTTAGGATAACGTAATTGCCACTTGCAGAAATGCCATACAACCACCATCAGTGCCTATGTTTCCACCATGATGAATCTTGATGAGATCAAAGAAAAATTTTATGAATTCATGGAGACCCTTATCATCAATAACAAAAGAGGACAAGCTTATAATTCTGGTTGACTTTAATACTAGAGTAAGCTCAGATTACCAGACCAGGAGTCCTAAGGAATAATGGAACTGGAAACTCCAACAGCAATGGTCATTTACTACTGAAGACTTGTACATATCTTGACCTTCTCATCACCAACACTGTCTTCCATTTACCTACACAATAAAACTTCATGGGTACACCCTCACAGCAAACACTGACATTTAATAGATGATCTGATTGTAAGGAGGACAAACAGACAGAATGTGAAAGTGATGAAAGCCATGTATGGCACAGAGTACTGGACTGATCAAAGACTTACCCTTTGTAAGCTAAATATTCACGTTCAACAAAAGTGGCGGTCCTAAAGCGAAATGACTGCCCAAAGAATTAATGTCAACAGATTAGAGTGTTTCTCTGAGTGGAACCAGTTTTTTGCTAACCTGAAGGGAAAATTGAACCAAGATACAGTTGGCAACAGTGTAGCAGAAAAGAAGTAGCCAGCTTTCAGAGATTTGATGTACAGCACCGTATTTGCTCAGTTGAGTCAGAATACTCACAAACATCAGGACTGATTTGTAATGATAGGGAAACTCAGAAACTGCTCAGTGAAAAATAAGACCTCCATGGGGTTTACCAGCAGGACAATGCATTCACCTTTAAGAAGGAAACATTTAATTCCATCAAAAGTAAAGTAAAAGTGAAGCTTAGAGAGATGCAGGATTCTTGGTTCAGTAAGAAGGCAGATGAAATTCAGCTTAATGATAATATAATTTTTAAAACATTTTTATGATGTCCTACAGGCTATTTACGGACCAAAGACCTATGGTGTATCTCAACCGCACAATGCTGATGGAGCCATATTGATTAGTGATAAGGACATGATCCTAGAGAGAGAAAACTTCCAGAGTGTTCTCAACTGACCATCATAAATCAATGGTGAGGTCATTGACCATTTACCTCAGGTTGAAGTCAATCCCTCCCTAGCTGAAGTACCAACTGAAGAAGAGATTTTGAGGGCCGTTAGACTCCTTTCATGTGGCAAAGCACCGGATGCCGATTCTATTCCAGCTGAGATTTACAAGGTAGGGGGACCATTGCTCGTATAAAAGCTGACAGAAATTTTCCCAGGAGTTCAAGGGGGATAATCCATCTCTCTGAGGGGGATTGTCCATCTCTATAAAGATAAAGGAAATAGTTTGTCCTGTGACAATCACAGGGGATCTCTCTGTCTTAGTTATGCTGGCAAGATTCTGGCCAAAGTCCTCCTTAATAGACTGATCCTTCACCTGGAAGATGGTCCCATACCTGAGAGCCAGTGTAGCTTCAGAGAGGGTCAAGGAATGGTTGATATGGTGTTTGCTGCCCAAAAACTCCAGAAGAGATGCCAGGAGAACAGATGTCTGTACACAACTTTTGTAGATCTGACTTTGATCCTGTTAGTCATGAGGTCTTAAGGAAATTCATGTCAAATTTTGGTTGCGTAGAGACATTAATCAGTAGTGTATGTAAATTTCATGATGGCATGTTTGCCCAGGTTCTGGATAATGGACAATGTTCTCGTGTTTTCCCAGTACCAATGGATTGAAACAAGGCTGTGTGCTTGCTCCCATGCTTGTCAGCTTGATGTTTTCAGCCATGTTGTCAAACACTGTCAATGAGGATGAACACGGCATCCAAGTCAGCTATGTCACTGACCATAATTTCTTCTACTTGAAAAGGCTACAAGCCAAAGCTAAAATAGAGGGAGTGTCAGTGCATTATTTTTGTTTGCAGAAGATTGTGTACTCAATGCAACCTCTGAAGCTGAGATGCGACAAGATATGGATTGATTCTCTGCTGCTTGTGGTAATATTGGCCTGTCATTCAACACCAAGAAAACACAAATGCTCCATCAGCCAAAACCACATCATTCATATGTGGAACCATTGGTTACAACAAATAGAGAAGTTTTGAGTACTGTGGATAAATTCACTTACCTTGGTAGTATACTTTTCAGGGATGTGCCTCATAGATAATGAGGTTGAAAAACACATTGCCAGAGCTAGCTTGGTGTTTGGGAGGCTCTGAAGGAAAGTATGGGAGAGAAGACTGACTACTAAA
Organism: Potorous gilbertii; assembly: GCA_028658325.1. NCBI lineage: Eukaryota > Metazoa > Chordata > Mammalia > Diprotodontia > Potoroidae > Potorous > Potorous gilbertii. Next base: position 226,070,552 of record CM053771.1, on the reverse strand, counting down.
CTGAAAGTCTTCAGAGCCATTGGGCTGAACTCATTTTTATATGCCTGTGAAACCTAGACAGCATGCCAGTACCATGCCAGAAAACTGAATCAATTCTATTTAAACTGTCTTAGGAAGATTCTGAAAATCACCTGACAGGATGGATAAGATACCAGACACTGAGGTGCTTTTTCAAACTAAACTGCCAACTGTTCAAACTCTACTGCAGAGAGGGCAGCTCTTATGGGTTGGCCACATTGTTCAAATGCCAAACGTAGGCTTGCCAAAAAGACGATTTTATGGAGAACTCACATAGGGTAAGCACTCACATGTCGAACAGAAAAGTGAAATAAGGACACTCTCAAGGTCTCTGTTAAGAACACTGGAATTGATTATGTGATATGGGAGATTCCAGTACAGGACCTCCTAGCATGGCATGCCCTCCTCAGAAAAGGTGCTGTGCTCTGTGAGCAAAGCAGAATTGAAATAGCTCAAAAGAAATTCAAAATGAATAAATTTAGAGAATCCACTCCAAATGTTCACACGGACTACTTTATCCGACCTGTGGTACAGCATTCCAAGCCCATCTTGGTTTGATCAGTTGCAGTTGGATCCAATGTAACTTGACTCTAATATAGTGATGTCATTTTGGTCATTTTCAAGAATGAAGGTCAGCAGCCAATGAACCAACAATGAAAAAGAAGTCAATACTTCACGAAGCAGCCTCTTTCATTCCTGGGGGGCACTAGTTAGAAAATCCTGTCTTATATTGGTCAAAAGCGTTTCCCTATCACATCCGCATGCTCCTCTTTCTGGTCTCTGGGATTGTAAAGAGTAAGTTGAATCCCTTTGCATATCATACCCTCTAAAGAGAGTCAAAGATAGCAGTCATTTTGCCCTCTAACTTTCCCCTCTCCTGGGGTTCTTCCACCAGGTATTGTAGGTACCCTCCATTGCCAAAAGAAATTCATGCATGATATCTTCTTCTGATTTATCTCAATTAGTAGTAATGGACTTGAGAAGTTGAGAAATAAGACTTGGGGTAAAAATGAATCTATTAAAAAAAGGGTTTGTGGAATTAAGGGCATATGAAGAGAGAGAAAGACAATCATAGCTGGTATGTGAATAATGAGAAAAGACCCTATTGTCCAATATGTTGGTTTATTTCATGGTCCTCTGATACAGAGTTTACAGATGACAGTGAGATCTAGTCCTCTACGCTCTGGGAATCCTTACTGAACTGAATATGGTTGACCTCCAGTTTGTATGTCCCTTTAGTTTCTCATAAGGTATATTTTGAGTGAGCTTGAGGGTCTTCTGATTCCCCTCACTGGACTGTTGCTTTGAGAACTGTGATATGCAGGGAAAGTTTATGGGGGAAGAAAGAGTGGAAAGTAGAGTCTATGCAAAATGCTAAGTTTTTAGAAGACTAAATAAAAAAACAAAATGCACTGTCTACAGTGACTCATTCATTGAAATGATAAGATCTAACTGGGGATAACATGTTCTTTTAATGTGCACTGTCTTTCCTTTGGATGGAGAGAGGTACAGATCATAGGATCATAGATTTTAGAAGTAGAAGGTACCTTAAATGCTGAGTCTAAGTCCTCTATTTTATAGAAAAGTAAACTTAGGCTAGAGGTGTTAAATGACTTGCCCAGGATCACATAGTGATACTAGTAAGTGTCTGAGATAGGATTTGAATTCAGGTATTCCTCATTCTAAGTCCTGTGTCCTCTCCATTAAACTATGGTTCCCTAAGATGCCATAGAAAGTTGAATCTATTTGGAAACCATGAATAGCAGATGAATGAGTGCATGATCTTTTTAACCATAGCTAGACCTTGGCCAACTAATAAAAGCCAGGTGGAATGGTGCTAAGGTTTCTTCTTAAGTCCTTCAGTCCAGAAAACTATTTGACTTAGGGTTAGAAATTCTCAAGCTCCTCTGTGGTTTGCCATGCTAATAAATTTGTGCCAGAACAAAATACATGCTGCTAATTATTCCAATTCTTCTGAAAAGTAATTGTGCTTTTTAAAAATGACTAAATATCCACAAGTCTCAGAAATTCCAGTGCTAGGCTTATGTTTTAAGGAGGTCAAACAAGGAAATACATGTTCGATAAACACTAAATATTCAAATTAGCCCTTTTGTGGTAGCAAGGAACTTGGGACAAAGTAAATGCCCATTGATTAGGGAATGATCAAAAAAAAGGAGCTACATAAAGGTAATCGACTATTACTACTTTGTAAGAAATGACTTATATGAAGAACTCAGAGAAGCATTTGAAGACTCATATGAACTGATAATGTACACAGAACCAGAAAAAATGACTTTAACATTATCAGTGGAAAGAGCAACAATAACAACAAATTGAATCTGAATGCTGAATAAATATGATGATCAAATAGCCCCAGAAAAGATTTGAGAAAATTTACCTTCTCCCCTTCTTATCAGAGGTGTGGGGACTATGGATATGGAATATGGAATATGCCATTCACATACAATTGATGTATTGGTTAATTTTATTGAACTGCTTCTTAAATTTTTTTTTTAAGGAATAGCTTCATTAGTTGATAACAGGGAAGGACATTAATATGTTATATTTAAAATGATGTTAATGAAAATAAGATATTTTTAAAAGATTGATGAGACATAGTCAGTGTTCTCCACCTACTTGCCCTAAATTCTATTCTTTATTTTGGATGGTGGTCATCAGCAGAAGTCTGTATCTTGCCCCACCCCTACCTCCACCCCATCTATGGTACTTTGGTAGGCATTAAGGGAATAAATACAAAAATGGAGAAATTACAATCCAATAGCAAAATTAAACAGCTAACCAATTAATTTTAATACAAATCACCTACTACAAACATCAGAAACACAAAACAGTGCTACTGTATTGAGAAACAATAATTAAAAAAACCCAATACTTAGACAATCCTTAACTACTTTTCCTATAAATTAAAAGCTTCATCTCAAACCTAGACTTGGGGGACAGTTTCCTGGGCTCCAGATCTAAATCCTTCATTTCAAATTAAATGGACTTTTTTTTTTACAACTTTCTAAACTGTAGTAATGAAAGTCCGTTAAAGCAGAAAATAATATTTTCTCTAAACTTTTTACCTTACTCAGGTGCCACAGTACTCTGTATGCAACAAGGATTAACTACATATTTTCTGAATGAGAGACATGAGGAGGGAGAGATTATTTCTGTTTATGAAGATCATGAAAGACTTTGTTCACAAAATAAATTGGAACCAGAGCTAGTCCTTGAAGCATGGGTGGTGGTGGTGGTGGGGTGCTTTCCAGGCACAAGGGAGAATGTGAGCAAATTTGAAACTAACATAGGGCAAGATGAGTTCAGGGAATGGTATGTGAAAAGGGAAGCATCTGAAATGAGACTAGAAGAGTAGTCTGGAAGTAGATTGTAGAAGTCTTTGAATATCAAGTCAACAAGTTTGAATTCTATTCTGTAGGCTTCTGGAAGCCATGAGAGGTAATCAGGAGGAAAAAGAATCCTCCAGTTAGGTTGTGAAGGAGAAATTGGAGCAAAGAAAGGTTAAAAGTGGATCAGACAGTTTGAAGAATATCAAAATCATCCAAATGCTCCCCCCTCTCATATTATCTTCCATCTACTCAACATCCATATTGTTTGAACTTAGTTAATTACATGTTATTTTTCCTCATAGAATGTGAACTCCATGAGAGTAGGGACGGTTTTTGCCTTTCTTTGTAGCCCTAACACTTGGTCCAGTGCCTTGCACTTGTTAATAAAGTGATTAATGAAGGCCAGAATTATGGAAATCAATGAAGGCGATGTCTGTAGAAATGTAAAGGAAGTCATAATTCTAAGAGATATTATGGATGTTGGACCATAGGATTTGGTAATTGATTAGATGTGGAAGAGGGGAGTTGAAGAGGACTCTGATTTTTTTGATCATGGGTGATTTTGAAGGATGGTGGTTCCATTAAAAAAATATGCAAGTTAGGAAGAAGGCCAGGTTGTATGGGAGAGAACTTGTTTTTAGACATACCATGGATATTTTAGAGTTTAATTCCTACCCCGAGCAGGGGCAAGCTCATAGATTTAGAGCTAGAAGGGACTTTACAGGGCATCCACTTCAACTCTCTTATGTTAAAGTTAAGGAACCTGAGAACTAAGTAGGTTAAAAGACTTGCCCAAGATCACACAGATAATAAATCACAGAACTGGGACTTGAGCTCAGATCCTCTGACTCTAATCAGTGTTCTTTCCCTTACACCACTACTACCTGAACTGAGAAGTAGTTTGGTGTTGGTTGTTGTCATTCATTCTTGAAGAGGACCAAAATGACATCACCATGATAAAGTGAAGTTTCAGTGTGTCCAACTGTGGCTTATCAGACCAATATGAGCTCACAATGCTCTATCAGAGATTGGGCACAGAGAGTCCATGTGAATTTTTGGGGTGGTTACGCCACATTTGTGCATCCTACATTTCCTTTGTGCTGTCTCAATTCTGTTTTGTTCATAGAACACAGCCACCTTTTCTGATGTGAGCATGCCATACTGAGCAGTCCTGTGCCAGTGTCTCTCATGTCACACAGTCAAATCCAAAGTTCTTTATTTTTTTAATTAACTAATTTATTTTTAGTTTTCAACATTCATTTCCACAAGATTTTGAGTTCCCAATTTTCTCCCCATCTCTGTCCTCCACCACCCCAAGACATCAGGCATTCTGATTACCCCTTCCCCCAATCTGCCCTCCCTTCTATCACACCCCTCCTTCCCTTATCTCTACCCCTCCTCTGTTTTCTTGTGGGGCAAGATAGAAATCTATGCCCCATTACCTGTATTTCTTATTCAATTTTATGTAAAAGCCATTTTTGGCATTCATTTTAAAACTTTGTGGTCCAACTTCTCTCCCTTTCTCCCTCCCCACCCATCCCCACTGAGAAGGCAAACAATTCAATATAGGTTATACATGTATAGTTATGCAAAAGACTTCCATAAAAGTCATGTTATGAATGACTAACTATATTTCCCTCCATCCTATCCTGCCCTCCCTTTATTTTATTTTCTCTTTTGACCTTGTCCCTCCCTAAAAGTGTTTACTTCTAATTACCCCTCCTCCTCCCATTTGCCCTCACTTTCTATCATCCCCCCCACCCCAATTATCCCCTTCTCCCCTACTTTCCTGCAGTGTAAAACAGATTTTCATACCAAATTAAGTGGGCATGTAATTCCCCCCTTAAGCCAAATATGATGACAGTAAGCTTCCTTTTTTTCCTTCTCACCTCCTCCCTTTCCCCTCCATTAAAAAAGGGTTTTTTGCCTCTTTTATGAGAGATATTTTTTCCCATTCCATTTTTCCCTTTCTCCTTCCAATATATTCCTCTCTCACCCCTTAATTTATTTTTTTAGAGAAGTTTTTAGATTCTTTCCTATTCAACTCATCCTGTGCCCTCTGTTTATATGTATATAATCCCTCCAACTACCCAAATATTGAGAAAAGTCTCAAGAGTTACAGATATCTTTCCATGTAGGAATGCAAACAGTTCAACTTTAGTAAGTCCCTTATGATTTCTCTTTCTTGTTTATCTTTTCATGCTTTTCTTGATTCTTGTGTTTGAAAGTCAAATTTTCTATTCAACTCTGGTCTTTTCATCAAGAATGCTTGAAAGTCCTCTATTTCATTAAATGACCATTTCTCCCCCTGAAGTATTATACTCAGTTTTGCTGGGTAGGTGATTTTTGGTTTTAATCCTAGCTCCTTTGACTTCTGACTGACCTTCCAATTAATCCTCAGCATTTTGGGGTCATGAAATCTGGAAACTGCCACAGGTGTGAAAGAGTCAATCTCCTCAAGACCTGCTCAGGTCCTCTCTCTTTCTCTCTCTGTCTCTCCCCTTTCTGTCTTCTCTATTTACATATGAAACAAAGGTCCATCTTTTAAATACCAAGATTCTTTTTTGATGATATTAGAGGCTTGTGAATATGGCATGCACAAATAGTGTGTAGTATATTTCCAATGATAACTTGTGTTTGTGAAGCAACATAAGGGATATTATTCAAGAAAGATGATTAGAAAAAGAGATGGAGCACTCATGTAGGAGCAAAAGATAACATATAACCCACAGAAGGACTGTGCTGGTACCCATGAAACACGAAAAGATTTAAAAGAAGGCATCTGGCACCATGGATGGGCTGACTGTAGAGGACCTGGGGGAGAACACAGACAAGAATGTCACCGAATAAAAAGATTTGTATGGGTTGTGATTTTTACTATTAGAAGAAATAACTCCCTTGATGAGATCATAGATCTATTGAAGTATTCATTTCAAATCAAAAAACATCTCTTAAAAATCTTACAGTGATCTCTGTGTTTACTAAAGGAGCTTGGATTTGACACCTAGTTGGTACAAATTATCACTAATTACTTACACTGAGCAACTTAATAGAGGTTAGCAGTGAGTGGGAGGGAAGTGGCCAGGATGGTTTAAAAGCAACATTCCCAGAAGCTCCTGCTCAACCAGGAGTTTAGCATCAAATAGGTGTGGCAGGCTTACACTTTGCCCTGGTGGTTTCTAGAGGAAGCCACAATGGACTATAATTCTGCTTAAGATGGAAGAGGTAAGGACATTAAGGGTACTGTTCCAGTTACTTGTGGGGTATGTGTTATGTTTGTCTTCCTGCACGAAGCAGCCACTAATTATGTTGAACTATTTCCCTTATGTTATAAATTGAGAAACTAAGGGGCAAAAAAATGTAAGTGAATCTCCTTAGGTGGTGAAGAACTATAAAAAATATATGTTATTCCCAAGGAAATCATATAACCTCCCTTTGTCAGGATATTTTTTCCTTGTAAGAAAAAGTGCTGTTTTGCATATATGCAATGACCTATCTATTTGGAGCTGTTGGATAACTTTTTATATTATATGCTCTAAATCATGAATACATTTGCATAGATTTAAGTACAGTGTTCCTATTTGTATTCTTACAAATACAGTATCCCTATTATTCTTATCTATTTGGGTAATGCTGAATAACTACTACCTGCAGAAGAAGCAGCTCTGGCCCACTAAGTGGAAAGATTCCTCCAATGCACAAGAGTGGCAAGGCCTGATCAGATGAATAAGGCACATCGTCTGACATTATGCGCCTGTCTCAGTAACTCCTTATCTCTTGATCCAGTGCTCTACAGATGGTTTCACTGCTTCTTGGCCCTAATTTAGACTCTTTTTTTTTCAGAAATTGATTTTTGTTTGTTTTGCTTTACTTTACTTTATAACTGAATCCTTTTAAGGAAAGAGCCTCACTCCCTTTTGGCTTGGTTGGACCAGCCAATATCATTGCAAAAATGGCCCAGCTAAATATTGTCCAAGTGAAAAAAATATGGCCCCCAAGGCCAAGGCCTTGATGCGAGGCTCAGTGTGGGGTATTAGGAGATAGACATGTTGTGACTCTTTGGACCCAATGCAGAGAAAATCTATCTTGGTAGAGAATTTCTCTTTGGCTAAAAATCTGCAATTAATTTTACTCTTAAACTGATTTTAAATCTCCTTTTTGCATAGCATAGTGCTAGACACTAAGGATAAAAAGATCAGAAAACCACAAATGGTGCCTGCTCTTGAAGAACTTACAGTCTACTAGAGGAAATAACATATATAGAAGTAATAACACACAATATATGCAGATCATCTCAGTAGGAAGAGAGTAAAAATGGAAGACTGGGAAAAGCCTGACGTAGGGAAGCACAGACTAGAGTTGTATCTCAAAGGAAGCCAAGGATTCTTAAAGTAAGAGATGCATTCCAGACAAAGGGGAAAGTACGTGCAAAGCCATGGTGACATTACTGTTAATAGTGTTGGGGTTATGCCATTTAAACTTACTGTTGCTATTCTTTTTAGAGAGAAAGTAAGATGGCTCTTTCAAAGGATATTTACAAACAATGGAATAAAAGGATTGCCTTTTTTTCATCTGCTCATAGGTCTTAGCAGGGACAGACTCCTGGAGCAATATAAATTATCTTTTGGCCAGAACATTGGACTATTTGGTGTCTCCACTCATTCTCCCAACATGCCAGATGTACAACTTTTACTGTACATACTTTCAAATGTGTGTGACTCCTTTGCATAAAGCCTCATTGGCTATACCTCAAACACAGACTACTCCATATTTCAAAGAATAGCTAAACATTGCAGCATTTGCAGAAATTCAAGCCTTACCAACATATTGAGCTTTTACTAAGTCATGAATTCTTGATTTACAGTCTATGGTACTCCTGCATATTCATAGCTCTCTTTAGCCAAAGATCATCAATATTCATTTACTACTGAGTAGTAGGTATACATTATTCAATTCCATTTACCAAGGGGTAAACTGATGCCTAAACAATAGTCCTCCAGAAAGCAAATGGCAGCTACCTAACATCATACTTCCTGGACATGGGGAATTCAAACTTCATTCTATATTTTATTAGGATGTCTCTGAGAGAGTTGATGTAAACACCTATCTAACATGGAAACATGGTTTAGAAAACAGGAAAGGAAAGAAGAGTAGTTTTATTTTAAATCGCCTTCTTGAACTCAAGCTTCAGGTGTCAAAGGTTACTTGACCAGATTAGAGACTCATGAACCTGGTGGAACTCAGATGGATATAATCACTCATTTGATCCAATAACCAATTAGATGAATGGATTTACTTATTAAAAGTTCCACCCAATCCTCTCCCTTTCTTCAAGCTTAAAAGAAAAACAAAGTTCAATTTCTTTTCTTCTTAATAACTTCTATTCTTTTAATTTTCCATTTACTTAATTTCTGAAGAATTTCATCTCCATCTGTTCCATGATTTGACTGAGCAGTAGTTAAAAACAATAAAACTATTAGTGGACAAACCCAGGAAATTGTAAGAGAAAGATGAACTTACTATAATTTTGAATGTAGATTATTGCATGCTAATGACCTCTTTCAAAAGGAAAGCTGCTGCAAAGGGTTAATAATTCCTAACTCTCTTTATCATGTAGCTTTGCCCTTGCCTGAAGGATCAGGTCAGTATGTATCAGGCGTAGGAACTAAAGCACTGAGGCCAACTCTCAGATTGAACATTATGGAGAGAGATTTGAAGACTATGATTTTAAAATTACACATACTACTTAGAGCTCTATTCAGTAAAGTACTCCTATATACCTATGAGAAAGTCTGTCAAGGGAACCTGAGAGGGTGCTGTCATACTGACAGTCACAGTGCCCCTATTTTGCTCAATGGGACTGAGCAGGGTGTTGAAGAGTTTGATGGAGTATTCTTTAATGACTAAGGGGAGAATGATGGGATATGACCCATCCTCCCACCTTCTGGTTCATCATCCACCATTTGGGATCAAGCAGTGGACTCCATTTTGGAAACTACTGCTTTAAAGGAAGTCACTAGACTCAGGGGGGAAAGTTGAAGCTATGGCAATCATCTTTTATATTTTCTAGTTTCTAATATTCTAAATAACCAAGTCAATAGCTGAAACAACAGCACCTATTTTAACTTTTGTATCTTTATGTCAGTGCTCCAACAACCAACTAACATGTCTTTTTACTGGATCTTAAAGAAGTAATAGCAATTTCATAGATAACTCCATCCTGAATTCAATGAAGTAGTTTTTAAAGGAATCTCTTATGTGAGCATATATGAATGTAAGAGTAAATATGAGTTTTTATCCATAGCTTGAAGTTCATATGCCATATCATTGTGTCTTGTTTTATGCAACATCTCAGGATTTAGAAATTAGAAGTGACCCTTGGAGATTATCTGGCTTAACTTTCCTTGTATACAATGAGGAAATTGAGATCCAGAGAGATTAAATTACTTGTCCAGGGTTCTAAAGATGGGAGGTTGAGAGCTAGAAGTGATCTTAGGAGTAATTGAAGTCCAACTTTCTTATTTTACTAATAAGGAAACTGAGACCCAGAGAGGTTAAAAATTTGCCCAGAATCAAACTGTTGTATTTGTCCTCCATTCTCAAGGAGGACCATGACATCAAGATGATGACATGACTTGCAGTTGGCTTTGATTTGAGTGAGGGAGGGCTGTGCAAGGTCAGCAGCCTCACTTTCTTCTCCCTAAAATCAAATAGGCAAATATTGACAGAGCCTTGGTTTGAATCCAAATCTTCTGATCCCAGATCCAGTACTATACTATAAGGTCTCTTAGCATGAATTTTGAACTGTTTTTGGAGTTCAGTAAATTTGGGTTTAAATAGGAAATTTTAAGGTTTAAAATTCTAAGGTTTAAAAACAAATCTCTTTAACAAAAGACATTCTTTAAAGGAAACTTGAAGTGAGATAATTTTTTTAAATGAAGAATTCCCTTGTTTATGCAAATAATTTCTGGTTTCTGGTTAAAATGTAAATCTATGTATTCACTTATCTAGTTTTCCCAAAAAGAAGCACCCCTTATAGTTACTACCCCTCCCATCATTTTTTTTAGCCCAAGCTACAACTTTAGTGCTATACATGCAATGAGATTTGATCTAATCCTTCTCCTCATGTTCTTTTACCATTTTGAGCTTAGGCAAAAAAAAAAAAAATCCCAACAAACTATTTCCTATAATGTCTCAGAGTGTCTAGTCAGTTCTATTTGTGTAAGGACAACAGAATGTCAGAGTCAAACTCTTCTATATAAATCTCGGACAAAAAATTTGCCCTAAAGTTGCATTGTGTGTGTTTTATATGTATTACAAACACTAAAAGCAATTATTTTCACATGTTGAAATAGATCAAGATAACAACAATACACTCCTCTGTCTTATTCTTGCAGGCCATGCATACATACACTTGATTTAGAATAAACCAGATGGCTAAAATGAAGATAATTCTTAAAGCCATATATAATAATTGGAGGTTCCTTATAAGACTTTATTAGGGACTAAGAAGGGTGGGGGGCATTTATTGAATTTACAGTGTTTTTCTTTCCCTGATTCAGTCATCTTTCTCTTTGGGCAGCAAGAAGAAATAAAGAATAAAGATTTTAAAGTTCAAAACCAACTGAGATTTCTTTTTTCCTTAGTGACCCAAGATTAGCATGGCAAGGGACTGCAGACATAGTTACAAAATGCCTAAACTGTGGGTCACTTTGAAGTAATAACACGTCCCAGGAAAGAGGCAGCATGGTATAGAAGATAAAGCATCAGACTTGGGACTGGAAAACCTGCTTCTGACTCATAGCAGCTGTAAGACCCACAGCTAGTCATTTAACTCCTTAGTGCTCTAGGCCAGTGGTATAAACTCAAATAGAAATGAGATCCATTAATCCCTATGTAAGGATCCTTGAGGGCTACATATTGGCTTATGCCTACGTTTTATTGTACTTATGTCTCATTAAATATTTCCCAATTACATTTTGATTTATTTTTGATGACACTCAAGATTGTCATTTGCCCTATCCATGGTCTAGGCAATTCCCCAAGAATATATATTACAAAAAGGTGATGACTTTCAAGGATTTGAATTTCCTTACAAGGGGGTTTCCTATACCAATGAAATCAAAAGTCCAATCTCTATCCCTAAAAAAACAAAGCAAAACCCAGAATCCCCCAACTGTAATGTCATCTACATTTCTTCTATCAGTCAATAAATATTTATTAAGTACCCATTTTAATAAGTACCTACTAGGTACTTAACGCTACCAGATACCAGGCAGTGTGTTAAGGACTGGGAATACAAAGAAAAACAAAAGACAATCCTTGCTCTCAAGAAGCTCACAGTCTAGTAGGGAAGGCAACACAAACATCTATGTACAAACAAACTTTACATGGCATAAATTGGAAAGAATCAACAGAGGGGAGGCAAAAACATTAAGCAGGGACAGGGAAAAGTCTTTTAGGCAGAATTTTAGCTTGAACTTGAAGAAAGCTCCAAGGCAGAGATGAGGAGTAAGAGAATTCCAGTGATGGCCAATGAAAATGCCTGACCTTGGAATGTGTTGTTTGAGGAATGGCCAGGAGGCCAGGGTCTTTGGATCACAGAATGATGAAGTAGTAGGGTGCATTGGTGATTTCCTTACAAAAGTGCAGTTTTGCCTTTAGGAACTATGCTTATGGGTAGGGCTACAAAGATTCTAACTATGTCATACGTCCTTTATTTCTTTCATGGTGAAGGAGGCACAGATCATTCAGTTGAATTGAGTGACGGAAAACAAAATGAAAATCTTTGAACAAGTGACTAAAGAGGGTGAAATCATTCTTTTTGTTAGTGAAGGAGTAAGATATTTCCAAGGATTTGACCTAAAATTGGCATAAAGTTAGGCTATATAGCTGATTTCAGTGTTGCAAAATACAGAGAATGGAATAATTGATTTGGGTCTGTAACTGAATATAATGAACAGCGATAGGAGAATCCTAATCTCCTAATGTAAATTGATCCATCACAGAGGAGTGCTTAGATCAATGTGTGAGAGAGCGATTATGAATAAAGTCCTTTGCTGCAAGTCTCCCTGAACCCAGCAGACATCATGGATGACCATCTGGGTAACAACGGAGATTTTAAAGCTTAAGTGGTTCTAAATGGTATTCCCCATACTACAAACTCCTTTTTCATTCCCATATTCTCCACAGAATAATTTGCTGAAGACATATCTATACAGAGAGGTAAAAAGAAATTGAAGCACAAGTGCTTAAGAAATCAGACCTGAAGTACCTAAAAAATTAGGTATCATAATATCATTGCTCACAAATTTAGAGTTGGAAGATACTTTAGAGGCTATGTCATTCCATTTCCCCGTACCCCCAATTTGGAACTTCACACATACAGATCCCCGTTTCATTGCAAGAAACTATATAGCTTGTTCTTGATTATGATTCAACATAGAGACTGAGTCTCTTAATTTAAGGCTAAATTCAGTTAATTTGTCTTTATTCTTATTCTGCCATCTCTTTTACCCTGGGAAGACTTCAACTAAACATATCACACTTTTGGAGGAAATTTTAATCTGTGGAAGTTTGGCAGTTAATAATAGTTGGTAAGTATTGTTCTATTACTGGCAAAACACTTAACATATGTTGTTTCACTTGCTCCTCACAATAATCTTGTGAAATATGTATTACCCATGATATTAAACCCATTTTTCCAGATGAGTAATCTGAGGTTCTTATAGGTGAAGAGACTTGATTTTGGTCAGAGAGCTTTTAAGTATCAGAGGCAGGACCCACAGTCACTAGATTAGAGATTTTGAGATGGAAGTGACTAGGTAGATGAGGTCATCTAGTCCCAAACTTTTAGTTTTGTATTGGAAAGAATTGAGGCAGAAGGAGGATTTCAAACCCAAAGTTCCTCTTGACTCCAAGTTCAGTATTCTTTCCACTATACCTCTTTACTCCAATTCCTTTTGGTAATTCAGGGCTATCTTTGGGGTTTGAATACTGTTTATGCCTCTGTATATACCCCCAGTGCCCATTTGGTGGCAAAAGGTGAGAGAGAAGACTATAGAATGTTGTCCCTTATGCTAGGGTAACAGGGCTTCTTGCCATTGATAACAATATGGGAATATTTTTCTATGGCTCACATATTGAGATTACCCATTTAACTCTACTTCTGTGCAGTGAAAGGGGAGAAAGAAAAATTGACCTTATCCAAGTTCTTCATGATTAATGACTTGTAACTCTCCTCCCTCCCCCAAATAGACTTTAAGATTTAACATTTATAGATCTAGGATTTTATTACTCCCTTACCTCTGATGCATTTTTGTATTTTTCCATTTATCCTGAAGGTGTTTTATAAGGAGCTTTGTAAGAGACCCCCTTTGCTAGGCATTATGTTACATGTAAATGTACCCCCATTGTTCTGTAGATCTGGCAAGAGCACATGTACATCATTTCCTACCGTGCTGGGCAGGATTACGCGCATGAATTGTTGGTACATTCATATCTGTGTGAAAAATGTACATTTCATGTTGCAGTGGATGTGGAATGTCAAAGGAAAAGCACATAAACCACACAGACAAAACTGCATTGCATTAATGCTAAGGACTTAAATCCACCAAACAAGGAAATTCCAAATTAAGGTTGAGCATTCAGGACCACACACTCCAGTTTCAGCCCACACTGGTAGGAACTTAAAGAATGAATCTGCTTAGATAGCTTCTTAATCTCACTTGGGATATTCTGGGGCTTAATTTGGACATTAAGCTCTGAAATTCTGAGATGAGAGGGGTGTTCAAATCTTTAAAATGTGCCTATCATGTTCATTGCCAAGATGAACTCATCATGAAGCTGTAAGAGAGGGAATTTGGATGAAAGACATTTCTACATTAATTACAGATCCATTACTGCAAAAGAAAGAACAGGTCACAATTAGGAATGTTCTGTTATATTGAGATCCTTACACTTTAAAGAATTCAGGAGATGAATACCACAAGAAGGGTGGAAAGAAGAGGAAGAGAGTGTTGTAGAGAATAGTAGAAAATGTTGGATTCGCTACCGGTATGTCAAAAGGGTGAAAAATGACTTATTTTCATGTGACTGCTCCAATCAAAGGCTTAAGAGCTGGGAAGAACTTGGAGGTTATCTAAGATGGTTGTCTTGTTTTATAGATAAAGCACCTGAGATTTAAGAAGCAGCAAGAATAGTGGATAGAAAACTAGCCTTGCAACAGTTCAGAAGGCTTGGATTCAAGTCTCACTTTTTGTCAGCTGTTTTCTTGGCAAAGATACTGGAGTGGTTGGCTATTTCCTTCTTCATCTCATTTTACAGATAATGTAACTGAGGCAAAAGGTTTAAGCGACTTGCCCAGGATCACACAGTTTGTAAGTATCTGAGGCAAGATTTGAACTCAGGAAGATGAATCTTCTGATTTCAGCTGTGCTACCTAGCTACCTTACTGGACATGTAGCCCTAGTCAAGTCACTTGTTCTCTTAAGGCACCAGAAAATTCTCTCAAACTATAAGTTGCAGAGCGGATGCTTATAACCCAACTTACTTACATTTACCTCCTATTGATAGTGTATATGTTTTGGTATGTATCTTTTGCCTGTTGTCACTTATCTTTCTTCATATCCCCAGTGATTAGAACAGTGCCTGGCTCATAGTATGTTCTTAATAATTTTTTTGAGTGATTTCCTTTAGTAAAGGAACTTTCCTCATTAGAAATTTCCTGTACCAATTTCATTGGTCCCAGATAAAAACACTGAGGTGGCATGCAGCTTGCCCAAGGTCCCAAAGATACAAAATTATAAACTGAATAATAAATTCAAACTCAGTTCTCCTGACTCTTATAGTACATACTAGCATATATGGAGTATATTTATGACTCCTGTAGTATTATATCAAAGAGAATTAAGATGGTGACCTCTTAAAGGATCTGGATTTGATGTCAGAATGCCTTCCTTCCTCTGTGATTTTGGGTGAAGTAACTATCAACGCAGTTGTGAGCCTCTCTTCTATAAAAGGAAGGGATTGGATTGTACAACTTTGTGAGGTCCCTTCAAGCTCTAAATCTATGGTCCTTCGAGCTCTGAGTCAAACAAACAGTTAGAATTTAATAGGGACACATGTAAAGTCCTGTCAAGGGATTAAAAAATTAATCGTATAAGTAGAGAAAGGGAGAAGTGACTTAAAAGTAGATCATGTGGCAGTTTTGTTTGTTGAATGAATTTTAGTTAACATGATATGATTGTAAAGAAAATCAATGGAATTTTCAACTGCATTAGTAGGATCATTAGTGTGTAGACACAAGGAAGTAATAACCCCATTTGGCTCTGTTTTGGTCAATTAAACTTACAGCATTATATTTGGCCCTGAGAATCACATTTTAAGAGGCACATCGACAACTGAAGATAGGTTCCCATTAGTCTTAAAATCTTGTCCCAGAAAGAATGACTAGGAACTGGGAATGTTTAGCCTAAAAAAGAGGTGAATTAGTGGGTACCCTCAAACACTTTAAGGAATGTCATATGGAAAAATGAGAGACCTTCATAACCTGTTTCCAATTTGTTATTCAAATTTGCAATTAATTTTTTCTTGCTGGTGGGAATTTATTTTCTCTCTTCTCCTCTTCTGTTTCCTCCCCTTCCCACCACCTTAGTGGTGGTGATGAAGGGCACTTATAAGAAAAGTGTGCAGCCTTTTGATATGATACCTTCTTCATATTTTATAATATAACCAAACTGGTTGTTTTTGGTCAGAAGCAACCATAGAATGTCAGGACAACTTTGATATTTAAAAGGAAAAAAAATACTGTAAGTAATAGTTGTCTTCATGTAGAATCCTCTTTTTTGGTTTCTCTCTCTTTCTCTCTCTGTCTCTCTGTCTCTCTGTCTCTCTCTCTCTCTCTGTGTATGTGAGTGTGTATAGAATTTAAAAAAATATTTTTAATGGCTTTACTGTTCTGAATTTATGATGCTGCATCTTCAGCCTTGCCAGTGCCCCTTCCATGGCTACCCCTCATACCTGGAACACACTTCCTCATTTCCTGATCTTTTTACAATCCCTAGTTTTATTCAAAGATAAGCTTAAGTGATACCTTCCACACGAGGTCTTTCCTAACTCTTACAGCTCTTCATGTCTCCCTCCACCTCAATATTTTAAGTAAATTTTGTATATATTCCAGATGTACGTGTCTCCTAAGAGAGAATGTAAATTCCCTGAGGTCAATTGTTCTTTCACTTTTGTTATCTCTTGCATCTAGCACAGTGCCTATGGGAGTAAATGTGAATTGATTGTTGAGGGTATAATGGAAAGAACACTGGATTTGTAATCAGAAACTTTGGGTTGAGGCTTTTTCTGATTCTTCCATTTCCCACTAGTTTTGTGACCTTGGACAAGGCATATACCCTCTCTGAGCCTTAGTCTTTTTATAATGAGATAATATTTGTATTATCTCTTTCACAAAATGGCTGTGAAGAATGTGCTTTGTAAACTTTAAGGCACTGTACCAATATGAGATTGTACCATTCCTCATGACTGAGAGGGGAACACTAGGGCCAATGAATGGGAACCGCATAGAAAAATATTTGATTGAATATAAGGAAGAAGGCAGCTAGGTGGTATAGTAGATGGAGTACTGGGCTTGGAGTCAAAAAGACACATCTTCCTGAGTTCAAATCTAGCTTCAGATACTTACTAGCTACTATGTGACCTTGGGCAAATCACTTAACCTTGTTTGCCTCAGTTTCCTCTTCTATAAAGTGAGCTGGAGAAGGAAAAGGCACACCACTCCAGTATCTTTGTCAAGAAGACCCCTAATGGTGGTCATCAAGAGATGGCCATGACTGAGAAGGATTGAATAACAAATAATCAAGAATTTCATAAGAACCAAAGCTAAATGGAATGAGCTCCTCTTGAGGGAGCAAATGGAGCCAATGTGAGATCATGAGTCCCTCACTACTGTTGGCATCAAATCAGAGGCACAATGACCATTTGTTGTTGATGTTATAGGAGACATTCAATCAATAAGTCAAGATTGGATTCAATGTCTTCCACAATCCTCTTCAGCTCTAAAATTCTATAATTTCTCTAATTTTTTTTTCCTGACTTGATAAAAGCTTCCTGGAGCTTCTTCTTCTTTGTTGCTTGTCTTTTGTTCTTGAAGAGGACCATGACGTCAGGGAGATGACACCATGACTTTCAAATGAATTGGATTTAGTGAGGGCGGGCTGTGCAAAGTCACTAGCCGCACTCTCTTCAGGAACCATCTGAGTCCAGTGCCAAGATATAGATAGGGATGACTGGAGATGGCGCTGGATGTAGTGGGAGACCTTGGACTTTTTAAGCTAAGGTCTCAGTTTGTCTGAGGCAATCCCATTAAGTGATTAAGCCTAGGTAAGAAGAAATGAGGCAAACAGGCCTCTTTTACCAAAAAAAAAAAAAAAAGTCCCAAAATAAAAAACAATGTGGGAGGGGAAGACAAAACAGAAATAATTGCTATTTATACTCACTCTGATCCTTCAAAGCTCAAACAATGACCATATGAGACTTGGGCTAGGATCTATTGTTGGCCAACGAAAGTGTGGGAAAGCAGAAGTATTAGGCTGAGTATCAAACTGAAGGTCTACAGAGCCATTGTGCGAACTTCATCGTGAACCTGGATAGTCTACTAGCACCATGCCAGGAAATTGAATTTAAATTGTTTTAGGAAGATTCTGAACATCACCTGGCAGGATAAGATACCAGACACTGAGGTCCTTTCTTGAACTGAACTGTCAAGCATTTAAACTCTGCTTCAGAGAATGCCACTCCAATGGGCTGGCCACATTATTTGAATGCTATACATAGGCTTATTTTTATTTTATGGAGACTATTTTATGGAGAACTCACACATGGCAAGAGTTCACATGGTGAACAGAAGAAGTGATACAAGAACACTCTCAAGGTTGCTCTTAAGAATTTTGGAATTGATTGTGTGACATGGGAAACACTGGCCTAGCCCTAGGCCCAAGGTGTGCTCTTATCAGAGCAGATGCCATGCTAACTGAGCAAAGCAAAATTGAAGTAGCTCAAAAGAAATGTAATATGTGCAGATTTAGAGAATATACCCCAGAAGTTCACATGACCTATTTGTAGTAGAGCATTCCAAGCTCATGTTGGTCTGATCAGACACACTGTAATTTGACTCTAGTATAGTGATGTCATTTTGGTCCTCTTCTAGAAGGAAGGATAAAATCATTGTTGGCCAAAGAGAGCCAGGCCTGAAGCTTCTACTAATTGATGGACAGGGTCTTATCTGAATGATGTATCTATCATTCCCAGGGATAAACACTACAAGGATAAACAATTCTTTGAACACAGTAGGCATTTAATTGATTGGTGATATAAATTTGAAGTAGTGACGTTTTATTTAGGCAGTTCTCTAATTCTGGAAAATAGCTGCTGCAACATACAAGGACAGATGAACAGGTTTACCTTATTACTGCTAATATATATTGTGCCACTAATACACTTTTGATGGGAAAATATAAGTGTCCACTAATGCAGAGGTTCTTAACCTTGTATAGTATGTACTCTTTTGGCAGTCTAATGAAGCTTATGGATGCTGTCTCAGAATAATATGCTTTTTCAAAAAATACAATTGAAGGAAATAAAAAAAATCAGAGGTTAATGAAAATAAGAAGTATTTTATTTTACCTCTCCAAGTTTTCAAGACCCTTAGAAATCTACCCATAGATCCAGGTTGCTACTCCATGAACAAAAGATTATGTTTTGGTTTTAAACAAGCTGGATCTGGGAGAAAATATATTTTTTTCTAGATTTTAACTTCATTTCTGTAGAAGAAGAGAGGAAGGGGAAAACAAATTGGCAAAGACAGAAATTATCATTTTAAATTCTTTATTTTTAAGTCTTATAATTGTAAATTATGCATTAGAAAGTGAAAGAACTAGTTTATTTATAAAGAACAAATTATCTGCTTCACAGAAGACAAGAAGAAATTATGGGAAATGGAAGGATACAGACAATTAATGTTCAAGAGCCTCCACAATTAGAATCTGATCCATTTTTCCATATTTTATACAATCATAATTTGAGAGGCACCATGGTTTAATGGATAGAGAGCTGGCTTTAGAGTTGGGAAGACCCTGGGTTCCAGTCCTGCTGCTGATATATACTAAGTAGGCAAGTCATTTAAATCTCTTAGTACTGAAGGCAACTCTGTAAGGTAAAGGGAAGCTGCTAACTGGTAGAGTTAGATCTGGCAGATTGAGGATATTCCCCACACCATGGAAATTCGTGGTCTAGTCCCTGTCTCTGTCCCTATCTTATTCTCTACACTGGAGCCACTTCATGTCTACCTGACAAAATAAATCTTTTCCTCCACCTAAATCCAGCTCAGTTTTCCTCCATGAAGCTTTCCCTTATCTTGCTAGATAAAAAAGTCATCTCTTTGCTAACATTTCTTGTAGCACTTAAAATTTCTCCTTTAAAATAATTCCATTCTGGAATACTATTAGACTATAAGAAATGATGAACAGGAAGACTTCAGAGAGGCCTGGAAAGACTTATATGAACTGATGCTGAGTGAAAGGAGCAGAACCAGGAGAAATTTGTACACAGGAACAATCATAGTGTGGAAGAATATTTTCTGGTAGACTTAGAACTTCATTGCAATGCAAGAACTTAAAAAATTCCCAAGTCTTTTAAGACAAAATGCCTTCCACATCCAGAGGAAGGACTATGGAATTCAATTGCAGATTGTAGTAGATCGTTACATTTTGGTCTGTTATATGATTTCTCCCATTCATTTTAATTCTTCTATACAACATGATTATGGTGAAAATGTATATAATAGGAATGTATGTGTAGAACCTATATAAAATTGTATGCCTTCTCCAGGAGGTAGAGGGGATGTAGATGGGAAAGGGGTAGAGAGGAAAAGAAAAAAATCTTGGTTGTATGGTAGTGATTGTGGAAAACTGAAAATAAATTTAAAAAAAATTAAAAAATTAAAATAATTCCATTCTGTCTTATACTTACATGTGTACATGATGTAGTTCTCCTAGAAGGTGTAAGCTCCTTAAGGGTAAGAACTATACTGATTATCCTCTTACCATCTCCAGTATCTATCTCAGTTTATAGTAGTTATTTAATAAATAGTTGGGTTGAACTGAATCCCAGAAATTCAGTGAACTGAGAATTCTAGGAATCAAGCTGGATTACTGTCCCTTCTCTTTCTTCAGAAGGTAATTTTAGTAACAAAATATATTGTAAATTTAATTTTTGACCTAACAGTAGGACTTAACAATTGGCTACAGTAAACTTCATCTCATTAAATTCAACCCATTGTTCTAACCTGCCAAAAATCTATTTAGTTATTAATTCTGCCATTCGATGTATTAACTCATCCTCCTGGTTTAATGTCATGTGCAAATTTGAAGAAAAAAAAAAGCTCTGTGCTTATTGCCTATGCCTTTATCCAAGACAGTGACCAAACTACTGAACCAAACAGACACAAGGATGGATACTTGCAGATTCATTAAGGATCTTTTCTCCAACTGGACATTGAGTCAGATCTTTAGATTTGGTAATTCAATTAGTTCTGTGTCCCTAACTCTACTATCAGCTATTTCACCACTAATTCTAGTTTTCACAAATCTATCATGAGCAACTTGTCAAATGTCTTTCACCTAAAATGTCACAAACCATACCCATGGCATTAACCTGAACTAAATGCATAATATAAACAATCACATTATCTTTGTATGACAATTTATTGAGCTATTGCCCAATCATTAGACACCAAGATTATTTCTAATATTTTACTGTTACAAATAATGTCACTAAAATATTTTTGATCAAAAAAAAAAGAAGAGGTACTCTCAAATGAGCTCTTACAATGAGTCCATGCTAACTCTTAGCATTAAGCCCCAGCAAGAAAGTTGGTGGTTCTGCTATTTAGAACTCACCTGATAGTCACTTTTTGTTTGAGGTCGCCGTATTTTAGGAAGGCATATATTCTGAAGAGAGCAGACAGGATAGTGAAAGGATTGGATGCCAAGGAACACTTTGAAGGAACTGGAAATGTTTAATCAAGAAGAAGAGATGATGGGGTATATGACAACAATTTTAAAACATGTGAAGGGCTGTCATGTGGAAATGGTTTATACTTGTTTGGCTGGTCCCCAGAAGACAGAAACAGGAGCAAAGATTGGAAGTGGAAGATAGTTTTAGTCTTGATGTAAAGAAAAGCTTCCTAATAATTAGAGATGTACATTAGAGAAAGGGAGTACCTTAGGAGTGGATGGAATCACCTTTGCTGGAAGGCTTCAAGCTGACCACTGCTCAGGTCTCTTGAACCTCTAGGATTTTAGGATTTTGTTGCTAGTTCTATTACATGTATACATCAGAGATGGATGCTTTCTTTTTTCTTATCTGGGATTTTAATTTTGTGTTAACTATTTTTATTCTTTATATCCAATTCCAATTTTCTAGCTAGAGAAAACATTGGCTGCATTTTTAGTACAATAGCTTTAGAATGGCTTTGACAATTGAAAAATCTTTTGTAGAAATTAAACTTCAACAGAATTATTTGGAAAATTGGAATTTTAATTCAACACCAAACTCAGAACTCAGTCTTCCTCTTTGGATTAGTGATTTGAATCCTATACAAGAAACCTGGGTTTGAATCCTTACTTTAATAACAGCTCTGGGACTTTGAATACTTAAATTCTCTGAGCCTTATTTTTCTCATCTGTAAAATGGGAATGAAGTAAACCTTTGTTGGCAACTTTTGATTGTCTATACCCTTCTTTAAAGAGCATGTAGATATGTCCATTTATACCTTGTAAGTTCTTGGTTAATTCTCAATAAATGCAGTTATTCCAAGTTGAATTAATTGCTTTGGCATCTTCCCTCAGCATTTCCTTAGGAGTGAACTTCAGAGACTGTGGCTGCCTTTAAAGAAGGGTATCATAGAGTACTGGACTGAAGTCAGAAAGATCTAATTCATACTCAGCCTCACATACTTAGTGGCTGTGTGACCCTGGGCAATAAGTCACTTAACCTCTATCTCAGTTTCCTCATAAAATAAGGATGATATACATACCCACCTCCAGAATTGCTATGAGGGTAAAATGAAATAATATTTGTAAAGCAATTTGTAAACCTTAAAGTACTATATAAAAAAGCTAGTTATAATAAAATATATAACAATAAAGTTCCTATTATTTCATTATTCTTTCACCCACAGGTAAGTAATAGAACCTGTATTAGATCTTCAGTGTAGGCCAGGGGAAAGACTGTAGGATTTGGTATTTGAAGACCAGAGTTCAAATTTCATTTTTTGCTACTTACTTCCTATCTGGGGAGGTTACTTAACTTCTCTGGGACTCAGTTTCCTCCTCTGAAAAATGAGGGGTTTAGACTGAATGACTTCTAAGGTCTCTTTCAGTTCTAAATCCATAATTTGAACTTTTCCATTATGATATGCTACCTCTTCAAAAAAATGAACTTGCAAAAAATCTTTTGCAATTAGTCCGATTTATCATACCCCTAAATCCACTGTCCTAGGTGCTGGAGAATACAAAGACGAAAATAATGCAACATTTCCCCCAATGTACTTCTGTTCTACTTGAGGGAAATGTGGATCACACACACACACACACACACACACACACACACACGCACACTAAAACAATAATTTCTTGTGGGGTCAGGGAGGGAGAGGACTATGAATTAGGAGAATTAGGAAAGGCCTCTTCTAAGTTATGCTAACTTGATTCAGAGACATTGAGATCGACATGATTTTTTCTCACAAATGAAAGGATTCAGTTGAATGGTATCCCTCAGATTGTTGCTTCTGTGATATTTAGTAATAACAGTTTAACACATATAATCTCATTCGATTTCTTATAATAACTTGGTGACATGGCGGGGGCTATCATCCTTCTTTTACAGAAAAGGAAATTGAAATGATTTATTCATATGAGGTCCTTGTGGGCAGTGACTCTGCTTTTGTTTTTTTTTGTATTTCCAGCACTCAGCCCAGTGCCTGGAACAAGAGTAAGTAAGTACTTATAAGCATCACCTTAGCTGTTATTGTTAATGCCTCATCAATGCCCTCAGCAGCCTCTGGTCCTTTGATTGGAAGATGGAAAGGCAGAACAAAACATTCCTCCCAAAGCCTCCATTTAAATAGGTCTCAGAAGCCCAGCCAGCTCTTCATTTTCTTCCAGTTGTTCTCCCTGAATTTGCTCCACCATCATTATGCCCATGCTCTGGGTTCCTTCTTCCCACCCTCCTGTGCTTTTCAACGTCCTTTTGTGGGTTGTCTTTTCTCATTAGGTTTGTAAAGTTTCATTAGGGCAATGACTGTCTTTTTCTTATGTCTATCCTAAACATTAAACATAATGTCTGGCACATAGTAGGCACTCAATAAATGTTTACCATATTGTATAAAGTGAATGTTTATTGACTGACTTATGGTGAGCATATCTAAATTTGGCTTTAAACCCAAATCTTCCTTAATGGAGATCTACAGAACACTCCATCCATTTTACCATAGAGGCTTTTGTCAGTACAGAGACTCTATGACTATCATGTGATGATTATGTAGGCACAATAAAGTGGAAAGTGGATCAGTTTTCTCTATCTCCTTCAATTTAAAGGGCACTTGTTTCCCAGCAGGATGCTTTAGTCAAGATAATTAACCTTAACTCCACACTTCACTTTGTCTGTCAGGACAAAGCCTGAGGCAACAAAGGCTATTTAGCAGTTTGTCAGAGGCCATTGACTTAAGTTCTGCTGTGGTTTCAAGGGGATCTCAGTCCTAGACTCAGGTCACTAGATAAGGTTCTTATCTGGACCTCAGGTTATCATTGAAGTTTACAATGTTGGTTCATCAAGCAGCTGGTTCTCCTTTGAAGCCTCACCTATAAATCCACGATAATCCTAAAAGCAATAATTCTTTTCGCTAATATAGCTGGTGCTGATCCATCCTGATATCCTGAGTTATCAGGGGACTTAAACTTGGAATTTAGGCCTTGAAGGGAGAGGTGGTTGATGACATTGTGAATTAGTTGTAAAATGTCTTTGAGCTTTTGGCATACTCTTAACTAGCTCAGGGAAAACAGCAGCAAACAACAGCGTTGTATCGGCTTCTTGGCACTTTTTCTGAAGTCAAAATCTTTGCAGCCTGGATACTATTATTTGGGGGACCTGAATTCTCACTCATTTTAGCCACTTCTGGAGATATTTATTACTTCATATAATCTTGAAAGAACTCACAGGATCTCCTGGAAGACTTTAAGATGGAACGGTTGGAGAGCAAACAGCCTGTAGCAAATCTAAAGGAGGATCAGAGATCTCAAAGTTGGAAGGCACCCTGGATGGCATCCATTCCCACCATATATGAAAAACAACCCTTTCTACATATATCTCATAAATGGTATTCTGTCCTTTGCTTGCAGATCTCTATGGCAGGGATGGGGGGAAGCTTGCCTTTTCCTGAGGTAGGAAATTCACTTTTGAATAGCATTGTTAGGCAATTTTTCCTTATATTAAGCCTAAATTTGCCTCTTTGTAACTGCAACTATATACTCCTACTTTTGCTTTTTCAGGCCAAGAACAAGTATAATTCCTTTTCAAATACTTTTTTTAAAAAATGATTATGCTTAAGTCTTGCCTTTTTTCATGCTGAACATTTCTATATCCTTCAGTGAGTTTTCTTATATACTATCAAATCTTTTCATGATTAGTCAACATACACTTTAAAAGTAATTTTTATGTGTTAAGAACTGTGCTGTGCTGGGAAAATGAAGAAAGGAAAGATAAAAGCAATGATCCCTGCCCTAAAGGAGCTCACATTATTATAATTCTTTTAAATATCATCCCTCTTTTCTACGTCCCATTTTCAACTGAACAACAGCCACCACAACAAA
Source organism: Potorous gilbertii (assembly GCA_028658325.1). Lineage (NCBI taxonomy): Eukaryota > Metazoa > Chordata > Mammalia > Diprotodontia > Potoroidae > Potorous > Potorous gilbertii. Next base: position 226,045,246 of record CM053771.1, on the reverse strand, counting down.
AAAAACTTATCATAGATACGCATTGTGTAATAAAACAATGACCACGTTGGCCAGGTCTGAATACATGTGTTTTTTTCTGCTTTTTAAGTTCATCTCTTCTCTGGCAGAAGATGAGTGGCATCTTCTTCATTCTTTGGGACTTGGGATATTCATTGCATTGATCAGAATTTGAAATTCTTTTATTTTTTTCTTTAATGGTATCGTTGTATAAATTATTCTACTTCTTCACACTTCTCTCTGCCTCAGTTGAGAGAAGTCTTTCCAGTTTCTTCTGAAACTTTCATTATTTTTATGGCACAACAATAGTCTATTACATTCACATACATAAATCTGTTTAATATTCCCCAAAAGACAGTTCCTTAGTTTCCAATTTTTCACTACTATAAAAACAACTACTACAAACATTTTTATATACATAGATCCATTTCCTCTTTCTTTGATCTTTTTTGAAATATAGGTGACAGTGACTTAGCTGAGTCCAAAAGGTATACACATTTTAGTAACTTTGGGGGCATCATCTCAAATTAAAGAGCTCTCAATCCGAGATAGTATTCAAACAATTATGTTTATACACAATATCTACGGAGTAGAAGGAAGGCAATCAGGATTGACCTCCTCTGGATATTGTCCACCTTATCAATTGCCTCCTTAAAGTGTGGTCCCCAGAACTAAACACAATAAATGCTACAGGTGTGTTCAGAGTCGAATAGTAGAATGGGGTTATCACCTCCTTGGTCATAGGGAATATGCTTTTTGTACTGCAGCTCAAAATAATATGTACATTTCTGGCTGCTATGTTACACAGCTGATTCATTTTTTAGTTCACAATTTACTAATCCCTGATATCTTTTTCAGAAGAAATATCGTCTAGCTGCACCTAGAACTGAGCTCATTTCTTTAAAAATCCTCTCGTAAGGTGCTATATTGATCACTACTGAATTCATCTTATTATTTACATTATTTTCACTTATTTATTATTCCATTTGGCTCACCCTTCTAGCTGGTCAAGATTGTCATTCATTATCCTAGGACTGTTGTCTCACAATTTGATATACCATGTATGCTTTTGTCTAAGTTGTTAATAAAAATATTAAAGGCTTCTTTCTAAGGTAGTACTGAAGCATCAATAAACTTTTCAGAACTGTGAGGTATACTCTAAAATATTGGATATTTTCAAGTGGAACTCTTGTTTAAATAAAGTGATTCTTTTTGTTTTTCTGTAACAGCCTTCCCTCAAGGCTTGAGCTGTCTACAAAGACCCTGGGAGTTTTATTTCTTCCCAGCTTTACAGGAGAGGCACCTCCTGTAAAGTCAAGATTGGGGAGGTGGGATTTTCCTCAGACCATGGGGAATTTTGAGGCTCTCTGGAGGAGAGGGAAGAATTCAAGAATATGAAAAGATGAAGGTGGAAGTGCTTCCTGAGGACCCATGGAGAGGGAATGGACCTTGATGATAGCGATATCTGCATTTCCCTTCTTCAAATCCACACTTCTACCAGAAACCATCAGAGATGACCTCTAAACAGACAATCACATGGGTACATAATGGTTTTTTATTGTTGTTTTTGTTCTTAAAATTGTGAATTCCCCTTTCAAAGTTCTGAGACCAAAAAAAATGCAAGGAATTGGTGGTCTTTACCCCTATTCTTTGTCTTAGTACAAGGGACACCTATTTCTGATTGTCTCCTCTAAAAAAATCATGTTAAACATTGCATTTGATAGACTTGTCTTATGTCTCATAAAAACCAGTGGGTGATCCCGTCTTTGCTTTCATGGTGGCTCTTTGTTTGTACCCTGAGCATGGGGACAGCTCTGGATGTCATGCAAAAAAGTGACTTTTTTAGCACAGCCTCCTCACGCCTACTCCCCCTCCCCCATCATTAGAGAAATGTCTTGCTCTCTAACAGTAGGCATAATCACTTGCCATTTCATAACTACATTTCCGAGGGCAGAGTTAATATGAATTTGGACCATTTAAAAAAAATCTATTTCATTAGAGGTGAGACTAATATTAAGTGATTGAAGTTTGCACTTCAAAGAAACAAAGCTTAAATGAAAGTCAAAAATATCCAGAATTAGAAGGACAGTGATTATTCAGTATGCATTGTTCAGACAAGGTCAAATGTGTGTATGGGGGCATGTGTGTGTACGCATGTGCACACCTGTGAAATCTTGATATGGATACAATTTGCCACTGCCACCATAGGTCAGGGCGGCTCACAACAGAAATGAATTGTGTTATTCTTCTGCTTGCTGCATGTGAGTGTGCAGTGTGCAATCTCCAAACGGAAGTTAAAAGTTCCATAATATCTTTCATCTTTTTCTCGATGTCATTCATTTTGATAAGTAAAATAAAATTGATTCTCCCTAAAATCTGTATTAAAAAAAATGAAATCATGCAAGAATGGTGATTGATGATTATTTGAAATATTCAACAATTAAATTTACATTTGTCCATATTATTATGAAATACCCCTGTTCTATTATGCCAAAATGCTTTAAAGGGTATTTGAGCTAAAGGAACAAATAGCAATTCTTCTTAATGATAAGAAATATAAAGCCAGTTAATTTATGACAAAAATTTTCTCTTGAAACATGCATAATTTATGGGTATTC
>CM053771.1:226011375-226042131 GCA_028658325.1 Potorous gilbertii | reverse complement strand
AAAATATTTTCATACATTTTATAGCTTTTAAAAAATACATGCTCTGAAAATTAAAGGTCTGATTGTTCATTCATTAATCAATCTGCAGAGGTAATTCACATCTCCTTTTAAAGACCTAAATATTTCTGTATTTGAGTAGACAGAGAAGGCATTTCCTGTGGAAAAATATGATACTTTGCTCCTCATCTGAACAAGAATGATTAATAAACTACTTTCGTGATAGTATATTGAAACAGGCATCAGAACAGCAGCAGTAACAACAAATCTGACGACAGATGAATATAGAATTCTGTGCCCTTTTTTAAAAAAGTAATGCGGTAAGATATTAATAATATTGTGTTTGTATGCAATGACATTTTTGCTATAGTTGTTATGAGGCAAAATATTGACCTTAATTAATTGCTGGAAAAGAATTGGGAACAGCAATATAATTAATGATGCAATATTTTGAGAAGTTGAGCCATAAAACAAACCTCTCATTATCTTAATAGTGTGATAATACTTTTAAAACTTATTTTCATTTATAATTTTATTATAAGCATGAAAACAATCTTTATAAATATGTTATGCCATTTATATAATTTTGAAAATTTGACTATTATATTATGATGAATTCATACTTTTATGTTATAGAATATGAACTAAAATGATTTTCATAGATTATTTTATGAAAAGAGTGATGAGAAATGTGATATTTTTCTTTTAATGTCACTGCATAAAGTTTGGGATCATTCAATTAGTTCTGAATGCACTTAATTCTCTAGCCCACATCTCTTGTTATTTTCTAGAAAAGGATGAAAGAATGTGTCAAATGCTTTACTAAAATTTAGGTTAAATTATTTCTATAATCTTTTCCTCCTCTTTTAGTATAGTAACTCCTTCCAAAAAAAGGAAGAAAAGAAATGAAATGAAGTGATTCTTATTACAATAAAAAATGAAAACTGAAGATTTAGAGAAGAATTGAAGACAGAATCAGGACCATAACAAACACAATGACTGAAAGTGTAAGGACATATGACAATAAAGTGAAACTGAATGTTATGTTTATAATTGAATTATAATAATCAAGCTTGTCTTTAGAAAAGAGTTGAGAAAACGTCCTTCATTATCTTTATTAAAAAGCAGACTATTACAGATTCCGAAAAGTAGAATATCATGGAATATTACTAATCTTTACTACCAGGTTTGGCAAATGTATTGGCTACTTTTAATAATTTTTTAAAGTCATTGTTACAAGGGATATCTCACCATAGAAGGGAGAAGAAATGTAAGCATAACTGAAGGCCATGTGACAGCAAAGGGCAACAATTTGAAAAACAAACTCCACGAAGTTGAAAACTTATTTAATGTGGAAGTGAAAGGAAGGAAGGGTCAAAGTGAAACGAAGATCTCAAGCACAGAAAACTGAGCAAATACTAGTACGTTAACAAAAATAGTGAAGTCGGAAAAAGGAACAATTTTAGGAGGAAAAATCATGTGTGATTTTGGACAAATGGAGTCTGCGGTTCCAGGATTCAAGGTTGATAGTTTTCACTAGAAAGGGAATGGATGAAGTGTGCATCCTCTTTGATGAAGGACTTTCCTGTTCATTGTAATATCTGAATTTTTTCTTGTAAAGTTTCATCGATCAGGATACGTCGATGAACTCATTGTTACTGTTTGTTGTTATATTACTTTCATTTCTGAATATTTCCCTCTTTCTTCTGCTTTTAATAAGCCATTCTTCCCAACAAAGAAAACAAATAAGCTCAGTGAAGCAGACCAGTCTGACAGTACATGCAATATTCCACACCTAGAGTCCTCAACTTTTGCGGAAAAGAAAAGAGGGAGAGATGTACAGTTTTAGTTGATTCCTTCTCTAGGGTCAAGCTTAATCATCACAAGTGAAGAGTGCTGTTTCTTTTTCTTATTTTTTTTCTGTTTACATGTCAGACAACATTTATTAATCTCCTGCTATGGGCTAGGCACTGTGCTAATCCCTAGAGACAGAAATATCAAAGTAGGGCACTCCCTGCCCTCAAAAATCTTATATTCTTCAGGAGGAGGGAGATATAACATGCTCACAGATAAGTAGACTACATACACATATGCATATGGCTAAATATATATATATACACACACATATGTATGTGTATATATGAACACATTTGTACATAAAGACATACACATACATAAGTGTATAAGTATATTATAAATACAAAATGGCTGAGGGAAGTTAATATCCAGAGGAATTGCCAAAAGCTTTCTATAGGAAGCAGGTGATACTTGAGTTGGGCCTTGAAGTAATCTGGGGGTTCCAAGAGATGCAAAGAGGACAATGGCTAATTTTCCCCCTCAAAACCCTGATAGTAAGTGGCAGTTGGAGTATTTTGTTTACAGCTACAACCATAGTGTGAGAGAAATTTTTCTGATAGAGATCTGTAAAAGCAATGCAAAGACCTAAAAAAATTCCCAATGTACTCTTGAGGCAAAATCCCTTCCACATCCAGAGGAAGGACTATGGAACTGGACCACAGAATGAAGCAGACCATTATCTCTTGGGCTATGTTTTGTTTTGTGCTCATGGTTTCTCCCATTCATTTTAATTCTTCTATGCAACATGACTAAGGTGAAAATATATTTAATAAGAATATATGTGTAGAACCTATCTAAGATTGTACATTGTCTCAGAGAGGGAGGGTGAAAGGTCAGGGAGAGAGGGGGGAAATCTAAGATATATGGAAGTGATTGTAGAAAACTGAAAACAAATAAATTAATTTAAAAAAATAAACTATCTTTGGGAAAGAATTTTTAAAAAGTACATATAAAAGCATAAAAACAAAACAAAACAAAAAACCAAACAAACAAAAAAGAATCAGATGTAGCATATGTATATACTTCAACTTTCTTGTGAATCAGTTCATTCAATGACACTTGAAAATAATTTATTATGCACACACAGTGATGTGTAATGTGCTGAACTTGGTGCTGGGGGAAATAGAAGAATAAATAAGACAGAATCTCTGCCCTTATTGAACTTTCAACCAGTTAAAAGACACATGTAAGGAATGTGTATCTCCAGTAGTATCAGTCAGTGCTTTATATAAACACTTAATTCCCTTAGGAAGTGAAAAACTAATAACTTCTCATCACTTTTCAGTTCTCTTATAACTGTGAAAAGACCTCAGGCACTTCTTCATATCCTAGTTTCTTCAATGTTATTTTGTTATTTTTATATTATTAAGCTTTTCATTTTCCACAAAGTTCTGCTGGCATAACTCATCATGGTTCGAAGATGACTGGGGGTTCTTGAAGGTATGCCGATAGAGCATAGGCTCCAGCAGGTTCTCTCACAGTGGAAAGGTTTTAGACAGCTCCAACCATAGACTGTTGGGATGACCAACCTGACTGAATACAGAGAGACTCATCACCTTTAGGATGACCATTTGGTGATTAGTTTTTGAATATGTCAACCCATGACTCTCACCTCTCCCACTCTCCACAATGGTCCCCAGTATTGTGTGGTACACTTCTGTTTCTGCCACAATGGTGGAGATGAAAAGGAGGAGAGTATGCAAAGAATCTGAAACATTTAGAACACCTCTGACAACTCGTGGTACCACACATGAGATCCAACAAGTGGACATGTTTCTGAAGGAATTGAACAAAACCAGATGACAGCTAAATAGGAGAATGTATCCCAGGTTTCCCTTGGAGAGGCGAAGAAAGAAAAACAAAGTTGCTTGTATTATGTATTTAAAGGCAATAATAAGCATCATGGGCATGTGGTCATCTCTTGTCATTGTCCTTATGATAAGCATTTAAAATAGGACCAGCGTAAAGAGACAGTAGATTATTTTCCAACATAATGGCTAGGATATTTGCAAAGTGCTGTATATACATGTAACCTGATTTGGTCCTCATAACTCTGATAGGGAGTTGATATTATGCCCACTTAGTAACAAGCAGGATTTGAGCTAGCTTCTTGACCCCAAGTCCAGCATGCTCTTCACTGTGTCACCTAAGTATCTCTACCTTTCTTAGAGTCGGCAGCATTTTAGATATGTTCCTATTTGCAGATGGCACCTTGCTGATTGCAGCAAGGACAGAAATTTTGCAAAGACTTTTAAATGAGGTCCAAAATCAAACGAACAAGCTCAGCCTAACTTTTGACATAGGGAAAAAGAATCCAAAAAGAGGATAAAGAATGCCAGTTGACCATATTATGATATTCTTATGGAAGAGACAGTATGTCGTTGTTGAGAGTACAGGGACTATAGTCAGGAAGACCTGAATCTGGGCCTGTTTCTGACCCTTATTCTGTGTGTGACTATGAGTGAGTCACTCACCTTATAAGTGCTCCAGACAATTTGTAAGACAAAATTACAGGTAAGTTCAGTTACCGAATTACATTGAAAGAAGGTGTTGCCAGATCAGAGGATCCTATACCAATGAGATCACATATCTGGACTGCTCCAATCCCCCCACCCCTGTTTCTTATGAGGATGCTATGTGGTTCTGAATCACAGGACACTCCATCTTCCAAGAATGAAAATTGTGGGTTACTCAAAGTGCAATGGAGAAGCACATAATGAGACACAGCAGAGCAACTTGTTATTAATGAAGAATTGCATGAGAGAAGTGACATAAAGACATATTTGTCTGGAAAAGGATGAGAACTGGTCAAGGAGTAAGCGCATGATGTAACTGCTGAAAATCCTGTGTGCTCTATGAATATCCATGCAATGAATGTCATGAGACCTATAGGAAGCCCCTTGCATGGTGGGCAGCTACCCCTGTGGAGTATTTCCTGAAGGTTGCAGAATGAGAAGTCATGGATGGTTTGCTACATACACCCTTGGAGAGAGTTATATATCAGTGAGATTCCATCTATCTTAGCATTCATAGAACCATTTGGGGGAAAACGCAAAAGGCTTTTGACTTATCTTAAGTTGTACTTGATTGCCTTACATGCTCTGCAATTTTCACAGGTTATCTAGATCTTATTTTTTTAGAAAACAGAATTCAAAGCTGAACAGGAAGTCAGATCTGCACTGGTGTCTGACATGGATTGTATAGTGGCCCACTGCCCACATTTACACAACATTCTATATTCAAACACTGTGTGAAAAACTTCCTTAAATGTTCCTATTGATAGGATTTTTAAAGCATGTTTACTTGGTTTTTGCATTTATTCTGATAGGGAATGACTCTTTGAGACTTCCTATTCCTTAAGCTATTTCACAGTCTTACCCACATGCATGCAATGAGTGTACAGCTACCCTTGTACTATGTATTGTGTCTAATGAAATTAGCTTTTTACTTGCCCCCTGGCAATCTTTGGAAATGAGACAATGGTCTCAGTTGTTTATTTCCTGGAGTAATGTTTATGATTAACTCAAAAAAAAAGAGAGAAATTCCTTTTCCCTCACTCCTAATTTTTCATAATTCCCTACAATTGTTGAATACCTTATCTTTCTTTAATACATCCCATGCAAGATGCTAACTTCAGTAACATGATTGTACATGTATTTTTGGCCACAGAGAAAGAACTACTGTACCTAAAGAAATTAGCTTTGCCAGCAATAGGAACTATTTCTTTATGGAAAGGCTGAAACATAGACAGAAAAACCTGGATTCAAGTATCTCCTAATGATTGTTGGATAAGACACCAACCTGATTGATTTTGGATAATAACCCACCTTTTGCCTTAGTGTAGAAGCAATAAATGCCTTCCACAAGTACCTAGGAGACCATTATTAGTATATTCAAGGACTCTATGAAATATTCTGGAAATATGGCCACTAAATGCATCTGTGCTAATGTTTTGAAGCATTGACTGAACATGTTTTGGGGGGTAACCTTCTTTAAGGGTAGCCATCTAGTCTGTTGAATTTGTAGGATGAAGCAAGGCCCTATGAAGGCTTAAATGTCTCCTACCTTCAAAGAATTGGACTGGCTTTGGGGCACAAATACCTGCTAGAATCTAATGCAGCAGCCTGGAATTTTTGGGGGGGAGTATTTTGTTTTGCTTTTGTTTGGAAGAGTCTCATCATGTTTAAACACTAGGCTAAAACTAGGTGACTCTAGAGAGTTCATTCACTAAATGATGGAATTTTGGGGGAATAGAATCTTGATGATAGAGTTCTTAAGATCATTACCCAAGGATATATTCTAAAAGGTAGCAGAGATGTGCCCCTAATATATAAGTCCAAAGATGGTACTCCTCTGCTCAAAAACATTCAGTGGCTATTTATTTCTTTTGGGACAAAATTTAAGGTACTCCATAATGTGACTCATGCCTGCCTTTTCAGCTTAATTTGATATCATTTCCCTTTATGTTCTTAGTGGCAGCCAACTAGATTACTAGCTGTTCCCTGAACTCAACATTAATTCATGTAGGCTGTCTCCTGTGCATGGAATCTCCTTCCCGCTTCTCTGTTCCTATCAATTTTTTTTTCTCAACCCTTATCTCAAGTGCCTAATTTCCTCAGTGTTCTTCCCTTCCTTAAATTTTCCTATACTATTTTATCCAATTAATGCCTTTGTCCACCACACGTCATACCTTGTATTATACATGTTAGTGTACAAGGCAAGACTACCCTTGAAAGAATACAGTCTCCTTGAGTGCACCGTATAGGACAGTGCTTTGCACATAGTAGGTGCTTGATATGTGTTTGCTAATTTAATTTGAATGGAAGGTGGGGATCAAGAGTGATGACAACTGTTGGAACAATAAAGGGTCACTTTGTTGAGTTTTATGGTAAGAGTAGACCAGCTACTTCCAATACATATATTAAAATGGTCATGCTATGAAGTCTACAACTAGGACTTTTTCTCAGGGCACCAACATCTAGAAGAGGGTATTATCCCTCTCCATAGACTTTCTCTGTAAGCCTTGCAGTGCCTGACAGGACTGTTCCCTTAAATTTGTCACCTTCATGTCTTCTCCCTGGCATTAATCTACACTAGTATGTTGACATCCAACCAGGATGGATTGTCCACATTGGCTTGGATTCCCATGGCACATAGAACACCTTAGATCACAGGTAATAAGGGCACACTTGGCCTCCTCAGGGACTCTTTATTTTCCCTATTCCTCCAATAATGCTAGAAGTACTAGTTATAACTTTGCAACCAGGTTCAGGACATTAGCCAAAGGGCAACTGAAACAGTCATTTTTTTCAGAGAGACTTGATCAAAGTTCTAACAGTTCAGTATTTTCTTGAAACAGACAAATCCATGCAGACATCCTTCTTTTCAGTACTGAGTGCTGCCTCTGTTTTAGACCAAAAATAATACCTTGTGATTGGAAACATTTCAATAACATTATTTGTGCATTTTATTGAAGCCAAGGTTACAATTAATAGCGTCACCAGGAATTTCAGACATTTAAACACAGTCTTTACTCTTCCAGAGCCAACCACATCCCTGGGCAATTATTCATCTATCAAAATGCCTTCAAACCAAGCCCTAAACCAGAGCTGGGATGTTTGTTGTTGGTGGTCCTGTTCAGGATAGACTCTTGAAAAGTACCACAAATAGCCGGCAACCTGAACCTGAAAGTTAGGGAAGGGCTCCAGGGAGCCCTTTCTCCCCTACCATTATGTAGTAATTTGCTACCTGACTTGTGCCATCTACAACCAGTCACTGCCAATTTGGTTAGGTCACGCTGTCTCCTGTCTGCAGCTGACCTTCAGTATTTAACAATTAAGTGCAAAGTTTCCTTTCCCTCAGAATCAACTCTCCCTGTCATATGATCCCTTTAGGCTTTCCATTTCAGTAAGTTTCTGAAAGAGACAGAGGCAGACAGAGAAAGAGAGGAGAAAGTGATGAGGAAGAAGAGAAAAAGAAATAAGGGAATAGGGGGAGAGAGAGGAAGAAGAAGAAGAAGAGAATGGAGAGAACAGAGAGGTTGAAAAAGAAAGAGCAGAAATGACAAGAAAAGATACAAGATGAGAGTGAGAAAGGGTGAGAGGAGAAAAAAGGAGGGAAGAAGGGTGAAAAGGGAGAAGGAGAGATAAAGAGAGAAACAACTCAGTGTCTGTGGAATAGAAATCAACAAAAACTAACCGATATGGAGGAAAATCAGACTATTTCTAAAATATTCAAAAGCTAATTTTGACTGTCATGCTGTAGGTTTCTTAATACCATTTTAAAGTGTGCTTTTTAATGGTAAGAAACTTAGAAACTGTTCTTCATCTAAGGTGGAATAGGGACTGATGGTACATAGGTTTAAATGAGAACAGGAGACAGGTTTCAGTCTTTGAAGCAAGTTTGCCTTCGCAGCTGTGTTTGAGGGAAATGAGCAGGTGTGGTTAATAACTTACAAACTGTCCACAAATACCTTTCCTATTTAAAATTGGAACCTGTGTCATTGTCTCCATCGGTCTGAAGACGTTGGTTATTTCCTGGTTCCTTTGAGCTATTTCTTTCTGCCTGTTCTCACCACAAAAAACAATTTATTGGCTGTTTCTACAAGTTGAGAGAGACTACTGATATCTTCTTGCCCCACTCCCTAAGGATGTCTCATCAATACTGTTGCAGAATTCATTCATTTCTCAAATGTGTCTTTTTAGTAGATAGTTCCTTACCTTGGTCAAGTAGATTGTTTTTACTTACTATAATTACAGCAATAACAGTGGTTATAAGCACTTTGAAAATATTATCCCACCTTAATCCTTACAACATCTGGGAGATAGGTACTATGATCACCCTCATTTTAGAGAGGAGGAACCTGAGGCAGACAGGTTAAATCATGTGTCCAGCGTCACAGCGCTATGTCTCTGGGCAGGATTTTAACCTAGACCTCCTTGACTGTGGACAGTTCTCTTTCTTCTATACCAGTTAGCTAACAAGTCCTAATCCATGAGAAAACAGGATCTCAGAAAACTTAGGTGACTTATAGTAAGGGGCAGATGTGAGATTCGAATCTGGGCCTTTTCACTCCAAATCCATGGTTATTTCCACCGGGCTATGCTGCCTTTTAGTGTTCTCAGTTGTGTGTATTGGGAATATTTGGACTCTAGTACCTACCTCACAGAGAGGTTACGAGGAGAAGATTTTGAAAATCTTAAATTTATACAAATGTGAGCCACTATTTTTATCCCAGGATTGTTGAGAAATCTTTCTCACCCTTAAAGGAACAGTTCAAGTGCCATTTCTTTTCTAACCCCTCTCTCTGTCCCTCCCCTACCTGAAGGAATCATGTTTCCCCACCTTTACTTGGTCATTGTTTGCTTCCAGCCATTGGCTCAGAATGGGTGTAAATGACAATTAAAGACCTGAGGGTCTTCCCCTCCCAGATCTATTTTTTTTTTTAAAAGACCATTCTTTGCCTCGCTGCTTTCTAAGACTTAATCACTGAATGGGAGCTGCTTCAAGCAAACTGAGAACTGTTAAAGATCTTAGCTTGAAAAGACCAAGGTCTTCCACTGCATCCTGGGCTATTTCCAGTTGTCTCGATCCAAATCTGGTCAGATGGCTCTGGAGGAAAACTGAAACTGGTGACTTTAAAGGTACAGCTTTTCCTCACTTAAGTCCAATTTACTTACATGTCAGGGCATCACCTCTTCCAGTTGGACCACACCATTTTTCTCTTTCTTTTCCTTCCTTCCTTCCTTCCTTCCTTCCTTCCTTCCTTCCTTCTCTCTCTCTCTCTCTCTCTCTCTCTCTCTCTCTCTCTCTCTCTCTCTCTCTTCTCTCCTCTCACTCTTCTCTCCACATAAGATATCACACCCTTACCTGCCAGTGATCTCTGACCCAAGAAAATGTACACTTTAATCTCTGATTTTTGTTTTCTCTTAAAGACCAACCTTAACCCCAAATCACTATGGCTGTCATTCATTTGTCAATAGTAAGTTCCAGTCCAAGCCCATCTTGGTCATTGGGCCCAGATTAACTCAAAATGAATGTAACTAACAATTTTTTTTCTGTTTTGACCAGAAACCCTGAGGGTCTTCCCATTCCTTTTAAGAGGTCATTCTTTGCCTCATTTCTTACTAAGTCTTAATTACTGAATGGGAACTGCCTCAGTCAAACTGAGACCTGTTAAAGATGTTAGCTTGAAAAGGCCAAGGTTTGTATCCTGGTCCATCTCCAACTGTTCTGATCCATATCTGCCCCCTGGAGTGGCTTGCCATTCCCTTCTCCAGCTCATTTTACAGATGAAGAAACTGAGGCCAACAGTGACTTGCCTAGGGTGACACGGGAGGTAAGTATCTAAAGCCAAATTTTGACTTCGATCTTCCTGACTCCAAGCCTTGTACTCCATCCATTGCACCACCTAGGTGCAGTCTGTAAGTGATCCTCAAACACTTGAAATCCAGTTTTCTTTTTTTTTGTAGAGTAAGTTCTGGAAACAACTGCCTTTTCCAGAATAAGCCTGTTTCATTTACATTAAACACACACACACACACACACACACAGATCAGTGTCATGTTCTTTAAGTATTTCTTCAAAATGTCAGGAGAGTTAGCTGTTTCGTTCTTATCTTACTGCTCCCCCAATCCCTAGTAACTTTAACTTTATGCCACTTAACAGTTTTTAGTGGTCAAAATACTTAACTCTTGCAATAAAAGTGTCTTCACTATCCATTGTCTTTCCATTTTCTTTCCTTGCCTTAAATAAATCTGAAACCTTGGTGTGAATGGCCTCTGTGCTAACAGAAGTATGTTTCTGATTGCAGTCTCCAGTCTGTATATCCAGAAGATGCTCAGTTTTTATCATAGATACACTTCTAGTTCTTATAGTTGTTAATAAACAACAAAAAGCTGATGCAGCTTTGACTGTTTTTTATTTCTCTTGTATGTTTTATATTAAATACTATAGATTCAGGCATTCTGACATCTTGTCCTATATTATGGGTATTATGACCATATTCATGTCATTCAATTATATTAAATATTTGTTCTAATGAAATAAACTTTTTTTGTGTGTGTTGGTAATGTTTTCATCTGAAGCAAATTTTCTTTCATCCATCTACAAAATATGTGTGTGTGTGTGTGTGTTTGTGTGTGTGTGTACTTCTGTGTGTGTTTGTATATACACATATACAGAGAGACTGGGGTGGGGAGGCCATACATGCATAATTACTTACATATTGGCCACTGCTTCCTCTTCAAACTGTAAGTTGTTGGAAGGTGAAGAATGTTTTTGTCTTTATTTCTATTGCTATCTCTTAGCACAGAGCCTACATACACTGAATACTTAATAAAAGTTTCTTGAATCATGGACTAAAGACAGAGGTAATTTCTTTTCCAACTTTGGATAAAAATTGTCTTTCTTCTCTCCAAACAATTGTCAATTAGAATCAGAGACTTAGAGCTAGGAAGGACCTTATACATCACGTAGTCCAAACCCTTCATTGATCAGTTAATAGAGGTCAGAGAGCCAAACTCACAATAGTATTAAGTGGCAGAACTGAGTTTTGAGTCTGGGATCTTTCATTCTTAATCGAGCTTTCTTTTGGATATGAATCTACCCAATTACTTTTTCTGTTTGTTTAGATCGACATAGTTCCAGATGAAAGTTCTTTAACTAGAAGCTAAGAAATTTGGGTTCTAAGTGTGCCCTTAAAAAGTTAGGTGATCTCTACTAGCTCATCTTACCTCATTGAATAGTAGGATTTAGAGTTGGGAGGGATTTTGGAGCTTAATTAGGCCAACCTCCACATCTTACAGATGAAGAAATGTAGGCCTTGGAGTAGTTAAGTGACTTGCCCAAGGCTACACAAATAATAGGTAAGGGAATATGGATCTGAACACACATCTGGTGACTCCACTGACTTTGGATGATTTTTCTTTCAAAACAATCAAGTTGTACTTTGTGCTGTTGAGCCTTGCTTTTCTTTACAGAATAAATAACCATACTAGGCTATCTCATTGTTGGACATTCATAGGCCTTTGTGGAGCCTTAAATGATTTTAGCCTAACACAAGGTTTAATTTCTAATAGAAATCTGGTGCTCTCCTCTTCACTTTTCATTAGATAAATCATGTGTCAAAATTGATGGAGCACTAATGAAGGAGCCCTAAAAGCTAGACTTTCCCACATAGCCCAGGTACTTGGAGTTCACCTGAGATGCCCTGCCCTTCCTTAATCCTTTCACTACCCTTTTATTGTGGCCTTCATTGTCTGCACCTAGTTCCACCTTAGCTCTCTACTCCTGGATTTCATCTAGATCCCTTCTCTGTTACCCTCCAGGACTGTTACCTCCCAGTCACCCCAGACTACTTGGCCACTCCTAGATCACATGCACATCTTCCCACAGTCTGGCTGTATAAAAGGTCCATCTTGCTCGCTCATTAAACTGCTCATATTCAATCTGGCACATTTGTTGATACAAGCATCAGAAACATTCAGTTTTTTGAAATCTCACCCACCCCAACCAGTATTTTATTAAATTTTGTCTCTGACTGAAAGAAGGCTCAGGTCAGATTATTTCAAGGCAGGACCCATGTCGTTTGCCCCTGAATTTGGGGCTCCCAACACCCCTAGACCTCAATAGTATTTGAGTATTAACAGAAACTCTGTAAGATAATTATGTTTTGGTGCCACAACCAAATAGAAAGTGAGTAAATCCTTTACGAAGCATTAAGATAGCATACTTTAAGAAAGGCTGATTTTGTGATACCTGAAAAACAAAAACGGAAAGCTGGTAGGTGGTACAGTGGATAGAGGGCTAGGTCTGGAGTCAGGAAGACCTACATTCAAATTCTGCTTCAGACTCTTACCACATGTGTGACCCCAGGCAAGTCACTTAACCTGTTTTGCCTCTGTTTCCCCACTCCAGTATTTTTGCCAATAAAATCCCAAATGTGGTCATGAAGAGTTGGATATGACTGAAACAACTGAACAACACCATGTGATAAAGCAAATATATTCCTATGTGTTACTAGGAATGATAAACCTTTCCATTTCCATAAGAACCTGCCTTGTACTCTTTTAGCAAGTTTATCTACTAGCCTTGGATCAAGTTCCAAAGCTTAGTGTTTTGTTTGGCTTTGTAAAACTTTTTTCTAATACCTTCACAGTGACACTTTTAGTTCTAGGGCCAGTCTATTGGTTTTAAGGCAGACTTATCATTGATACAATAGTTACAATGAAGAATTTTTCCCCAAAATATTCTGTCCAATTCCAGTAGTGAACCTGAGGATGCCGGCACTTTTCTGCTCCTAGTGCTTGGATGGGTGCTGGTTGCTAGGTAATTGTTAACAAAAAAGCACATTTAGTCCTTATGTTACAAAGTCTTCTAAATAATGACAATTATTAAAAAAAAAAACTGAATGGGCTGCCTTGGGGATTAGTAGGTTCACCCTTACTAAAGTTCCCCAAACAGAGGGCTATATTTCTACTTTTGAGGTATGCTATGGGAGGGGAAATAATTTTTCTTATATATGCTATATATGAAGTATATGCTATTAAATAGATGGGGTCACTTAGACCCTTTCCAATTATGTGACTCTGCAACTTTACCCTTTGGCATCTTGTAAGAGAAGCTACAACCAGCCTCCAGACCCCAGCCACTGGGGTCATTTAAACTTCTGTCTCTGTTCCTTCATTTGTAAAATCAGAATTATAGTACCTGCACATTTAATTAGTAGAGCTGCTGTTTGGATATCAAGTGTATAATGCTTTGAAAAGTTCATAACTCTTTATAATACAAGAGATTTGCACTGAGGAAGACTTTATCAAGAGAAGTAGTGTGATTTAGCGGACAGTGAGCCAGACTTGGAGTGAGGATCATTAGAGTTCTAACTCTAGTCCTGACATGTGCTAGTTGTACAAGTACATGCAAGTCTTTCGAATTCTCTGAATCAGTGTCCTTATCTGTACTCAACTCAAAGGATACATAGTGCTGGGCAAATGTGAAAGTACCACATGAATCTATTACCACTATCTGTATTTTGAAATCAGTTTCCTCTGAACTCAACAAATAGAATGAGGGCTTTAAATAAAAATGTTTTAGATACCTGTGGTTGGCTTTTTTTTTCTTTTCTCTTTTTTTATCCAAGGGTAACAATTCCTACTTTTATGGAGCTAAATTTTAATGGGGAGATAGAAACATATGTAAGTAAGTATATACCAAATAAATACAAAGGGAATAAATACTAATAACTCCTAAGCAATTACTTACAAGGTAGTCTGGCAGAATTGAAAAAAATGAAATATAACCCATCTGTTACCCCTGAGAGTGCTGCTTCTCCCAAGACTGACTTTAACATATTGTCATACATTTTGTCTCAAAAATGAACTGGAAATAGTAACTGATAAGGTTATGATAACTCAAAATGCAAATAGACTGATGAGCATCTCTGAGGTCATTTCATGATTTTTCTCTATCTTCTTGTTAATCCTAAGTAGATTTAATGTCTGTTAGGACATTTTCCAGGATCTATTGACTTCTGTATTAATTGTCTGGTGCATTATCAGGTCCATACTGGTTACCTTACATTTCTCTCATTGAGAGAACATCATTTCTGAACAGGAATGGACAACTCTGGAGACACTAAATTAACTAGAGGAGATTCAGCCAGATCTCCCACTGGACTTCATTCCAGCCCTTGTTTTCAGGATTCACATTCCTCTTTCATCTGCTACCAATGTCTTGGCTTGGTGGATGTTTGGTGAAAATAGCCATGGCATGCTTTGGGGTCTTCCAGAGGGTCCCTGAAAATGGGCACTAAAGAGTCCATCTGGACATCCTTTGTTTTGAGATAGCAGCTTCTAGAGGGTGAGGAGTTACCTGCCTGGGCACAATGCTTGCTGAAGGGATTGACTTTTGTGCTACCTGAAGCTTGTGAACACTTGGATTCCAGGAGTGCCTCATGAAGTATTTTACCTTTGGAAAGGTAAAGACAGCATCAGGGTGCCTTGGATGGGCAGGATTCTGCATGTCTGCTCTCCATAACTGCCCCAAATCTCCAGTCCTTGCTGCTACCACCACCTCCGTGAGGAGGATATTCAATCATTGAGCACTTCCAGTTGCAGTTATTAGACCTTTTCTGATTACAACCCAGGGTTTGAATGAGGAGAAAGTGATTCTACATTCAATCAAAAATCAGTTTTGTAAGCCTAGTGGGTAACAAGGGCTCTTTGAGTATTCTTGATCTCTCCACTCTTACCTGGGAGTGAACTCTTCAGGAGAGATTTTTTTTTTCTTGAATTGTGAACAATCATTTCTGTCTCTCACTTCTTGTTTTCATCTCTATGTCTTTTTGTTTCCTTTTCTTTTTCTCTCTCTCATTCTGTCTTTCTTCTCACCCCCCTGTCTTTGACTCCCTCCCTACTATACATATACACTTGTTTGTTTCAATATAAAAGGAAAGTACCTGTGCACTATAATTTCAGGTAGTTGACAACTCATAACTCTTTATAAATCTATCTGTCCCTCACCCCACCACCCTTATCCCCACTTACTCTCTGGTATTATTTTAGACTAATCCTTCCCGTATTGACACACTGAGTGAGATGATTGAAGAGAAAGTAGATAAAAGGTTTAAGTGACTATTCCATGCCAGGTATTATGCTAAGATGTAAAAATATAAGCAAAAAGAAAGCACCCCTGCCCTCAAGGAGCTTCCATTCTAGGGAAAAGAAGAAAACAAATTAAGGGTAGTTGGAAGGGCAAGTACCAGAAGGGGCAAGGTGAAGAATTAGTCCTGGAAGTGTAGTGGGGTGGGGATAGCAGAGCAAAGTTAGAAATAAGCATGGCTGGCATGGGATTTACCTCAAATGGAGGTTGTGGGTCGGTGGTAGCAGGGTGGGACTCCACAACTGTAATAGAGAGTTGTTGGGGCAGAGGTGAAAAAGAATTTATGGAAATCAGGCAATTGATGGACTAGGAAATTGTCTTCAATCTATGAGAGGAAGTGTGGAAAGAGTAACTACTGACCAAATATAGAGCCAATGAGTAAATAACTCTTGAGATGCTTCCATAGCTTTTGAGAAGAATTCTGGGTCTTAAAATAGTTGCCATATGGAAGATGTGATCCACTGGCCAAGATCTGTATTGTGCTTTTTCAAGACAGTCTGGCCTCTAGTGTACCATCAATTAAGGGCAATTGCTCAAAGTGACTTGCCCCAGGGCCTGCTGGACTACTTGAGGCCCACAGCTTTTGAGGCTTGGAGCTGCAAGTGCCCTGTCGGCTGCTGAGCCTGGAGCTAGCCTGCAGTGATGCTGTCAGACCCTTTCAGATCTAATGCTTTATGACAACTGCCTACCTGTAATAGGATAATAGTTTGAAAGCCCCTGCAAAATTGATGGGGACACTCACACATAAGAGCAACTTCCAATGGGCTATAATATATAATACCCTGGATTCATTTCCCAGTTGAAGTCAGGGTTGGGACCTTTGAAATAGGCACAGAATCCCAGAATTCAAGAGCCAGAAGGGACCTAGGATATCCTTTAGTTAGACTTCAGCCTAGAAGTTAAAATCCACATGAATGAATCAACTATTTCCATATCATAGGGGTTTCAATCTCCTCAGCTGCCATTTAAACATAAAAAAAAATCTTTTTTTAAATGGGTCTTTTTATATGAATTTTTTAATTTCAAATTTTTTTTCAACCTTCACTTTTATAAGATTTTGAGTTCCAATTTTTTTCTCCTTCCCCTCCCCCTCCTTCCCCTTCTTCCTTCCCCAAGACAGCAAGTAATCTGACATAGGTTTTATACACACACACACACACACACACACACACACACACACACACACGCAGTCATTCATGTTGTGAAAGAAGAATCAGAACAAAAGGGAAAACCATGAAAAAGAAAAATAATTAAAAAGCGAAATTAATATACTTTGATCTGCATTCAGACTCCATAGTTCTTTCTCTGAATGTGTGTAGCATTTACCATCATGAGACTTTTGGAACTGACTTTCTATACGATCTGTCATTGCATTGTTGAGAAGAACCAAGTCTATCAAAATTGAGCATTGTACAATGTTTCTATTATTATGTACAATGTTCTCCTGCTTCTGCTCACTTCACTTAATTCATCAGTTCAGGTAAGTTCTTCCAGGTTTTTCTGAAATCTGCCTACTCAGGATGGGTTCTTTTTGGCATCAAGTGACAAAGACTAGGAAGGCTAATCTGGAGAGCTTCCTTGTGAACTCTGCAGAAAGTGACCTCCAGCATGTCATCTAGGAAATCCTCCAAATTTCAGTATTGAAACCCATAGTATAATTCTGTGATACATGGCCCAGTGCTGCTACCAGACTGTGGATTTGAAGAATGGAGGTTAAATCTCTGCATGGTGACTAACAGTGGCAGGAAAAAATGTGCTTTCAATAGCTCCAAAAACTTATCTAATGCTGTAGTCATCCATGAAACAGGAGCAGAGATAGATCTTATCCTGATGAACATGTGGGTCCAACAAATATTCAAGAGCAGAGAGCTCTTTTGTCAGGGCCCTCTATCCTGTTTATTTCAAAATAGAACCAAAGTACCTGTGTATCAGAATTCAGGTAGCTGGCAGCTTATATCTCTTCATTATATTCCTAAAACATCAATTTTAATCACATGCTCTGGTTCTTGATTGGAGGTTATACTCAACTCTCTCTTCTGATTTTTCAAGAGGTTACACAGGCTGAACACTTTGACCTATCTTGGGAGAGGCTTCTATTCATCTTAACTGAAGGGAAACAGAAGGTAGTTAGGAAGCAACTGGGTTATACCAGTAGGAACCAGGGTCTATTAGAACAATATAACTGTAGAAAGTAGACTAGTCTCCAGGATTATGAAATTTATGACTAGAAGTGCCTTAACTAAACTTCTGGTCTAAAATCCTTGTTTTATAGATGAAGAAACTGATAACTGTGTGATCCTGGGCTAGTCAAAGAAAGGAAGGAAGGAAAGAAGGAAGGAAGGAAAGAAGGAAGGAAAACAGAAAGAAAGAAAAAAGAAAGAAAGAAACTGATAGTCAAAGTAGAAGTTTCTTGCCCAAGGAACAAAAGTATTAAGTAGCAGAAATTTTACCAGGGTTCACCCTTAGCGCTGGAAATCTTTATACTTCATCTTTAATATTTCTCTCTTTTAATACAGATTTGTTTTCTTTCCCTGTCATGGCTCTCATTGTCCTAGTACTTCTGGTACCCTAACTACCCTTTAAAAATGGCATGGCATCAAAGAAAGTTACTTTGGGCTTCAGTTTCCTCCTCCATTTATTGAAAGGATTTGTTCCTGGTGGGGAGAGGGACACAGGAACAAGACAGATGGCAAGATGGCAAGGGTAGATGATCATCTTGCACAGTAATTTTCATCATTTCATGTATACTATATATACTTACCAAGGCTTCATGAAGTGCTGAGATTTCATTAGTGTCAGAACTCCCTCCACAGATGCAGATCACACTCCCTTTACCCCTTTACCAGACAGTTTCAAGAATTACTGTAACCAAAAATATTCTTTCAACCTATGGAGATGAACACTCCAAAACTAAGCTAGCCTCATCCTCAGATAACAGTGGTTTGGTCCACTCTTAGGCCATCCTTTGAAGCCTCTGCATTTTGGAAGGATGTGACAGAATTCAAGGTCTACTGACTTTGATTACATACTTTCTCAGTGCTCCACCTAACTCCACAAGATTCAAAATTATTGAGAGTTGCTGACCTGCATCAGTCGAGGGAGTTTGCCTGTTAGGAGTCCCTTAAAATTATGAAACAACAGTTCCTAAATGAAACAGAAATATGCAATACAGGCTTAGAGCTGGGAAGTATTTTGAAGGCTACTCAGTTCAATCCCCTCATTTTGTAGATTCGGAAATAGGCTCATAGAGGTTGTGACTTTCCTGTGGTCAGGTGGATAGTAAATAGAAGAGTCAAGATTCGAACCCATGTCTTCTGGTCCTGGAGTCAGGAAGACTCATATTCCTGAGTTCAAATCCTGCCTCAGACAGCTACTAGCTGTGTGACCCTGGGCAAGACGCTTAACCCTGTCAGCCTCAGTTTTCTCCTCTGTAAAATGAACTGGAGAAGAAAACAGCAAACCACTCCATTTTCTTTGCGAAGAAAACCCTAAGTGGGGTCACAAAGAATCAGACACAACTAAAATGACTGAACAACCACTTCCTGACTCCAAGTTCCACACTTTCAGCACAACACCATTTGGAATTTCAATACTTTATATGTCTCCTAAACAGACTTTATGCCTGCCATCTAAAGAATAACTTAGCTAACGTAAGGAGGTCTATCACTAGTTTAGCCACTGGGTGATACACAGCCTTGAAAGTCACAGATCTTCAGAATGAGTCTTTATGAAAGTATTAAGAATCTTTAGTCTGCATTGCTAGTGAAGCCACTGTGAACAATATACTCTACCTGGAATAGAGATGAGTACCTATTTTTATGTAAATTTCATTAGTATAAAGCCGCTTTATAATGTTTTTTCTTTTATATGAATCTCCCATTTTATATAATGCTTTTTAGCTTTACAAACCACCCTCTTTGCAATAAGCAATGATAATAGTGGAAAGAGTCAGAGACCTGGGATAAAAATCCCACCTTTGATGTTTACTTTTGATCTTGGGCAAGTGATTTATCCCCTGACCTTGACTTTACTCATTTGAAAAATAAGAGGTTTGAACTTGATGGCTTCTCAGTTCCCTTCCAAATCTAGTGAGTTCTATAAACCCTGTGAGGGAGGTAACACAGATATCTTTATCCTCTTTGTATAGGCATAGAAATGAGACCTGGGGAGGTTAGGCTAGCCTTTGGATGGTTTACATTGTGGCCATTGTTCAGTCATTTTTTAGTGATGTCCAACTTTTTGTTACCCTCTTTGGGGTTTTCTTGGCAAAGATACTAGAATGGTTTGCCATTTCCTTCTCCAACTCATTTTGTCAAGAAAACCCCAAATGAGATCACAGAGAGTCAGAAACAGCTAAAATGACTCAACATCAAATCTCTAGCTCATTTTACAGATGAGGAAATTGAAGCAAACTGGATTAAGTGACTTGCCCAGGGTCATTCAGGTAGTAAGTGCTGGAGGCCAGATTTGAATTGAGGAAGATAAGTCTTCCTGACTCCAGGACCAGCACTCTATTCACTGTACACCATCCAGCTACCTTCATGGCTTAAATAACTCTCATTTAACCTGATATTCTATAATCCAATGGATGGTTATTAAGCACCTACTAAGTACAAGGCTTGGTGTGCTAATATAATGTAACAGCAAACACTCCAGCATACACAGGAAAGCCTGCTGCACAAGTTCTTAGAACTGCTTTTCTAAGGAAAACAACCTTAAAAGGGATAAACAATCTGACTTTAATCAAGCACATATATCATTCACTTAGTTCAGGGGGAAAAGTCTGCACCCTGAACTTCAGAGAAATTACAAATAGAAAGACCAACAGACAGGGCTTCCAACTGTCTGATCATAGACAACACATATACATCATTACCAGACAGAAAAGCACCAACATCTTGGTTTTCAAAGAGTGGGGGGACTCCTTAATGGCTACCTAGAGGTTGGTCTGGCCTAATCACACAAGCACTCTTCCAATGATTTGAGTTCCAAAGCAAAACCTCACCTCAGAGCATAAATACACACTTTTCAGAATGGGAAGACACGACCCTTGTGACCCAGTGCCTCATTGGCAATCAACAAAAAATGTGGGCCTTCATGCAAAAAAAGCCTCTCCTAATCAAGCTTCCCTTCATAGCTCCACTTGAGGCCCTATTAATGGATAGGAAAGATTTTTCATTCCCATTACATATAAACAAATGGGGAAAAAAAGTCCCTGCCCTCAACAAGCTTACATTATACTATAATGAAATTTATGACATTTTTCAATCAGTTTGAAATGTTTATTGCATATGAATTTATCCATGCTACATATAGTATACCATTTTGGCAGAGGAAACATTTTATTTTGAAATTCTGACTGCATTTAGGAATAAAGTCTGGTAGGGCTAAATTTAGGAAGATGGTCTAAACAACCCTCAAGAAATCCACTGCAGTAGCTGACATGTATACCACCCTGGTGCATCTGTGAACTTATCTTGAGAGCTCTCAACTATGGCTAAATGATCCCTAGGCTGCCTTTAGAATAATTAAAAACAAATGGGAAATAGTTCTCTGGTATTATCGACAGCATATCAACAAAACTTATGTCTTGAAATGTGCATTCAATTTCTAATATTAAAAAACATACTTAGAACCATATGGTGGACATTATCACGCATCTTTGTGAAATTAGTAGGGGACCTATTTGAATAACCATTTTGTTTAGATCAAACTTATGGGAGAGGTTTTTTTTTTCCTTACTGTTTCTACTCTCCCTGCCTCCTATTCCTCCCTACCGTCTCCGATATTAGAGATGAGACATCATAAAGAGAACTCTGTGGGTGTGTGGTGTGGTATGTGTGTGTGTGTATGTGTGTGTGTGTGCATGTATGCATGTGGGCATAGTTGGGAAAAATGCAGTGACTTTTGACCAGTTGCAGTCCCTGGCTTGGAAAATAATTATTTGGGAAAACAGGCAGGTCAGAAATACATCAGTGTCCAGAAAGGATAATAGATTTACTGGCACATAGTAGCTACTTAAAAAGTACTCATTGAATTGGATGATTATGTAATAGACATAAATGCTTCATTTTGTTTGTTTATCTGAAGCTTTAAAACAGGGGAGACAGCTGTATTCCTTTGTCTGATTTCTTAGTCATTCCTGCTAAGTGCCCAATCATCATATCTTGGAGCTCCAAGAGGAAAGTTTTAAAGAATTTTACTCAATCAGCTCTGCATTTTGGGAAAAGTTTCAATGAATCATTTTATTTTACTGATTTCTCCCTTTAGAATCACCACCTAGAAGTAAGTACTTGATAAACAGAGTTTTATGAAGTGGAGGAGCCCAATGTGATTTGTACAGTTTTTACTTTTTTATTAAAACAAACTGGAGAAAGAGACATGAAGCAGCTTCACATTAGAATTCTACAAAAGTTGTAACAAAAGATGTTGGGCTTTTTTGAAGCATTTTTACTTACTTGTGAAACATTTTACTGTGGTAAAAAGCTAAGTCTGTGAATGTTGAATGATGATTATAACAGTCATGGCTATAGAACTAGAAAGTACTTCAGAGGCCATCTAATCCAACACGCATTTTATGAATGGAGAAAATGAGAACCAAGTAAGTTAAGTGTTTCACAAGATGTAATATGAAGAGTATCATGTATTTGAATCCAGATCTTCTGAGCTACCATTCTTTCCACTGTACCACAAGGATAAAAAAAAAAGCCAACACAAATGATTCTGCATGTCTTAACACAACTAGAGGATGCGGTAGCTAGGGCGTTGGCAAGGAGTTAGGAAGACCTAAATTTAAAGCCTGCTTAGGACCTGGTGCAAGTCATCTGTCCTTTGTATGGCTTGGTTTCCTCATCTGTAAAATGGAAACCTACATCAAAGGGTTGTGAGAAACAAAGATAATATTTGTGAAGTACTTTGAAAACCTTAAAGCGCTGTATATGTGCTAGGTATTATTTATTCTATATTAGTCACTTCAATACTCTTCACCCCCCTCCCAGTAAGTTTTATCCATGCCCTTTAGTTTGACATTACACTCAACAAGTACAAATTTTCTTCTGAACTTGAAGCACAATCATTCCTGTTGCTCAGATTTTGGATCAACATTTTATACTTACAAATAGGATGATTCTTTGGGAAAAAAAATAAGTACTTACTTAGCCATGTATAGTATTCCTTTGGCAAACTTCCTTAAGAGAGTTCACCAGCATAGCACAAAGAGAGGACATCAGACCCCAAGGGACCTGGTACTACCAATAAATTCACTCTAATTAAAATATTAATTTCTTCTTTCTTCTTTGCATTTATAACTAGAATACTCTATACTTGCAGCATGGTGGGAGCTGGTTTCAATGTGTTGCCAATATTCTCAGTGATCTTTAGGGTAGCATCACTTTTCCCCCTTAAATCCTCATGAGTGCATATTGCTTTTATGTGGGTAGAGATATGATGCACTTATTCAGCAAAATAATCCTACCTGCTCTGCTCTCTGCATTGCCTACCTCACTGTGCTAACAGTTGAACTTTTATAACACAAAGAAATTGCATTTCATCATAAATGATGAAGTCTTGGAAAGATAAAAGCATTTAGGCACATAACTTCTGAAAGAAAAAAAGACATGTTCATGTTCAGTTGAGAATGAAAGCATCATATGAAATAGAGTTCCTCGGAGATAAGTGAAATAAAAATGAGGAATAAACATGAAATCTGTGGAGTTAGTCTGCCTTGAGTCAAACTGAGCAACAACAACAAAGCCTCTTTAACTGTCAGAGCTGAATCAGCAAATAGCAAAAAAGCCCAGAGAATCAACCCTGTATTTACAACCCACTTGAGGTTTTCACGCGAACAGACTAGTCACTAAGTATAGATGATCCTCCCACTGCTGGTTTGTACAACTTTAAATTTGTCCCCTTCTTTGGTCTGGGCCTTAGGATATACTGGGTTTAGCCTGTGCCACTTCAGGATTTTTAGCTGATGTTTCATCTTTTGTCAAGAGGTAAGGCTTTTGTTTTTTTCCCCTCCATGAGAAACACTATGAGTGACTCACCTGAGTGGGTAATAAGAAAAGATAACAGGAAGCACTACTGTGTGGTCTAATGGAGAACCCACCATCCCCCAAAAGAAGGACAGCCAGATCTGTCACTTTTAAACTCAGATAAAATCATTTAACTTCTTCTTTGTATTTGTATTAATTCTTTAATTATAAAATCAGGTCATTAATACACAACTTTTCCTTTCTTTCCTGCTTCAATCAATAAATACATATGTGTTGGTTATTCTTTGCTAGGTGCTACAACTTAGTTGCCAAAATAGGAATATATTTTATATATATATATACACATATATATACATGTATATGTATATATAAAATCTATCTGTTTATCTACCTAAAATATAATCATAGAAAGCATTAAGGGTCATATAAATGATGTATTAAGTTCCATGGCAAGTTCAGAAGAGGGAAAGTTTGGATTTTCTAGAAGGTTTCAAAGAGGAGAGATTTGAGTTGAAGTTTCAGAATGAATGGGATTTCACAAGAGAAGACAGAGAGAGGACAAGAGTATGGGCATGGAAGCAATGTAAGGCTTATTTGCAAGGCTTATTCATCCATTTGAATGGATGAATTTAGTTTCACTTACAGGGAGAAAATAAGAAGTGAATTTGGGAAGGTAAGCTGGATCTAGATGGTTGGAAAGCCTTAAGTTTGGAGGAATTCCGTGGGAAACTACTGAAAGGTTTTAAGGACTATGTTGTTTTAGGAAAGTATCCTGATGGTGGTATGCAGGGTGGAGAAGAGGCAGCTTTTGGTGGTGGAAAGCGCATTAGATTTGGAATTAGGAGGCCTAGGTTCCCATCCTGACGCTGGTCACTATTTTCTGTATGACCACACAGAGATCACTAAACCTCCCCGAGCTTTTATTTCCTCATTTGAGAAATGGGAATAATAGTATTTGTGCAATATTTGAGTGGAAGAAAACTAACTATAACCTTAAAGGGTTATAAATGTGTACTACTATTGCTGCTGTCACTGCTACTAATGCTACTAGTACTACTAACACGCATCTACGTTGTCATTAATGTGAGTGCTGTTGCCTTTGATGCCTATCAATAGCCCATTCATGATGTCATTTTGTGCCATTCTGTTCTCCAGTGTCTTCTTCAAAATATGCTATTCTCATGTCTTACTGTGGTGTAGGAATGGCCCTGGGCTCTCAAAAGGTAAGCTTTAGCTGGTTCATTGTTGTTGTTGAGTTGTTTCAGTAATGTCTGATTCTCTGTGACCCCATTTGGGCCGTCATCTTGGTTTGCCCTTTCCTTCTCCAATTCGTATTGCAGATGAAGAACCAAGGCAAACAGGGTTAAATGACGTGTCCAAGGGCATACAGGTAGTGAGTGCCTGAGGCTGAATTGAAACCCAGGTCCTTCTAATTCCAAGACAGGCCCTCTATTCACCATGCTAACTCACTGACCCAAACGTGTAAAATAGTTCAATAATAGTCATGGCTGTCATTTACATAATACTTCAAGGTTTGCAAAGTGCTCTACCCTTTGAGTTAAGTGCTTTTAATATCCTCATTTTATGGATGAACAATACTGTGAGATTAAGTGACCTGCCCAGAGCCACACTCAGTCTAAGGTGGAATTTTAATCCAAGCTTCTTAACTCCAAGTTCAGTAGCAGATCCACTCTGTTTCTCAACATAATCAAATCATGTTAAAATAATGACCATGGGGCCATCACTTTTCAGGTGAAACTGCATTAGAATAAGAACTACTTTTTTGATAGGAACATGCATCAAAAAGTCTCCAAAGATGATCTATGTTATGACAAAATCCCATTGCATAGGGAGCCCTGTTGCATTGAAGTTCTCATCTCTCTTTTCCTCTTAAAGGCATTGAGAAGACAATCTAAAGTGCTGTGACCCTGTGCCATTTTTGTTGTGCATTAAATCTTGTTTCATCGTAAGGCATTTTTCCTTTGGTTCAAATTTAGTTCTTTATTTCACTCTTTGGCTTACATGGCCATCTCTATTATAATTTACTTCCTGTACTGTACAGAAATGAGGTAAGTACTTAACCAGAAAAATTCAAATCTATGAGTGTGCACATTGAAAAGTGCCTGCTTATTATCTACGAAATCTAGATCAAACGCTTCCTGATTGTCTGCAGCATTTTTTCAGGCTCTCAATGTGAGTCATGTCATCTGGCATGGCTTCCTAACCCAACCCCCCCAACCCCAAACCGCCCACATGGAAGGCCTTATCCAGGCTATAGCGTGGTTTGTCAGCTCCTATCATCTGAACTGACAGAGTGAAGCTCACTTTGCATTCATCATTATTCCCTTCATATTGCCAAGGAAACACATGGAGTGAAAGAAATAGGAATCAATAGATTAAAAAGTTAAGCTTGATTGGTCTTCCTACAATATATCACCTTCATTCCAAAGGCAACATGTTAAGCAGGATGAAATCAAACAAATATGTGGAGGTCTCGGACTGCTTTATTGGTGGTCTGCTTTATTCTGACTTCTCTATTTTTTCTCTTTGTACTCCCCCCCATTTAAAATATTTGTTCTGGCCACTTCCCTCCTTCTAGTCACTGCTTTTGGGCTACATGCTAGGAATCAATTATGAAAGATTAAAAGGAATCAAAGACACAGGTATATACTAATAGACAACTAGTGACCCTCTCAGCAAGAAAGTTGAGAGGAAAGGTTCATGAGGTTATAGGAAGATCTTTCATCGCAGTGGTCATTAGATTTGGTAACTTTGTCAAGGTTCTGATGACCTAAGGCATAATCAAACTTAAGAGAACTGAAACCTCTCAAAGCTGGAAGGTGTCTCAGAGTCTGTCTAGTTACTAGATTCTAGTCCAGGGATGGGGGAACCTATGACCTTGATGTCATATGTAGCCCTCTAGGTCCTCAAGTGCAGCCCTTTGACTGAATCCAAATTTCATAGAGCAACAATCTCTTAATAAAAGAATTTGTTCTGTAAAACTTGAACTCAGTCAAAAGGCCACAACCAAGGACCTAGAAGGCCACATGTAGCCTGTATGCCTCAGGATCCCCACCCCTGCTCTAGTCCAACCATACGTGACTAAGAATCTTGCCTACACTATACATGACAAGTCATCCAAGCTTTCCTTGTAGATATCTAGTAAGAGGGAATTCATTACTTGCTGAGGTAAGCACTTTTAAGGAGCAAGGTACAGAGGAGGCCTGTGTGACTGCGAATAGTTATCTGTTCTGTCACTCAGTCATAACTGTATAAAAGCTCAAGACTCTCTGTTGATTTGGGAAGGAGCTAGAACACCTAGTGTTACACTGATATTCAGGCTCTCAATGTGAGTCATGTCATCTGGCATGGCTTCCTGAGGACCCTTCGCAGAAACACATTATTATTGCCAATTCCACAGATCACTCCTCTAACGTGAAATGACAATTAAAATCACTCAGAGCCTTTAATTTGGTATCATTGCTACCAACACAAGCAAAAAATATATCAAAAACTATATGAAGCCAAGAAGTACAGCAAAAATAGACAAAAATAAGTAGAAATGAATAGTTTATTTCATAAATTTGCAAAATCTCAGCAAATTCCTAGAAAACAGAGAATCACATAGTGATCCATTATTTTATAGGAACAAACTTCCAACATGCTTCTGAAAAGGAGAGAATGTCCTGCTTAGTAGAGGAGAAAGACAATCAAGTGGCTTGTTCTGCTCTCAACTCTTGTTCAAGAGGTGTCTGCACACATTCCCTCCATCCCTGGACCAGACCTTTCATTCAGTTGGTATAGGGAACTTCCAGTGAGAAAACACCCTCTACCAATGTAGTTCAATGATTGCTCTACAGTTTGCCTTACAGAGTTAAGATGATTTCCCCATGGTCATATAGCCAGAGAACGTCAGAAGAGGGATCTGAATCCAGATCTTCCTGAAATCCTAAGCAACTCTGTTCACTAAACCACTAAACTCAAATAGGATGGATCCTTATGAATTTCATATTAACTTAGAAAACCACAAGTTAACATTTTAATTTTTTTTTGTTAAATATTTCCCAGATATATTTTAATCTGGTCACATAGGCCTGCAGCCTTGAGTGTGACATCCCTGCATTGCCCTATGATTGCCACACACAAAACTATGTCAAATGGTGTATGTGTATGCATATGTTAAATCCATCACCCCACCTTTACAACTTTTTATTTTATTGGTCAGGCACCAGTTTGGATTGCATATCTTTAGTTTTTTCTAACACTGAGATTCTGTCATGTTTTCTCTCAGCCAAAATGAACTGATAGGATTTTCCACTTTTTACATGGTACATAGCATAGGCTTTTAAACCAATTAGACTTTTATTTGTTGTAATTGATTTAAGTTATTTCTTTTGTATATTTCTGCAAAGTCTTCAATTTTCTTGAGAAATTTATTAGCTATAGAAAAGGTAGCTATTTGTATAACCTTTGTAAAGTTTTTAGAGCAGTCAACCTACTCCTAGGATCACTAAGGCCATTTAAACCACCTTCAAGCACGCAGTCCCATGCAACTATGTCGTCTCATCGATCTCCTCTCTTTGAATAATTATAATAAACCCCAGCATCTTGTTCTATGAATCTCCATTGCTTTTATATCCTTCAGTCTTCACATTGAATCTTACTGTTGTACCATAAATGCCTATACTTTGAACCCTTTCCTTAGGTTTCCATGGCTCAGCTGTGCACAGCTTAAGTTTGTTCAGGATACTAAAGGGTGGGTAAAGTCCTTGAATAGTTCATGGACCTTGTCATGAGGAACAATAGGCATGGGAGATGGGAACTGGGAGGTGGGTATCGCCGAAATATTCCCTGGATGGCAGATGTTAAGAGGCCTGTACAGGTGGAAGAGTTTTTCATTATTGTCCCACTAGGCTTTATGTTGGGTGGTTGAGCTTCCATAGAAATGCTCACAATGCTCTTATTGCTTGAATCAAGGTTAAATACACAAATTCATAGCAATGTCCCTGGCCCCTTAGTTAGCTCTGTCTTAGTTCCTCTCTAGCAACGTGCCATGGAGAACAATATTATTTTCATGGGATTATAATGGTCAATAGCTAGTGAATTCATGGAAGAATTTCAATTTGGATATTTGAAGAGATTGGTTCACAGATTGCCTCTGGTCTTCAGAATGAAAATATATTTTATAAGCGTTGAACAACATGGTCCTTTTTTATAAAAAATCAAGACAATAGTTGTAGATTCCAGAGTTTACACAGAGGTAGAGGAGAAAATAAAGAGTCAATAAGATGTATATGCCCTATTAATACTATATCTGCAATGTGGAGTTCAAGCTAATTAAATAATCTCAGGCAAACAATGACCTCATGCAGTCACTGATAATTTAGAGGATTAAGAGAGGCTACAGCCCATACAATGGTTTGTTTTTTTTTTTTCATCCAACCTCCTCCAAAGCTGTTAGTACTCATAAACAAAAGGACAATATGACAGGCATTTGTACATATAGGCAGACTTGTCCCTTAAAGGGTTAGAATTAGAGATGCCTTACAGTACATTATGAGGATCATAGTTACAATATTCATTTTCAAACCACTTTCGAAACTTAATCACATTTAAGCTCTGCAACAATTTAATTAAATGGGTATTATTTTCCCTATTTATGTATAGGGAGACTGAGAAAGGATAAATAACTTGCCTAGGAAGTATAATAAGGAAGATCTGAACTCAGGTCTTCCTGACTCCATAATCTGCACTTCAACCACTTGTCTATGATGCCACTGATAACAAACAGCTTGGGAAAGACCCCATAATGGCCTAAGAACACAAGATTTAAGCAAAGGGGCCTGTACTATGTGTGCCAGGGGCATCTTTGGTAGCAAGCGTCTTCTCCCTTCAGGTAGAATATAAGCTCCTTGAGCACAGGGGCTGCTTTACTTCTGTATTTTTATTTCTCTGAATGAATTAATAAAAGGCTTTCCATTTAGGGCATTTTACCTCTAAGGCTCAAATGACCCTTTAATGGAGAATATCTGTTAGAGGCAATGGTCTCCAATTTCTGTCATATTTAAAATTAAGTAGCAAACAAACAAAATAGTGAGAAAATTGGGTCCAGTATAACAGATGCTCATTTCTCCAAACTATGTGAATAGTAAATTCTCAGCAATTTCTCCCAGTAGGTGTTTGAAATGCTTTGTTTTTGTCATTTTCAATTATCCAATATTTTATGACCCCATTTGGGATTTTCTTGGCTAAGACAGTGGAGTGGCTTGCTATTTTCTTCTCCAGCTCATTTTATAGATGAGGAAACTGAGGAAAATAGGGTTGACTTGCCCAGGATCACTCAGCTAGTAAGTGTCTGAGGTCAGGTTTGAACTCAGGAAAATTAATCTTTCGGATTCCAAGCATTCTATCCACGGTGCCACATAGTTTATCCTAATTGTAATTTGTTCCTGTATGATTCGGAATATAAAATTGAAAAATAAGAATTTTAGTCATTATATCAGGTATTTTCCTTACAGGATCCAAAGCAATCCATTTGACAGCACTTTTGTCACTGATATGATAAAACTGAGGCAACAGAGATGTAATATGATAAAAGCCCAAGACAGCATCATTTAGTAGAAATAATGTTAGATCAATGATCAAAAGACCTTGGATATGACCTTGGATAAGATACATCCCCATTCTGAGCCTCAGTTTTTTCATCTGTAAAATGAGAGACTTGGACAAGAAGGTTTCCTAAGTCATTGTACTTGACATCATACAGATGCTGTCTCATTTTTTCATTAACACAAGCTATATTTCAATGACACAACTGATTTAAAAGTTCAAAAATAATTTTTTTTCTAAAGTTCTCTGTAGCTTACTATCCTTTCTCAACTACAAACTTCCCCCTCTCCATCACTGCACCACACATACTAAACTGACTGGGTAGTTGATTGAAAAAAATAGAACCATTTTTAGAATCATGTTTACTTTAGAGGTCTGCGTGCTATGGAATGCAGTATTAGATAGAGAGTTGATCCAGCAGTAGGGAAGCTCTGGGTTCAAGTGTAGTCATTTAATCAGTCAACATGCATTGCTTCAGCACTTGCTCTCTACCAGGCACTGTGTAAGTGTTAAAGATACAAAGAAAGGCTAAGACATGGTAATTTCTCTCAAGGAGCTCATATTCTTTTTTTTTTAATATAAATTTATTTATTTAACTTTTTACATTCATTTTCACAAAATTTTGGGTTCCAAAATTTTG
>CM053771.1:225959056-226010875 GCA_028658325.1 Potorous gilbertii | reverse complement strand
CCCCCATTTTCCTATATTGTAAGATAGGTTTTCATACCAAAATGAGTGTGCATTTTATTCCTTCCTTTAGTCGAATGTGATGAGAGTAAACTTCATGTTTTTTTTTTCTCAGCTCTCCTCTTTATCCCTCCACTAAAAAGTCTTCTGCTTGCCTCTTCTGTGAGATAAGCCTGGACATGGTGACCTCTTAAAAATCATAATTCAGATACTGAATCACAACTTAGATATCGTTGTATAACCAGGCAATAACCATTACATGGACACAGTGACTGGTTTGTGACAGGTACACAAACCTGTGTTTGGACATCTGCCCAATAACATTGGATTAACTCTAGTTAGGGGAACTCTAGACCCTACACTAGGGATGTGCGTGTGTGTGTGTGTGTGTGTGTGTGTGTGTGTGTGTGTGTGCGTGTGTATGTGTGTGCGTGTGATCCTAGCCAGCTCACTTACCCTTCTTACCCTTCCAGTAGGCTAGGCAACTTTCTAAGACTATAAATTTCAGAACAAATGTCTGTCTCATGGATTGAGAAAGTTATTCTCCAGAGTTCACTACAGCCATGAAAAAGCAGATCTGTTAAAAACAAACAAAGCCTTAACGATATAATCTTTTCTCCCAGAGAACTTTTGCCTCATTTCTCACAATGTTTGTGTGAGGTTAGATCACCTTACTCTTAGTTAACTGAGAGGTGAGTATTCTCAAGCTCTTGATTATATAAAAGCTTGAGGGTTCTCTTTTTGCTTTTCAATCATCTTTTGGACAGGTGATTCTCCATCACATCCTGATGGACATGAAAGAACTTGAAATTCAAATCAAAACTTCTGAAAGCTCTGGGCAGAGGTTTGATGAGTAGATGGAAGGAAGAAAATTGGGTTGAAGGTATTGATTAAAATGAGGTTGGTGATGAGGAAGACATGACTAAAACTGTTGAAGGCGGGAGTGAAATTGATTTTATGAAAAAGACTTGGGGATTTTTTAATGCACTGTATACTTAATTTGAGTCAGCATTATGAAGTGGGTGGGATGGGATGGGGGAGACAAACAAAACAAAACAAAACAAATAAACTTTATCCGCCTTCTTTATTTCTTCTGGCCAGACCTATGATTTCAGCAATGTGGGGAATTCCCAGAGTGGAAACTCAACTCCAGTGGTGTGGATCAGAAACTTGTCATCTCTAACTTTTAATTTTAGGAAGTTGCCTGAGGCACTGAGAAATAAATAGCTTGCCCAGAGTCATACAAGTGAGTTTCAGGGTGGAAAGACTTCCTATTCCCCAAATGGTAAATTAGAGAAAACAGTACTTGGGTGCCTCTGCAGAGTTATGCAGTACCTTGCATAGCAGTGTGCATGTGGGCAAATAAAAAAGAATATATTATGATATTTATTGTTGAAGGTTAGTTAAGAAGAAATATGATAGCATCAAGAGATGATAATGGAGTCTCCAAGACTTGAGTTCTAATCCTGCTTCTGACATATACCTGATGTATGACCTTGGAGAAATCACTTATTCCTATTGTCCAAGACAACTTTTCCAAGAATATAAATGTTAGAGATGTTGTTGATTTGCTTGCAGTAGGAGTTTCCTCATTAGAAATTCCCTGCCTTAAGTGAAACCACAGAACCAACCTCTCTCCTACCAAAAAAAAAGTGAACAATGCTTCAAATTCACCATCACCTCTTGGGGATTTGACCAAAATCTTCTCTAGACATGATAAAGGTGCAAAGTAAGCCTGCGAATTCCAGTGGGTCATAGTAGTAGTCCCAAGAGGTTAGGGAAAAGATGTCAGGGAACAGAGAAGAAAAGGAAAAAAAGATAAAATTCCAAAGCAGAAAGTTTCCACAATTAGGTCGTGGTAATCTGGGGTTGCTGAATAAGTAGAAAGGCAATAGTTTGGATGAAAATAGTTACTACTACTAATCTTTTTTAACATCCTCTGCCTTCTCCGCATCATCACTAACATTATTTACATTCCTATAGCACTTTTGGATTTGCAAAACATGTTAGAAAAATTTTGTTGTCATCTTCTCAACAACTCTACAAGGTGGGTATTAATATTATCCTTTTTACACAAATAAGAAACTGAGGTTCAGAGAGAGTGTAATGATTCATCCAGAGTCACGTAGGCATAAATATCTGAGGCAGAATAAGCCCATCAAGCCCAGCGTTCTAGGCAGTGTGCCCCGAACGTAGGCGTATGGAAAAGGTAGTCCCAGAATTTTGTCTTCAGACTTGGTTTGTGGGTAAATGTAGTGGAAGACAACATAGTTTGCAACATTACAATAATGAGGTAGCTGGTGGTATAATGGCAAGTGCTGAACCTGGAGTCAGAAGGATCCGGGTTCAAATCTTGTCTCGGAGACTATTTTTTATCCACATGACTCTGAGCAGGTCAATTAACCTCTACTGCCTCAATTTCCTCATTTGTAAAATGGGGATGGTAATAGTGTCTACCTCCTAGGATTGATTTCTGTGAGGATCAAATGAGATCTCTGCAAACTTTAAAGAGCTACATATATATGTATGTATATATATATATATATAT
Organism: Potorous gilbertii; assembly: GCA_028658325.1. Taxonomy (NCBI): domain Eukaryota; kingdom Metazoa; phylum Chordata; class Mammalia; order Diprotodontia; family Potoroidae; genus Potorous; species Potorous gilbertii. The sequence continues at coordinate 226,008,330 of CM053771.1, read as the reverse complement.
ATATATATATATATACATACATATATGTATATATATACATACATATACATATATATATATACATACATATACATATATATATATATATATACATACATATACATATATATATATATATACATACATATACATATATATATATATGTTTTGTGGTTGTTTAGTTGTTTCTTGGCTGTATCTGACTTTTTGTATCCCTATTTGGGGTTTTCTTGGCAAAAATATTGGAGTAGTTGGCCATTTCCTTCTCCAGCTCATTTTACAGATGAGATAACTAGGCAAAAGAGTTAAGTGACTTGTCCAGGATCACATAGTAAGTGTCTGAGGCCAGATTTTAAGTCAGAAAAATGAGTCTTTCTGATTCTACGTCCACTGCTCTATGCACTGCTCCACCTAGCTGCCCCATATATATTTTAGTTATTATTTTTATTAAGGAGTTTTAATTCCACATCTAGCTATTCTATTTGTCCACACTCACTTACCTTGCATGTTATGCCTTGGCCCTGATATGACAGTAAGATTACTAAGCCTCTATAATGCTTTACTATGTGCCATGCACTATGGTAAGCACTGAGGATACAAAGACAAGTAGCGGATACAATAATAAATACTTTTTTTCCTGAAGCCATCTTGGGTCTGAACACGGACCCTACACATTTGTACCTATTGTTTAACATCGGACCCAATGTGGCACACACAAGTGATTGGTTTTCAGTAGGAAGAGTATCCACATATTTTTTTTTGTACTATCTTGAGAAAGCCACCATAAATAACATTCATGCCTGTTTTTCCAGAGGAGAGAATGGGAGCAGATATAAGAAAGAGCCGACGAACAACTACCAGCCACCTACATGTTCCTTATTCTGAGTGGGCTTCTTCATAGGGTAGATACATTCTTCAGTAAATGAATGTTGCTAGAAGACATTTTCCCATAACTGCTGGGAGTCAGAGTGGCTACAAAATTCCAAGGTTTCAGGAGTCCTTGAAGGATTAACCCTCTGCAGAAAACACAAACTTAGACTTATTCAGTCATGCGACTGGTTGACCCAGAGGTAGCAGATCTAAAATTTGAGGCAACCAAAACCCAAGGCCCCTTTGGATTGGAGAAGTCCGTGTTCCCCTCTAGGTGTTTCTTCCAGTCATTAGCATTCCCTACCTCTTCCCCTCTCCCAATGACTGTATCTTGTATAAATTTTGCATTTCCTTCTCTGTTTACATGTTTTGCCCCAGCAGAATGTAGGCTCCCTGAGAGCAAGCATGGTTTTATTTCTGCCGGGCAGCTAGGCACAGTGGATGGAGTGTCAGGCATGGAGACTAGGAGATTCATCTTTCTGAGTTCCAGTGGACAAGTCACTTAACCCTGTTGGCCTCAGTTTCCTCATCTGTAAAATGAGCTGAAGAAGGAAATGGCAAACCACTCCAGTATCTTTGCCACGAAAACCCCAAATGGGGTCACAAAGAGTCAAACATGCTTGAAAAATGATTCAATAACAAACCCTAGACACATGCCTGGCACAGAACAGGTGTTATTTCTTTCCCTTTCAAAGTTTGAAAATAGCATCCTCTGTGTGATATATACAACATAAAACTCAGAATGGATTAGGCCAAGTTTGTTGCAGTATCTGTGTGAAGCCACCTTTTAAAGGAAAGGACATTTACAACTGTAGAATCCTTGAAGCCTGGCAAAAATAAAAATACCTGTGGTGAACATGCATGTAATAGTAAAGCTGAGGTGGCCCGCTGTTGTGGGCCAGCAGGGTTCCATGAAAAGAAGTCTTTGGTAATAATTCAACTGTAATAATATACCTCATTTAGAATGTATTAGGAATATGTTCCTGATATTGCTGGTTTAAAAAGAAAGAATGCATCAGGAAATTATCTCTTCATTTGAGTTTATTAGGAAATTGTGTATCCATTTACGCTCAATTGCAGTTAAATTACTCTAATTTATTACGTTATACCTTGCATGACTAGTAAAAATATACACAGTATAAAATGGAGGCTTGTACAAAACGACTGTGCTACATGGATCAGGAGGCTGTGAAGGTATCAGAATTAGCGGAAAACTTCCTTCATTCATGCAGCTATTTAGGATCTAATGATGTCTATCTACCCCATGTCCTTTTCTCTCTGCCTGCATCCTTGTGGGATAAATTGCTTCTGCAGGAATTCTCCACTGTTGCAAGGAAAATGTGCTTTCTTTAAACTCATGCACAGAACATCTTTTCTTTACTATAGGATTGTTCACTTTGTTTATTTTGTGCAGCTGTTTGCAAGAGAAACATAAGGAAGGGTTTTGGAAACAATTGATTTTTTAAAAAGATTGGGAGTTAGCAAAGCTTTGGAGATGTTCTCTAATCTTCCTATTTGAATTTAAAGCAGCTCTGAACAACCGGTTCATTGTTAGGTGTTCCGATTATGAATGGAGCACCTCTGTGTGAAACTACCAAGTTTCCTTTTACAAGAGCTTCCATGCAGAAAATAATCTTTTCATTTCCCATCTTCTACCTCTCACAAAGGAAAGGAGAAGAAACAAAAAGTCTACTTTATGCAAACCCAAGAATATATGGTTTAATCTCTTGGCTGGATTGGCCAGATCTAGCTGTGATAAGTGATCTCTTCTCCAATTACTCTGGTGTCCATTGATAGTCTACTTTCCTGGAAACTTAAATATGCTAGTTATATCCTTTGTCTTAATCACTTTAAAAAATTCATATTGAGCAGGAAATAGAGATGAAAGATAACACAATAGAAATACAAAAATTGTTTTGAACTGATGGTTTCAATTTTTTCAGACGTATCAGTAAAGACATATATGAACATGAATATATTCATACTTTATCATGTATGAATAAAGCACTTTCTGGGAATGTTTGAACAAATTTGGTCAATGCATATGATATAATATAATATTACTGTGTGCCCTAGGATGCAATGAGTATAAAGAATTCAGAGGTACATGAGAAGAATGGTGAAGAGAGCAGAGCTAGGAGAGCAATAGCTAATCAAGCAATCAACCAGCAATCATTTATTAAGTACCTATCAATGTGCTATCCATCTCCAGAGAAGGACCCGGAAGAGCCTGAATGCAGGTCAAAGATACTTTCTCTTTCTTGTTCATTTTTTGGTCTGTGTTTTCTTTCACAGAGTAACTTACATGAAAATGTGTTTTGTATGACTACACATGTGTAACCTATGTCAAATTTCTTGCCTTCCAAATGGGGGGAGAAAGGGAGAGAATTTGGAACTCAAAATTTGAAAAAAATTAATGTTAAAATTATTCTTACATACAACTGAAAAAAATATTATATAAGATTTTAAAAATGGACAAATTTTGTGCCAGGTGCTGGTGATACGAAGACAAAAATGAAATATTCCCTAAGACACTAGGGCATAATGTATAGAAGGATTCAGGAAAATCTAGGCATAAGTCCCTATCTTAGACACATGCTACCTTACCATGGCCAAGTCTGTTTCGGTAATCTGAGGTAATTTTCCTGAGACTATAAATTGTCAGGCTGGATTGGTGGAAGAAATTTCCCCATTAGGAGTTTCTAGGAGTAGTGAAATCGCTACTCTAGATCAAATTTTAAAAAATTCTATATCCGCTGACTAGTATCACCATATGTCTTGGCAGTGCTGAGCAAATGTGATCATAAAAGCCTGGAATGAGTAGCTTGATTCTTCTATTGTCCAGTTTGTTGGTCATTCAGAAGGACCACTTGAATGTCTTCTTGTCTTACTTTTTTTACTTTTATATTATATCAACAGATGCTTTAATATAACCATACTGGGTTCTCAGAGGAGACATTTTCTTAACTTTTTAAAATGTTTTTTTTTTTCTCATACAATAGATTTCAATTTTCTCCCTAAGGTTCTAGGAAATATACTGATATCTCTCATTGTATTTTACAATTTCTGGTCAGCTTTCTATTCCTTGCTAACATTGAAATTGTCTAACTTGTTTGAATTTTGCTTCATTACTCCCTTTGGGGCTTGGATCTATCATAATTTATATCCTCTAATTTCCTTTCCATTTTGTAACTATTTCCTATATTTTTCTAAACAGAGCAGTGATTCTACTCTTAACCTTATTTGAAAAAGAGAAAAAACCATTATTTTCATTCAATTAATTTTTTCTTTTATAATTTAAAAATAATTTTTTCAGTTTCAGATTTTCTCCTTCTATCCACCCCTCCCTCATCCACTGAGAAGGTAAGGAATATGATACCTAATATACAAATGAAGTCACAGAAAATCATTACCACATTGCCAAAAAAAGTTGGAAAAATAAAGAGAAAAATGCTTCAATCTGTCGTGAGAGACCGTTGCTTCTATCTCTGGGGGTGGACAGCATTTTGATCATGTGTCCTTTGGTTTTGTTGTGGATCACTGTATCGATCATTGTTGATTATTGTCAAGATGTTGCTATTGCTGTGTACAATGTTCTCCTAGTTCTGCTCACCTCCTTTTGCCATACTTCATATAAGCCTTCTCAGGTTTTTCTGAAACCATCCCCTTTATCATTTCTTATGGCATGATAATATTCCATCATTGTGATATATCATATGCCACATCTTATTTGGCCATCTCCAAACTGATAGTCATCTCCTGACTTTCCACATTTTTGCTGCCACAAAAAAGAACTGCTCTAAATACGTTTGTACATATGAGTCTTTTTCCTTTTTTATTTCTTTTTTATGTCATTGGGGTACAGACCTAGTAGTGGCATTGTTAGGTCAAAGTCTATGGAGAGTTTTATATTACTTTGGGCATAGTTCCAAATTTTTCTACAGGATGGAAGGACCAGCTCAAAACTCTACCTAAAGTGCACCAGTGTCCTTATCTTTTCCCCTCTTCTCTAAAATTTGTCATTTTACTTTTCTCCCATATTAGCCAATCTTATGGCACTCAGTTTAATTTAATAATTCAATTTAATAAACATTCATTAATCACCTAATACGTGTAGAGCACGGTGAAAAATGCAAAATTTAGATAAAGAATGGTCCCTGGCCTTATAAAGTTTAAGTTCTAATAGAAGAATGTGATACATTCAATAAATAACATTCACAACATTAATAAAAATTCATAAATATAATGCAAAGTAATACATGATAAGTACCTAGGAAATAAAGAAATGTCAAGTTAAGTCCTATGTGAGGGCCAAGAGGAGAAAAGATATAACCAACTGGGAACATCATAGAGGAGAACCGTATGGGAGAACCTGGAAAGATAAGGTAGCAAGAGACAGTGGGATAATGAATATTAGGTTTTAAAAAAAGTTGTTTGAAGTTTAATCTTGAAATTTTAGATATTTTGAATTGGAAATATTGGCATGACAACCACATGGAAATGTCGCTTCTTACAAATCTGAGATCACCAAATACAGACTCTCAAGAGCCTAGGTTAGCTTAGGATAAGGAGTCACTGAAGGTGATAGTGAACATGCATTTAGAGAAGTAGGAGAGAAATCAGAATGGTATGGGGTCCTGGAAGTCAAAGGAGAAAATTTCCATTAGTAGTGATCAGTTGATTCAAATAATGACGAAAATCCAAGATTTAGAAATGACGGCTGGATTTGGTGATTAGGAGATATTTCTGACATTAAACAATATTTTTCCTCCTAGGATACCTGCATCGTAACAGTCTTTATAGTTATTATTGTTTACTTATTTCAGGCATGTCTGACTCTTCATGACTCCATTTAGTATTTTCTTGACGAAGATACTGGAATGGTTTGCCACTTCCTTCTCCAATAACAGTAACCTATCGTGACTTATGTTTTATAACAAAATCTGAAATAATCACAATGCAATCTTTTCTGAAATATGAACTGAATCTATCTTGAGTCTTACAAGGCAATCCTAAACTGTATCTTACTGAGAAATGCTTTTCATTAGGTTTCATTTGTTTGAAAGTGTTTAGAAAATAGCTTTCCTGATGGTCTTTGTCTATGGGATTGTTTCTACTGCAATCTTTCTTTTCCTCCAAAATTCAATTTTTGGATTTTTTTTTTCCTTCAGGCTCACATTGCTCCACTAGTTACCTAGCATTGTCTGGAAAGGTAATGCTGAACGGACCAGATCAGTGTTATTATTTATATCTGGGAAAAAAGTGAATGGAAGAGGTTACAGGATTGGGCTAAGGCATGAAAGAAGTCAATCACAGACCTATTATTAGATGCCTGAAGGTTTTTTTTTAATATTATTTTACTTAATGTGGTCATTCCATTCTTCTTGTGGCTAGCTATTCAATATTCATGCTATATTCTTCTTTGTCCAATTCTGACTCTGTATCAGGATAGAACTATCTGGTGTTTTATGTCTCAGAAAGTTTTCTATCCTTCTTGCCTCTGTCCTCCCCTCCCCAATTAAAAATGTTTAAAAAATACATATAACTAAACCATGGGTTGTTTTGTCTACATGATGCTAAACATCTGGTTTGATGGATTTTCCCTGAATCGACCGATTGTTCCAGAGTCCCATAGACACAGCCATTTAGTCAATTTCTGTTTCTTGTTCTCCTTTCTCTTTATTCGTCCTACCCCAATGAAATATGCATGCATTATGCAGTACTTACAACCAGAAAACCTGGGCATGTTGACAAGCATGCTACACAAACATAGAACATTTACAAAGATGGGCAAAGAAGGTTTTCCTTCTCTTTAATTGCCAGGCTACTCTGGCACATAGCTTTATAGATGTAAAAACCTAGGACACTGAAGGTAGGTATAAGGAAATGGCTCTTGAATTGCTTTCTGAAATCTGTAATTTAAATTTGCTACCCCTCTGGCCTGAAGTATTATAATTCTTATGCAAGTCTTGCTGTTGGTATAACTGTAATAATTGGTAGCCCATTTTTATATAATGTTACAGTTTGCAAAATGCTTTATTTCTGTTTTCATATTTTTGTATATTATGATAACCCCTATGTGGTAGGTGATGAAAGTATTGTTGGTTTCCTTTTATTAAGTAGAAGAAAATTAGGAAATTAACTCCCTAGTCCTAATCAGGTTAAACTGAGTAGAAACCAATGGCTGAATGACAACCAAAAGGAGCTTATGCTGTGTTCTAAAGACTATTTGGTCCATTTTCGTTGTTTTTAAATCATCATTTATATATAAGGAATTCTAAAAGGCAATAAAATGTGCCACTTTCTTGTGCTGTGAAAATGCAAACATAAAGACAGAGCCATAGAAGGTGAGCAAATCTGCTTTGCTAATAGATTAACTACCATTCTTTGCTCAAGTCACAGACTATTTTTCTCTGGGGAGTTGTGTAACCAAATAAGCTGAGTTTTGGTACAGGGAACTTTTTAATTCTCATGCTCCAAGAAATTATTTACATTTTCTCTCTTATTTTCCCTTTTACATTTATTTATTCTTTCTTTTCTTAACTATTTCTAAATCTGGCTTCTTTTTTCATCCTTTTATGACTTTTCTACTGCCTAGGAATGTTCTTAGCACATAAGGACTATTTCCTACTAACTTCTCTCATCAAGGCTCCCTTTTGACTAATCTAACACCCTCCCAACAATTTGCCTCAAGTATTTAGACTTCTTACATAGTGGGAGTAAGGATAGAATCTGCATTTCTCTATGGGTTATAGTCACAAAATAGTCACAGTTCTTAGAGGAGGAAGGCACTTCAGAAATAATAGGGTCCAACCTCTCTATTAAAGCAGGAAAGAGTCTGAGAAAACTAATGTGACTAATCCAAGATCAAATAGCAATTTTATGGTACAGCCAACATTAAAATACAGAACTCTTGAGTCCACAGACCAGACATACTACAATATGCATATCATGAGGGATCAGATAGCTCTCTGTGATTGGGATTTTATTTTTGCTTGCTCTTTCTTTCAGTCTCCTTTTTGACTTTGGACTATATGTTAGTGCAGGGTTCTGCAGTCTTTCACATAGGGTTTCTGATCTGAGCATCTGTCCTCTTACATCCTTTCGTTACTTTCACATCTCCGGCCAAGGGTCTGCTCCTAAAGTGGTGTGGTCTGAGCAGGACATCTGTTCACTGCCCTCTTGGTCCGAGTTCTACAAGTGCTTGACCCATATTTGGGTCTCTTAGCTTGTTTCTGGTTGGGAGTTTCAGCAGACTTCTGTTTGACTCAGCCACTAAAATTCTGCTGGAGGTTCTGCAGGTCCAGAGCCAATTCAGAATTGCATCTGTACTTTGATTTAGGATGCTGTGCTCTGCTCCAGGGATTAAAGCCCCACAGGGACTATGTGCTTTCCTGAACTTCTCAGTACACAGGTAGGTCCTCTTCACACTTATCCATGACCTAGAACCATAATGGGTCACAGAGTTGCGCCTCTTCTTGTATCCAGCAGTAGATCAGGAATGCCTTGGAATTCTTTCTGACCCAATGTTTTTTGTTCTGGGATCTAGTCTTAGCCCCCTCTCAGTCTCTAGGTCTTGGAATACTTTCTGTTGTGTATCCTTCTGGCCTTTCCCTAGTGTCTACAGATCTCTCATTTATCTTCCTCAAGTGCTGTGGACCAAAAAAATAAAGATTTACTGTGACTTTTGCTTGGCTTTTCTGATCAGAAATTAGTCTGGTAAACTCTCTAGATCTTGGCTGAGGAAGTTTTTTGGGGGGAGAAGGTAGGGGTGAAAGATGTCAAACTAAACTCTTGCTTTCTCTCACTCTGCCATCTTGACTGCTTCTTTACATGACTTGTCATTCCCCCAAATTAGAAGCCAGGGAATAGTAGCAACTGAGAATTCTAGTCTTGAGCAGTGATTACCTGGTGTTCTAGTCCATATAGCCAAATCTCAGGTTTAGTGGGGGAAGAGGCACATCCAGAAGACACCTTGAATGTCCCCTGTGGATTTGACTCCCAATTTCTGAGGTCCTCACAAGCACATGTTCTTGATGCTCTCAGGCTCAAGATTTCTGATGGACCTGCTTCAGATCTCAGATAGATGTGCACCTACTCCCTTCAGATCTCAGATAGGGCCCCTACTGATACAACCACGGCCTGTGTGGAGGGTACTTTCACACAAAAAGTAGACCAGGTCTCTGTAGTTTAAGAAGTAAATTCCTATACCTGTGGATCTTTTGCCTCAAATAACAAGAATCTCTGACATTTAATTCCTTCTTCCAAGTACCTTGCTACTAATCTATCCATTAATTCACGACTTAGATTTTTAGAGGAAGTTCATCCTTGCATGCATATATTTTTTTTCTGGCACTTGATTTCCTGTTATAAGTTATTTCCCTCAGGGCTTTCAGCTCCAGATCTTTAAAGGCAAAAATAATTTTTTGTGATAAATAGTGACTCTATAATTCAATACAGAAGATATTCATTAAGTGCATATCAAGTCCTCAGCTCTGAGTTAGCTTTCTTGAGTGACAAAAAAAGAAGTATAAGACATAGTTCTTGCTCTCAGGAAGTTATAGTCTAATAGGAAAGATCATATTTATATGCATAAAAAAAGACACCTGAATAATAAAAGGTAATATGTGACCAAGTAGCAAACGAGTGATACAGAAGCACTATAAGAATTAGTGCTGTAGTAATATGATTAATCAATATTCTCTAGATCATTCCTCTCATTTTGTAGAGAAAGGATGTGCATCGCAAAGAAAAGTGATTTTCTCAACATTTTGAAGATAGTAATTTTAAATAACTTCATTATGATTACTTGTCATAGTAGTAAAGTAGCAACAGCAGCAGCAGCAGCGGCAGCAGTAGTAGTGGTGTGTAGGGGGTATTCAAGGAGGATTATCACTTCTCATGTGAGAGTTTGCTGAGCCCTTTTCAGGGTTGGTCATCCACCTATTTCACCTAACTCTCACCTGCATCTCCAAGAAGCTGTATCATGGTAGTGGCCACATCCTAGTAAACCATCTCAGTAGTTAGGCTAAACTAAGTTAAGGGTAACTGACAGACTTCAAACCCATCTGGTGAATTGAGGGAGTTCTCCCCCAAGCATGTGAAGACTTCCTCCCATGGAATGGGTAGATGAGAACAATTTGTTTGAACGGCTGCGAAGGCAGCTGAAGGACGTTCTGTGGAGCAATTAGAGCTCGCTCAGGTTGCTGAAGACATCAAGGTCATCACTGCATCCCAGGCCATCAACCATCATCTGGACTTCTGTCTTGTCAATGGATTTCGATGACTCTGGAAGAGAAAGTGAGGCTGATCGACAACTTTGCCTAACAAATCCAATTCACATACAAGTCAAGATATTACCCATCATGAACTATTTTATTTTATTTTACCCCAACATCATGATGTCATTGTTCCTCTATTAAAATGAAGAATCAACAGTAGCAGCAGCGGTAGTTGTTGTTATGGCAATAGGCTCTTTCATCTGGAGTGTTTAAGGGAAAGTAATGTGTGTTAACTAGGGAGACCCAAGGGAAAAGCACTGGAGAGACAATGGGAAAGGGTAAGTCCACTGATCCTTCATACAAAGACCTAATCTCCTCACACTAGGGCCATAATGAGTGGTAGATAGTAATTAGCAGAGATCAGAACTGGAGCTCTTTAGACACAGTGCTCTTTCCCCTATCCCATACCCCTTCTGCTAATGAGGGCTCTATTAGATTTGGAACCAGGCTTTAAGGAGCTGACAAGTGCAATCTGTCTCTAGCTCATGCATTAGGATGGATACCTCATTCTGAAAAAGTACAACAGAAAATCTCTAAAAGAAGTAAAGTATCCTCAGTGACACAGCCATAAAATCAGGCAGGCATATTTTCAATCTATTAATCAAGGTGCTGGCACTTACCACTTGAATGCAGATCAAATTCATCTCTCTTCTAGTGTTTTAATAAATAAAATGGTTTTTAAAAAATCAGTAGAGAAGACCCTCTAGAACTTTCCACAGCTTGTTTTAGCCTTGGTCAGAAACACTTAAGGAATGGATTCATGAAAAAGTTATTGTACGTAATTAGCCATTCTTACCAAACAAGGCCAATATTGTGTGAGGCAGCATTATTTTGGGGGAACATATGCATATTGTAGCATTTCATTAAATCCTTTTTATTTATGTTCCTCACCCCAAAGAGGCTACTGACAGTTGATTTAAAATATGCATCACTTTTGTCCATAAGCATGCATTAACTCACAAAATTGTATTTTGCATGAACATCAACTCTGAAAAATTAAACACCTGAAAAGTTAGTAACAAAGGAGAAAAAGCTTCCTGTATATATTTTCTTTAGTTTGTGTTTAGTGATGGACTTGTCTAGTTTTAAGCATTCTTTCTTTGGTTTTCAATACACACACTTTCTCTTCAGGTGGCAAGGTGGCATGGTAGATAGCACTGACCTCAGAGTTAAGAAGGTCTGGACTCAAGTCTCACCTCTGACACATGGCTATGGGGCCCTGGACAAATCATTTGACCTCTTAATGCCCTAGGCAATTCATTAAAATTATCACTTACAGGATAGTTGCAAGTCTACTTTGGTAGGAAGAGTTTCCTCACCTAGAGTTTCCTCCCTACACAGAGTCCATGTATTTACACTACTGTATTTTTTTAATCTTATCTCAGTAATCTTGCATAAGGGAAACATTTAAAATTAAACTTGTTTCTATTAAATATGATTGGTGTCCCATAGGCATAGCAAACAAAGAACCTCAATAAATGAAGGGTTTTGTTATGAGTTGGTTGATTATTTTGTGATTGGGATGATAGAAAAGATAAATCTTGAAGGTGGATTGATGAAGGCAAGCACTGTGTAGGGCAGGACACCTGAACTGAGTTTTGAGAAAAAATAGGAATTCTATGAAGCAGAGGTGATAAAGAAGAGACTACATTTATGGGATGGCCTCTGCAAAGGCATGGAAGTAGGAAATGAAAAGGTGGGTATCTGCAATCATTAGTAGGCTGATTTGTCAGAACTCTTAAAATGTGTGAGACATAGTAATGTGAGTCTGGAAAGATAATCTGGAGTCTGATCGTGCAGAGCTCTTAATGCCAGGGTTTGTATTTGATCCCAAAAGCAAGAAGAAACCACTGAAACTTCTTCAATAGTAACAGTTATCCCTGGCTTTAGAAATACCACTTTGGCAGTTGTGTGGAATACGGTATACAAAGGAAAAGAGTGAAAGAGAGAAAGGCTATTGCAAAAAGTCTGGTGAAGAAGCATGAGGGCCTGCATTAGCCTGAGGGTCATATGGATGGAGAAAAGGAAACAACTGGCATCAGTGTTGTGGCAGTAGAATGGACAAGACTTGGCAACTGAGTAAGTATGGAGAGTGGGAGAAAGGTAAGAGTCTGGGATGACCCTGATTGTACAAAACAGAGTGACCAGATAACTGATGATATCCTTGTCAGATTAAGACAACCGGGAAGGGAAGAGGATAGATAGTGAATTCTGTGTTGGACTTGTTGAGTTTGAGATATCATTGTTATAGTTTCCAAAGCCTGTTCTAAAATTATTGTCTAGGACTACACCTTTGAAAGAATGATTCGTTCATTCAGTCACTTAAAAAAGGGGAAGAGAACAAAGCTAGAGAAGGAAACTTCCATTTTACACTAGAGAATTAAATACAGCTTTTCTTGATCAATCTATCTTCAGGTTTTGTCCTTTCTATCTTCCAAATAATACTGCCCCTTCTCCATATGTATAACCATTCTCTAATTCAGGTACTTCTCACCTCCCCCGAATGATTGCAATACCTTATAATAGGTCTCCTTGCCTCAAGTTTCTTCCCATTTTAACCATGCAACGCTCAGCTGCCAAGATCTGACCATGAGGCTGACTGATCTGCTCAGTGACCTCCTGTAGCTCCCTATCTACAGTTTGACATTTAAAGTTTTCATAACTTGTCCCTTTCCAACCTTTCCAGGCTTCTTAGACTTTCGCCATCACCCCTCATTCTATGATCCAGATACACTGGTCACAATCGAAGGCAGAGCACTCAAGGCAATAGCTATTCCCTCTGCTTCCTTACTTTTTACTATTGGTTTCCATGGCTTCCTTCAAAAGTCAGCTCAAATCTCACCTGTAGGGAGGCCTTTCCTCATCTCCCAAACAGCTAATTGTCTTCCCTTCTCAAGGCACCTTCCATCCTACTCTCTAAATATCTTGATTTGTATCTATGTAGTTGATTCCCTATTATTTCTTCCATCAGAATGTAAGCTTTGTTGAGTGCAGAGACTGTTTTACCTTTCTTTGTGCTCTCAGATCGTAGCATATCTTTATCAATATGTATGCCTATGCCTAAGTCTATATCTGTCTATATTTGTTATTCACTTGTTTCAGTCATGTCCTACTCTTCACAACCCTATTTATGGTTTTCTTGGCAAAGATACTGGAGTGATTTGCTATTTCCTTCCCCAGTTCATTTTACAGATGAGGAAACTGAGGCAAACAGGTTAAGTGACTTGCCCAGGTTCATATAGCTATTAAATGTCTGAAGCCAGGTTTGAAATCAGGTCTTTCTGATTCCAGATTTGGGCCTCTATCCATTGTACCTCCTAGCTGCCACACATCTATCTATATACCTATATTTGTATCTTTATTTATCCACATCTCATTATCTGTATTTATGTCTACATCTATATCCATATCTATATAGATAAATCTATATAATGTAGATATTTCTCTATTGCCTAGCTCATAGCAGGTACTTAATATTTTCTGATTGAGCAATTGAATATCAATCATAAAAGCTCACATTTGCATAATGTCCTAAGATTTACAGACTTCTTTTCCCTAGTTTCCAAAAAAGGAAAGTGAAGCTTAGAGAGGTTAACTTGTTTTATCCACAGCCAAGAAGTTGTGGGAGCAGGACAGCAGGCATGTCTTCTAACTCTTAAGTATAATATTTTTTGCTAGTAGACTATAAGAGTTAGTGTGGTTTCCAAAGGCATCCTAATTTTCCTCATGTATTTTAAGGAAACTAGGCATACTATTGCTCCCGTTTATGGAAGGAGACATTGAGGTATCGAGAACCCAAAACAGTGTCTTACCAGTTCACAGACAGTATTCTTCATCTTGATTAATTTGTAATGAAAAGCACTGAAGCTCCACCAACAAGTGCCAACTTTAGTCTCAGTCATTGTTTTGCTAAGCAATTATGCAGCTTTTTCAAAGGCTGGAAGCTTAACCAACTTCTTGAATTACCATAGTTCTTCCCAACATTCCTGTGAGCCAGGTCAGAATTGTAAATTCTCTTTTACAATTGAGGAAGATGAAACAGAGAACTTGGATACATGAGACACTGGTTAGCCAAGTGAAAGAAAATTGGATGGAAAGAATGAACAGTGAACTGGGCAGACAGCTATTATTCTGGAACCAGGGATCTCCAAACTTTTCATTATGAGTCCTTATCAAAAAAACATTTAATATCCACCCTTAATATGTCTGTTTACTTTAAAATAATTTTGTGTATCTACCCCTATACAAATGTTTATGTATATTACGAGCCTTTGACAAAAAAATAGAAATTACAAAAAAATGAGATAAAGATGATATAATATTCAGTCCTAGAGGCAATAAGAAGCCATTAGAGTTTATTGAATAGATGAGTGACATGATCAGACTAGTGTGAGTTTTAAAAAGGTTTGAGAGACATAGTTTCTGGGTAATCTAATTACTTTATTAATGAGGCCAGCAGGTTATTAATAAAAGGATGATCATTTGGTTATCTCTCTTAGAGACAACCATGACAGTGGATTGATATATATACACCCTTCTAATAGTCACCCTGGACAGAGAAAATATCCCAGCTATACCAGATCACTCCCAGTCCTGCTCAACCTAGACATCTTCCACCCAAGTTTGAGTAGAACACAAAGGATTTCTGTACCTTAGATTAAATTCCTTGCAAGATTGGGTGGGATCTGACAAACATTTAGAGAGTTAATGCAATCTCTTTATCAGTAATGTCCTTCAAAAGAACTGAGCTTTTTTAAAATGAGGAATTAAGAAGGGAAGACTTCTGAATCCCCCTAAGATATTGGTTATTAACGATCATGTCTCACACTAGTGCTTCACAAAAATCATTTTGGCAGCTGTGTGAAGGGTGGATTGGAGACAGGGGAGAAACTTAAGGCAGGGAAAACCATTGGGAAGGGACAGGTGATGAGGACCTGAACAAGAGTGGTAGGCATGCAGATTCAATCCAGCTCTGACTTTGGCTAGCTGAGATTCTATCTAACCTGCTTAGCATCACAAATGCTTAGGCTCCTTGAGAGTCAATCCAATGTGGCGAACCTACAACAAATTTGGTTTTTCTTTGACTGAAAGAAGGCTTGAGTTAAATTCATTTGGCACAAATTCACTTCCCACTGACCATTACACTGAAATTCCTTCCTCCCTTGTGCTATTACTGATACTGCCTTGCCAACCTCCATTCATGGGTTACCTTTCTGTGTACCTGTAAAGACTCCTACTCATATGCTAACGAATGGACTGGAAACTTGCTTGGGTACACTACAAATTCCTATAAACAGAGACTACACTTTCCATGGCACCTCCCCCACCCACTTAGTTGAGGACATTTTCTCATACTTCACTAAAACAAAAATGAGGTCATTTGCTAAGAGTTCTCCTTTTTCCCCTTCTTCACTCACTTCCATCAGATGTTGTCTCCAGTATTTACTCTTTCATGCTAGTCCTTTGTAAAGAAAGCTTATGTGTATGTGACCCTTTTGTATAGTCTGAAAACCATGGCCTTTTCACTTCTTATGTATTATCATAATTACATATTATCATACATATGATCCTATATGACTATATATCATGAAACATCATAAACAGTGATCCCATATAAATTAAAATTTTGGGTGACCTAAAGGGCAATGAAAGATGAATACCTGGTGTAAGTAAGCTGCAGCTTCCTACCAATGATGATTTGCATACAATTAGTGGCACAAAAGGCATAATGAAAGACATTTAAAATCAGAAAATTAGGTTGACTGCCCATGTTGCAAGAGCAAGGGATAGCAGATGGACAGTTCAAATAATGAATTGGTCTGGTTAGTTGGATAGCTGGTTGTTACTCTTCATTTTTGAGGAGAACCAAAGTGACATCAGTATGTTAGAATCAAGGTACAATGTATCTGACTGTGGTAGATTAGATCAGTACACTCTTGAAAGGCACTACCTCATACAGGGCAGGCACAGAGAGTTCTTACAAACATTTGGAGTGGAGATGTCTTTAAAGTTGCTCATCTCATGTTTCTTTTGAGGTACTATGATTCTGTTTTATTCATTGAGCACAGCACCTTCTTTGATGGGGCATGCCATGCTGGGTTCTTTGCCAGTTTCCCATGTCATGCAATCGATTCCAAAGTTCTTCAGAAAGACCTTGAGAATATCCTTGTGTTGCTTCTTCTGACTAACATGTGAATGCCTGCTTTGTATGAGTTCTCTGTTAAATAGACTTGATCTACTTGAAATATTAAAAGACATAAAGGAAAGTTTCCATCTTACTGCACAGATATTCTATGGAGAATACATAAAAGGATATGTACAAGAATTGGATAAAATTTGAAACCATAGAAAGATTTTTATTAGTATCAGTGAATAAAATCCTGACACAAACAAAATCATAGATATATTTAAGAATCTCTTTTAGTTAGGTCTGTTTTTGCTTTTGTTTTGCCTGAGATCATGCTTCCTTCTTCTGTCTTTTTTACTGCAGCTGAAGCATAGTAGATTCTACTCCAGTCATTTATTTTTTAACTCTGCATGTTTGTTTCTATTTCAAGTGTGTCTCTTGTTCATAACATATTGTTGGATTTTGGTTTCTAATTCATTCTGCTATCTGCTTCCATTTTATGAGTTAAGTTATCCCATTCAGAGTTATGAGATTATTAACTATATATTTCTCTCCATTCTATTTTCTTCTGTTTATGCTTTCTCTCTCTTTTTATCTTGTCCCTCCTAAAAAGTTTTGATTTCTGATCATGGTCTCCCTTAATCCACCCTCCCTTTTATCACACCCTTGCCCTCACCATATCTCTTATTCCCTTACCCTATTGGGTAAGATAGATTTCTATTCCTATCTGAGTGTATACATTTATTTATTTCTTCTCTCTTTAAAACAATTCCGATGAGAGTGAGGTTCAAGTATTGCCCTTCCTACCATTCTCTTCTTGGCTGTAAAAGCTCTTCCTTGCATGCCTCTCTTAGGTGAGAAAAATTTCCTCATTTTACCTCTTTCTTCCTCCCTTTTCCAAGTGTATCCCTATTTCTCACCCTTACATTTTTTTTGGAGATCATCCCAACATAATTTACTCACACTCATGTCTTCTGTCTATGTAGACTTCTAATTGACCTAATACTGAGAAAATTCTTTGTATCAGCTTCCCATGTAGGAATATAAACAGTTTAACTTTATCAAGTACCTTATGATTACTATTTCATATTTACCTTTTTAAGGTTCTCTTCAGTCTTTTGTCTGAATGTCAAATTTCTAGCCAGCTCATTCATCAGGAATGCTTGGAAGTCCTCTATTTCATTAAATATCTTTTTTTTTTCCTCCTGAAGGATGCTATGAAGTTTTACTGGGTAGGTTATTCTTATTTATAGTTCTAGCTTGTCTCTCTGAATATCATATTTCTAGCTCTCTGGTCTTTTAACATGAAAGCTGATAAATTTTGTGTGATCCAGACTGTGGCTCCATGATATTTTAATTATTACTTTCTAGATGTTTGAAATATTTTCTCTTTGATCTGAGACCTTTGCATTTGGCAACAGTATTCCTTGGAGCTTTCATTTTGGGATCTCTTTCTGGAGGTGATCAGTGGATTGATTCTTTGAATTTCTATTTTACTCTCTGGATCTAAGGTATCAGGGCAATTTTTCTGAATAATGTCTTGAAATATGATGACTAGGCTCTTTTTTTATCATGGTTTTCAGAGAGTCCAATAATTCCCTAAATTATTTCTCCTAGATCTATATCCCAAAATGTTTTTCACATTTTCTTCTATTTTTTATTCTTTTGACTTTGTTTTATTGCATCATGATGTTTTATGGAGTCATTAGCTTTTACTTGTCCAATTATAATTTTTAAGAAATTATTTTCTTCTGTGAGCTTTTCTGAGTATTAATGAATTTTTATGAGTTCTATTTTTCCATGATTTTTTTGTGTCTCTTTTACCATTAGGCAAATTCTTTCTTTTAAACAGTGTTATTTTGTTCAGGACTTTTTTTGTGTATGTGTGGTGCCTCATTTACCAAGCTGTTAATTCTTTTCATAACTTTCTTGCATCACTCTCATTTTTTCTCATTTTTTTTCTCTACAGCTCTTATCTTTTTCTTTAAGTCTTCCAGGATTTTTTCTGGCATTGGGTCCAATTAGCATTTTTCTTTGAGTCTTTGCTTATAACTGTTTTGACATAATTGTCTTCTAAGTTTATGTCTTAGTCTTCCCTGCCACTGCAATAGATTTTCATGGTCAAAGTCTTTTTGACTTGGTTGTTAGCTCACTTTTCCAACCTGTTTCTTGACTTTGAACTTTATGTTCAAGTTGGGCTCTGCTCACATAGGAATAGGGAGGCACAGTCCCATGTTTTAGACTTTTTTATACTGATTTTTTCACAGCTGGTGGGGGTGCTTCCAAAGTGCTGTTATCTTGGGAGAGGTGTGGTCATTGATCTCCTGGTCTATACTCTGATCCTTATCCAGGAAGGGCCTGTAGTCTCCTGCAGTCACAAGTGCTTCTCATTGTCCTGGAACTGTGACTGGAACTGTTTATGGTCAGTAGAGTTGTCAATCAGTACCAGTTGCACCCAGAGCCAGGGAAAGGTTTCCTATAATCTCTTTTCTGACCAGTTGTCCTACCCCCTGACAATCTCTGAGCTGAAAGTTCCCAAAGCTGTTGCTGCTATTGTGACTGCTTCCATTCCAGGTCTGCTGCACTCCAGGTCTTCACCCACCCCAGGGTTATAGGTCTCTTATATGGACCTTTTAAGATGTCTTGGATTGGACCATGTTTCCCTATGCTATTTTGTTGATTCTATTGCTTGAACTTTTGATTTGAGGTGTCATTTTAAAGTTGCTTGGAGGAGAACCCTGGGAGAATCCAGCTGAGTCCCATTCTGTACCCTGTCAGCTTGGCCAGAAGACTCTACATAGTCAACATTCATCTCTCACACCGTCTTCTCAGTGAGGTAAGTTTGTAACCTTGGTGCCATCTTACACTGTTCAATAAGCAAAACAAGCTATCTGAAATAACAGGGCACCGCAAGGGGGACATAGGAGGCTAGTACTATCACCACCTTGACCACTATTTTCCCGTAGACCATGATGGAGATTGTCCAGGACTCTGTTCTCATGAGCTTGCAAATAATCAGTATCTCACCAGATGACCAGACCTGCTTCCAGCCTAGATCCTTCAGTCACCACTAAGAGGAAAAAATCATTGTGGAGAAGGAGCCTACCACCAACAAGAACTAATTTATTTATTTTTTGTTTTCAACATCCATTTCCATAAGATTTTGTGTTCTAAATTTTCTCTTCCTCCCTCCCCTCTACCCTCCCCAACATGATGCACAATCTGACACAGGTTCTACATGTACATTCATATTAAATACATTTTACATTAGTCATGTTGTAAAGAAGAATTAGAATCAATGGAAGGAACCACAAGAAGGAGAAATAAAACAAAGAAAAAAGAGAGCAAATAGTGTGCCTCGATCTGCATTCAGATACCATAATTGTTTTTTTTTTCTGGGTATGAATAACATCTTCTATCATGAATCTTTTGGAGTTGTAGTGGCTCCTCAGAAGTTGATGGATATGACCAGGACCCTTGACCCAAGTGCCTTGAGAATAACAGTTATCTCAGCTCAGTGTCAGTAGCTTGGTAGCTGCCTCTATAGAATCTTTAGTCACATCTATTGGACAACCAGAAAACAAAGTCCTTGGCACTGTCAAATAGTTCAGCATCAGAAAGTAATGTGGCTTTATCAGTGGAAATGTTATAAAAGAGGAGACATTACTGTCTACTTCACTTCTGTACCCTAAGGACTATGAAATTTTTCCATGTGACATGTGGATGAAACCTTCCATATGTATTCTCTCCTCAATTAAAATGTGAACTCTTTGAGAGTGGGGGCTGTCTACTTTTTCTGTATTGTATCCCCAGATACCCAGATGTACTTAGTAAAGTACATTTCACCTAGTAAGTACTTACTAACTGCTACATTAATTCATTCTTATTCATTTTGTATTTCTAAACAGTCATCAAGTCTTGTCATTTCTATCCCAACAATGTCTCTCCTATACACCTCATTCTCTCAGTTCATCAATGCCTAACTTCCATCCCTTATCTCTTGCCTAGAAGGCAATAGATTTATAATACTTCTCTTTGATGTATTCTCACTTCTGTCAGCTATCAAAGTCATTTTCCTAAAACAGATGTGACTTTATCACATATTCCCCACCCCTCTCCAGTGGCCTTTGTTGACATCTAGGGGTGCTGGGACCCCAAAATTCAAGGGTAAGCAATGCAGGTCCTGCCTTGAATGAATTTGACTCAAGCCTTCTTTCAGCCAAAGACAATGTTTATTAGAACACTAGTCAGGGTGGGAGAGATTTTAAGAATCCATTATGCCTTTGTATTGACAAGCACACCGAGTGAATCTGAACATTAGCCAGACTCTTAAGGAATCTGAGCAATTTAATGGGAGGCACAATGGACCTCATATACAGAAAGACCGTGGGAAGGATCTAGGAATGGCCAAGTAATCTGGGGTGACTTGGGGGAAACAGAGAAGGACCTAGAAGGGCAGGGTGCCCCAGGCAAAGTCAGGGACCTGGCCCACATGGAAGGGGTCTAGATGGAATTAGGGAGTGGTGGTCTAGGATGGGGACAGGTGCAGGGGAAGAGGGTCACAATGAAAGGGCAGTTAACTATCTGGGAAGGGCTGGTTACCCCAGTTGAAAGCAGGGACTTGACCATGTGGGAAAGTTCAAGGAAAGTTCAGGGGGTGGGGTGGGTTTCCTCGGCCCATACCCCATCAGCCTTCTATTACCTCTCAGATTAAATATAAACTCTTTCATCTGGTTTCCTACAAGTTCCAGCTGAAATTCCATTTTCCACAAGAATCCCTTCCTGATCCCACTTAATAATAGTGGCCTCTTACTGTGTTTAGCTTCAATTTATTCTGTATATATCTTGTTGTACATAATTGTTTGCATGTTAAGTCTGCCATTAGACTGTAAGTTTCTTTAGAGTAGAGACTATCTTTTGCCTTTATTTTCATTCCCAGCACTTAGTATAGTGTACATAGTAGGTGCTTAATAAATACTTGTTATGACTTGCTGACTTGATTTCATTTGGTATTAAAAAACATTACAACCTGACCTCTTTCAACCTTCCCATATCTTGAAGTATTTAAGGACATTACTTACCTTCTCAAACTCTATGTGTAGACATGCCAGTTTACCTGCTGTTCCTCACACAGGATGTTCCATTAGTGCCTTTGCAATGTCATTGTCCCTCATGTCTGGAATGCTCTCCCCTTTTCACTTATGCTTCCTAGAATCTCTGGCTTCCTTTTTAACTTATGTCAAGCCCACCAATTGGACAGCACCTTCTCCTCTTAGGTTTCCCTCTATCTTTTCTGTTTGTACTGCTTATATACAGACTGTCTCCCCAATTAGAATGTGAATTTCTTGAATCAATGGACTGTTTTAGGTTTTACTTTTGTATTGTTAGTATGTAGCACAATTCCTGGAACATTGTAAGCATGAATGCATTCTTATCTATTGATTGATATATCTCTTTCATTATTATAAATTTAATTATTATAAAACAGTTTACATACAATATCTAATTTATCCTCACTAAAACATTCTGATGTAGGTGCTATTAGCCCTATTTTACAGGTGAGGAAACTGAGGTCAGGAGAGGTGATATGACTTACTCCACATCACATATCCAGTAAGTGTCTGAGGCAGGATTTGAACTCAGAACTCCCTTACTGTAAATCCAATCCTTTATTTGCAACATGTGCCTCTCATATGCAGGGAAGGTTTTATGTACTAGGAGACAAAAACAGAGCTTATACAGAATGATATGTGAAAAATATATAGAAAAACTGTCTTTGAGGTAAATGTTGGGGGTGGTAGATTTTAAATGTTTCCTAGTATAGAGATAGGAAAACTGAGGGTCCTTGGATGTTGTTTCCAATTATGGCCAGTCTCCATGGGAGTTTTTAGAAATTGAATATGAATTTCCTCATTTAAATATTAGATAACACAGCAATCTTTAAAAAAAGTGAAAAATAATTTGAATAATGCCACAAATGAAAAGAGTTATTCATGTAGGAAGAACAAAAGGCAATAGAAAGAAAAGTCAAGAATTTTCTGGTGATAATTTGATCATGGTAATTTATTTGCTTCCTTAGGAAATGTTGATAATTTGTTTTTAAAAAATGTTTTCACCTACATTGTCTTTCTTCATCACCATAACTATCCCTGAAAATAGGTAAATGATTCAAGGACTGTTATCTCTACTTCATAGAAATGACTAAGGTTCACAAAGGTTCCATGAAGTTATATTCATGCCTTAACTTCTCTCCTGTCCTCCAATTTTACATATCTACCTACTTGATGGTTTTGTGGTTTGTATCTCAGTCTCAAAATTTAAATTTTGATCTTCAAACTCCAAAACAATTTCATTCCACTAGAAATAAGGAAAGGTGTTACGGCTCCAATATAACTCAATTTGTTGTGTATGATTCGTTTTTCTAATGGCACCGATGAGTATTATCCTCAGGAGCCATCTGGGTTCAGTGGCCAGATATAGATAAGGGTGACTGGAGATGACCCTGGATGCAGTGGGAGACCTTGGTGTTTTTAAACTAAAATCTTTAACAGGTCTATTTGACTTAGACAATGCCCATTCAGTGATTAAGGGCAGGCAAGAAATGAGGTGGAGAATGGCCACTTTTGCCTAGTTAAAAAATCAGTCTGGGAGGGGAAGAGCAGGGTTTCTGACCAAAATAGAAACAATTGCTATTTACATTCACTCTGAATCTATTAGGGCCCAAACAATTACCTGGTGGGGCTTGGTCTGGGACCTATGTTTGAACAATCTATAAGAGCCAGATTTGAATATAGGGCATGGTCCTTAAGGAAAAGTACTATTTGCTTTGATGAGTACTCTTAACATAGTAATGGATTTTCTTAAAGTATCTTTGGAGTTTCTTGGAAGTAATTAGAAGTTTCTAGTAGTAATCATGGATTTTCTGGTAGCAGTGGAGACTTCTCAGTAGCAGTGATTTCTTTCTTGGTAAACTGTTAGTTTCCTGATAGCAGTAATGAGTTTTAAAGTAGCAATTATGTATTTTCTTGGATTAGTCATGGATTTTCTGATAGTAGTGATGGATTTTTTGGATTAGTCATCTGTTCCAATATGCATGGGTGGAGGGATGACCCACAGTGATCATATCATAGATCAACTGATTTACTGTACTATAAACTAGGAATTTGTACAGAACTACTCATATTTCCTTGCCTCATCCTCATTGTGACCCGTGGCACAAATTTGAAAGGTTATTGATGAGAGTTAGGAGTGTAGCCTATGATTATAGAACAATGTTTTTCCTTGTCACTCAACTTGGCCTATTCAGGGATCAGCATGACCTTGGCTTCATTAGGACCTTGATCTACCATTATCCTATGTTATTGACTGACTTACTAATAACTAATTTACCTAGAGCTCTTTTCTTTCTCAGCTGACACGTGCCTAGAATTTCTCAGCTCACCCAAGAGAAAAAGCATTCATGAAGTTCCAGATAGTGAGTTCATTGTCACTGGATTTCTACCTTTTGTGGATTTAGCACCTATCCTTAACAGTTACTGTCCTTTCCCCCAATCCTCTTTGCCTCAGAACTTTTCTTGAATCATTTCTCTCTGTCTATCTGTCTATCTGTCTGTCTGTCTGTCTCCCTCATTATTTACATTAGCTAAAATGGCCTCCTAGTGCTTCAGAGCTAGAAGTGACCTTAGAGTTCACTAGAAACGTAGATCCTCAGAGTTAAATAGATTTTTGGATCTACTTCTGCTCCCTTATTATGTTGATAAAGGACTGCATTACAGAAAAGTTAAGAAACTTGGCCAAAGTCACTAATGAATCTTGTTGCAGTCAGACTCAACACTCAACACACTGTGGCTTCCAGTTGATACATTTACTATTCCAATCCTGAACCTTGTTCTGTTGTTGTGGTGGGTCTAGCCCTATGGTGAAGGGGGCCTTAGCCTTGGGAAGTTTTACGTCATGTTCTTACTCTTCCTTTCTCCATACTGAAATCCAGGTCAGGATAGGAAGTTGTGCTAGTAAGGATTGTTTTCTTCTTTGCAACCCTGGGCCTTAATAGTGAGAGAGGACCAAAAGTATCAATTTTACAGATTGTAATGTTGAGTGACACACAGTACCAGCAAGAATAGTTATGTAAATGAAGAAGGGAGGACTTTTTTACTGAGGAGTTAGGGATCGCATTCCAGGTCCTGAGGGAAGGTAAGGATAGGGTACCTCTTCCTTCCCAATCAAAAAAATTTCCTTCCTAAGGATGGGTAGCTAACTATTACCAGTAGCTTGCTTACTTTAAGATAAAGCCTAATGGTCTTTGGGTAAATATTGTTCCACTATCAATTTCAAATTATTAAGTACCTATTGAATGTGTATATATATATATATATATATATATATATATGCATATGTATGTACATACATACATACATATAGATGCATATTTTTATACATCTTACTCTACTAGATATTATTATACTTGCCTCTATAAAATTATTTCTCTCTTTATTGTGACTTGGTTTCCCCCCTTCCTGTCCTGCCCAGTTATACTGTTTCAATTACTGTTACAGATTTGTGATCTCATTAATCTGGAAGTCATTTCTCTCACCTCAGTTATTCAGATCGAATGCTTCCATTCCTACCCATTCTCAGTGAGTCTTGTTCTTATCCTACCTTAAGTTTATTGTAGATCTTCCCTTTTCTTTCCTCACTTTTCCTTGACATCATAAGGGAACCAACAAAGAACTCTGATTCTTCAGTTGCATCCTTTTGTCCTCATCATGTAATCATGTAATCTATTCCTATTGTAAAATTTCTTGATGGTATCTTTTACTTTTGTTCTTCTGCAGAGTTTCTCATTGATTAAATGTTGCCATCTTCTAATGCCTGCCATGTGACACTTGCTCCCTATGTGACACTTACTTTTAATTCTTAGCAGGCTGTTTTTTCTATATGTCATTGCAATACCACGACACCAAATCAATAACTCATCAAGCATTTAAGTGCTTACTACACATTCGGCACATAACTAAGAGCTGAAAATACAAATACAGACATAAAGACAGTATCTGCCCTCAAGAAACTTACATTTTAATAAAGGAAGATACATAAAGAAACTGAAAAGCAAGGGTGCAGTGAGGTGGGGGTGAGAAGACATAGGAAGAGGTGATGGTATTCCAAATGGTAGTGACAACCGAGAGATTTAAGAGGACAGCCTAGAGAGGAATGAAGATGAGGTGAGCCTGCAAGGCCTCCTTCCAAAGGAAGTTCTACGAAGAACCAGCCAATTATAGGGAGCAATGCTCAGGGGTGAAGGATACTTCCAATGTATGAAGTCTAAGGGTAGAATGAACTTCCAGGATGACTAGGTAAGATGTTTGTATTAGAAAAATGGGCCTTTACTTTCTTGGGAAGTTCACGGACATTAAAAGTTTTGCAATTTTCCAAAGGAAATCCAGCATCTCTCTTCTTCCTGTTCAAATTGGGGACCAAATGCATTATCTATCTGTATTTTCTGTCCCCAATAGTCATATTTATGGACAAACTCTATAGGTTGTCCATTCAAATATTTGTTGCATTCCAGGCAGTGGAAATTCTTCATCCGCTGGGTTTTTTGGTGACTGTTGCCAGGCTACTCTCCACTGAGTAATTATACATCTCTTCTAGCTTAGTAATAAAAATCTTCAAATCAGGATAGGCTTTTTCACAAGCAAGAATAGCTATCTTGAGGACTTTTTTATGGATAAAGATTATCTATTTAACTTGGATTCTGTATTGGATCTCTTGCAATATTGTGGAAACATTTTTGGTAAGCATACAACTCCTTGTTTTATGCATCTGATCTGTTATATATAATAAATGAATCACTGAACAAGATAATTTCTTTTTGTTGTTATATTTTACAAGGAAGTTCAAATGCATTTTTAATATGTCAAGAAGATACACATTGGTGTATCCATAGAAGAGAATATTGAAAGAATAAAATAGAAATAGAAAGAATCCATAAAAGAACATTGTTTTACTGAGTCATTTACTTTGTAAATAACGAATACTCAGAATAGTATTTTAAGTTCTCTGTATCTCTCAATTAATTTTGAAATTGTGAAGACATGAACCATTGTTGAATATGGACTACAACTTCATCATTATAAAAACCACTAGTTTTATACTAGAATGAATAATTTATTCATAATTTTATTGACTTATAATTTATTCATAAATGATATAAAAATTTTGTCTAGATCGGAGAGTAGACTTAAAGACCAACCCTTATTGATGTTCTCTTAGTCAGTTTTGGAGGTAGGATATTAATAAGGCCTGAGATTTTTTTCCCTATGCCTTTATTGTCTTTTGCTCCTTCAGATCTCTCATTATCTTCAAAACTTTCATAATTGTATCACCTCCAATATCTAGCTCTTCTCTTAAGTATTTTGTCCAATCTAGATGCTTTCAGCGCTATTTTTATGTCACTGAAAAGAGCATGCGAGTTTGTGATGTTAGAGTACACATATTGTGATTTCAGTCTTCCTTGATGAAGAAAATAATTTGTTATAATTATTTTGACAAATATTCTTCATTTTCTCCTGTTTTTGTCTTTCTGTTTTCATCCTTAAATGCCCTTTTTGGTTGGATATCTTCCCAAGCATTCTTTAAACTTATTTTACCCTCCACTGCTTCTCTCCACTTTATGAGATGATTCTCATAAAAAATTGGCAATCAACTTTCTTCGGAAGAGTTTATAACGAAGTTGGTGTTCTAAGTCAGTGTTGTCTTTGGCAGCTATTTCTTACTGTTTGGCAAGTAAGTCATGTTTGTTGACTAAGGTGCTTAATGAGCTCTTTCAGTTTGTTGTAGTAATGAATTTATACTACTGAAACTTTTGGATAAAATTATTATAGATGACATCAATGTTATTTCTGTTGTCCATTTCCCATTTTTGATCATCTGTTACTTGTTTAAATAATTCAGGATTAAGTTGTTTCAGCTATATAACATATTTTTCATTGTTATTCTTAAAATAAAAAAACAAACAAATTATTTTTGTGTTACTAACCAGGGATATTTCTTCCAAATTTTCTGAAGATGATATTAATCCATGACCTAGAGAAGGCTGTATTGGAAAGTAAGTCCAGAGTTGACTCTAATAGATAGAAACATGACAATTTCCCCCTCAAGTTGCAGGTGCCTTTGAATGCTTGGCAGAACTTTGGGAGATTATATAAAACTCCGTGAGAACAAAGCGTCTTGCTAGGGTGTCCTCATTCTGTTGAGTATTTACAAAATCGTTATTTATATATGGTTATTCTAATGTTTATAAATAACATTTCTTAGAAACTCTCCAAATATAACATTTTTTAAATTAACATGCAAGTATACACATAAAGGCAATTTAACAAGCTAGAGATTATAGGGATACAAAGAAAGGTAAAAAAAAAATTTCTTCTTTCAAGAATCTTACATTCTAACTGGGGAGACAACATGAAAACAATTATGTATATATGAAGGAAGCCAGGGAAGCCAGGAGGTGGATACACATTGTCAGAACAAAAAACTTGTCAGATGAATTTGTTTTGTAAGTGTACATATCCCCTATCAATGGTGGGGAACCTTTGGCCTTGAGGTCACACGGGGCCTACTAGGCTCGTGGGTGCAGCCTTTTGACTGAGTTCAAATTTTACAGTATGGATCCTTTTATTAAGGTGGTTTGCTCTGTGTAGTTTGGATTCAGTCAAAGGGCAGCACTCTGAGGACCTAGAGGGCCACATATGACCCCAGGGATGCAGGTTCCCCACCCATGCTAGATCCAGGGCAACTCCCTTTGAAGCATTCTACTTTCTTTTGACTTGAATTATTTTCCTACAATCCATACAGTTATGTGTCTTTTATTTCTGATTTTGTGTCTTGTCTGGTATACTGGGTGCAGACAAGTTTACCCATGAAGACTAGAGGTGAATCCTGAGCACATGATGTTTCTTGTTGAGTTGCACTGGATTTTTGTTTACCACCAGGAGTCAGTCCTCCTGGAGAATAGAAAATACACAAATGGACTGCTTTTGACACGTCACAACTCCCATAATGAGAGGTTAAGAAACAGTCTGGAATAAAGAAAAGAGTCATGAGGAAAGAGGAAGAACCCCCATCGCCTTGATCTTTGGACTTTCTTGTTTTAAGGGAAGATGTCTGGAATTTTTGAGTCTTCAAGAGAAAACCAAAGGTTAATAGAATTGTCTAAAGAAAGCAAAGCAGTCATCATGGTTTTAGTCAGTTATTTATTAATCCATTCTTATTAAGTGTTAACTTGAAAATTAACAATGTAGTGTATAGATGTGGAAACACGTTGGAAAAACTTTAAATGAATGTTTAAACAATTTGTGGGATTTCAAAATTTTGAATCATTAACTAGACCATAGTTAAAACTGATATTGGCCTCTAAGACAGAGAAAGAAGCGCAAAAATTATCCAATTTGGACGTACTTGAAATGATCAGAATATATGAAAATACAAAAATACAACTACTAAGTAACAAAATAAATTATCCCCATTCTTGGAAAAAAATGGAAAAAGAAGAGAAAGATAGTTATTAGATTAGATTAGAAATAGATCAATCAAAGTAATTGTAGGGACAATGTACTGATTTAAAAGAGAAAAGGCAAACAAAGGAAACATTCTAATTTAGAAAAAAAATTATACTGGATGGAAGGAAATGTAAATGCAACTTCAATAACTTCAAATGAGAATAGACTGAACATTCTAAAAAATATTAGTATGGCAAATTTTGAAAAGAATCGTATCTAAAAAGCAAAGACAGCAGAATAGAAATGAAAGGCCAGAACAACATTACTATTCATCAGGCTAAATCATAAAGCAGGAACTGCAATAACTATAAGACAAAAGTAAAAGCAAAAATTCACAATGTAGACAAAAATGATCATCAACAATAAAACCCCCCCACTATATTAGGTTCAAAGGAACCATAGACAAACCGATATCAATATTATATGATTCAAATAGTGCAGTATCTAAAGGGAAACTTACTGGAGTGACAGGAAGATACAATAATAGCATGATAAACAAAAGAAGATTTTTACATTCTCTCAAAGTTGGACAAATTTAGCAGAAAGATAAATGAAAGGGAAACATTAATTGAACTGATTGATGAAAAAATTGAAGTTGAGTTTTGGCACCTTCTGAATGGGACCACTAAAGAGTGCATGCATTTCTTAGTATCTGAAACATGTTTCAGTGAAAAGAAAAATTGCAAATTAAGGTAAAAAGAGAGAAATGCAAAATACATTCTTTATAGGATAAAAATATTATCAAGAATAAATTCAGGAAGCAAAAAACTACCCTTATAGATTTAATAATGAAATCCTATATAAAACTGGGTCAAAGAACAAATAATAAAACAACATTTAAGTGAAAGACAATGATGAGACAACATATCGTAATTTCTGAAATGCAGGTATAAAGCAGTCTTGGGGTGGGTGGGTGAGGAGAATCTATCTTTCTTTCTTTCTTTCCTTCCTTCCTTCTTTCTTTCTTTCTTTCTCCCTTTCTATCAATCATCTATCTTCTTTCCATCCTTCCTTCCTTAGCAAAATCATTAGCAAAATTGAAAAGGACCGGATTAAAAGTATGATGTTCATTCATGACAGTTAATATGACATTATGACTTATGTACTACTCTATGGGTAGTATAACTATGATTTTTTTATATTTTGAATGAAGAAACTGAGGTTCGGAGAGATTAATTGACTCTATCAAAGACCCTTAACTAGTAAATAAAAATATCTGGGGTTTGAATCTAATTTTTTTCCCCTCCAAGTACAATGCTGTTTTCACTGTACTGTGCTCCCTTCTCAACATAGTTCCAAGATAAATCACTTACTATATCTGAGTTCAGTGTGTATTCAAACAATTCAATTAAATAAAACTTTTAAGTTTTATTTATTAAAATTTTGAAGCCCCTATTATGTACCAGGCATTGTGCTAGTGATATAAATGATCCCCCCGAAATAGCACCTGCCCTCCAGGAATTTATATTCTACTTGGGGAGTGAAGAATGACATCATATACAAGAATATGTAAGTGGATAGGATTAACAGTGAAGATGAATTGGAAAGGGATGATTGAGATATCAATTAAAATACTACTGCAATAGCTCAGAAGAAAGTTTTTACAGATGAGAGTCTTTACTAGGTAGGATGTTTTCTTAGTGAGAGTTGTATGGGCTTAAGGATAAAGATAATGACAATGAAGAAAAATTTTAATAATATGTTTTAAAACATAAAGCTGAAGAATGATTGAATACTTTTGGAGCAGTTACCTGGTTAATTAATACTTTTAAAAATATCTGTGTTTCTATTTTCATTTTAAGAGATCTACAACAAACATAAAAAGAGTAACCATTTGAGAAAGCAGACACACACACACATACACACACACACACATACATACATACATAGAATTGACTCCACTCAAGAGGGAAAGGAGAGGAGTAAGATCCCTTCATCATTCTAGTGTTTTTAGATAATAAACATTTGCTGAAACATTGTTGAAGCACTTCAACATTCAAACATTTTTTCGGTGTGAGAACTGAAAATGATGATTTTACTTGTGTTCAATTTTCTTCCTCATCATGAAAGGGAGAATATTTTGAAGTATGAGATTTCACATTTGATTAGTCCAGAATTTGATAAGTTCATGAACTCCTAGGATATTTCTATGCAAGGCCATAAGATTTTAATTTTTTTGATTGAACTATCTAATCAAAAATATTTTCCCCCTCAACTATAATAACTATTTCAACATTAGTTAGACTTTGTCTTTAATTCTACATGGGAAAATGGACAAGTTCAAAATAGTTTCTCCCTTCTCTATTCTTGGGTTTCTTTCTAACCCTTCCCAGTGGCTCCTAATGTTTCTCAGAAATTCCCATGTACCAAGTAAACATGAAGATATTCTTAGTCTATTTAACAGCTATTATCATGGGAGAAGAATGGATTTAATATTAATAAAAATAATTCCCACTCACTGCTGGAATAAATTAGTTTATTTTTAAAACGTTTCAAATTGTTGATTATTTATAGAATGCAAACTATTAAAAAAAAGAGAGAAAGAAGGAAGAAAAGAACTTTATGTGGATCGTTTTTGGCACCAACAGCTCTGTCAAAAGAGCTCAGTAATAGTTCTCCTCAAAGACCGAATCTTATAAACTGAAATAATCACATTTAATATTTGAGATTTACTGTGCTTTACTGCTTCAAAACTTTTTTAAAATTTAGAAATAAAATCTCCCATAAGAGAGGTAGGTGGTCTTTCCCTCTTATTTCTTTAGAGGAAACTCATCAGGTTACTTGTCTTTTCCAGGAAGCTATTGATGTCCATATCAAGAGAAGACCTAAGGAGTGACTAATTTTTAACTATGTTCTCATTCCATTTAGACTGGGCTATATAAAATATCTCAGCTGTTACCTTTCATTAAAATCAAAGACCTTTGAACTTCTTTCTAACTCTAAATCCATTAGTTATTTTTTTATGACAGTATCATCTCTACAACAAATGTCCCAAGCAATCTAAAATATATGGCAATCAGGAAATAGTTGAATATAACTATAGTAACAGTAACTAACATTTATCAACAATATGGATGAGAAAAAAAAATACCAATAATAACATACATATGTATATATTATAAATAGCACATAAGTGTGTGTGTGTGTATTCA
This sequence comes from Potorous gilbertii, assembly GCA_028658325.1. Classification (NCBI taxonomy): domain Eukaryota; kingdom Metazoa; phylum Chordata; class Mammalia; order Diprotodontia; family Potoroidae; genus Potorous; species Potorous gilbertii. The sequence continues at coordinate 225,976,361 of CM053771.1, read as the reverse complement.
TGTGTGTGTGTACACATATTTGTCTAGACCTTTAATTCAGTAGAAAAAATACTCCATGTACAATGAAGATGCTATAGAATGGATAATTGTCTCAGTCACATGAAAGAAATGCTTAAAATACAAACAATCCTGAAGTGTACATTGACAAAGACACAAAATATGAATCAATAACCATATTTCCTATATCATGAATAAAATAATAGCCATATCTCTTGTGAAGTTGATATTTAAAACAATAAAATAAAATATATTATGGAATTGCTAACTAGGCACTTGATGTTCATTTTAGGTCTACACCATCCAGATAACTCTCCCAAGGTCTATGTCTTCTGGAAAACCAGATCAAGTCTTGGGTTCACCCTCCTGCCATCTTCTCTGAGAAGACAATAATTGCAGAAAACTCTTGCCAAGTTCTCCTGATCTTTCAAACTCATGAATTTCAGTATCACTGTTTGATCACACATATTAAGGGAAAGAAATGTAATGGAAAACAAAGATTGGAGGCCCAAAGTCCAATCTCAAAATCACCCAGGGAGCACATATGTGTTCCCTTCCATCCTTGAGTAGTCGCAATTGTGGTCAATCCCTTTCGGCTTTGGCAGCAGGAAGGGTAAGGAGATATATCAAAATTAAACTGGCAACTTATCCAGAAGAATCACCTATTCAATAGAATTTAGAGGAAGTGACAAGTTTTGCTATTACTCCGCTGAATATGTATCATGGAAATCTCTCTCTGAGATTTCTCAGGGGGGATAGGGTGGAGAGGGTGGAGAGGGTCTTTTCTTCCCTTTTTAACAGTTATGGTCTCAGACACTTATGAATATGAATTTGTATCACTGAATGGAGTTTGCACGCTGAGATTTCCCTGCACACTGGATTAAAGTGTAAGTCTTATTCCCCTATGTTAGCTCACGCCAAAAGTAAACAAACATTTTCTGGCTTATCTGACAATATTGTTTAGAAGCAAACACTTTGTATACCTTAAAGTTATAGTTTTATCACAGAACATCAGTGCTGGTAGAGGTCATTTAGTCCCTAGTCCAGTAGACTCATTTGGACTCCTGGTAAGGTGAAGTTGAAAATAGTAAAGTGACATAGAATCTTGGCATTTCCAAATTGCCAGAGACCTTAGAAGTCACCCAACCTAATGCGTTCCTGAAGAGGAATTCCCTGTACTACACTCCCAATGCATGATGAACTGAGAAAGCTTTCATTCATAGGAAAACTTAGCTCCTTTCTGAGGCCGTACATTTTAGTTTTGGACATCCTTAAGTTTTAGAACTTCATTTGCCCAAGAACCCACAAGTTTGGTTAAGACAAGACAGGACTGATCTAATAAGGGTAACGATATCATTACTAGCATTTTCTCCTTGCTCTTCCTCTTCGACTGCCTTATATGACGTCATTTTTACTTATATACATCTTGTAAGTCCTATGAATATAGGCATTTGTTTATGGCTTTGTATATCCAATGCCTTTGCCCATAGTAGTTACTTTAAAAAGTTTTTTAAAACTTGAATTGAACTGATGAAGAGGGACTAGTTACATGAATTTGATGTTTCAACTTTCAATTTGGATTTTCCGGTTCTTCATGAAGTTATTCATGAAATAGTATCTCACATCCTGTATTTGGATCTTATGGCTCAATAAAAAAAAATAGATGAAAGTTGTGTAAGAGGAAGGTGATCCTTGTTTATGAGCAAGTTTTTGGGGAAGTAAAGCGTGTCCAGGAATATCTACATTCTCTGAACTTTTTGATACCTTTGTAAGTTCAAGATTCTATTAATGAATTGATTCTACAGAAATTGGAATATACTAAGTTTACACATTCTGTTGTCAAATTCTTCACTTAGACTCTAAGTTCCATGAGGGCAACCAACCTGCCCGATCTAAATTTTGGATATCTCTCAATATTTAACACAGTGATCTTCATACACGTAGGTTCTTGGCTATTTGTTAAATTGAACTCTTCCAGTGCCTTCTTGTCTTGGGAGATTCTTGCCTATGTTTTTTCATAAGTCCCCCATAAAGAGCCTAGAAATCTTTTTTTTCCCCTCAGAAATATGCCCTGGCTGTGAGCCATTGCCACAGGCCTTCTCAGACAGCCATAAAAAATACTCATTTGAGAAATCCTTGCTATATATTTCCTTAGGAAAGTCTGTAAATTGGGCGGGAATAAAAGGAAAAGGGAGAGGCCCTCAGGGGAGAGTATTGGCACAGAGCTGGGAAATAAGTGGCAGATGTAACATTAGGATGAAGTTTCACTTCCCAAATGTGTTATCCTCATATTATTTTAAATGCAACTCACCTTTATTTGAAAGTAAACCAAGTTGCCCAAAGTCTACTGGTGTTTGTAGAAATGGAAATGGAAGCATCATTTAAGAATTTTATAGTTATTCATCAGCAAGTGAGTAACCAAATAATAAGCATTAGTGTTTGCTGAGAATTATTGGAATTTTGGATTGGCTATAAGACCACCCAAACATTAGTCTAGAATGTTAGTGTGCTTAAATTATGGTATTCTTCAGACATGTGCTTATTATTCAAACCTAATGTAGACCAAGATATTAGTCTAGTCCTTCCTAGGAGGTTCCAGAATATGGGTGTCAAGCTCAAATAGAAACTGGGGTCATGTATATACAAATAAGGATCTTTGGGGCTTGTTTTTAAAACAGTATTCTCTCTAATTTATTGGATTTTTGTTTATTTTGTTAAATATTTCTCAATTACATTTTAATCTTGTTTAGGCAATACTTCACTTCAGGAGTGTTGTGGGCCACATGTGTTTGACACCTCTGTTCCAGAGTATCAGGCTGTTACAAAGTCCTCACTGATAATTTGGCTTTCTGTGTAGCATCAACTTCTGCTTCATTCATGTCACCTAGATCGTTTCTGGGTCCTTTTTTTCTCCCTATTCTTTCTATTCAGTCAATGCCATTCCCTCCACTGTCATCTGGTTACTTAAGCGAGGCATGGTTGAACTTCTGTGGTTCCCAAAAGTCTACTTGTATGTCATCTGAGACAGACATCTCCACATGTCCAAAATAGAAGTTAGGATCTTAAACTAACACATTCTCCAAAATGTCCCTGTTTATATCAAAAGCACCCTTACACTCCAGTTTCCCAGGTTCACAGCCTTGTAGTTGTCCTTCATTCTTTCCTCTGACTCTTCATCTCTCATCAGTTGCCAATTCTTAATGATTCTGTCCCCACAGTATCACTCACATCCATTCATTCATTCTGTTCTTTTCACCCAGAGGATCATTACCCCAATTCAGTTTCCATCACTTCTTTTCTAGATTATTAATCTCCTCATTAGCCTCCCTGCCTGCAATCCCCCTGCCTCTCTAATCTTTCTTTAGCATAGCTGCCAAATGAATATTTCCCAAATCACGTCTCTCCCCTAAACAAAAATCTTCAGTAGCTTTAAAATTAAGTACGAACTTCCCAGCTTGGCATTTAAAACTCTCCACAATCTGGCTACAGCCTAATTTTCCACATTTGTTTCACATTGCTATCTTTGTGAGATAATACTTGTTAAGTACTTAGAGCAGTGCCTGGCATGTGTAGTAGGTGCATAATAAATGCTTGTTTCCTTCCCTGACACACACACATTTTACATTCCAACCAATTGTTGTACTCTGACATCAACATTCCATCAGTTACCTCTTCGCCTTTGCACAAATGCTCCTTCTTGGAATGTGGACCCTCCATACATCTGTGTCTTAGAATCCTTCACGCCAGTTTCCTGTCTTCCATAGGAAGCCTTTCCTGATCCCCTTTGTTGTTAGCGATCTCTTCAAATTATATTTGTTTTACTTGTTTCCCTGTGGTCTATATCCTGTTAGTGTGTAAGCTCCTTGAGGACACTGCTAATCAGCTGATTGGAAAACTAGACTTCCCAATTCTGACATAGCCTTACATCTGTTGGAGGCCAGGAAGTGTGGGAGAAATATGGACCTTGTTCTTAGATCAGTTAAAACGTTAAACAAAAAAAAAATCATGATTTTGCTTGAAGAAAAGAGAAATTTATTGAGAACTCTGAGCAAATAGACTATAGGGGAAATTGAATCTGTAACTAACATTAATTTCACACACACATATGTATGTATATATATGTTTATATATGTATATATATATTTATATATATATCTATATAAAAGTGCTGTGGACATGGAAAATTAAACTATTAATGAAAGAACAAGCACATAAATTTATTGAATAGACCTTTTATATAAGGAAAAGAGACTCCTTAGCAATAACCAAAATATATATAAAGTACACAATTTTCCTATAAAAAGGACTATAATAGATCCTTTCTCTTGGGCTCAGTGGGGGAACTTAAATATAAGGTTATGAAAACTTTCCTGTTTCGAAAGGGGGGGAGAGAGAGAGAGAGAGAAAGAGAGAGAGAGAGAGAGAGAGAGAGAGAGAGAGAGAGAGAAAGTCCTACATCCAGAAGTTCTAACTACTATCTCTAATTTAAAAAGTCACATGCTTCTAGTCCTGTGCCCTTTTAAAATCTAAGGCTATCTCAGCTATCTAAGGAAGACCCAGTGCCCCACTGGAAGATCTGCCAATGAAGAGCACAGCTTGGAACAAGGGAAATTTGGGCCCATTATATAAACAGAAAGCCATCCAATTCAATCCAGTTAACATGACACTGGAGACTAAAGCTCTGAATCAAGGGGAATCTAACCTATCCACAAGAGAAAATTGCTCACTCAATATGTGATCCTTTGGAAGAAAGCTTCTATAGTAGGTGGAAAGGGAGAGTGGGCTTCTTCCATCTCAATGCACCCAGTCAGAGGATGCAGTTGGAAACAATGACAGTGCTGAAGGGGGCAGGGTCAGAGACCAGTCTTACAAGAACTCTTGTTATTTTCATCTTTTCATTACTGTTTCCAGTCCAGAGCCTTAAGCAAACTATATACTTAACAAATGCTTATTGAATTGAATTGTCAAATTAACTAAGTAAACTTCAGCTTCCCTTGTCTTATGGAATCACAGACTCAAATTTGGAAGAGATTATAAAGTTCATGTATTCTAGCCTGGTGTAATCTGACTTGCTTTTATCTAATCCTTTCTCAATCCTAGTGATTACATACTCTCTGAGTGCTAGGAAAGGCAATACGGTTCAGTGGATGGAGAGTCAGCCACTGGGTTAGGAAGACCTTTCAAGTCCTTCCTTTCTGAGTGTTCAAAAAAAAATCTGTTAAAATAATACATTCTAAAAATTTGTGGAGGATTGACAGACTTTGTTGTTGCGTTATTTCAGTCATGTCTAACGCTACATGACCCCATTTGGGGTTTGCTTGGTGAAGATACTGGTGTAGTTTACCATTTCCTTCTCTAGATCATTTTAGAGATGAGGAAACTGAGGCAAGCAAGGTCAAGTGACTTGCCCAGAGTTACACAGCTAGTGTCTGAGGTCACATTTGAACTCAGGTCATCCTCTCTTCAAGACTCTATCCACTTTGCTCTATCTACTATTTAGCTTCCCTAGACTTGGAAAACTATAATTTCGAAAATCTTCTTTTGTTTCTTTATTATTTTCAAAAGTAAGAAAAAATGATTTTCAAGGCTTCTGACAACTTTACTGAATCTCTAAGATTTCTCAGATTAGTTGTCATAATTTTCACAGGGCGCTTGCGAAATCTTGTAATACTTCTATATTAGTTCCTTCTTCTTTCTCATTGCAGTTGAATGAATTTTTTGTAAACTTGACCTCTTCTTGTGCTTTATGAACTCTATGTTCTAGTCATATGGAATTACTAGTTATCCTTAAACTCAACATTCCATCTCTAACCTCCATGAATTTATATAGACTGCTTCTTATGCCTGAAATGTATCCTCTCCTCAATTTTACCTTTTAGTAACCTTGTCTTCCTTCAAGTCTTCGGTCAGATGCCATTTCCTTGATCTTTCTTTCTTCAATTTACCTTAAGTAATGCTCGTATTACACCATCCCATCTTCCTGTAGCAAAACAAAAGCTCCTTTTGGGCAAGGAGGACTGTGTTACTCTGGTCTTTGTATTTTCAGCGCCTGGCACAGTACCTGGCGCACAGAAGCTCCTTAATAAATGTTGAGCGAAGTGAATTACTTAAATTTGGTCAGTATAGCTGCATTTCTCCTTCTAAAAGACAACTTTAAATAGTGTATATGTCTTTCTTTTCATCTCTCTTTAAGTAAGAAAATAATTTAGAATTTACAAGTGTGCTATGGAATAAATTGAGAATTATAGTGTCTGAGGTCAATCTGAACTCAATTAGAATTGAGAATTCTAATGATAATTGTCATTTATAAAAATAATAATTTGATTTCAATCCATACAAAAGCAGGATTTACTCCATTATGATGTAATTACCTCACAATCACATGAAGATTTTCAGTTTTTATATGCTTTATTTTGTTAGAACCTCACAATAACTCTGTGAGATTAGTACTACGTGTGTTATAAGGTTGATTTTACAGACTAGGAAACTGAGTCTTAAGGAGGCCAAATGATAGGCCTATGGTTACCCAGTTAGAAAGTGTCAGATATATGAGTCCCGGTTTTCCTGACTCCATGTCTGGCACTCTAACCAGGATGACACTCTCATGATCCTACCACAAATCTAGAAAGCTGTAAACAAGCAAGTAGAAACACTGGCAATTATTCCAAATTGACATAATTTGAGAGGTTATTTCTATTACATTCCCATTTCAATATAGAAATCACTATTAATTGTTGCTTACCTTTAATTTGTAACAAGAAAGTGAGATTCCTTACAATTTTGAAAGGTTGAGATGATGTTTTATAATGTATTAAATGACTAATTAACTTAAAAGCTAGAAATGAAAACATCCAGTAGAACACGTGTTTTGTAAAGCAGAGAGATTTAAAATCCAACAAATGCCTATTTCCCCAATTCTATAATAATTTGCTGTCCCCTCTACCTAGTATTTCTTTCAAAGTGCTCAGGGGCTGACTTAACAGCCAGATTTTTTTCTAACAGGAAATCAACCTGGCATACAACCAACTATTTTAACATACCAATTATCAGTTAAATGGTTTTTTAAAATCAGAGTTACAAATTGTGAGAATTGTGCACTTAAAATTAAATTTTTCAGCTTTAATTGTTGGGTTTGGCAGGAAATTATATATTTCTGTGAAATGGCTTGTCTTTCTATAGTACAGTCAGAATGTAATGTACCCATTGAGTAACAATGGATAGGAATCCAACTCTGTTCCAAATTTTCTATAATAGCTCAAGAAATTGAAGAGCTCTGTCTCTTCCTCTCTCCTCTCCGTTTCCCTCCCCCGCTTTCTCTCTTTCTCTCCCTCTCTCTCCTGTTCTTTCTTTAGTCGTATAGGGACTACATTTTTTTGCAGTTAGATTAATGTGTCTTTAAGTACAGCTGTGAAAATTTCACACATTATGAGAAACAAGTGTCATGTGACTTGTTGGAGGTGTTTTGAATTTCTGGGGGAAAAAATCTCTCCTACTTGAAGCTTAAAAGAGATGCACCCCAATGTTTACATGGGTGAATGATGCAGAGCAGACTTGTTGTTCGAAAACTACCAGTGTGCTGAGTTATTATGCACATGCTGTCTCTGCTTACAAAATGATTAAATCTCTGAAGCTGTGAATTCATGAATCCAAATGGATGAAAGGTAGATGTTGGTTATGTTGGCAAATGCTTCAACTTTGTCTCTGATTCAAACTGTTTGATATACAATATTAAAAAATAAAACAAAACTCTGAATGGTTTAAGGAACCCTTAACAACTGCTTTGAGTTCTGCTCTATGGAATAAAATTAGATTCCCTTTCAGTTATTTTTTAAAACTTTAATTGAATTTTTATTGATAAATTTTTTGTTAAAATGGATATTTACAAACTAATGCGCAAACAGGCATCCCCCTTCACCCGGCAAGAGTAACTATAAAACAGTTAACTGGAACCACCTAATATGTGATTGTCACTAAATATGCCTTACCCCACTTTCATGATTTAATGACTATCACTTATAGTCAGTCAAAAAGCATTTATTAAGGACTTATTATGTGATAGGTATATAGTATAAAACAAGGCAAAAATGAAGAAAAACAAAACAGAAGAAAACAAAACACCCCACAGTCCCTGTTCCCTAGGGCAGTAAGTTCCAATAGAGGAGACAACAACTAAATAGGAGTGATGTACAAGAAGTATACAGGCATATAAAGGTAATCTGAAAAGGGAAGGTACTAGGAACTGACAGAACCAGGAAAGGTCTCCTGCATAAGATAGAATTTTAACTGAGCCTTTAAATTAAGTTAAAGAAAAGTTAAGAGATAGAGATGAGGAGACAGACAGATCATTCCAGGTATGGGGGACAGCCAGTGAAAAGACATGGGGATGGGAGATGTAGCCTTTTCTATGAACTTCAAGAGAGCCAGTATGATACAGGATGGATCACAGAGTATATGGAAAGGAATAAAGTTTAAGAAAACTTGAAAGGCAGCAAGGACAGATTATGAAAAGACTTAAATGCCAAATACTTCCTTCTGTATATAATTTGATTGCATGTTTCTCTCACATTAAATTCTGAGCTCCTCAAGTGAAGGAGTTTGTTTTTTGCCTTTCTTTGTATCTTTAGCACTTAGCACAGTGTCTGACACATTGTTGGTTGGCTGTTGTTCTTTGTTCTCGAAGAGGACCAAAATAACATCACTATGATAAAGTGGAGTTTAAATGTATATGACTGTGGCTGATCAGACCAATACGAGCTCGGAATGCTCTACCACAGATGGGCACAGATAGTCTGTATGAATATTTGGGGTAGTTACTCCAAATTTGCTCATCCTACATTTCCTTTGTGGTATGGGTGATATACTTTGATTCGTGTGTAAATTGGATTTAAGTGAGGCAGAGTTGCATGGAGTTGCAGCCTCACCATCTCCTACAGAGTCATCACAGTCCAGTGGCAGGACAGAATCAAGAAGACTGGAGATGGCTCAGGATACAGTGGATGACCTTGGCGTCTTAGGTGTTTAACCAAGCTCTAAGGGCTCCACATTGCCTACTTCAGCTGCCTTCATGGCCGTTGGAACAAATTATTCTCATCTGCCCATTCCACCAAGGGAAGTCTTCACTTGCTTGGGGTAGACACCCCCCTAACTCAGCAATGGGTTTGAGATCCCTTGGTTATGCTCAACCTGGTTTGACACATCTGCCAAAATGATTTACTGGGGTGTGGTGCAGCTTTTTGGAACCATAGGTGAGAGCTGGGTGGAATAGGTGGACCCCAAAGGCAGAAAGAGCCCCAAAAAGGGCTTGGCAGCCATCACACCAAAAGTACTGGTTCTCCCTGAACACATCCTACACCCCCAGCACATTGTAGGTGATTAATAAATGTTTAACTACTATATAGACAAACAGAGGAGCTTATATAGATACATACTCTTGAAAGTGATAGAAAGAACCAAAGCTCATTGAACAGGAGAATGGTATGGTTATGACTGTAGGTTAGAAAAAATCACTTTGGCTGTCAAGTGGAAGATGGATTATAGCAATGAGAGACTTGAGACAGGGATCAATTAGAAGGCAATTGCAGTAATGCAGACAACAGGTAGTGAGGGCCTGAATGAGGGTCATGACTGTATAAATGGAGAGAAGGGGACGCACAAGAGAGTTGTGTAAAGGCAGAAATAAAATGATTTGTCAATAGATTAGGTATGTGGGATGAGTGAGAGTGAGGAATTTAGGTTGTCACTGAGGTTTTGGACCTGGACAATTGGGAGGATATTGGTGCCCACCACAGTGAGAAGGAAATTCAGAAGGGGGAGGGTGTTTTAAGTGAAAACAATGATTTCTTTATTGAAAATGTTGGATTTAAGATGACCATGAGACAACCAGCTTGAGATATCCAAGAGACAGTTGGGGATATGGTCAGGGAATCATTTGCGTAGAAGCGAACACTGAACCTATGGGAGCTAATGAGATCACCAAGTGAACTAATATACAGTTATCCCTTCCACATCACAACTTTCCCTATTGTGGTTTCAATATATTTGCCAGAATAAAAAAATTAAATGGGAATTTTTTTGGAGTTTTGCCAGTAGACAGTGCAGAAAAGGTTTAGAAACTCAGATATGCATTAGCTATGTATAGTGTTCAACCCAAATTTTATAATACGTTACACTTTGTAAAAGAAAAAGAAAAAATTCATACTCCTCTGGTATGCAGGGAAATATGAATGCGTAAAAAATATGCATTTTCTAGATCATGGGATCACATGACCCTAACCCTGTGATGTGAAGGAGATGACTATAGAATGAAAAAATAAGTGCAGCAAGCATAGAGCCTTGGGAGAGTCCCCCAGTTATTGGGTGTGACATGGATGAAAGTCACTTAAATATTGGCGCTTGTGGAATAAAATGGAATTTTCTCTGTTATATTTTAAAATTTAATTCAATAAGGTGACTGATTCATTAATGATTAAGAAAGATTAGTCAGCCTCATAGGAAGAGAACCAGGAGAAAGCATTTTCACAAAACCCTAAAGTGTAAAGTAACCTGAGGGAGAAGGTGATTTGTAGTGTAAAAAACCGCAGAGAAGTCAAGAATGATCAGGATTGGAAAAAATGTAATTAGATCTGATGATGGAAGCCAGATTGCAGAGTTTGAAAGAGAATGAGAAGACAGAAATTAGAGTCACCTTTTGTTGATTGCTTTCTCTAGGAGTTTTGTCAGGAAGGATAGAGATACAGAATTACAATTATCAGAGATGATAGTTTGATATTACCTTCGTCTGTTTTATTTGACCTGAGTTGTATTGCCCATGAGTGTTATGCTTATTTTATATTTTGCAATCATTGTATATACTATTCTTTGTTAGTAATATATAGAGATACTGACAATCTTTGAGGATTTATTTTGTATACTTCTAATTTATTGAAACTATTGTCTTAGAAAATTTCTTTGTTGATTCTCCAAGTAAGCTTCTAAATTGTACATAAATCAAGACCATTTTGTCTTCTCTCCTCCAACATTTATTTCTTTATGTTTTTCTCTTACATTATTATGATGACAAACATATTGACTTTTGTAAAAAATAATGATAGAGGCAACAGACAATTCTTTCTCTACTCTTTGTATTGTTAGGGAATATTATAGTATTTATTTACAAATAAAGTGAGCTCTTGAGTTTAGAAAAAAATGCTTTTGATCATATTAGATATTTCATTTCCTTTTCTTTGTAATGTTTTAATATAAATAAGCATATTTTCTCAAAGGCTTTTTCTATATGTATTGATATAATCAGACATTCGTTATTTTTGTCATTAAAATGATACTAATAGTTTTCTTAAGATTGAAGAATCTTTTCATTGCTATTATTCACTCAACTCAATCATTCTTTGATTGATACTTTTGAACTCTCTCTACTAAAACTTAATTTGATTTTTAAAAATTCTTTTTGTAATTCATCTCTTCCTGATTTGGGGTATCAGGACCAAATTTGTATCATAGGAGGCTAGAAGGTACTAATCTTTAATTTTCATCTCTTTAAATATATTTTGTGATTAATTTGTAAATCTATGGGAAACATTGCCATTGTTGTTGTTATCAACATTATTTCTCTTAGGAATATATATTTATGGCTTGCTTAATTTCTCCTGATGAGGATGGGTTGTTTGGATTCTCTATTTCCTGTCTTGTTTTGTTTTTAGATCATATGTTAAAAACGTAACTGTTTATTTAACTTTTCGGTTTTGTTGGCACATATCAGTGCATGAAAGTTTCTGATAATTGCATTTATTTCCTGTTCACTAGTTACAAATCCCTTTCTAATTTTTATCTTAATAGTCTAGATTTTCTGTTTCTTTGATTATATTAGTTATTGATTTATCAATTTGCTTGTCTCTTCAAAAATAGCCTTTTGCTTTATTTATAATTTAACAACTTCTCAAATTTGTCATTTAAGTTTTGGCATTTCCATTTTTGTGCTTATTGGTGATTTATTAATTTGTTAGTTTTCTATTTTTTAAAAATTTCATGTGAAATTTATGAGACCTTTCTTTTTTGCTTTATTATTGGTTTTTGTTTTTATACTGCAAACACTTACAGATTATTCTCACTTTGTGATAGTGAGAATAGAATGAATAAATCAAATTTATTTTAATATTATAAATAAAATTAAAAAAATTAAATGAAACAAATAATATTACCTCTTCTGAAAGAGCCTGCAACATTGCTCCTCTGTAGTACTCCACCTCTCTTTTTTTTAAAAAGAAAGAAATCTTTTTCCTCTTCCTCTTACATCCAACCACATAGAATTAAAAAAAAGAAAAACAAATTTCTTGTAGCAAATATGCTTATTCAAACAAAACAAATGCCACCCTGCTTCCTAAATTTGTCAGGAGGTGAGTAGTATATTATATCATCCATTGTCTGAAATTAACACAGATGGTCATTGTTTCGATTACAGTGTTATTATCGTATGAATTGCTCTGGTTCTGTTCATTTGTTCTCCCTCCATTTTATTACATTAATATACCACGTCTCATTTAGTCATTCCTCAGTTGCAGGACATCTCTTCAGTTTCTTTTTGCTAATAAATTTGGTCAGATTTTTCTAATGAGAATTCTTTAAAATGCACCTCATATTTTTGATATTTCATTTAATGTTCTCAATTTAATTACCTATAATTTATCTGATTACTTTGACTCATTCATTAAGATTGTTATTTAGTCTCTGATTATTTGGCATGCAAAGCTCTTCATAACCCAGTCCCTTCCTACCTTTCCAGTCTTCTTACACTTTACTTTTCAGCGTGTACTCTTCTGTCCAGTGACTCTGACCTTTTGGCTGTTCCACAGAAAAGACACTCAATCTATCAACAGTGGCATCTTCTCTGGCTGTCCCCTATTTCTGGAGTGCTTTCCTTCCCCATTTATTCCTACTGATCTCCCTGGCTTCCTTTAGATCCCATCTTTTACTGGAAGGCTTCTTCAACCCTTCTTAGTTCTAGTGCCTTCACTCTCTTATTTCCTATTTATCCTGAATTTGCTTTACATATATTTGTTTACATGTCTCTCCCATTAGATCCTGAGATCAGAGATTGCCTTTTCCTCTTTTTTTCTATGTCTAGTGACTAGCACAAAGCCTGGCACGTAGTAGGCACTTGGTAAATTTTTACTGATTGATGTCAATGATTGCATTTCATAAATACGAATGGAACTGTAACTTATTAAATTTTTTTGTCACATTGAGGTCTGTAGGAGAGATCAATTTTTTTTTAAATAAAGGAGTCATGGCAACAAATTTTCCTTCATCCTAAATCTCTCCTACTCCTTCCATCTTGTAGCTATTACTGAAATTTGGCCCTTCCTCCCTCTCTCCACCCCCAACCCCAATGACACAGCCTCCCTGACCATGCTTTCTAGTACTGGCTGTCCTTTTATTCACTCACCTTGGCTTACTGATCAAGGTTGGGGAATTGAATACTCTGCTTCCTAATGCCATTTCCAGGTTTTCCTACCTCCATCACTCAGTAACTTCTATTTCTTTGAAGTTCATGAAATTTATATCTATTATCCAATCAAAATTCTGGTAAGTTGAATGGACCTCCATATCACTCCCCTTCTTTCTGTCATCAGTACCTGATTCAGAAATTGTTTTCTTTCCTTCAACTCCTGCCCTCATACTTGGGGACTTCAACATATATATAGACTCTTTCAGATACCCACCCCATTCACTTTCTCAACCTAACTCCCCAAGAACTATTCTTCTACTTCCCATCAGTCACACAAAATATGGTCATATTCTTGATCTTGCCACAAATTCATCACCTCCATATTTAAGAATTTGGACTACTCCTCATCTCATGACAATCTATTGGTTTTCTGCTTCTCCCTCTACCTTCTCTTGCTAAACTTTATTCTTCATCCATACATAAACCTCTAATTCCTTGACACCTCAGCTCTCTCCTAGGTTGTTACTTTAGTACTACCCAATAGCTTCTCTTTTCCTATTTTGACCCATTTGTGAACCAGTTCAATTCTACATGGATCACTCCTATCCATTGCCTTTACTTCTATACATGTGCTGCTAAGTGAAAGCAGAGAAAAAAAATCACAAAAACCCTACAAATCTAGGTTATGTGGACTTGACTTGACTATCGCTGATGGTAGGCAATCCTTCTATACTTCCCTTAATAACTCATCATCCCACTCTCCACTGCAGCTCTTCCAAACCTTTTAATATCTCCTCAAACCTTCCTCCCCCTCTTCACCCTCTTAGCTAAGTAGGGAAATGACATTGTTAGACTTACACTCTCCTCCCACTTCTACTCCCTTACTCATCTCATATCACTCATAAGTCTTCTACAACGATCTCCTCCTTCACTCCTGTCTCACAGGAAGAGGGAATTTTACTTCTCAATCCCATTCTATCATGTCTCCTCTTTCATCCCCAATATATCACTTATTTTCAATCTCTTGGGCTCTGAAGGTTCTTTCCCTGCTGTCTACAAACATGCTCATGTCTTTCCCATTTTCAAAAACCATTTGCTTCATCATTCCAACCAATTAACTATCATTCTATATCTCTTCTGTTTTTTTTTAAGGAGGCCAAACTCTTCAAAAAGGTCATCTCTAATAGATAACCCCACTTTCTCTCTTTTCATGCTCTTCTTTGTCTCTTACATTCTGGTTTCTGATCTCATCATTCCACTGAAACTACTCAATCGAAAGTTACCAATGATCTCTTAACTGCCAAACCAATGGCCTTTTCTCAGTCTTTATTCTCTCCAACTTCTCTGAAGTCATTGACATAGCTGATAACCATCTTTTCCTTGATGCTTTATTCTCCCTAGGTTTTCAGGACACTGCTCTTTTCTGATCTTCTTTTACTTATCAGACTATTCCTTTTCATTCTCCTTTGCCTGATCCTTATCTAGATCATGCCTTCTAACCATAGGTACCCACTAACCATTGGACAGGCTTCTGTTCTGGGGTCTCTTCTCTTCTTTATACTACTTCTCTTGGTAATCTCAATAGCTCCCATGAAATTAATGAGTAATTTCATGCTAATGATTCTCAAATCTACCTATCTTGCTCTAACCCTTCTGCTGATTTTCAATATTGCATCTTTAACTGCTTTTTAGACATCTTGAACTTGATGTCCAGTTAACATTTAAAACTCAACATGTCTGAAATTGAACTCATATTTTCCCCAAACCTTTCCTTCCAAATTTCCCTGTTATTGTTGATGTTACCACCATCTTCCCCATCTCCAAGCTGAGTATCATCATTGAGTTCTCCTATTTTCCATATTAAATGTGTTGCCAATGCCTGATGATTTAGTTTTTGCAACACTTCTCCAGTATGCCCTGATCTTTTCTCTGATATGGTCACAACTCTGATAGACCCCTATCACCTACCACTTAGACATTTCAATAGCTTGCTAGTAGATCACCTGTCTCAAGTTACTTACCCCTCCAATCTATCATTCTCCATTTAGCCACCAAAGTATCTTTCCTAAAGTGCAAGTCTAACAATGTCAGTCCCCTACTTAATAAGCTCTCCCTATTATTTTCAGGATCAGATATAAAATCCTCAATATTCAAAGCCCTTCATCATATAGCTCTTTTTCCCCCCAGTCTTCTTCTACTACTTACTATACCCTTGGACTCCCAGCTGTTCTACAAACTACTTCATTTATTCCATAAACATCCACAAACACTTCATCTCTCAGGATATTTTCTTTGGTTCTCCCTGATGTCTGGATGCTCTCATCCTCATCTTTGCCTACTGGCTTCTCTGGCTTCCTTTGTGTTGAGTCATTTTTCACTTATGTCCAACTCCTTGTGACCCCATCTGGGATTCTCTTGGCAAAGATGCTGAAGAAGTTTGCCACTGACTTCTCCAGTTAATTTTACAGATGGTAATGGAGGCAAGGAGGATTAAGCAATTTGTTCAGGGTCACACAACTACTAAAAATCAGAGGCCAGATTTGAATTCAGGAAGAGGAGTCTTTCTGACTCCGGGATTGGCACTCTATCTACTGTACCTCTTAGCTGCCCTGGCTTCTTTAAGTCCAAAATAAAATCCTACCTTGTACAAGAATCCTTTCCTCACCCATCTTAATTCTAATGCCTTCCCTCTTTTAATTGTTTCTTGTATGTATAAAAATGTTTTTTTGAATGTTGTCTCCTCCATAGGATTTTTTCTCCTTGAGGTCGGGGATTGTTTTTTGCTTCTTTTTTTCACATGAGAGAGTAACTGGCATATAGTTTACTAATAAATGTTTATTAACTGATTGACTGACAAATCCTCAACTAAAGGAAAAACTTCTTCAAGATTCTAATTCAATATTTTTCAAAGTTCTATCCATTAATTTTACTAATATCTTATTCAGGTTCATTCATGGTGTTAAGCAAGGATATTAAAATTATCTGCAGTTATTTCTTTTTGTAGTTTCCTTTTGCAATGCAGTTAATTTTTCCTTTAATTACTTTTATGTAAATCCTGTTATGCCATTTGGCATATTTTAAATAATAATGATATTTTATTTTTTAGGATATTTTTATATCAAATTTTCTCATTTCCCATTGCATATTTTTACGGATACCTTATCTGAAATCATGTTTGCCACTCCTGTATTATTTTAGTTTTTCTTGAAAAGTAATATATTTCATTCCAGCTCCCATTTTAATTCTTTACAACTCCTTCTATTTTAAGAGTGTTTCTTATATGCAAAAATAAATACTGGTTTCTGTTTTTCAATTCCTTTTATGATTCCCCCTCCCCTCCCATGTTATAGATATATAGTCCATTGCAGGTTGCAGTTGTTAAGTATATTTTCTCTTTTATCAACAATGTTATTTTACCTAAAAAAAATTCTTGGTGCCTATCAATTGTTTTTTCTTTTTCTTTTTTTAAATGTGTATTTATATATTTTTAGTTTTTAACATTCATTTTCACAAAATTTGGAGTTCCAAATTTTCTTCCCCTCTCCCCTCCCCCACCCTAAAATGCCATCCATTCTGATTACCCCTTCCCCCAATCTGCCCTCCCTTCTATCACATCCATTCCTTCCCTTATCCTCATCTTCTCTCTTTTTTTGTAGGGCAAGATAGATTTCTATACCCCATTACCTGTATTTCTTATTTCCCAGTTGTATGCAACAATAATTCTCAACATTTCTTTCTAAAACTTTGAGTTCCAACTTCTCTACCTTCCTCGCTCCCCACGCATCCCCACTGAGAAAGCAAGCAATTTCACATAGGCTATGTATGTGTAGTTTTGAAAAAGACTTCCATAGTAGTCATGTTGTATAA
>CM053771.1:225939546-225958556 GCA_028658325.1 Potorous gilbertii | reverse complement strand
CATTTTTTCATTCTTTTGGTTTTGTTTTGTGATTTCTTGGTTTCTCATGAAATCATTAGCCTCCATCTGTTCCATTCTAATTTTGAGAGAAGTATTTTCTTCAGTGAGCTTTTGAACCTCTTTTTCCATTTAGCTGATTCTGCTTTTGAAAGCATTCTTCTCCTCATTGGCTTTTTGAACCTCTTTTGCCAATTGAGTTAGCCTATTTTTCAAGATGTTATTTTCTTCAGCATTTTTTGGGTCTCCTTTAGCAAGGTATTGACCCATTTTTCATGCTTTTATTGCATCTCTCTCATTTCTCTTCTCAGTTTTTCCTCCACCTCTCTAGCTTGATTTTCAAAATCCTTTTTGAGCTCTTCGAAGACATGAGCCCATTGGATAACTATTTCGGATGTTTGGGATACAGATGCCTTGACTTCTATGTCTTTTCCTGATGGTAAGCATTGTTCTTCCTCATCAGAAAGGAAAGGAGGAAACATCTGGTCCCCAAGAAAGTAACCTTCTATGGTCTTATTTTTTTCCCTTTTCTGGGCATTTTCCCAGCCAGTTACTTGACTTCTGAGATTCCTCTCCACCCCCGCCTAGGTCCGCCCAGCTAGTGCTTGGGGTCTGAGATTCAAATGCTGCTCCCCAGCCTTAAGGATTTCAGCAGGAGCGGGTGGGGGGCATGGCTGCTATTCAATGTGAGCTTAAATTCTGGTGCTCAGGTTGGGGCAGGGCTGACTCCCAGGCTGAGTTCCCTCAAGGAGTTTATGGGGAGATGTTCAGTAATGGATCTGAGCTCCTGCCTGCTTGGAGAGCCCGGGTCTGCTGCTGTCCCTGTCTCAGCCACTGCCTCCCGAGGGGGCCTGAGTTATGGATACACCCCACTCCCCTCTTGGCTAGCCCAGAAGTCTCTGTGACTGACCTGTGTGCCTTTGGGTGGAGGGACTTTTGCAGCTGCCAGAGATTCCGTCCCTGAAGCCTGCTTGGATCTGCTCCTCTCTGGCCTTGTGGCCAAGGCAGGGCTGGGCTCCACTCCCGTCAGGTGTGCAACGGACTTTTGGGATCAGTTTTTCAGGGCTCTCTGGAACAGAATTTTCCTCCACTCTGTTGCTGTGTGGCTTCCACTGCTCCAGAATTTGTTGGGAGCTCCTCCTTATAGGTAATTTATGGGCTGTGGGTTTGGAGCTGGCATATGTGAATTTTTCTACTCCGCCATCTTGGCTCCTCCCAGTAATTTTTGTTTAAAGGGGCAGTAGGGCAAATAAGTTTGGGAACCTCTGTTTTAAGGCATAATTTTACATGAAAGCAAGGGAAGAGATATGATTATTTCTTCAGATTTACTCCAACCTGAAGTTTCCCTCTGATACAACTTCTTCATTTTTCCATTAATGAAACTGAGGGACAGAGAAGTTGTGTTACTTGAATCATGTTTCAAGACTAATAAATCCAGGTTTTCTGTCTCCCACTCCAGCCTTCTTCTCCTATACATCTTTTAGTTGAATCCTTCACTACATACAGCTGGCTAAGCAAGACCTCCCTCTGCATCTATGTCATCCTACCCAACTGCAACTTCTTCCTTTCATCTCTTGGCAAAGCTGATCACTTTGTTAGCTCATTTAACTCAGGATCCTTTCCTCACTAACTGACCTCACATCATCTAGAAGAGAATCTCCTAAGAGAAATTGTGCATTGCTCTTTTCAGTATTGGTATACATGTACTCTTTTTGGGTGTTCTTGTCATATATTAATGGATAAATGTTGAACTTGTAATCAATAAGGAAAACCTGTGTTCTAAGCCCACCTTAGATACTTACTGTGTAACCATAGGCTAAGCAGTAACCTATCTGTGCTTCACTTTTGTCATCTGTAAAACTGAAATAATAATAATAAATCTCTTTACTGCAAAGATCACATATAAAAAATGTGCTTGGAAACTTTAAGCCTCATGTAAATATAAATTATTATTACGGCATTTCCCTTTTAGAAAATTAATGTCTTAAAGTTATGGAACATTTTCTGTTCCCTTTGGCTCTTCCTGTACAATGTCTGAAACAGTGTACCTGTGTGAAGTGTAGATTCAGTTGTGGCTTTATCAACAGTGTTCCTTTACCTTGTTTAGCAACTTGTTGTTAGGACATTATTTTTCCTCCAAGAGCTAAATTCTTCATACAGTTTAAACCTATTTCCTTATTCTGTCATCATTGGATATGGGGACCAGCTGTAAGAGTTCTTTACATAGCTTAAAAGCTATTATTAAACAGCTCCTTACTCTTCTCTCCAAGCTGAATAATTCTGACTTTGCCTTCTAAATCAAATTTTCCCACTCTTTAACGATCTTGAGGATTCTCCTCTGAACTCTAGTCATCTTTTTTTAAAAGCAAGAGATGAATTCTGATGCTAATTCTAGGGCCAAAGAGTAACTTCAAAGAGTTTTGCCTCATTTTCCAATTCCTGGATGGTCTTTTTTCTAGGCCCTGTTTTAGAAATTGTTCCTTGAGGAAGCCAACTAGAGCAGAAGGTAAAAAAAAAGTTATATTAGCTTTGTATGTTGAAAGACAATTAAATTCGGCAGTGGATTCACTATCAAATTATCTGATTTAGGTTACTGTATCTTAAAGTCTTGTGTGCTAGTTTCTGTAGGGATAGACCATCTTTAGTTGGTCTGAAGTCGTTACAATTAGTTCTCAGGCTTCAAGGCAGCAAAAATGAAACTTTTCCCCAGGTTGTGTTAACAATATCTTATTCTCAACTGACTTAAATGTTTATAAGATATAATATTGCTGGGTAGTTGGGGGTGGTGTTAGATGGGGCTCAGTGTCATTACTTACAGAGAAGGGAGAAACTTGCAGGAACAATTGACAATCTCAGAGTAATAGGATGGTAGCATTTAAAATTGAGGTCAGAGAGTTGAGTGGTCTCCACACCTTTTCTGAGCACACATGTGATCAGTAAAAAAAAAAAAATCTTAATAAAAGCACATATTTCTAATATGTTGATATTTATTCATAAATTATATAAATGCACAACTGTACTAGTAGTCGTATATATCCAAAAATTTATACAAAATATAAATTTAAAATGGATGAGATAAAGGTGAAATAATATTTGATTCCAGAATCAATAGGAAACCACTGGGCTTTATTGAATTAGTGAAGTGACATAATCATTCCTTAACTTTAGGAAAATAACTTTGGCAGCTGTATGGAGAATGGATTAGATGCAGGAATTCTTAACCTTATTTTTTGCAACCTAGACATCTTTGGAAATCTAGTGAAGCCTATGTATCTGTTCTCAAAATAATTTTTTCAAAAATTTATGTTAAGTAAATGATGAATTTTATTTTATATCTTATTTTTGCATTACATAAACTCATATTAGGCTTTTAGCCCTCTCAGGGACTAGATATTTGTCTGTATTGATCTTTGTGTCTTAGCACAGTACCTAGATCTGTGCCTTTCACACTAACAATGCTTGATAAATGTTGAGTCTTCCTACAAAATCAAAGCTAGAAGTTAGTGAAAATATCTTATTCAAGTTGACGGACTCTCTTGAAATCTATTCATGGACCCCTTGGAGGACTCCATTAGAAAGAGGAGATACTGGAGCTAATTAGGAGGATTTTGAAATGGTAAAGAGTTGGTGAAGTCCTGAACCAGGGTGGTGATTAGAGAGAAGGCAATAGATACAGTTGAGCTAAGACAGCGGTGAATTGATATAAGGGAACAAATGAAAAAAGATGGCATAGAGGTAGGAACCATATAATTGTTAAATGATTGGATATTTGATTTTGAGTGTGAGGACCTAAATCTGAGAGACTAGAAGGTTGATAGAATGCTCAATAGTAATAGGTTATCTGGAAAAAAAGTGAGTTTGAGAGGAAACATAAGTTAATAAGGTTTGAGATGTAGATCATTACCCATCATGCTCATCCTATGAAATTCATTATGTTCTACTCCAAACAAAAAGGAGATATAAAATCAGCTATAACTTCCCTTGAGCTTGGTGACACCCATCTAAGGGCACCTACTTCAGCCACAAGGTGCAGTGTATGTTTGTGTGTGTGTGTGTGTGTGTGTGTGTGTGTGTGTGTGTAGGGGCTCTCAGTGCACTGGCTGCTACAGATTTTCACATGGTATAGAGACTATAATTGCCTTGAGAGTCTGGTAGGGAGTTAGGGGAATGTTGGGAAATAAGGCTAGATATTGTGTTGGAGACAAGCTCTAGGCCTGGCTATCATTGGTAAGGTAAAATAGAACCTCTCTTGCCACCCTCTCGCGTATCGCATACCCTTGAGGGTAAGGTCATGGTATCTTTGGGAGGGTAAGGTCATGGTATCTTTGGGGATAATCCCTGCCTCTCAGGGGTCCCCACTTCCTCTTTGCAAACCACCAATCTAGTTCAAAACTTAGGTTTTACAGATGCAGAAAGTGAAGCTAGACATCTTAAGAACATAGTTTTAGAACTTCAAGTGACCCTAAAGGTCTTATCTAACCTTTCATTTAATATATGAGGAAATTGAGGACCAGAGAGGGGAAGTAGCCACCTCTACTTCCCTTGACCCAAGGTTATATGACACATTACTAGTAAAGTCAATTATATTAGAGGACCCAGTGTAAAGCTCTTTCCAAAGCACTTTGATGTCTACTGACTGTAGGGAATAATTTGCCATCATACAGATTATTAGCTCCTTTTAGAAGAAAGATTTCATTCCAGATTACTTCAGTGTCATGTAATTCAAGGCTCTGGGGAGAAATTTGTTCAAGTATTTAAAAAATGTAAGTTGTACTTAAAACCATCAGAATCAATTTCTTTTTGTTTTCAAATGCATTAAAGAATCACTGCTCACTTATTTTTATAAAAACCAGTAGTGGAAGATACTGAATAGGAAGATATATTCTCTTTCAAAATGCCATTTTAAAACATTGGTTCCCTTAAATTGATCTATGAGGGATGGTTTTTTCTCAGTTGCCAACAGCACCTAAACCCATGAAGGAGAAATAAATGCTTCTGTAGAAACTGGAAGAGTCTATGATTTGAATGTTTTTTTCTTTTATCCACAAGTTTTAAAAAATAAAAGCAACAGGAGCTTTGGAAACTTTATGCTCCAATCTTTTATCTTATTTTCTACCACCAACTATCATCCTTGTCACCTATAAGCCTTCTCTGTTGTCTTGGGCCTCATCTACAATTCCCTCTAATCCTAAATTTATCAGTGTTCCTTTCATCATTCAGAGACATCTGGAAATTTTATCTTTTCAGAAAAGCTTTTCCCATTATTTAAAATTGCATTCTGCTCCATGTCCTCAATTTTGTGCTCTGTGATACGATCCCCTTAACTATATACTTTCAACGATGCCTGAATTGGCAATAACCTCTTTGTTTTCTCAGTATATCAAGTGTTTATGTACATGACTTTGACAAAGATGATCCTCTAATAATTCTGATTTCTATTTTACGTTCCAGACACATAGTGGCACTGATGTTTTCTTACTGTATTTCCCATTCACTCTATATCATACTCATCATTTCCCCATTTCCTCTTACCCCAAACTGATTCCTTTTTTCTGTTATCATTTTTGTTTTTCAGGCTATAGACCCTTGAGTCAGCTATGACTCTTCTCTATTTTTCCTCAAAAACCAATCAGTTATCAATTCCCACCAATGGTTCCTTTGAAATATTGTCTCTCCTGGATTTGTCCTTGCTCTCTCTTCCCATTGCTCTCACTCTACTAACTGGATTGTCATAACAACCTTTCCAGTTTCTCATCCTCCAATTTCTCCCCTTCTCTAATCCATTTTGCTCAGCGCTGTCAGATTAACTGGCTCCAGGATACTGCTACCTCACTCAAAATAACACATAGTATCCTTAATACATCAAATCTAAGCTGTTTTTCCTGGCATTCAAAGCTCTCAATAGTTTGGTATTATTGAGGATCAACGTATTCAAAGCTTCAAAAGATGTTCAAGATCATCTAGTCCATTTTTTAATTGTATACATTCTGACATTATCCTGAATAGATGAAGTGACCTACTCAAGGTCATATTCACGTTCATCTATTTTCAGTCATGTCCTACTCTCCCTGTCCCTTTAGACATATTCTTGTCAAAGATATTGGAATGGTTTGCCATTTCCTTCTCTAGTTCATTTTACAATTGAGGAAACTGGGGCAAACAGTATGAAGTGACTTTCCCAGGATAATACACCTGGTAAGTGTTAGATGTTGGATTTGAGCTAAGGAAGATGAATCTTCCTGATTCTAGGCCTGGCGCTCTTTCCAATGGCCCCCTTAGCAGCCCAGTTTAAGCTTATACTGTGATAATCCATAATACCTAATATTTACAGAATGACTGAAAGTTTGCAGAATACGTGTCGAACTCTGTGAGCCAGATCATTCATTCTCCTTTTACAGGTGAAATGTCTTTACGATGCCCTCATTTGGTCCTCACCACAACTTGTTTAGACAGGTGTTATTATTTCCATTTTGTAGATTGGGAAACAGATGCTGAGAGAGTTTTAAGCGACTTGCCCAGGGTTAGATAGTTAGCAAATGAAAGATTTAAATTCTGGACTCCCTGACTCCACTCTACCACACGTATTAGCTCTGTGACTGGGTAAGGCATTTGATTTATATGCCTCAGTTTCCTCTTTTGTAAAATGCAATGATAGTGGCACCCAGGATTATATGAAAGTGCATTTCTAATGCACTTTGTATATCTTAAAGTGTTAGATAAATGCTAATGATTATTAGAGAAATTAATGGAGATGGGGAAACATGACTTGCTCAAGGTTAACAGCTAGTTAGCAATTAGCTAGTTAGTGACACTATGTCTACTTTAGTATTAACTTGAATATTTCTTTTTTAAGATTGTGACTTCTCCATTTTTTATTGCTATGCATGCATATTCATATATGCATCATCATATATATACATCTATACACATATGTAGCTATATGTAGATGTCTATGTATATACACACACATATATATCTGTACATATGCATATATACCACACATATCTATCTACATAAAGTTCATCCAGCTCTTTAATAATTCAATTAGATTTGTATTAGATAAGGTAGAGTTCTAGCCAGTTTTGTTTTCTTTGTGGGTTTGCCTAAAACTGAACTCAAATACCCAAGTATAGATACTGCCTTCTTCACAAGCATTGTAATGTTTTTATTTTGTTTCTGTTTCTTTTCTGAGTGATGTTACTAGCATGGATTTAAATAGGAACCAGTTCATAAATTCTAAAGGAGTCTGGAGAAAGGATTAGTCATATGATGGGGAAATATCAGAGTGTGCTAGAAACCCACTATTCAATGGGTATCAGAAAACTTGGCTTCTAGTCTCACTCTGCCAGTAACTTGTGGTCTTGACACTGGATAAATAATTTGAAATGATCTCAGGTTCCTTATCCATAATATGAGGAAACCTGACTGGACTATAGGACCTCTAATAATTCCTTTCAGTTCTAGATTTACTCTATCTATGACTGGATTTTTGAATGCTATTTGGGTAACACATCAAGAAAGAACTCGAAATGTTCTAGGAAAAGACAAGTTAATAAATAAAGGGATAGGTAAACAGCTTCAACAACAAATGCTAGCAGCATGTCTACTATCACAACAACTAGCTCTTCTAGTTTTGAAAGGTAATTAAGACATTAATCATTCATTTTTGTTGAGAAAAATGTTTTTCTCATAACTCTGTAGATAGTATAGGTAGTATTATTCCCATTTTACAGATGATATAATGGAGTTTGGGAGGGGTTTTGCCATATGCTTGAGGCTATATGGTCAGCAAGAGTTCTATTTGTAAATAGAACTTAAGTCCTGGAATTCTGGCTCCCATTCCAGTGTCTGACCAAAGACAAATCCTGAAAGACAGTATGTTTGAAGTTTTTCAAATTTTAAATGGTAAGGCAGATAAAGACAGATAAATAACGATTTTCTTACCAGATTCTCAGAACATTAGAACTATAGGTAACTTTTAGGATAAGAAAAAAATATTAATTCATATGGCAGACCCTGAAGTCATAGAACTCATTACCACAAGAGGCAGATGAAATCATGGAAAATGAATGACAGTATTTTATGAGACACTAGTTAATCTATGATATAGGTTGTCCTTCATGCTTTTGCTGTTATCCGTCAAGGTTTCCTCTACCTGCTGATTAAACAGTTATTTTAATAAAGATAAACCTAGTCCTTGTAGTGGATGCTTAGTCCAATCCCTTAGCTCACTGATAGCTGCTTAAGTAGCAGTCTGGGAGCATCTTCCCTACTCAGCTTCTGTTGTTATTGACTATCAAGATAGGAGTACTATGTAACTGATGTTGCCCTGTTTATGACTCAATCCTACTTTTGGGAAAGATTAGAAAAATTTTTTAAAGTTCATTTAGATCACCTTAAATACTTAAAATGGTATTAGGGAAATTTAATGTTGAGATTATATAGAACACTTTCTTAAAAAATAGGCTGGCATCATGGGGCATGACCATTCCTTCCCCTCAGATATGTCTTTGAGACACCATCACAGGCAGGGGTTAGGCTGGATAAATCCAGGGTGTAGCATTCCTCATGTTATGACTTTGAATCTTTTGAGGTATCCTGGGGGAAACAAAAAAACAGAACACAGAACAGCACCATATCAGTCAGGCATAGTTGGGACTATCCTATTTCTAACAAGGGCATCTAGGTGGTGAAGCTGACATAGTGCCAAGTCTGGAGTCAGGAAGACTTTTTATCCTGAGTTCAAATCTGGCCTCTTATGTTAACTGTGTGACGCTGGGCAAATCACTAGCTCTGTTTGCCTCAGTTTCTTCACCTATTAAATGAGCTGGAGAAGGAAGTGACAAATCACTTCAGTATCTTTGCCAAGAAGACCTTAAATGGGGACAAAAGAGTCAGACATGATTGAAAATGACTGAAAAACAACAATTCCTAGTGTACTTACAAACAGGCAGACTTACAAACAGGCAGACCGTGTGGTACAATGAAGAAAGTTCTGACTCTTCCTGCATTCAGATCCTACCCTTGATGCTTACCACTTATATGACCCTGGACAAATGGCTTTGTCTCACAAGGCCTCAGTCTTTTCATTTGTAAATGATATTTTGGACTGGTTAGCCTCTGTGGTTTCTTCCAGATCTACCTCCATGAACCAGACAGATTGAATGTAGATTATGTAATAAGTGCTTAGTAAATCTTTTGTGATTGACTTAATTCCTTGGTCAGATTGTTGTTTAGATGAAGCCTTTTGGTGGGCTGAAGCTTCAAATAGGTTTGATATGCTAACTTTCAAAAATTGTTTTAATTTTTACAATCAAAATGATTAATGTATTCATCTAATTTTATTGAAATGTCTCTATATCTGGAGGTTTTGCCAAAATACCTGGGAATGATGTATTTTCAAACTTCATTACTAGCAAGAACAAAGGAGGAGAGGAGGGAAATGAAGCTACTTTCTTTCTCTTTGAGAGTCTTAATGTAGATTTCTAATTTATAATGTCTACAGGATACCCTTTCTCTCTGAATTTCTCTGTGAATTAAACACTTGAAGTGTATTAATCATCATCATGCTCTGTGATCTTGGTAACTAAGATGAACTATTGCATGATCATTTATGAGAGATGAAAGTCGTGTTGGCTTCTGGGTGGAGGAGCCCTCTCTTATTGCTCTGACTTAGGTGAGTCTTTATGGGGACACAACATCTGGTAGACTACTTATAACATGTGAATAAGGGTAATTGTCCATGGCACAGGTGTGCTCTCCTTGAAAAGATCTTATTTCATTCTAATATGGACATGCCTGCTGGTAATTTATAAGGTATTCTTGCTTTATGGTGGGGTTTCCCATGGAGAATATTGGCTGGACCACTTCACTTTTGCCTCTACTTTTTTTTAATGAAAGGGTTGGCTCTCCACATCTTGAAACTTATTGATATTATCTATAGCCCACGGAGTAAAAATGTGAGCACCAAAGGAATCGTTGGCATATATCTATAAACAAACAGTTTAGGAGAGTGTAGGAGAGAATATACTAGCTCTCTTCCTGTGTCTTTCAAATCTTCCCTCTATAAGACATTCCATTGAATGAATACAGCAGTTTCCCTAAATATCATGTTCCAGTACCCGGAACTCACCTTCTAATTACCATTTAAAACTGTGATATTGAACTGTTAGGATATTTCTTCACTTTTTTCCCTTAGTAGCAGAAAAGATAATTGCTTAACAGCCTGTATAAACAGGATTTATTTATAAACGTAAAGGTTAGCGCCAACTTCTCCCTTGTTCTTTGCTTCCCCCCCGATCAGTCACCTCATTCCTTACTGTGTACAACTTTGTTCTGTGGAACAGTTCCCATGACTGTCACTGAGCTCTTCCTCTGCTGGAAATTGGAGGATAATCTAATGCATGGTAGGTGTCAGCAAATAACTGATAAAGTTCATTAACAGTCCACTGAACTATGGACCCATTTACTAACAGAGGACATTAGTTTTATACTTTGCCCTCCATTATTTAGAGTAAAAACAAAGGCATTTTCCTTTTCTGCGTGCGCTGCTATTAACAACTTTATATCATGTCTTTGAAGGGAAGATATTAAAAATGTGAAGCAAGCCATAATGGGTCAGTAGTAGTCGAACTCCAGTAAAAACAGGATATTTGGTTTAAATGCCATCTTATTTCAAATCCTCTGCCTTTTTCTATTGTAGCAGTTTGGTGCCATGGAAAGAACACTAGACCAGGTCAGGACACATGACTTTGAGCAATAGCTTTGCCATTTAGCAGTTAATGTGACAATGGAGAAGTCACAGCCTTTCTCAGACTGAGTTCTCTTTTTCTCAGAAATAGATCTGTAATATTTTAACAATCTTTTTCTTTTTTTTCAGTTTTTCTTTTTAAAAAAATATTTATTTATTTTTAGTTTACAACATTCAGTTCCATGATCTTTTGAGTATTAAATTTTTTCCCCCTCCCTCCTCCTTCCTCAAAACAGCATGCAATCTGATATAGGCTCTACATATATAGATATTAAACATGTTTTCACATTAGACATGTTGTAAAGTAGAATTATAACCAATGGAATGAACCATGAGAAAGAAGAAACAGAACAAGGGAGGGAGGGAGGGAGGAAGGGAGGGAGGGAGGGAGAGAGAGAGAGAGAGAGTACAAATAGTATGTTTCTATCTGCATTCAGACTCTATAATTCTTTCTCTGGATGTAGATAGCATTTTCCATTATGAACCTTTTGATATTGTCTTAGAATCTTGCATTGCTGAGAAAAGTCAAGTCTATCAAAGTTAGTCATCTTACAGTGTGGCTGTAACTGTGTACAAAGTTCTCCTGGTTCTGATCCCCTAACAACCTTTCTTAAAGACCTATTTGGAGGATAGTGTCTTGGAAACTTGAAAGTACCAATACAAACAAGGTTTTGCTATTTCTGAAAAAAAAAATCACGAAAGGGAGAATTCATCTTTCCTTTATGGTCCATATTGATGTTGTCTTTCCCACTTAAGGATGCTTTTCCAAACAGTTTGAAGGTGAGAGGACCCTGTCCCTAACACCAGTGCCCACTCCTGGCCTAATACTAGCCACAGACACCTCTCCCTAGTGAGATATAGAGGCAGTATTACAGAGTAAACTGTGTATCAAAGCTGAGCTCTGAGTCAAACCCAGTCTCTGACACTTCTAAAGCTATGTAGCAATGGGCAAGTTAAATACCTCAGTTGATCTGTGTGAATAGAAATACAAATCTTCCATATGTTTGTACATAAATATGAGGATTCATTTTATTGCTATAATTTTTCTATGAGCAAAAAGGGATACAGTGTGATAAAATGAATAGAGAGATGGTCTCCAAGGCAGGAATACCCAGTCTCACCTCACCTTACCTCACCATCATATTAACTGTGTGACCTTGGTCAGTCTTCTATGTCATTCTCTAAAATTACAAATTACAGAAGAGGTACTGACCTACATTTATACTTCACCTAGGAGTTCTCCATATCACTGGTCTTGTCCCTATCTCTATGGCATAAATGAACTTGTAGAGGATACATGTAACTGAAAGAGATGGTGAGTGTCAAACATCATGAATTAAAAACAACTAAGAACCTTCACTTCCTTGAAATATTTAAAAAAAATTAGTTGGGAGACATTCCTCAGAACATGGGGCCAATCCTCTATGGCAGATGTTTGAAAAGATGTCAGTTGCTTAGGATAAAATAGCATTGAGAGATTATAATCTGCAATTATGGAAGGAAATCACAGAGTACCTAAGGCATCAGTGTTACTCCTTAATGTCTCTTTACAAAGAGATCTAACATCCCTGAATTTATCTAAACCTTTCTGGAGCCTGTTTATAACTTTGTCTTTTTCATCCTACCAAGGCAAAAAGAGCTATGACTTCCGCAAAGATGTTTTGGCCAGTTAGAAAAGTTCAGTAAAGTTTCTAAGGTAAGAAAGAGGAACACTCAATCAATATTCCCACTCTCCAAATAGTTTGTTTTAATCAACTGTTGTGTGCACAACAGTGTGCTATTTAGAAGAGCAAAGTGGAATAAAATATAGCCCCTTCATGCAAAGAGTTTAGGATTCAATGACATTTCTGTCTTTAACTCAATGCATATCAGAATGGTTGAGTGCATATCAGAAGTTCAAAGAAAGCTCCATTAGAGATTTAATAAGGAATAAAGAGAAAGTTCCCTTATGCCGGAAAATAGGGGTGCAGGTAGAAAGGCATGACAGAGGAAATAACTGAATAAGGTCCTTGAAGTACGGCCTATCAATCCAATCCAATTTGAAAAGTATTTTAAGTGCCTAGAGTCACACACAGTGTGTATCAGTGGCAAGACTTGAACCCAGGTTATTCTCATTCTGAGGATGACTCTCTATTTACTCTACCCTACATACACAGTAATTCAAGGCTAAGGGTACTAACTTAACGTAACTAAAATAACAAGTTAACAAATAAAGGGAAGAATACAATCCACGTATGGGTAATGACATTAAAAAAAAGACAAGTAAAAGAGTTCGAAATGAGGTTAGACTGTACAGTTCTGCAGGAATACAAATAATATGAAAGAGAATTCGTGTAAAGTATAACTGAAAAGGATGGTAATAGTCATTGTATGGAGGGACATCAATATCAGGCCTAAGAGTTTTTCATAAAGAAAATATGTGCTTCATGAACTGAGTAGAGACATTTACAAAACATAGTGTTTGGAACATAGTAAGCACTTAATATGTTCTCTACCTTTATTATCTCTATCCTCTTTATCTGCATTTCTGTTGTCTCTCTCTGCATAGATATTTGGATGTATTTTATCCTGCTCATTCTACCAAATGGGCAGAAAAAGCTATGGCCTCTCTTGGTAAATCAATGGATCCCAGGATGGAGAACTTCTTAGAAGCTCATTCTGGCCTTGTCATCCTGGTCATTTGTCCATTCACAGCATGTGACAACATAGTTGAAATATTTCCTGATCTGAAGCATGGAGAAAAGAGGATTAATGCTTCACCTACTTGAAACAAATTCAGGACTTGCATGGTCCCTTATGTGATGTGGATTCTTTATTATTGGTGCTCTTGGGACAAACACAAATATTAGTTATCTTTTCTCCTATTAATTATTGTCATGCAGGTTTAAAGGGTCAGAGACTTGGAAGTTAATGCCCCATTACGTGTGGGAAAAGTAACACCATGCACCTCTTGCAAATGTTATTCTTTCTGGTTGATTGCAGACCAATTGTTTCAACCCCATCTCAGCATGCAGCAAAGTGTTGATTTGCATAAGGCATCTCTTTTCATTGTGGGAAGGGTCAGTTGAGAAATCTACTCTTGGACTTAAATGAAGGCAAGGAATCTTCTACGTGTGCATTGGTATGTGCAGTTATGTCTTGTGCTTGTTCCTTGTTTGGATCCTAACCTTTGGAGATCTTCCTTTATATTGAGCCCTCTTGCTTTTATCACAGAAGACATTTATGTCCTTGGTTGAATGTGCTCTCAAGTGCCTGTAGCTTCTCTGATTTGCCCAAATCAAGATTTCCTCTCAAGCTTGCTATGCCCCATTTCTGATTATATTGGTGGAGGAGGAATAGAGCTGTGGAAGCAGTCAATCCAACTGGATTCAAGCCCTACCTCTATTACTTACTACTCTGAGCCTCTACTTCCTCAACTATGAAATGAGAAAGTTGGACTAGATGATCTCAAAAGTGCTTCTCACTCCAAATGTATGATCCTATTAACTCAAATTCCTGTGGACTAAAGAACTTTTATAAATGAGCTATAGAATCTTCCTGTTTTTATTCTAGAGAACTATGTTCTCAGGTCACACAACACCAAGGAACATTACCTTAACAGGAAAAGGGGTTATGAGTAGAAAAAGTTTAAAAGCCCTGGTGTAGATTATTGAGGATATGATTTTTTGTAACAGGTTTGAAAGGTGATTTCACCTTTGTGGTGATTAGGAAGGTTTTAATGTCAAAGAAACTTTTCTGGGTAGGTAGGTGATATAGTAGATAGATGCTAGATTTGTATTTAGAAATACTCAAGTTTGAATTTTACCATGACTATTTACTAGTTGTGTGATGCTGGGTAAGTCAACCTCTTTTCCTCAACTGTAAAAAAAATAAGAATAATGAGAGCATCTACCTCACAGTTATTCTAATAATTGAATGAGATAATATATACAGCACTGAAAATTTTAAAAGTGGATGATGATGATGATGAAGATAACAACAGCCATGATGTAAAAATTCTTGAAGTAATAAGGAGCCACTAGAACTTGAGTAGGGAAATGACATGGTAAGGTTTGTGTTTTAAGAAAATCACCCTGACAGTCATGTAGTAGTTGGATTGGAATGAGGACAAACTTGAGAAGAGATCCATTCTAGTTCAGGAGAGTGGTCCTGAATTTGATAACTGTGTGACTGGAAAGAAGGGAATATGTGTGAGAGATTCTGCACAGATAGAAATGAAAAGAGTTGAGAACCGGCTAGATATGATGAGACGAAGTACGGCAAGGGATTGGGGGTGATTGTAAAGTGGGCAAGTTGCTCCTAAGCATATCAAAAATTACAGTTATGGCCTAGGAGTCTTCCCGGTAAGAGTCAAGGTGGATATCTTTAGGAATTGATCGGTCCAGTGGGTCAGATATACTTTAAAAAAAAAAATAAACAAAAACCTACCCTATATGGAATTTGTGTCTTGAGTTTCAGTGGATTTCCAGCTATCCTGTGCAGATACCTGTTTGACCCAATTTAGCCAATGCATTAATGAGTGTAGCGACAGAAAGTGAAAGTTTTATTATAATTTAGTGAAAACTGTATACTTTTGAATCATTTTACAAATAAAATTATTGTGTTACTTTATGTTACTATTATGTTCCACAGCTATGTCATTGCCTTTTAACCAGGAACCTGTATCACTGGACTGGTTTGAACTAGTTAGTAGACCTGGCCTGCAATAAATATGTATCATAGAGAGTGGTCCAGTGGAAATGATATTGGACTTGGTTTGAGTTTCGACTCTTTCATGTAATACCTTGTGACCTTAGCAAGTCAAATGAGTTCTCTGGGCCTTGTTTCTTCTCTCTTCCAAAAAAGGCGGTTAACCTTGATCATTTTTTAGTTCTCTTCCAGCTCAAAATCTATCATCCCATGACCCTACTTAGTTACTTACTTGGTTTCAATGGATCTTGGTTTCAGTTGCCTTCTTCTCAGATGCAGATGAAAGCTGTTGCTTTTTAATACAATCAGACTGAGCAATAAATTAGTTGGTGAATATTCAAGAGACTTTCTTGCTTGTGAATTCAAACTCATCTCTTCCAGCATCTTGATAAATATGAATTATGGCATTGTGCTGTATTTCAATGCTTTTATTACACTTTAATTTGTGCTTACAAGATAGATACTTTGGGAAAATTGATAACAATTTAACAGTTCCTCACCATCTGGGGAAAGAGATTGTGTGTTTGTCCTTCATCGCCAAAGAAGACCACGCCATCAGAAAAATAATGACAACTTGCACTCGACTTTGTTTTGAGTGAGGGAGGGCTGTGCAGGTCACCAGCCTCACTTCTCCTCCAGAGCCATCCGAATCCAGTGACCAGATATTCATCAGGATGACTGGAGATGACCCAGGATGAAGCAGTTGGGGTTAAGTGACTTGCCCAAGGTCACACAGCTAGTGAGTGTCAAGTGTCTGAGGTGAGATTTGAACTCAGGTCCTCCTGACTCCTGTACTGGTGCTCTATCCACTGCACCACTTAGCTGCCCTAGGGGAAGAGATTACTCTCAGCTAAAAGATGTTATGATAACAAAACTATTCATATTATTATTACTATTAATAATAGCAATATTTTTGCTGTTATACAGTGACATGGATTGTTTCATGGTTTACAAAGTTCAAGGAATTCATCCTCAAGCGACCATCCTACTAGTAATGTCCTTAATATCCTGGTCTATAGAAACAGAAGAGGAAAAAATTCAACAGAATTAATCAGCACATTGACAAAGTCTTAAAATATGCACCATGTACAACATTTATGGTCCTCTCATCTCTGGACATGTATGTGCGTGTGTGTGTGTGTGTGTGTGTGTGTGTGTGTAGGGGTGGGGATGTCCTCTTATCTATTTTTTTGAGCCATACTTATTCTTTATAGTTCTTCAATGTTAACTTAATTTTTTCTGGTTCTTTCTACTTACATTTTGTTGGTCACTATGTCTATTCATTTTTTGACTCCATTTACTTCACTGAATCAGTTTTACAGATTTTTCTATGCTTCTCTGAATTTATCACATTGATCACTTCTTATGGTTCAGTAATATTCCATTACACTAATGTACCATAATTTATTTAGCCATTTCCTGAACACTATTTATGATGAAACATTAAATGTTTACTGAAAGATAAATCAAAACCAAAAATTGTCATAACATTTTCTCAATAGAAGCCAAAACCAAAGAAAAAGAAAAATGTCGCAGTAGACCCATGAACCTTGATAACACTTTGCTACCAATTTGCTAGTTGTGGAGGAGATATCTGTGGAAGAGATTGGGCATATACATAAACCTAACAAGGAGGCATATGATTAGAGAAACCCATATGCTGGATACAACTCACTTATTCTGGACTGCTGGTTTTGATGTCTTTGATTTCTTTAATGAATAATCTGTGACATATATCACCTACTGGGTAACTTTTCTTTTCTGTTAGCTGTTTTCCAGATTTCCTTATGGAAAAATCTATTTCTTTGATCATCTGGGGCCATCATCACAGTGTGTAGCTCTTTTATCACATAGCCACTCTTGTTAGGGTACTGAATAAATGCTACTCTCTCCTTTAGCAAACATAGATAAGCATAGGTATAAGTAAAATAGTTGGAAAGCCTGTCATTATCTTTCTTCTTCCTCATCTCTTAAGATATAGATGACAATAAATGGAAACAAAATCACTCCCAGGAAGTTTACCCTTGGATATGGTGGAGTAATACCATGGACTTGCTAGTGCTGTCTCCGCAAAGCCAGTCAAATGCTTGTAAAAATGACTCTAAACAAATTCTGGAGCTGCAGAACCCACAGAATGAAGCAAATATCCAGCCCAAGACAACCTGGAAGGTCACAGGGAAGTGTCTGTAGCACTATGTTGGGGACAGAGTGCAGTCCAGCATGAGCCACCACAGCACAGATACAACCTGAGCAGGCCTTGGGGGGACTGAATCTTGGACACCTGTGGCAGTTTCCAGACTTCATGACCCTAAAAAGCCAAGGACAAATTGGAAGGTCAGTGGAAAAAACCTGTGGGACCTGTGTGAGAGAGTAGAGTGATCAGGCCCCAGCCTGAGGATGGTGGAGGAGGTTGAGGAGCCTGCAGAGGAGGAGTCTGTGGTAGCAACAGCAGGAGCAGGGGCAGCAGCAGTGGCAGTAACTGTTTCTGGAGCTCTAGACTCACCTTGACAAAGAACTCAAAAGTCAAGTCAATAGCGGCGGGGGAAATGAGCAAAACCTGGAAACAGAATCAGACTATAGAATCTTACTTTGGTGACAAGGAAGACCAAAATATACCCACAAAAGAAGGCAACGAAGTCAAAGCTCCTACATTCAAAGACTCCAAGAAAAATATTAATTGGTCTCAGGCCATGGAAGAGCTCAGAAAAGATTTTGAAAATCAAGTAAGAGAAGTGGACCAAAAATTGGGAAGACAAATGAAGGTAAAGCAAGAAAATCATAAAAATAAGTCAACTGCTTGCTAAAAGAAATGCCAAAATGCTGAAGAAAATAATACCTTAAAACAGACTAACCCAAATGGCAAAAGAGAGCCAAAAAACCAAATGAGGAGAAGATGGCTCTAAAAAGCAGAATTAGCCTGATGGGAAAGGAGGTCCAAAAGCTCACTGAAGAAAATAATTCTTTAAAGATTGGAATGGAGCAGATGGAATGTAATGACTTTATGAAAAAATCAAGAAATTGTAAAACAAAGTCAAAGGAATGAAAAAAATAGCAGACAATGTGAAACATCTCATTGGAAAAACAACTGACCTGGAAAGGTTGGGGAGAGACAATTTAAAAATTACTGGAATACCTGAAATCCATGATAAAAAAAGAACCTAGACATCATCTTTCAAAAAATTATCAAAGAAAACTTCCTTGATATCGTAAAACTAGAGGGTAAAATGTGTATGTGTTCATCCTTTGTTGCTGAAGAAGACCATGCCATCAGAGAAATATTGACATGACTTGCACTTGACTTTGTTTTGAGTGAGGGAGGGCTGTGCAGGTCACCAGCCTCACTTCTCCTCCAGAGCCATCTGAATCCAGTGACCAGATATTCCTCAGGATAACTAGAGATGACCCATGATAAGGAAATTGGGGTCAAGTGACTTGCCCAAGGTCATACAGCTAGTGAGTGTCAAGTGTCTGAGGTGAGATTTGAACTCAGGGCCTCCTGACTCCTGCACTGGTGCTCTGTCCACTGCATCATCTAGCTGTCCCAGAGGGTAAAACAGATATTGAAAGAATACAC